>JAPTOF010000004.1:3852500-4475000 GCA_028554755.1 Cordia subcordata | reverse complement strand
AGACAGAAGGAGTCTCAATGAGGGGATTTTTTTTTATTAATTACTTAACATAAAGGCTATGCATAGAAGCAACTTAGTAAAGAGGGAAGCCATTGAACAGAAGGCGTGATCATTAATGAGCAGGGAATAGGCTTTTGTGACAAGGCATGGTATAGAATTCCATGCGGATCGATAGTCGACAAGTCCAACCTCCTTCTACGACCAACAACACTTTGTAGATGGAAAAATAGAGCTGCACGAGCTTTTCAGCTCGATCCACTCGCTCCATCATCATCCTCCGATGGAAAGCGGGAAGGAGGCGAGATATACCCGACCTGGTCAAGGAAACCCACACCTTCTTGGGATCCTTAGAGCTGGTTGAGATCCTCTTTGATGCCTCCCCTAAAGACCATTAGATAATTCAAACATTGTTGAAGGTATTGGGACATTCAAGTAGGCGGCCAGCATTCCATTCATTGATCAATAAGTGCTTGAAATTTGAAGTAAAGGTAAAATCTCTTCCTTCTTCCCTGGTTAGCTTTTAGCAGTGGTGAAAGGAAATTCTTAGCTGAAAGTTAGGATATGAAATATATCGTTTAGAGGTAGTTTAAAACATAAAGTAGAAAGCCGCCTTATTTAGGTTGTTGGGATTGAAGGAGGAAGGAATGTTTCATCTACGAGCTACTTGCACTGAACTGACTGACTTACCAACTTGACTTGCCTACCGACCGAGACAGGACTAACGCTAGACGTAAGCCCTAAAGCACTCTCTCTCCCCAACCCTCTCTCAAAAACTTTGAAAGGTCCGAAGGAAAAAATATGCAAGCGGTAGTTCGGTATCAGCTGTCTCATCTGGTCAATCTCATCCCGCACAAGAAGGATTTTTATCTAAGCCTGTACCCGGAAGCGAAAGCGAAAGGGAATGTCGAACTAAAAACCGTAGTGAAAGCGATGCGTTCTGTAAGGGCTTGAATTAGCGAGCAAACCAACCGTACCCACCAACTGAGCCAAGGTTATAGGTCGACAAAGCGTCCTTTTTGATTTGACGTCACAAAGATTTCGACTATGGAATAAGGTTTGGGACCCTTGATTCCTTTTTTTTAAACTAACTCTTGTTAAGTTAAAACAAACGCTTTATAGAAGCCTCTAAGGCCGCTATTCCTGACCTTAGGAAGGACTAGAGAAAGGCCTTTACCGATTCTATATCTCTATAGAACTTTTTTCTTTTCTTCTATTATTGATTATCTATTTATTATCTTTTCTTTAGTATTGGTCTATCTTTTTTTTTTAAATGCAAGGACTTATATAGCACCCCACGGAACACCTATTTGATCCATCTAGCCTGCCTTAAAGGGCTCGGGCTTCTGTTCAAGGAGTGACTTTGTTGAGCTCTTTTTTTGAGTGAACAGCCGCTTTCCTAATAAATACATTCCATTCAGACGATTCGGTGGCTGAGTTGGTCTGACTCAGGAAGCTCCCTCCAGAGCAAAGCAGGCTGTAAGTCAGTTTCAAGTCCGCTAGAAAACTCACTACACGCCACGTCACTTTTGACTTAGCAAAGAAAGACAAGCTACGAACTACCGCTGCCCCTCTATAAGTAAAAGTCTCTCCTTCAGCTAGAATTGTTGGAAATGGAAAGAAGCGGAAAAGGATCAAAGGCGGTTGCTAGCATCGAAGAGATCCGTCATCTACGATATAGTGGGAGTTCGGACTTGGCGAACGAGCTCTTGCCGCGGGAGAGGAAAGCGGGTGCGTGTGGGTTGTCCTATCGGCAGGGATATACTCATAGGAGAAGTAGTATATAACCCTAGGCGCCATGATTTGTCCGACCGAGTCGGCCAGCCTTTCGGGATTGATATAGTCTTTTACATGGGCCTTTTGCAGAACCTCAATCATTTGCTCTCGGTGATGTTCCGAGGTTATCAATAGATCAACAATTGAGATCTGCGCGGGGGTCTTTTTCAGTAGTTCCGCCACATTCTACTCTGGCTTCTTGAGAGCCTTGTGAAAGGCCTCTCTTGCTGGGTCTTTCTCTACTGCTTTCTCCTTTCCTTGGTCCTTCCGTGGTTCTCAAATGGTCAGGTTTGAAGCATCGTCCCCACCTAGTCATATTTCCTATCTTAGCACATTCTTCACCCTCTTTCTTCTCCACTTTCAATGCTATCGTCCTGCTTTCATATGTCCAAGACACCTTTGTTTGAAAAGCCTTACCTTCCCTTACTTATAGAAAAGGGTGGGGTTGAGATAACGATAGGTGAAAGTTTTAGGGATAGTAATGGTGGCTGGTGCGGGCCTTGGTTGATGGTTGACATGGATTGAGACGGGTTGGTTGAGCACGAATTTTTTGTTTTGTATATTTCTGTGGTCTGGCTGGAGGGTATTTTATTTGTCATTACACAATTGATTTTGTTTGTCAGGATCTTTCCCGATTGTGGAATACATGTAATAGAACTGTCTCTTGTTCATTCTACTTATAACCACAAGATCCTACGTGGATCCAGAATCATTTTTAGTTGCAAATTCCTTTTCTGATACGCCCACAAAAGGTGTGCTAATGATTTCTAGCTGTATCTCAAACTTCACGGGCAAAAGTGAGAAAGGAACTCAAAATGTCATATAAATGATTGAGATTATCTTCACGTAGTATATGAGAAGATTTAAATTTAGGAGGGTGATGAGTCCAAAACATCAATTATACATAAAGGGAAGAATGATACTTGTTCTCTATTTTCCTTACTATCGTTACACAAAAAATCAAACCTGTAGTTCATTTGAAAATATAAAAAAATGAACTTGCTATGTGTGATATCTCACATTGGTTTATGGGGTAACTTGTGATTTGTTTATAAGTGGATGGTGTGAGTATAACTAACAACTCAGGTTAACTATTTTGAACCAGTTGATTTGAGGTCCAAATAATTATTAGTTATGCTTACGACACTAGTCTCGCTCGCGGGCCTGGGGGACTGGGCTTGGGGCCGTGATGCTTAGCCCAAACAAAAGGATTTTCAATATAATTAAAAATTGATACTACACTTGGAAACATAATTAAAACTTTTAAATCTTTTTATATCCTAAAAAATTAAATATAAAAATTTCAATATCATTGTTATGGTTGAGAACATAACAAATATGTTGTTACACTTAAAAACTATAATTTGAGTATGTGTTATTACTTTACTCAACCGTAACAAATATATTGTTACACTTAAAAAATATAATTAGAATAAATATTATTACTTTACTCTTCTATTCTTACTCCGTACGTTAAATGTATAGCGACTACCTAGCTAAAAGCTTGTAGTGTACTTAATTATTCATTTAAAACGACAAGATCGTTTATAGTTAACCACGTGATCCTTTTGAGATTTAATGATAAATCCATAAATAATGTCTGATTGGCTTCGGAACCCCAACTTCCACAAGCAAAAGAGAAAATGAACTGAAAGAAATAAAGATCAGGATCCTGAAGCTCTAAGAATGAAGTCACACTCAACCATTTTTTGTAAACATAAAAGTAAATGAAAAAAGAAGGCAGAGCGATAGAGGAACCTATATACGTTACTCTTCCCAAGTAACACCTTTTTTTTTTTTTTTCTTTCTTTTACCTGTTGAACTAATTAACTCTCTGCTCAATAAAGAAGAAAATCCAAGCTTGTTAACGGAGATTTAATGGCTGAGTTGAAGTCAACAGGAGAGGAGATGATGGATACTTCAGCAAGGATGACATCAGCAAAGCTGTGGAGACTGTTTTTGATGAGGGGCATGGAAAGATTATAAGGGAAAAATCAGAAAAAATGGAGGGATTATCTTCTCGATAACGAGATTCAGAAGAAGTTTGTCAAAGATTTGGTGGATGATTTGAAGGCCATGGGCCATGGCTGAGCCTTGAAGCATTTATATTGGCCCACCAACCACCACCCTATTTAGTAATCGGCCCACCCCAGTTTACTAATAATAATCGTCATGGCTTTCTACCTATTCTTTAGTGATACAAGTCATTCGTAGTCACTTTCTATCCCCAACCCCACAATCCGACGGTTTGTGTATTTTCCGTTTTAAGTTTGTGTACCAATATTCGGTGGTAGTTACAAGTTATTTATTTACTATGATTCGTGATTTATAGATGAATTTTACGTGTATATAAAATTTACTCAAGCGACTAATAATATAGAAACCAAATGTTGACCTGAGATCAGTTCTCCGTCCGTCCACAGAAATACGGACATGGCAATCGCATGGGCTATTTTTGACGGATGGAATTGTCACGCTCTGGGTGGCACTTCATTTAATACATGCCACTGAACATTAAATTCACGAAGTTTACCTAAAATGCCTCCTTGAAAGTCAGTCTCTACCGATAATATACAAACCTTTTTTGTATCGTCCAAAGTTTGGGCCTGGAATATGAATTTAAGGCTTCATTAAGATTGATTCTTTTCCATAAAAACATATTTTTTTGTAATAATAAATAATTAAATTAATTTTTTAAAAAAATTAAAACTCTCAAATAAAGTTAAAATTTGAGGGTATGTTTAGTTTTAGTTTTTTTTTTAATTTTAAAAATAGTTTTTTAAAACATATTTTAAAAATAGTTTTTGAGAATAAAAGTCTTAAAAGACTTGTATGGTAACTTTTATGGCGAATGAATGGGTAAAGTTATTAAATTCTTTTTTAGTGAAAATTTCAACATTGTTAGAGGATACATGTAGAACTTTTACTCACCAGAAGATTTATTGTGGAACTTTTGACACCACACTGAATATTGTGCACTTATCTATTCAATAGTGTCATTAAATGTAGATTATATATATATATATATATATATATATATATTAAATATCTATATGTATTACTTTCTTGTCTATTCGATAAAATTTTATAAACATACATGACAATGATTACCCAGAAAAATGCATACATATTAGATGGGACCATCTACTAACTTGCTAAAAAAATTCAATTGAATATAATAATATATCATATATATTAAATAGTTCCCTTTTAATAGATTTATCATCGCATTAGTTCTTAAATTACATCTAAATTTATCTATGTTTCACCTCCTTATAATTCACACCATATATATGTGTATATACACAAACACAAACACACGATAATAATTTTAAAGTATGATATTTGGATGAAATAATCTAATTCAACTTAGTGAAATCCAAAAGACATAAACACATAATCGAAATAACACCATGGTACAGTAAGATAATCACTAATAATCTTTTATCTTTAAAAAAAAAACCTACATTATTACTTGAATTCGCATGAATTCTTTTAAAAATCAATTATCAATGTATATATGACATAAGTCATAACATATAAAATAGTGCATACCTCATAAATTACAAAGAATTCTGTAGAAGATATATTTTATAAATAGCTTACATGAGAACTAAGCATTTCATATAACGAAAGTTTCAAGACCAAGAAATACATTAGTTGCCATATTATTGGTTTTGAAAATGTGCATTTTGAATTTAATCCTTGGAGGACAGAGAGCTGTAAAAGAAAAGGCCTCTCAACAAATACATTACTTAGATATCAGAAAGCGGAGAAAGTCGGGAACTGTTGGTTACCTTTTGAATCAAAGTAGCGACGAGCCGAGTATTATGACTACAAGGGGGGAAGCAAAGCTTCGTAGACAATTTCGCTTCCTCGTCGCTTCTTTCTAGCGACTAGCTTATCAAGTGGGTGGCTTGGTAAGCAAGCTACCTTCAGCATCGGTAAAATCCCTATCAATAATAGGCCGGAATGGTGGGGAAGGGGCCCTCTCAAATAATTAAACAAGTATGAACCAAGGTCCAAAGGAGAGAATTAAACAAAGTTGTAAATGCTTCAAGGCCTAGCCATGGGCTTCAAATCAGTGACCAAATCTTTGATAAACTTTTCGTGGATCTGATTATCAAGAAGATAATCCCTCTATTTCTTGTGATTTTCCCTTATAATCTTTGCATGCCCCTCATAAAAAACAATCTCCACAGCTTTTCTGATATCCTTCTTGCTGAAGTATCCATCATCATCTCTCCTGTTCACTTTAAATCAAGCCTTCAAGTCTCCACTAAATAGCTTGGCATTCAAGTACTGGTCAACTTTTTATGGCCATAGCACCAGCTGACAATCATTCACAATTGCCTCTATGACTGAGCTAAACCCTACGTGGCACACAGAGCAGTCCACACTAGTGTGTGCCAAGATCTGCTGCTGCTGCACCCACCCACTGTGGATTATTCCCCTACCTTTCACTCTCTCAGCAAAGCCTTCAGAAAGGGCCTTGCTTATCTCATGTGATACATCAAGATTGGCTGGAAAGTTTAACACTAGAAAAAATGGGAAACCAGTGAGCTCTAGGCCCAAAAGTAGTTCTTGAATTTGATCATGGCTTAAGAATGTTTCACTCCCAAAAGAATAGTAGATCACAAACTTGGCTGCAAATTGATCCAACCAATTTGCTCATTTTTTCTCCAGATCATCTGATCGGGGCAGAAGAAGAACAGGGCCCACTAGAAGAACTATTTATTTGAACTGGCTCTTCATGTAATCTATATAAGATGCTTCCATCTCATCATATGTCTTGACAAGTATAGCAGAGCAGCCATTCAGGACTGAAAGCACGCGATAGTGTGCACTCAGCCCACCGTGGAAGCTTTTGAAGATGTAGAGAAAATCCTAAGCCTCAAAGGTTCTCATTGATTTCACCGAGGTTTAAGGGAAACTAGGTGGAGGTAAATTCATTTCTTCAATGGTGCTAGACCTTGGCCTAGATGGTACAGCAAAAAAAGCAAGAGTAAGAGCCATGAATACAAAACAATATATGGTTTTGATTCCAAGCTTATAAGCCATTGGTGAAAGCCATTGTTGTGTGAAATCAAAGATTACAAGATGGGGGTTGAGCTCTGATAAAAGGGTCTTAATCTGAGGCTGCATTTTGTCTAGAGGAAGTTTGAGCAGCTCAGATGTTAATGGTGTTGTATTTGCAGAGTGCCCTCAATGCCTGGAGGGAGGCCCTCCAGGCTTGAAGAGAGGCCCTCCACATGAGGGAAAGTGTAATGAAGTCAACCAGAGATCAATTAAAGAATTTTGGTGACGTGGCTAAGAAGGACCACAGAAACAAAAATAAGCAAGACACACTGGAGAATATTTTGCTGGGGCATAATCAAGAAAGAAACTTCCCGAATATCTCAAGCAATGTGTTACAAAATGCGCAATTTCCACACGACAGCGGTTATGAGTAGTTTTCTTATAAATAGCAGAGCATTGTTAAGGGAGAGGGCATCAGAAAATTCCTATCAAAATTAAGCTTTGTCTCTCTCTATTTTCTTTTCTCTTTTGGGAGCTTGAACTTGCTCGAAAAGCTGCTTATCTTGTGATTTTTTGTTATTTCTTTTAAACCAATACAAAAAAAAAATCCTTCTCTATTTTCAATTTATCTTTAGATCCTAAGAGTTATCATTACAAAGGTGATTTCATTGCTCGTACTCCACCGTGGACAACGAATCTCATCTGCAAACCCTAGCTAATTCCATGATGAAGGTCTAGGACCTTACTACTACTACTACTGCTCGATGATTTGCCGAAAATCAACAATCGTTAGAGCATCTGATACCGAAGATGACGGCTCTCAACAACAAATGGGAACGAGTAATGTCATTATCTAACGATCGATTCTCCAATTTGTCATCGCCAACAGATATGGCTACCTCTTGTCCACCAGCTAATCGGGTCTCTCTTGCCTTAAGTGGGCCAAGGCCGTCAACGTCACCTGCTTTACAACAAACTATTGACAACGTTGAAATCAATTAGGGCATGCCTTTGACTGCCATTGCCGCTACTATCACCAACGTTAGGAAATATGGGAAAATGGATATCGTCATCAGGGTGTTTGATAAAATTACTCAAAGCGATCTTATATCTTGGATCTCTTCCATCAATGGTTTGTGTAAATTTGATAAATTCGTAACGAGACTTGAACCTGCTAAAGAAGATGATCATTCTCATGTCGTTCCAATCTGGGAAGCAAAGAAGAACACCATAGAACTAATGCAACAACACATGTATGTTATACCAAGGATACTAAGCAAAACAGTTGACTGCGATTCACGTTGTATATTTAGAGTACCTCAAAACTTAGTTAAAATCAATGGCCGAGTCTATCAAATCCCATGTGGCATCGATCAGTCCATATCACCACGTTGCGTGGCAACTGGTGATGGAAGAGCAAAACTGGAGGCTTAAGAGTTCTTTCTTGAAGTGGATAGAAAACAAAGAACCAAAGTCGGAGGACTATTTGAAGGTTGCAGGCAAATGTTATTCTGAAAATCTTCATATGGAGGTTCTCAAATTTAATCAAATGTCAAAGGGTTGCTTTATACACCAAACGCCGGGCCTTGAGAATCTGTTCAAGCAGTACTATTTTGAGAATCAGAATTCTCGATTAACTTCAGATTTTCAAGTATCACTGATGACTCTATTTCTCAAATTGCATCAAACCTCCTTGGCAGAAATTGTTCATTTTCTTGTAGTTGAGAATCACATTTTTAAGACCAGGAAAGGATTGATATAAAAAATGGTTGTTGAGAATTTAGGGGACACTGCTCTGCGTAAATTATGTAATGTGTTCCAATATCAGTTCTCTAAAATAAACACTGTGAATCAATTATTTTTAATTACGCATTATATTAGTTTAAGGCTTCTGGTTGATCCATATGCTCTCCTGTTACTTAGACCTCACATTCTGTTGAATGGGATTTATGATGAGTGGGCGGTGACAAATATTAAGCTGTATTGTATGGTTCATAGATGTACATAGTTGGTCAAGTTGGCACAGGTTGAGTGTCGGAGGCATTATGACTGCCTTAACGCAACAGGGCAATGTTCTAAAATGGTAGAGGCGTTGAAATTTTGTGATTGTATGGTGTATGATGGATGGGTGTTGACATTGTCATATTGTGGTACATTGAAGCCTATGAAGCTTCAATCTTACAGGAATATGGATTCAAGTATGGGGCGTGATGACCAATTAAGAAGTTATCTGACTATGGTAGCATTACATTCTCCATAGAGTCAAATGTTGGTTCTGCAGACTCCAGGACCCATGGAGGAACAAGCAACCTTTGTGTACACTAGGAAACTTTTCATGAGAATTCTAGAAAAGTTGGTCAACACACTTCCATTCTCATCAACTAAAGTAGTGGATGACGAGACGACAATGACTTATAGAACTACTATAGTTGGTGACAAGCTAAAAGGTTTATTCAGTTCATTTTAATATGAGAGAAATGACCACAATTTTTATTTGCCAAATGGTTGAGTTTTCTAGTCTACTTTGCAAACATCTCAGTGATACTATTCTTTTTCATGAGGCCCTCAATTACGCCAATACTGGTGTGACAATAGTGGTAGTCTACCAGGTAGCTGAACTTGCAAAATTGCCAGACCATGCCAAATTGCACACTGTAGTTCATATGTTCCTGTGCAAATATTCTCAAAGCAACTGCATAGTATCTGCAGCTTTTGTTGTTCTTCATCCATGCTTACAAATGCTCATGGAGGAAGATATTGGGGAAAATAAGAATGACATTATCAAGGTTTATCTTAGCTTGAACCTTGAGGACCAAGTTCTTTGTGCAGGGGAGGGTAATGTAATGAAGTCAACTAGAGGTCAACCAAAGAGTTTTGATGACGTGGCTAAGGAGGACCACAAAAACAAAAATAAGCAAGACACACTGGAGAATATTTTGCTGAGGCATAAGCAAGAAAGAAACTTATGACAGCGGTTATGAGTAGTTTTCTTATAAATAGCAGAGCGTTGTTGGGGGAGAGGGCATCAGAAAATTGTTATCAAAATGAGCAATTTCCACATGACATCGGTTATGAGTAGTTTTCTTATAAATAGCAAAGCATTGTTGGGGGAGAGGGCATAAGAAAATTGTTATCAAAATTGAGCTTTGTCTCTCTCTGTTTTCTTTTCTCTTTTGGGAGCTTCAGCTTGCTCGAAAAGCTGCTTATCTTGTAATTTTCTGTTATTTCCTTCAAACCAATACAAAAAAAATCCTTCTCTATTTTCAATTTATCTTTAGATCTTGAAAGTTATCATTATAGAAAGTAAGAGTGGTGATTCTGGTTATTTTGGTTGAGGGTTTAGCATTGTTTTGATGCGGTTCACATTTCTTGGTGTTGACAAAAATGAAATCTCAACACCATGTGAAGAAAGCTTGTTGGAGAGCTGCACAAAAGGACTTATGTGGCCAAATGCAAAAAATGGAAACACAACTACATGAAGACTAGACAAATCACCAGAATCCTTATTCTCACTCTCCATCTTTTCTCTTCTCTCTCTATCTCGTTGCAACTAAGCATAAAGCTTATGCAAGTCTACCGACTTACAGACTTCTCCCTAAAAGACGTGATGTTCTCGTCACGGCCCAAACATAAACAGAACCATAGCCTAGAATCCCAGGCAGCATGGAATCTGCCCAGATCCTGCTCTAATACCACCTGTAACGACTAAGGCCCAACTACTGGCTTGTTACCACGCTTAAACCTAACCAACTGGCCTAAAATACTTAAATTGGTGATGACAATAATAGTAAATTCAAGTCATTATAAAATACACATAAATTTCGCAAAGAACCGATGTGAGATGGGTGTTACAATAACACAAATCTAAGTATCTAACCTCGAAGTGAGTAAGAGAATGATGCTCAAAAGTCATCTCAAAATGGTAATAGCTAAAATAATGCACCAATTTGAAACAAAAATGTTTTCTCTTGTCCACATGAGCCATTACTTGTCACTGAATATCAATTGCTTTCGCCCTTTCCTATGGCCCTACTGAACATAATTAATTATTTGGGCAGCTTATAGTCATTTAGATAGCGAATAACTATTAAATTTTAATTATTAGTGCACAGCTATTTAACTAATTGATTAAAAATTTTTAAGGATCACGTCGAATAATTGGGTAGGAAATTGTTACCGTTAAATATTTTAATTTTAAACAAATGATTTTTTTATCGCAATCTTTTCTCTTTTTTTAAAAAATCTTTATTAACTTGGATCATATCAAAAACTTCAGTTAGCCAGCACCAAGTAAATATTATTTCACTCCTACGAACAGGGAATTGCTTTTCTGTTTCTGCAGTATTTTCTCAAGCTTCTTCCCCGCGCCCCTGGTTTCACAAACCCTTCTGGTTTCTTAGCAAAACCTCACCGCATTCAATATATTAATACCGTCATGATTAGTTTAGCAGACAAAACAGTGAAAGCAAATGAATACTTTTTTAATACCAGTTATTTGGTGAACTACACAGCTCAGAAAAGGGCCAAAAATAATGATAGAGCACTCACAGCGCAGCAGCAGCTAAATTTTATATATTTTATATCGCTCTCAGTGTATATGTGGTAGGGTACAGGCGTACACTGATTCTTCCCCCACGATTTCTTTTAAATTCTTTTCTCAATTATTTAACCAGTGTAAAACTTGTTTTATTCATAATTTTGCTTGCTTTATGCGGTGATAAACAGGCGACAAAGGCCAAAATACATGCCAGAAAAGAGTCCATTTTTTAAGTTTTGATTACTAGCTATACAGTTCCAGAAAGATGTAACAGCAAGATGAGGTGCCATTACTCCGAACAATTTTTTTTTTCTTCCTTTTTTGATAGTTAAAAGTTAATGTGTTGGCTAGTTTGCTTGCATTGTCTGACACTGCAATTTATATATCAACTCAAATCTCTTTATAGCGATTAAATTTGAATAGGACTACAGAGATAAGGCTACTGATTATATAGCAAAAAATTACTCGACTGGCAACCTCTATCTAAATCAGTATTTGAATATGTCATCTCGTATTAAGGTTCATTTGAGTTGATTTTTTTGAAATGCATTTGTGTATAATTTTTGAAAGACGAAGTGTTTTCTTGGAAAGATAAAATTAATTTTCAACTTCTGAAAAAAGTTCAATTGAGTTTTTTTATTAAAGTTTCAATTTTTTTTGGTAAAATTAAGCTAAATACTTATTGAAAAGAGTAATGTGTTTCTTCGCGAGAAAAAGAAAAAGTGTTTTTTCATGGGAAAAAAAAATTAATTCGAACGAGCTTTTAATGGTTTACTTGCAATCCTTTCTTACTTTGTATTTAGTATACTTTCTTTCCTCGATGGAAAATGTTTATTTCCCACCAAAAAGTGAATTATATAGTGCTTAAACATTTTATTTTTTTCTTTGTCGAGACATAATTAATAATGAACCTTTTACCACGATCCTTAACCATCAATTCAATAAGGACTTGTCCGATCTTAAACCCAAAGTTCAAAAAAGAAATGAATCCATTTCGAGATCTATAACATACCGCCTTGTCAGATATTTTGCATCAAGTTGTTTCCAACAATTTGACACTCATATTTAGACTTAGTTGAGAAAGGAAAATAACAAAAAGACAGGAAGCATAATTTTAGGAGTTTTTGCAGTGCTGTATACGCTTTTTCTTTATTCATTACCAAACATTTATGGCCAAAGAATGTGGTGTCATCGTGTTAAGTCATCTCTGAGACGAACATTGCCCAAATGCATGTCATATTGCGATACAACTACTTCAGCATTAAGTAATTGATTGAGAGAGACAACGCCTAATTGAATATTGCAAGTAATACTCCGGTGAAAATTACGTCCCTAGAGCTGCCCGGTAAGCCAAGGAACTTTAGCAATGTAGTAGCCGTTGGAATTTGACCAGTCGTAAAAAATCTAAGCTTGCATCCTGCTGATTACTTGATAACTGTTATAGGAGTGACAAATGTCTGTACCTATAGGTGTCTTGTTTCTAAGATTGTCATATAAAAAGCAATTTGTATTGTGATTAGCATGAAATGGCCATGCAAATATGAGCTTCTCTCAGTTTCCGTGTTTCGTACTTATCAGTTTTGTGTGATTAGTTGGCTTCGTCGTAAGGATTAAGGTGCTAGGCCGGACAAGCTAGACACATTCATTGGCAGAGGCAAGTACATATGAGTGAGGGTGTGCCAAGGCATCCCTGACTTTTTCAAGAAAAAATATTAGTGTTGTTTATTTAATCAAATTTTATTAACGGAAGGCTATTTCACATGAAGTACATCTTTGTAACCCCTGTCCCCTACGCGATGAGAGTGCTTCTTTTCATGATTATAACGAGTAATAGAAAGGATATAAAGTTCTAATTTAGTGTCTAGGAAAAAACAAGAAAGAAAAAATTAATTAAAAATAAAGAAGGAAAAGAAGATAGAAAACCGAGAGAAAAATAAAAAATAGTATAATATATAATTTTTTGGTCTCTTGCATAAAGAGATATATATTAAATAATATTAATAGTAAGTTAATGTGATTTTATTTACTACGTCTATATAGTTATTTATTTATATTTCTTGTGTATATTAAGAGATTATTACTATATTAATTGTTATATATTTTTATACTAATTATTTTTTAATTCATATAAAAATTTATAAATAAATGTGCTTGCTAATCCTTTAGTACTGACTCCGCCACTACATACCTCTCCAATACATGCATTAGTTCAATCAGAATACTCAATTTAGGGAAAAGAACCATGCATGCGACTCGAACTACTTCACCAATAATTTATTAATGTGCATGCTATGCTATTTTTTTTGTGATCAGAAATTTCCATGTGATATATCAGAAATATATATTTTAAACTTCTGCTACATAATCTTATCTGCTTTTTCCAATTGTTGGTTCTCATATGCGTGCAATATTTGTGCTAATTCAGTGTTTCTTGAAGTGGGGTCCGTCTACATGTCCAACAAAATCGAAGAGCATGATCAAAATCTTCTGGAGGTCATGTTCTGCAGCAATTGCAAAAAAAAAAATAATAATAATAATGGAGTCTTGCTCCTTTTTGCTAATAATTATTAATAAACTCTTTTTAAGGTGGGAGAAGAAATGATGATTGCTGATATGAAAGAAGACATTGATATGAGCAAATATGGAGAGGGCAGCAAAGAGTTGGTGCGTCTTTAATTAAGAAGCCGTCCCAGCAGTATGATTGATTTTAGATAGTAGTATATCGCATGCAGTGCCCGATCAGCCATGCAATGTATCTGATAAGTTTTTAATAAATTTTTTCAACATTTCTAGTCCAAGTAGTCAGAGCTGACTGCATTATCTCCTTTCCCCGCCGATATTCTTTTCTTCGACTTAAAAGATGCATGACAAAGGTGAATGTTCGCATTGCATTTGAATTCTCGAATAACGTTGTCATTTTATGATGAGCACAACTTGAAATATATGTTTTTATATCTCCTCCTTGTCGATATTATTTAATTTCTTCAACTTGAAGATACATGAACAAAAATGAATGTCATAATTCTATTAGAATTCTCAACTAACGTTCTAATCGTATGTTTTAGTCAATTTAAACATGGCTTGAAATAGATGTCTATAGATCTCCTTTCCAAATATTAATCTTTCTTCAACTTGAAATATGCATGATAAAAAAGAATGTAGATATTGGATTTGGATTCTGGAGTAATGTTATAATCTTATGATTCATTCAGTTAAACATGCAGGTTTGAAATAGATATCTAACTATATATCTCCTTTTTGCTGATATTCTTTCTTTAACTTTAAAGATTCATGAATAAAATGAATTTCGATATTATATTTGAGTTCTCGAATAATGTTATAATTTTGCAATTTAACCTATCTAAACAAAGCTAGAAATAGATGTCTTTTCCTCAGTATTCCATTGAATAACAATTCTATGTGCTAATTCCTACCTCCTATTTCTGGTTGATCATAATCGTCTTGGTGTAGTGAATGTATAACCAACTAGCAATTATAAACTTCCTCGTTTCAACTTAGCTAACTACTACTATTCTGCTAGAATTTCTAAACTTTTTAAGCTATATAGCCCTTTATAAACTATTAAACAAATCTTTTGACAAGATCAACAATCCTTCCATGGACTCTAAAAGCCTAATGTAAAGCTAGTGAGAATTGAGCAATAGATTGTTAACAATTTTATCTATTAAGTTAAATGTTCCGACGTATTCATTTACATATAATTGAAAACTTCAAGCTATGCATATCATAAATAGGATGAAACTGTCAAGACTAAAACTTCTATTTTCAACAAATTCAACCTTAAACCAAAAACAAGCATGCACATGCACACATATGCATATATACATACATACATATATATATATATATATATATCTATATATCTATATACGCACACACATATATATATACACATATATATATATATGACATAATATATCCTAAAATTTCAATTTAGAGAAAGCTCATATATTGATCAGTCTTGCTAATCGAATCATGTTGATTATGCTAACCTAATCATGTTGCTTTCTTTCGCGGTCAACTGCAGTAGAATTCAATTATCAAATCAGAACAGCAAAAGAGAGAAGAATCCTGATGAGATCTTGTATTGATATTATGGGAATATAATAGAAGATCCACCACCAAAATTTTATTTGCCATTACCCAATTGATTTTGCTTGTCAGGATCTTTCCCGATTGTGGAATACATGTAATAAAACTGTCTCTTGTTCGTTCTACTTATAACCACAAGATCCTACGTGGATCCAAAATCATTTTTATTTGCAAATTCCTTTTGTGATATGCCCGCAAATGGTGTGCTAATGATTTCTAGCTATATCTCAAACTTCACAGGCAGAAAGGAACTAAAAAATATTATATAAATGAATGAGATTATCTTCCTGTAATATATGAGAGGATTTAAATTTAGGAGGGTGACGAGTCCAAAACATCAATTATACATAAAGGGAAGAATCTCGTTGTTATCTATTTTCCTTACTATCATTACACAAAAAATCAAACCCATAGTTCATTTGAAAATGTAACAAAATAAACTAGATATGCTTAGCCAAAACAAAAGGACTTTCAATATAATTAAAAATAGATACTACTCTTGGAAACATAATTAAATTTTTTTTATCTTTTTATATCCTAAAAAATTAAATATAAAAATTTCAATATCATTGTTACTGTTGAAAAAATAACAGCTATATTATTATGCTTAAAGCTATAATTAGAATAAATATTATTACTTTACTCATCTACATTTACTCCAAACATTAAATGTATAGCTAGTACCTAGCTAAAAGCTTGTAGTGTACCTAATATTCATTTATAACGACAAGATCATTTATAATTAACCACGTCATCCTTTTGAGATTTAATGATAAATCCATAAATAATGTTTGATTGGCTTCTGAACCCCCAACTTCCACAAGCAAAAGAGAAAATGAACTGAAAGAATTAAAGATCAGGATCCTGAAGCTCTAAGAATTAAGTCACACTCCTCCATTTTTTGTAAATATAAAAGTAAAAAAAAAACAAAAAAAAAGAAGGCAGGGGATAGAGGAACCTGTTTTTTTGTCACACTCCTACATATACGTTATTCTTCCCAAGTAACACCTGTGTTTTTTTTTTTTAATTCTTTTACCTGTTGAACTAATTAATTCTCTGCTCAATAAACTAGAAATGTAACGAGGAAAAATTAGCTCGAATAATCATAGTATTTTGAAAATCATCTTGAAGCGAAAGAGAAAACGATTGAGAATATGCAACTTAACCAGGGTTTGCAGCATTTCTAGTAATAATCATTTATAATAGTTTGAGATTATTTCGAGCAATTTTTAGAATAAATAAATAAATAAATTCTGTGACGGATTTGACCAGAAGTTGTCGTATAGCTTAAAACTGCACCAAGAGGGTCGGGCACACTAGAGGGAGCCCGAGGGCCAGATTAAATTATGGTCACTTTTGGCCACACAGATAAATGCACTTTTCAAAAATTATACCTTGTGCCACAAATGCAACCATACATATGGGAGGCCGAACGCTGCTTGAAATCTAAACGTGCTTTTAAAACCCCGTGACTTGAAATCTAAATATACTTTTGAAATCTCTTAACACAGCTACACGCGTTGTAATGCTCCGTTCCACTTATATTAATTTTGTGTAAGATTTTTACTATTATCACCACGAGATTAAATATTTCAAAGTTGATTAAAGTAAATATAATGGTAGACCAATAACTAAGTTTGTGTCGCTACACAAGTTAAATGCACCTTTGATGATATATTCAAGATTACCCATGGATAAAACCCCTCCCCCCGTCCCCCTCCTCTGTATTCTGTTCCCTTTCCCTTCAGAGAAAAGAAGGGACAAAAAATGAAGATGTGGATTAGATTAGGTGTCGTTCTGTGGCCTAATTAAGGTGATTATTGGTCTAAGAAACCCATAAGCAAATGTGCCGCAATCTTGAAGGTATAACAATGTTAATGTAAATTGCAACCTAAGCTAGTTCGTCAAAATTAACAAAGTACCTATATGCTACCTACTAAGATTAGATGCAAATTAAGGCGGTGGGTTGAATCAATCAATCAATTACGAAAAGGACTGTCGTCGTATCTGTTTTGTAGTAACCTACCAATTTGTGAATTAATCAAAATGACAACCACGCTTCTTTCTTTTTTTTTTTCTTTTTAAAAGGGTTAACCAAAGGAGAACCCCTTTCCCACCTGGCCAGAGGCCCCTTAACCAGGCGGGAGGTAAATCGAGGGATGTGCGTGAGTGGCAGCCCGACCAGGGAGAGGACCAACGGGCGTGGAAATCCAGCAACAGCCCCCGCAATATTTCAGAACCACGCTTCTTTCTTCTGAGTTTGCAAGTGGCTCTTAAGCCAAATAAGTATTCTTAAAGCACGACTCCAGCAAAGCAAAGCCAACACTATATATAGTTTACAAGAGCAAAATAGTGACGAAGTTCCAAGTTAGAATACATTACATTTATTTTAAAATTTACAAATTACGCGATGTGGTAGTCTGTTTTAATATATAGTTTGTATCGTTTAATGATTAAATAAATATAAATTACATGATGTAGTAGCTTGGTTCAATACATACTTTGTATTGTTTGATGATTAAATAAATATTTGAAATAAAACTTAAAACTTGTAATATTAATAAAACTATTATTTGATTGCTCTGTTAAACTCTCTTGACAACTAGCATTAATTCTATCATTTAAGAAATAGAGCCGTGTGATTTGTAATAATTTTTTTTTTTTTGGATTATAATATGTCAATCCGACAAAAACCGACTAACCCGGGTAAGTTTACATAAAAACCCAATCATTGACCTGGACAAAAACACGTAAAAGATTTTTCTTTCCCTCACTCCAAGATGAGAATAAAATATAAAAATTTCAGTCTAATATTAGATTACATTATTCAGCCTTCCATCTGTGCCGCAAAAAAAACAAAATATTTATTTGAATATTATTAATCGCCTAATAATATATACATTTCGTATTTAATTTATTCTGACTTCAACCCACAGCTTGTTTTCACTTCAATCATTGTAAAATATAATACACAATATATATTCGATCCCTGTCATGCCAAGGAAAAGAGTGTACGTAAAAAGTTAAAGCCTCAAGGGGTGATATATTGAACACCATTATATTAATTAATAATTATTTCAACGGTGTAGAAAAATTTTACTATTGACATAAGATATTCAATCTCGAAATTCAAGATTGATCCTCGACATTTGAAGCGAAAAAAAAAAAGAGTATAATTTAAAGAGCTTGGATGAGCTAAAACCAAAATCAGTATGATCTACGAAGGACAATTTATTAAGTACGTGAGCATGGCGTAAGAGATGATATCATCACGAAATTAAACCAAAACAAGTATGAAGGAAAAATTACTTAAAAATTTATAACTTCTGAAATATATATATGGGAAATTAAAACCTCTAATTTCTAAGAAAATTAAATTTAAACTTTTTTAAAGCTTTAACTTTTTTATTTAATTTCAAATCAAATAACTTATTGCAAAAGCTGTTTATTTTTCTTTAAAGAAAAAGTCACTAAAATACTTCTGATAATTTAAAGCAACAGGTAAGAAGAATTCAAATATTTTGATTTTTTTTTGCATTATTACATTGAATTATATTGATATTAGAACAATAAATCATGAACTAGTATATATATTGATTTTCTTTTCATTTGGAAGATATTTTTCTCCTGAAAACGAAAGTCAAAATAACAATGCAAAAAAAGAAACAAAGACAATGTAGTTTTGGCACTTAATCTAATCAAGAAATGAGCAGAAGAGTATCAATAATCGATTTGAGTAAATAATGAGTTGGCATTAATACTCTATTTGGGAGTAAATAAGAAGCAGAAGAGTATCGATACTCGATTTGAGGAGGAGGAGAAGAAATTTAATGACAGTAAACTATTTAACAAATGATTGAATGATAACAAGCCAAGGAAAAACACACTCAAAACTTGGAGCCAAAGAGTAGAGGGATTATTTGTGTAAAATTAAGGCCTTATTTGGGATAACTGTGAGATTTTAACTGCTAAATGTAGAGTTCTTGCCAATAGAGTTTTGTTGTTGAGTAAAGTCGTTAATTATTTGGCTCTAGATTTTAGAAGTTGAGTTTTTTAGTCTGTTTAATAGCATTATTGGACTTTAAAAAATATAGGATAGTATTCTTGAGGAAAAAAAATAATAAAAATAACTTTTGACATGATGTAAAAATAGTTTCTTAAAAGTCTTTGTAAAAAATTCTAATTTGAAATTTTTTATTTTTCATTTTTTTAACTTTATCTTTTATGTAAAATCTCTTTTAAGAATAGTGCCAAATATGTTACCTTTGACTTTTGAACTTACATAAAATTTTTTTGAGTGTTAAAAGCTGGACCAAACATACTCTAAATTAGAGAGTCTCCGAAAGTAGAAATAGATAAATTATTAGAATAAAATTGAAATAAAGAATCTAAATATTGAGATACACTTATTGGCTACCTACATTACCCCCCCCAAAAAAAAGGCTAAATAAATAAGAAAGGTATTGGAATCTTAACCTTGTTAAGTGAGATTAATTGCAGCAACACTGTAATACAAATTAACACTTGCAATTTGAAGGAGATTGTTCATATAGTTCGAATTCTCTTCCCAACAATACTTGGAATTTGCACAAAGAATGATGATGACTAATAAATCAATTTTTATTTTTATTTTTCATAATAAAAAAACTCAATAATGATAACTAATAAATTAATTTTTCTTTTACTCTTTTTATGATGGCGAGGTCCTCTTTTGGTGGCTAATTAGGGCACTAAATTAATCATTAGACACATAATCCAAAATTTCTATTCATTGAGTAATGCTCTTACCTACATTCAAAGCATTCTATCATTAACCTTTGAATTTAGCCACAAGACAACAATTTCAACAATTTGCATAACTATCATGCCGGGGTTTGTAAATATTCTCACAGAAAATAGAAAAGGAAAAAAAAGGAGGTTCTAAATTTTTTTCTAAATTTTGGATTTTGATGAATGGTCAAATAGGATGAAATACACATATTTTATGTAGTTTGTGTAATTAATTTATTACCTTTTATATTTTAATATTTGTCATATTATTCTTTTGTACTTTTCAAAAGGTGACACGTTACGGAAATTATACCATGGTTCTTCACCATGGTATTCCTACGGAGCATCATGCTCTCTTCTTCTTTCTCTCTCTTCGTTCTTTTATCTCCTCACCTCTTTCTTCTTCTTTTCTTTTCTTCTTTACTTCACCGATGACACCACCAATTATCTCATGCTGAATAAATATCACCATAAAATTTGCCTTTCTTCGCTGATAGTAATGATATGCACCATGTCTAAGAAAACCTCTTAGATGTTGATTAACCATTAAAGCTTGTCGTCTTCTTCATTATGCCGACGAAAATTCCGACATCATTTCGCCACGCCACATCTACCAAATATTTTCCCTTCTCTTCGCAATTCTAACGTACCTCTCACGTGGCATTTGAATGCTCCAAGATCAATCCATTGTTAAAGATTACCTTGACCTTCAAGTATGCATATACGCAGATATGTTTGTTTTTTGTGTTCATGTGTTAGAGAAGTGAACAAATAATTGTGGGGTAATGAACAAATATTTGATGTATATATGAAATTCAGTAAGCAAATAGTTATGGGATGATGAACAAATAGTCACTGAAAAAATAGTTGTGGGGTAATGAACAAATAATCAGTGAACAAAAAGTTGTGGAGTAGTGAAAAAATATTTGTTGGAATAATGAACAAATAGTTAGTAAACAAATAATTGTGGGATAGTGAACAAATAGTTATAGGATAATGAACAAAATTTTGATACATATGTGTGTGTGTGTGAGAAAGCTAATAAACAAATAGTTATGTAATAATGAACAAATATTTTATTTATATATGAAAGTCATTAAACAAATAGTTATGGGATGATGAATAAATACATATAGGTGAGCATAATAATATTTTTTTAATTTACTGTTGCTCGTACTGTTCACGCAATAGCACTGTGCACCTGAAGGACCATGCTATAAGCTCCTGACACGTTACTTGTGGTTTGTTTTATTAGTTATTTGTAGTTTGTCTATTTAACTTATACCCTTTTATTTTTAAAAGTTACCATATTATCTCTTTATGTTTTTCAAAAAGTGGCACTCATTAGCTGAAAATAGTAGTATTTTTTTAAAAATATATAGCACATTACAACTTTTAACACTCATAAATGGGAAAAGGCACCTAAAATGTAAAATAAGTTAATTTTGATGTAAAATGCTAATGTAGGAAATTATGTGTTATTTTTTAAAAAGTATAAAAATAATGTGCTAAGTTTTCAAACACAGAAAATAATGTGCATTTTTCTAGTAGAAAAAATATTTCAAATTTAAATATTGTTTCTTGAATAAACAAAAGTTGGCAAATGCCAAATAAATTGGAAGAAGCGAGAAGAACAGTGCCCCCAAACTGAAATGCAAGTCCCTATCAGAGCCTGGAAAGTTGTAAATTGAGCGAAGCCGTGTGGCCATTTTTGGTGTTTTAACGTTCAAGGCCCGGCACTCCTCGAAAAAACCAACTTTACCCTCCCCACTTTTCCAGGCTGCAGTGGACTCTCAACACACTACAGAGCTCACAATACCAATTTATTTATTTATTTTTTTAACGAAAAAAAGGGAAAAAATACTAAAATATTTCATTAGTATAAGAAAAAGTCAAACAAACCTTCTCCTCTCCGGCTATATAAATCCATCACGCGACCACCATTTCCCTTCCCCCCCCCCCCCGCACTCCTCCACCCACACACACACACGTACACGTGTTATTCTTCTTCCCTGTTTTCTTCTGATCATATTCAACACTCACATGTAGTTCACTGACGCAAACACATCTTAAATTCTTACATACTACAATATCAAGATTTGTTTTGCCTGTTCAAGACTTTGTTTGTGAAGCTTTTTAGCTTCTTGGTGTAAGAAAAAATGGAGAAAGACTACTATATGAATTCTGCCATGCTGCCTTTTCAATATGAACAAACAATGCCCATGTGGAATTCTTTGTCATCGGAGCAACCTGTGGATTGCTTCATGAACCCCACCTGGGATCATCATCATCACAAGTCCACAGATGATCAATACAGCAGCCATTTGAGCTCAGCTTTGACCTCAATGGTGGTCTCATCATCTTCAGCAACCATTAATGAGAGCTTCGCTCTTGGTCGGTCGATCGGAAATTTAGGCGCAATTGACAATTCCAGCAACTTTGGTCCGCCATTTCCGGACATGACTACGGCCCTGACTCCTCCTTGTTCTACGCCAGTTATGGATCACATTCTGAACCGCAATACGCGAAGCTCACACCCCTTGCCTGCCCTCTCTGCTGACCCGGGGTTCGCGGAGAGGGCTGCCAGGTTTTCTTGCTTCGGTAGCCGTAGTTTTAATGGGAGGATTAGTCAGTTGGGGTGTAACAATGGTGAATTGTCATCTAGATCTCTAGCAAAACTACCAAGAGTTGTGAGTAGTCCAGCTCTCAAGCAAGAGGGATCGCTAAATTCGGGTCAAACCCAGATGGATACTGGGCCTAAAAATGGGTTGGTTTCAGATTGCGGGAAGAATTTGAGTAGACTATCAGGGTCTGGTGCCAATTCGAATGATTCCTCTGTTTCTGAGCAAGCTCCAAGTTGTGAAGCAGGGGATAAAGCTAAAGCAGCTCCAGGTGAGCTGCATCCCCGGAAAAGGAAAGCCATTTCTCGAGGAAAAGCTAAGGAAGATGCACCAAACCAAGCTGGAGAACCTTTTAAGGTATTAAATTATGAGTCCGAAATTTTCTCTTAATAGTGTCTTGTCTCATATTGATTATGTGAGGATTACATCAATGTATTGGCAGACTAGTAGTAGGCCGAGGTACCATTTGTTGTCATAGATCAGGATGCAATCAATTTGAGAATTACTAATGGTGTTTCAGGTGGCTGAAGCTGATGATAATGCAACTGCGAAGCGATCAAAGCCAACGGAAGGGAATGGGAGCGAAAATAATGGTGCCACGAATGAGGAGACTTCGAAGAGCAATGCTAATGGTGCAGGGGATGAAAGTAAAAAGACTCCTGAGCCACCAAAAGACTACATTCATGTTAGAGCAAGAAGGGGTCAAGCTACTGATAGCCATAGCTTAGCAGAACGAGTAAGAATGTTAATGCCATTCTTGTGAAAATTCTAAATTCTGACACGTCTTTGGCGCAGAATTATTCACTCATTAGGCTTTGTGATTTAGGTTCGGCGAGAAAAGATTAGTGAGAGAATGAAGCTTCTTCAAGATCTTGTCCCAGGCTGCAATAAGGTTTGCAAAAAAGCTAAATTTGTTCCCCAATTAAACATTTGAAAGCATTGTGGTAGGTCAAATGTTAACCTGGACAAGTGTTTACTGCTTGTTTAGGTGACTGGAAAAGCACTTATGCTTGATGAGATTATCAACTATGTACAGGCATTGCAACGCCAAGTAGAGGTAGTCTAACTTCATAAGCTTTCCATTATACCGATTAGCTCTTCCTTTATAGCGTAATTCGTGATCTAATCTGATCTTTTCTGCACTTTCTTTAGTTCCTTTCTATGAAGTTAGCGTCAGTTAATCCGAGAATGGATTTTGACTTGGATAATGTCATGTCCAAGGATGTAAGTGCATCATAAACGTTAATCTAGTTGCATTTTAGTGCTCTTTAATCTGATTGTCTAATGTTAAAGCCTCTGGGGCCGCTTTTGAATTGCAGATGTTTCAGCCAACTGCTTCCTTGCCCCATCCTATGTACCCATTGGATTCCTCGGCAACAGTCATCTATGGTCATCACCAGCCACAACAAACTCCTCAACTGCACACAGATAATACTTCTGGCGGGTCAGTGAGCCAATGCCCGGTGGACCCTTTAGGCACTTCATTGTGCCACAACCTAGCAATGCAATTACCTCCATTAAATGGATTTGGTGAAGGCCTTCCCCAGGTGATCAATCACTAAACAGCTATATGGTTGATTAATTAAAGAATTCGTCATTGATTAAACTCTGTGTTAACTTCACTTGTCCAGATCGCTGCATTATGCGAGGATGAACTGCAAAGCATTGTCCAAATGGGGTTTACTCAAAAGCCTAATGGAGATTTACCATATCACTCACAAGGATTTCCTGGTAACGGGCGAGTGAAACTCGAAACTATTTTTGACAAAAATGAAGACGAGAACCAAATTTAGTTTGGTGATCTACTGCTATTCTATAGTGTTGTTGATTGGCATTTTCTTGATTGCAGTTGCAGACCAAGCGTCACACATGAAAGTTGAGCTGTAACCACCATTTCTTTTGGACTCAATTTGAAGCCCCCAAGAAGGAAAAAGAAAAAAGAGGCTGCTGTACATACTTACTAAAGAGATATTTGGGTTTAAACGTGCTGCACGAAAAATTGTTGCTAACCTACCAATAGGTCTTATCACTTAGAATCTTTTTATCTTGTAGCTCTTTTGTCTTTTTTATTCCTTTCAAGAAATTGTATTAGCTCCTTTCTGATTTTTTTGGTTACATTACTAGTAACCCTTTTGCATATTTGAAGCAAAAAAATGTGTAATCTTGGTGCATAGTGACAAATTTGCACCATTATGTAAGATATCTTGTTAATCTCAAAGGAAATCAGAAAATAGAGATATTCTATTCTACCAGCCTTTCATTTTCCAAACTGTTAAACGCGTACTTTGTTGTCATTATCTGATATTATTTCACACGTTAAATCGTAATCTTTCTCTTAGATTCTCATGAGGTTGGTATCAACTATGCACGAAGACTAATAATCAAGTTGTTTTGGGTGGGTTATGATTGTTTACTTTGTTGTAACCAGCTGTGTAAGTGGACACCTCTTTCTTTCAAGAGTCTTAATATGAAATCATTAAGATTTGGGTTATAGCTTAAGGATCTAGCTGGAGTCAACCATAACATCTATGAATTTTAATCAACAGAAACAGAAAATAAGAAACAGTAATAATATCAAACTAGCATTTAATTCTCATGTATTAACCATACCCATCACTCTGCATACACAAGAAACCAATCAGGCCAAAGCTTAGAACTATTCATTCACATTATCAAAGATAAATGGGGGGCACGAAATTTTCGTTATGTGCAAAGATTACTATTCATTGCGTTATATTTGACAATTTCAGAAGGGGTTAAAAAAAATCCCAGGTTGGCACTTAGTGACATTCTGACTAGACACATTGAATCTGATGTTTCTTAATCTCATCAACTTTATTAAAAACATTTTTGAACAGGAAAAGGTTAATGTAGTGGAGATCAGGTAGGGGAAAAAAGATACCTTTGAAAGATAGATTAATCATATGATTGAGAGGCGGTTAGTAAAAATCAAAATTATGGGGTTTAACAAAAGATTTATGCACTGCAGACTCAGGTTATTTTATTGACAATTCTATTATTGTCCTCCTAATCACTTATTTAATTATGAAGAAGATTCTTTGAAAATGAAACTTTTGCATAGAAAGAGTTAAGCAGCAAATTATTCTAATCCATTAAAGTGACAATCTTGTCCCCCAAAAGTTTATACACCAATCATGTAATGAAGTGCATGTTCTGGCAGTTGAATTTTTACATTTTATTGATCAAATAATTAATAAACCTCTTTATCCATGCCTTGGTGGCAGTTTGGCATTCTACTTCACACATCTCCTCTTTAAGGAATTTCACAACCTGGAAGGCTGGAAGGAAAGATGAGAATTGGGAAAGATTCCATCATTTAGCAAAAACAAATCCTGTGTTAAAAGAGTTGTCCATGCACAACGTTACAAAGACATCCAAATTCGTATTTAAAATGAAACAAAAAGTTGTAATAGTACTTTTTTTGCTTGATTTCAAAATTAAGCACTAGTTATTTTCGTATTATGTTCATAGTGCAAATCTTATCCCTGTTTCACCAGTGGGGTTCTTAGGCAGTGCCATCTGTCATGTTTGCTTAGGCTAATCTACTCATCTTTTTATTGCAATCAGTCATGTTAGAATTGGCATCCCAAACCGGCATTATGTTGGCTGTTTCTGTCAGACATTATGTTTGGATTAGGGTAAATTTTACAATAAGTCCTTATTATTTTTTTTATTTTTTTTAAATGATCCTTATTATTTTAAAATATTTAAATTAGTCCTTAATATTTTACAAATGTTGTCAGATAAGTCCTTATTATTTAAAAAAATTTATATTATTTCCAATGTTTCACAAAATTAGTCAAACTAGTCCCCATTATTTAAAAAAAAATTCATACTAGTCCCCAATATTTTACAAACTTATTTAAGTTAGTCCCTGTTTTAAGAAAAAATGAATAAAAAAGATTGAAACTAATTTTATTTTCTTTTTTTTATTCTTAGTTGATTATAATACCTTGAATTTTTGTACTGTGAATTTCATTATGGAATAATTTTTAGACAATAAAAATTCCTAATTTTCATTAAAAAACTTCAATCAGATGTTTAATGTGTCTTATAAAAGTTCACAATAAATCCAAATATGCAAAGAATGCAATAACTATCATCCAAAATGTTAAATTCCTACTGCTTTTTTTCTTTTTGACTAGGAATTATTGCTTAAAAAAATAGATAATCGGATTTCGTTTTATAGCGCAAAGGGTAAGATTGTCAATTGCTTTTATGTTTAAGGTCAGTTGAGACATTTTTGTCAAAATTAACGTCCATTCTAATTGTAGGGACTAATATGACCATAATAATTAGACATTGGGGACTTGTATGAATTATTTGAAATAATAGGGATTAAAATTAAAAAATATGTAAACATTGGGAATTTATTTGAATTTAACTCTAACTGCAGGGACTAATTTGATTATAATAAGTAAACATTAAGGATTTGTATGAATTATTTGTAACAATAGGGACTAAAATGAAAAAAAGTGTTAACAGTAAAGACTTATTTGAATTTAACTCTTTGGATTAAGATGTAACCCTTGTTTAATCTCCAAACCCCTAATCCAATCTCCATCCTTCACGAGATTCGATCCAGGGTTATTACTTACAGTAACGTGTAGTGTCTCTTTTATGCTCAAATATTCATTGAATATCATAAGCCTGAAGTATATTATAAATTAGCCAACAAAAGACTATGATGCAACCCATTTCTTACGAGCATTATGCTCTGTTTGTTATAGTCTTATTTTAAGATACTTATCCTATTAAAATGAGGGTACATCTTATAAGATTTAAAAAATCTTATCATGCATTCTATGAAAATTTAAAATAAAGCCATACTTTTTATTTTATAAGAAATAAGTAATTTTTCCTATCTTATTTTTTTACAACTATAAAATGTATTGTGCATATGATAAGATATCTTAAATCTTATAAGATATCTCTAAATTTTAATAAAATAACCATCTTAAAATAAGATCATTTCAAACACACTATTAGTCTAATCTTACATAGGCAGCAAGTAGGGAACATATTCCGCAATATTATAATACCAAAGAAGCCAAACAACGTCTGCATTCATAGCATGAGGTATTCTGTGTGTTCTAAAGCTGTTTCAAGGAAAAATAATTTTTCCTTTTGAAATCCTGCTTCGTTTCCTTTAGTCACTTCGCCATCTTTTCAATATCACTAACAGGAATAAATAGTTCATCACAAGCCATCCAAACTTTGGTCATTTGGGTTCCGTTCGTAACGATCTTTTAGTTATAACCGTTGATCTAAACGGATGAACATTAACAACCGACATTATTTTAAAATTAAATGCACGCAAAATGTTTGTATATTGACATGGCATTATTTGGTTGGCATCTCATTAACACGAGATTTAGAATGTTAAGAATCATTAAAATTCTATCACAAAAATTAATTTGTCAATATAAAGAGTGATAAAAAAAATGGGTCACCACGACCTTTGGACGAACTTTGATGGCCGTGGTGTAACTTGGAACAATAGATAGGCCACCACGAGTCTGCAACTCGGAACAAGTGCAGCTTTAGTAAGTTGCTTGTAGAGAAAAGCCCAATTATAATATAATGTAAAGAATCATTAAGATTTCATTACAAAAATCAGTTAATCAATTAAAGAAATGACCCAAGATTGATAAAGTTGAGTCCTGATTTCTTTTTCTTTTTCTGTTTTTTTTTTGGCGAGAAAAACATATCTTAGAAGCATTAACTGAATGGAAGAATTATTTTTATTCAAAGCGCATGCTAGGCCTCGAAGACTCCTAGTTCCTAGGGGCCAATGCCTAGTGCTACTTGGGTGCGCATTGACGCACGAAAGCGCCATAGGATAATGGGACTACATGCATAGGGGTGTTCATTCAGAAATTTCTATCCTGATAAATATCTTTTTTTTCAAAATAACTTTTGAAAAAAAAAAGGTCTTATTTCGTTTCTCACCTCAATTTACCAATAGCAAACACTGTTTGAAAAAATGGGCAATGAAAAAAAACAATTAGGGATTGGAAAATCATGGAAGTTTTTTCTTTTATGTAGAAAGTTTAAAACTAAATTCCCTTTGAAGTCTTTTATCTAATCTTTTGATAAAAAATTACATCATTAGAATCCAAATCCTCTTTTAATATATCCCACATCAAGATTGTCCATTGAAGTAACTAACCAACAATATTTCTAAATAATGTTGCAAGACATATTATGGCATTAGACATTATGTCAACCTTTTATATTTTTTATTTTTTATTGCCAACATCGACATAGTAATATATTGTGCTCATGCTAAACGCCTGAACATATAAGAATTATCGTTGTCAAGAGTTAAGACATTAACAAAATAAAGAATATAATCAATCTATATCCATCACATAAATCAACTCACAAAACACAAATAAAATATTATATTATACTATATTATATTATATATACACACACATACATATATATATATATAATAAAAAATAAAAGAATTTTGGGTGTCCGGTATTTCTCCAAAGAAAAAATATCTATCGTGCTCTAACCCGATATTCCAAAATTCTTTTTCTAATTTCCAAAATTTCGTATTGGTAATCGATTTCTGTGATGAGTGCCTATGGTTTGGCTTTATATGCAAAGTGGCAAGTCAAAAATATACGATGATTGTGACTTCGAGATTTTGTAAGTTTACGGCGTACATTTTCCTCCCTTTGAATTGACCTTTGACTGCATCATATGCATATTATTGTGCAGTATTTTCTGGGAAAGACTATCTTCATTCAGAACCAAAAAAAGAAAAAAAAAATACTATGTTCAAGCAAATTGAGAAAAAGAAATACTGGATTAACATAAAACAAACCAAAATGTTAAGAGTGTCAAGAGGGTGTTTGGCTTTGTTTTTCTTAAATTGCTTATAAGCAATTGATGTTTACAAACAAATGATAAGTAAGCAGAAAAGTATTAGAAAAAATGTGCTTAAAAATTATTGACATGTTTGATAAATACACGCTCATAAGTAGTAGTGCTTGTTAACATGATTAAGTAGACTTTTTATCAAAGTAAGATGTGTTGTTTTTCTTTTCAAAATGATAGAATTGTCATTTTATTTGGTCAAACCACCTTACTTAAAAATAGTATATAAAAAAATAAATAAATATAAGGGGGTGATGCTTACTTGCTTATATTTTACAAAACATGTAATTTTTTATTTATTTTTTACTTATAAGCAAATTTGCCTTGCTTATAAATAAGTTTGACATGCTTATAAGCAAAGCCGAACACCCTCTATGTTAATGCAAAACTTCTCATAATATTTGACTTTACAAGAAATTCAATAATAGTAAACTACTCAAATTACAACAATTTTATCATAATTATGTTATCGACATAAGAAGGCAGGTTTATGGTACTACGTCAGCATCGAACGCGGAATTTCGTCCCGGTGATGGAATGATAACGCTTCTCTTATATCTGTCGAAAATGACTAGAAAAATCAAGTGGTTGTCGAAAAAGAATTTTTTGTAGAGATGAAGGATTCGATTGTTTCTTTCATTTTTGCAGGGCATAACTGTTTATTACATTGCCTTTTAACCAAGAAGTCACTATTAGAACTGCCTCCATTTTGGTTTTGATACCTTTCACCTGTTAATGATGGAGTTAAATTCGAAGAAGTCCTTAATGTTAATACTTTTTTCTATTTTAATTCCTATTATTACAAATAATTCATACAAGTCCTCAATGTTTATTTATTATAGTCAAATTAATCCCTGCAGTTAGAGTTAAATTTAAATAAGTCCCTAATATTTACATATTTTTTAATTTTAATCCTTATTGTTTCAAATAATTCATAAAAGTCTCCAATATTTAATTATTAGGGTCAGATTAGTCCCTACAATTAGAATGGACGTTAGTTTTGACGAAAATATCCCAAATGACCTCAAACATAAAAATAATTGACAATCTTACCCTTTGCGCTATAAAACGAAATCTGGTTATCTATTTTTTAAAGCAAGAATTCCTGGTCAAAAAGAAAAAAAAACAGTAGAAATTTAACATTTTGAATGATAGTTATTGCATTCTTTGCTTATTTGGATTTATTGTGAACTTTTATAAGATACATTAGACATCTGATTGAAATTTTTTAATTAAAATTAAGAACTTTTATTGTCTAAAAATTATTACATAATGAAATTCACAGTACAAAAGTTCAAAGTATCATAATCAATTAAGAATAAAAAAAAAGAAAATAAAATTAGTTCCAATCTTTTTTATTTATTTTTTTTAAAATAGGGACTAACTTAAATAAGTTTGTAAAACACTAAGGACTAGTATGAATTCTTTTCAAATAATGGAGACTAGTTTAACTAACTTTGTGAAACATTGGGACTAATATAAAAAATTTTAAATAATAAAGACTAATCTGATTATATTTATAAAATATTAAGAATTAATTTAAATATTTTAAAATAATAAAGACCACTTTAAAAAAAAATAAGAATTTATTGTGAAATTTACCCTTAATGATATTTGGTGTCCGTGGCAAATACGGACTGTGAAGGGGCCAGGTGATGATATCATTTGATCTAAACACCAAGAAGTGTGACATTGACCATACTTTCAACCGTTAATGTGTCCTTTTGTATATGATAAACTGTACACCTCGCACCCTTCATTGCTTTACTCCTTTCCGCTCTCTGATAATTTTCTTTACACGCATCCCCATGTGAAATTGCGAACTTAATCTAGAGGTTGTTTGGTCGTGCTTGTAAGCATTTTTTATAAAAAGTTGTTAAGAGTTACTTTTTATTTTTGATACTCATAAATACTCAAATAAATAAAAATAAACGTGCAATCAATCTAGAGATTGAAAAATAGTTCAAGTAATTGATTTTTCTCTTATAAGTGAAGTCTTAAGTTTAAATTTTACGAGAAATAAAGGATTGTGTGGGATACATGATGGTAAAAAAAGAAAATTTTTCTTAAAAAACTACGTGCTATCAATCTACTTTTCCATTTCCCTGCCAGGTAGTCGTAGATATTCCACCAATTTTTCAGAGCTACGACTGTCACCTGCTGGTATTGTAGGGGTAGTCATGGATATTCCATCGATTTTTTCAAAGCTATAAATGTGGATAATTTTTATTTTTAACCTTATTTTTTTAAATGATTTCAAAATTAATCCAAATTTTAAAGGGTTTATAAAAATAGACTTTTCAAACTTTCAAAATTCGAATTCGAACTTCGAAAATTTGAATTCGAACTTCAAAAGTTCAATTATATTTTTTGGCCCATGTTCAAACAAAAAAAACAAATTTGAATAAAAAATACAATTTCAAACAAAAGAAATACAATTTCGAACTTTGAAAGTTCGAAATTGGCGTTGGCATAATTAGATACCATAAAGAACTTTGTGCACAAGCAAATTTGGATTTGTAAGGATACACCATGCTTGTTTAACTAGTAGAGCAAGGTTAAAACACCGAATATCAAACAAAAGAAATGCGATTTCGAACTTTCAAAGTTCGAAAGATGGTTTACAAAGTTTCAAAAGTTGGAGGCCCTAGTGAATCCAAAAATTCGTGGCAGCCTGGGACGTAAAGATATTCGATGTTTTAACCTTGTTCTACTCGTTAAACAAGCATGGTGTATCCTTACAAATCCGAATTTGCTTGTGCACAAAGTTCTTTATGGTATCTAATTATGCCAACACCAATTTCAAACTTTGAAAGTTCGAAATTGAACTTTCAAAGTTCGAAATTGTATTTCTTTTGTTCGAAATCGTATTTTTTATTTAAAATTATTTTTGTTGTTTGAACATGGGCCAAAAAATATAATCGAACTTTTGAAGTTCGAATTCGAATTTTCGAAGTTCGAATTCGAATTTTAAAAGTTCGAAAAGTTTATTTTTGCAAACTCTTTAAAAATTGGATTAATTTTGAAACCATTTAAAAAAATAAGGTTAAAAATAAAAATTATCCTATAAATGTCACCCGTTGGTATATCAAGCATAACTAATCACACACGATCAGATCACGTGGTGCAAAACTCTAAATGTGTCCTTTCTCGTCTTGTTCGAGAACAAAATGGTCAAATCAAGTTATTAATACTTATATCATCCCCTTACAAACAAATCACAAATGACCGCATAAATCATCCTGAGGCATTAAAAATAGGTTTGGTCATATTTGACAAAGAAATATGATTACTTGTTTTTGATGTTACAAATATTTTCATAAGACACTTTCTTAATTGAATTTTAGAGGATGGGGTAGATTATTGTAGCTCATTATCTGAAGCTTATAGGCCTTGTAAACACTGCTGGATTTCCATAAGCAGCTTAATCCATCTAAAAGCCGGTGTTGAACTTGACGTGTTAGCGTCTCACATACATAGTCGATCCTTTTAATTTGGAGATGATGAATTGTTGTTAGACCATAACTTTGATTTACATAAGAAAAGTTTTTACGTGGGCTAGGTATAGGAAAGATATACAAACGACTGGTAATTATTTCATTCCAATGAGACAACGCAAACCATTGCAAATAACTATATCTTATTCTTAATAAAATATTTTAATTTTATTTTGATAAGAGTAAGAAGCACTTTTTGTTGATGAATAATTATTTTATGAATACACCTCTATAAGAAGATGTGGGTACAATTAATGCTATCTTTACTCCTAACAAAACCAGAAAGGTTCATGAGGTAACTCAAAATTTGTAATTTATTTAAATCTTTTGAACATCAAGCCATAGATAATTTTAAATAATTAGTTGTAATCATAGTTTCGTAACTTATTGAGCATGGTCCGTGGTCTTGGAGAAATCTTGGGCCTCATGGCCCATGGTCTTAGTGAAGCTAATAACCTGGATAATTTTGGGCCACATATGGGCCGTTGTGGTACACGAAAATTATATATTTATGGGTTGACGACTAATCCTTCAGGAAGATAACCGTAGCATAAACATGCACTTTTAGCTGGGCAACGTAAAAATACTTTTCTCCAACAATATTGTACAATATGTTAAAGACATGTGGCTTTCTGTTGATTTTAACAGTAAAATTTTTAACCATTGAGTTATAAAATTTTTAAAGTAGAATTTAGTTAGAAGTGTTGTTGAACCGAATTGTTGAATGTTCAGTCTTAATTTTAATTATTGTGTTAATAGTTGTTTCGAGATCAATGTTGACTTTTATTTGTTTTGGAAGTAACATTATGCTTTCAAAAATATAGAGGAATATTTTCGAGAAGGATAATCTGTACAAGATTTAAAAATAGTGATGCTAGGCGTTGTTTGACAAACTCTAATTTGAAGTTTCTTAACTTGTAACATTGGCTTTTACCTTTAAAAAATATGCCAAAACATAACAGTTTTCGCTTCAAAATGTATGAAAGATGCTTTTAAGTATCCAAAAATTAGAGAAGATGTCCTCTGATGCTTCTCAGTGTCAATTATTTATATTCTGATAACAAAAAAAATTAACTTATTTGATTTACACATATAGATCATTTAAAAGATAAATTTCGCTCCTCTTTCCATTTTATCGAGTACTATATAGTCTCGTCTCTCAAATTACATTGAACATAATAAATAAAGGCAATTGTCCCCTTCTTTCACAATTTAAAATTTTAAATACATAATTATTTAATCCAATTTAGAGTTCAACTATTAAAGTGATCTCGAGTTTTAAGTCTCTTCGTTATTTATTAAGATAAAAAGAAAATTCAAACGAGATGATTATTTAACAAAAATAAGTGGCCAGAGTAGAGAAAAAAAGAAAGAAAAGAAAATAAAATAAGCGTGGTGCACGAGTGGGAGATCATAATTTAGAAAAAGAAAGAACCAAGGTACGTGCCCAGTATTTTGATTGGAAGAGGACAAAGAAACATTGAATTGTTTTTGGTTTTATGCAGAGCAACGCTCCGGAACAGCTTAGGTTAGCAGGATTTTTTATTTTTTTGATCCAATTTTTAATATTCTTTGCAAAAATAACTTGTTTTTTTGTGAATTTTTAAAAATGATCCAATCTCATTGTGGGAACACGTCGGGCAAGTTCCCAGAACAAGATCGGCGTTCCAGGAACACGGTCGTGTTCCCAGAACGCGGCTGGTGTTTTTGCCAGCCTTTATTATTATTTTTGTTTTGAACATACCTTATTTTTTCCATTATGTATTTATAAGACGGTATTACGCTTTTCCTTTTGCAGTTATTTATGATCCATGAATACTTTTATTTCAGTATTATGGACATTATTTCAAGCTGGAGGCCGGTGCATTCGAAACGAGATGGATCGTTAAAACCAAGGTGGATGATGAAGGTATACAGCATGCGGTCAATAAGGCCACACTGCTCCAACTTGCCCCAATAATCAAAATACATAACGTGTAGTTGTAATTTTGTAATGTTATTATGTAATGTGTATTAGTTGTAATATTGAATGTTGTTATATAATATATATTAATTGTGATATAAGTAATCCTATTTAGTTATAATCTTATTTTGTATACTTAGTTGTAACTTTGTAATATTTTGTTTACAATTACAACATAATGTTCATTTGAATAGAAAGAATTAAATGCATAATGTCCAATTGATAATGTAGTGTCTATAATGCTGAAATAAAAAAAACATCCACGAATCATAAATATATATATAAGGGAAAAGCATAACACCGTCCCATAATTTATAATGAAAAAATTAGGTCCATCCAAAACAATAATAATAATAATAATAATAATAATAATAATAATAATAATAATAATAATAATAATAAAGTAACTAAAGGCTGGTAAAAACACCAGCCGCGTTCTAGGAACGCATCCGACGCGTTTTCAGAATGAGATTAGATTATTTTTTAAAATTCATAAAAAAAAAACAGGTTATTTTTACAAAAAATATTAAAAATTAGTTCGAAAAAATAAAAAATCCGAGGTCAGCATAACAGAAAGCCAACTCTGTGTGGGCACACAACGAGGAAAAACTTTTTAATTAGAAGTTATTACAGCCTACGAAAATATTCCTGAGACCATACCTACCTAAAATCCCACTCGCGAACAAATTCATCTTTCTTTGTCCTAATAATACACGGACGCTCCAACCACCACGCGCCTACAAACTCCATGTCGGTTTGGCCTAAAAAATAGTCCTGGATACATTATTTGTCCACCTATTGTGTTTGAGCTCTCCCTCCCCCCCCCCCCCCCCTAGAGGAAAAGAATACATTTTAGACAAGTTTATATCGAATTTATATGTTTTATAGCATAATAATGTGTCTCAATGAATTAATCGTGTGTTTGGAACAAATGAATTTTGTGAAATTTATTTGTAGATTTTTTTTTTTTGTTTTTGGTAGTACTTTCTTAAAATATGAAATTTATATTTGGAAATTTAAGATTTGCAACTATTAGATTTACTCAAAACTTTACCAAATTCTAACTCAACAAGCAAAATTTACAATCCCCAAAAAGACAAATTCAAAAAAAAAAAATTATAGAGAGAAAAATATCCCTATAATTATTTAGATAATACCATATTACTAATTCTAAACTACAACCTTCATTGTTTGCCATTATCTCATAAATCATCAATTACATGTCTGAAGATCTTTTTTTATTGGTAATTTTTTTATAAAATTATTTTTATTCCCTTTGTTCTATGAAAATTATAATTACAAAAATTATTATAACAAAAGATTATTTAAGTAAAATATGCATATTAATTCTAATTCGACATGTATTTCAAATGCAATTTGAATTTACAATTAAAATAATTGACTTAGAATTATTTTATAGATCCAAATGATAGGATTCATTTAAAAATGCAAATCCTTGTGAAATTCATTTCATGTCATTTATAAGTGAAATAAATTCTATACTACCAGTGAGTCTAAACACTATGTAAGTAGGTCAATGAATGAAGAGGCTTATTCTTGGAATCATTAATTCTAGTACTAATACCTTCAAATCTGTAGCCGTGCAAGGTCAAAATCTCCGAGTCACTAGTTAAACTGATATTTTAGAATTTAAACATAAGTAATAATTAATCGGGTCTCAAATTTACTAGCCCCAAATAATTAATTCAAATCATTAGTGACATATGGATTATTATTAAATAAAAAAGAAAGAAAGAAAAAAAAAACAACTATATTAATATGTTCCATGTAAAAGATGAAACAACTCCATTTAAGAACTTGTAGTTGAGATATGAATATACATTAAGTTACACAAAAAAAAAGTCATTTTTTGCATTTACTCAAAGTCCCCCAAAAAGATTAAAGGGCCTCATTCCTATGTCATAATAAATAAAAAATATCTTATAAACCTTTAGACTGTAGAACAAGACTCACGAGAATAAAGCTCAAATGGGAGACAACCACCAAAAAAAAAAAAAAAGAGCCACAAACCAACAAATTGGAGAAAAGAAGAAAACAAAATAGCTAATAGAAGTGTCAAGCTTAGTTCTTTACTTCTCATCTTTTCCTTATATTTTAAAGATCTCTATTGTGTTATGAGGGTTCAAAACGAATTCAAAATTTTATTATGTTTCCATTTATTCCTCTAGTAAATTATTCAATCAATCTCTACTCAATAAATCGTACATGAGATCCATTATCTATGTGACAAAAAGAAAGAAACAAGGAGTTTAAAGCTTCATCTAAAATCTCAATTAATTATAAATCAAATCCTAGAATTTCTTAAGAATAGTATATTGATTGATTGATTAATATTGCAATTTTCAAAAATATTCTTTGACCACAAAAAAAACTTTCAAAAAAATTCTATACAGTATTAAATCCGGTATAATCATTCGCATAGCTACAGTGGATTATACATGATTAGTAGAGTAAAAGTGTATGCAACACACGACATTTTTTTCTTTTTGCAATTTTTTGATATGAGCTCGTGCATCGAACCAATTGAATAGCTAGTTTCATACATTGGAGCAAGTGATAACTTTTCCATCATTATTGAAATGAATCGTACACACGTATAAGAAAGATTATTGAGTCATTTTTAACAAATACGGACAGTTATTGCAATAAAGTTTCCTAAAATTAGAACAATCATAATCTATTGAAAAATCATAATCTATTGCATTCATTTTTTAGTCTAAAATGAAAGAGTCGTTATGGGACCTAGTTCGACTCTTCCTTCTTATGTGTCCTCCCGGAAAGAGACAATATCATCAAAGTTTACAAATCTAGAGAGCTACACACTTCAAAAACAATCATATGTACCTCAATTTACTAGCATTTGTGTTAGGAGTTTTAGGGAACTAACATATAGAAACTGCAAAAACAAAGGAAAATTAAGGGGGGGGGGGGGGAAGCAATTCCAATAAAGAAAAAAGTTATGAATATGTTGACATACTTGAGAAAGCCAACTCTTGTAAAACCTTTTAGTTTTTTCTTTTTCTTCTTTTTATGCAAGTATGATGTATTCTCTGTGATTAGTTCAATATGCTTCGAGCTTTTTTTCTTGTCTTGAATGGCAACTAAAAATATTTCCTTCCTTTGCAAATAATTTTTAATCATCTCTCTATGTATATAAATACAACGTCTAATGACCTCAAGTACTTGGTTTGATTGATTTTTTTTTTTCCATAAAAAATATCTTGTCTCAAAAAGCTATATTCCTTTTGTAATTAGTATTTAGTTTGCCTTAAAAAAAATTAAAATTTAAAGAAAAGCTCAAATTCTACTTTTTTCATATATCAAAAATTTTAATTTTTAATTTTTTTAAAAATATAAAAAATATTTTTTTTAAAGAAAAACACCAATCCAAATGAGCTCTAAAATATATCAATATATGCAAGCGTTGGGCTACAAGGCTTGTTATAAATGTATCTCTTTATCATGCATGATGTTGGTTCAATCTTGCAACCACACGCATGAAAAACCCTACTCCATGAATCACCATAAATAAGTCATAAAATCTCTTATTTATGGCGCCATCATATTCCACCTTTCTGCTTGATTAATATGACTCAAAATAATTCAATTATTTTGTGATGATGTACTAAAATAACTACTCTAATGGCAAAAATTTTCTAATCACATATTATTCAAGTTCTCGAAACTACATGCTATAATGTTCGTATATTTATTAATTATTGTACAAGTTCTTCTGACCGTTCCTAAAACAAGAAAAAGAACCTAATGAAATTATTATTGCATAATTAATCCTCATTGGCATAAACTGAGTAGAATATGACCTATGAGGATGAAGAATGATAACTATTTCTCAATGATGCTTCATGCTTGTGAATTGTAAGCAAGAGAAAACCTAAAATGGTAAAAGAAAAGGGGGGAAAAAAACGAACAATAATAATTGGGGGCGTGTATCAAAAGAAGCGCGTAGATTTTCAAAAAATCTTAGCTGCACATGGGCTTAACATTCCATAATTAATCCTCCACTAAGCAGATTTTAAGCTCAGCTAATCACGTTTCGCACAGAAAAACTTATGTAGCAAATTTAGACTTCTTACGCTGGTGGACCCCACCTTCCCCCCAACCCCAACTATACTACATCGTCTAGCTTGCCTCCCCTTCCTCCGGATCGCACACTCACACACACAATGCTTCACCATTACTGATACACACAGTAGAGATCTATACACACACATCTATACATACATTTTATTTATTTATATATATATATTTATTGTGTAGATATAATAATAATATATATATTTTTTATATATGTCTCGGCCGCCAAATTATGAGTTTCAGGAATGGTGGAACAAGCAGAGAGCAAACGGCGGTGATATTTTCTCGGCATCGGCTTCGACTTCTGCGTCATCGGAAAGCTCTAGCTGCTTGACGGTCGTGATCAAGAGTCCTAATGCAGATCGTACGGCGGAGAAGGAGCGAGCTCGTAGTGCGCGTCAGCTGTCGTGGATTTACCTCCTGAAGTTCCAGCAAATCGCGAATTCGATTGCCTTCCTCACCAATGGCTTAGTCACCGTTCTTCGCCGCGCTAACCGCCGCGTCGCCGCCGCATCCTCGGATGCCTCCGCGTCTCAGTACGGCTCCCAGTCGAAGCTGTATAAGGTTATTAAGACGTTCTTGATCGTTGTAGTCGGGCTTCTGGTTTTTGAGCTGGTTGCCTACTTCAGGGGATGGCATTTTAGTCCGCCGACGGTGGAGGCGGCGGAGGTGGTGGATTTGGTGGAGTATGTGTACGCGAATTGGCTTGAGATTAGGGCTAACTATTTGGCGCCGCCCTTACAGAGCTTGACTAATGTGTGCATTGTGCTGTTCCTGATACAGTCATTGGATCGACTTGTTCTAGTTCTAGGATGCTTCTGGATCAAGTTCCGGGGGCTGAAGCCGGTGCCGGCGATGGAATATACCTCTGACAATGAGGAGAATGCTAATGTTAATCCCGAGGATTATCCGATGGTGCTGCTGCAGATACCAATGTGTAATGAGAGGGAGGTAAGAAGATGTAGGTTTTCAAATCCCTATCCCGTGAATCTCGTTAATTGCGTCCTTAGTTGGAGTGCAGTTTGGAACTTTTGGCAGTTTGCTAGCTAAAGTTGTTTGCTTTCTGTTAAATTTATCAGTTGATTTGAAGTTCATTAACTGTAGATTCATACTAGGGAAAGCTTTATGCTTGAAAATTTGGTGCTGAGCTTGCTAAACAGTATTGAGAATAATTGAAGAAAAATTTGAAGTCAATAGCATATTCATAAGAGATGGCTGTTATTATGTTTGAAGTTATGGAAGAATAGGAACTTTATTAGTGAAAAGCTGGGCTGCATTGTTTTGTCCTGTTCTGATAATCAATATTACTAGGCATTCAGTGTGATAAGTCTCTGACTCCAAAACCCTAGGTATACTAGCAGTTAGTATTGGGTCAGTGGTCTCGTAGCATTCTAGTTTTAGTTTGGATAATTTTGGAGTACAGTTTTGATGTAATTCTGAGGTTACGAATTAATAACTGATCCTTTTCTTAGAAAGTGGTTGCATGCATTATCGGTTCCATTCTTTTAGAAATGAGCACAAATAATGATATGATCTCAACATTAGGGGAGTTAGAAATTAACGGCAAAATCATTTAAAGTGGGAGATGTTTCCCTTTTGGATGTGCTTGATTATCAACTATTAAGTGAAACTCGATTGCTTACAAATTAGGAAAAGAAAAGGAGGGCGGGGAGAAAAAAGAGTTACAACTTTATTTCCATATGTTCATTTATACAGTGTCTTCACTTTATGGTAGTTTCTAGTTATGCCAAATGGCATGCAATTTACAGCGGCTGCTCTCAGTAAGATACCTGTTAAGTTAGTCATCACATGTAAACGTGCTTGTATGGGCAAACTCATAATAGAAACAAATTCCCAATAAAAAGTACGAATATGTACTATAAATCTTTCTTTACCCAAGGCACTGAGAGCCTCCTGTTTCCTGTTCTTCCTATTTACCCTTTGTGAAAGTATCGACCATAGTGTATTGATGCTGAAAGATGAAATTTCCTTGGGAAGCCTAATGAATTGCTTTAAAATGATGTATGATGAGATGATACTAGTGCTATGGCAAAGACCACCTAATATTCATATGCAACCCCTCCTGTCTAGCCTTCCCAATCTAATTCATTATAATTCATACCGAAAAGTGGAAAAAGAGACTCTCACATTCCTCCTGCACATGTAGGAGATATATATTGCTTTAGCAGGCGACGAATACGATATGATGCATCTCTTAGAAATGGTGCTACACCAACCACCCAAAAACGAGTGAAAACTTAAAGAAACAATTAAAGTTGCGATTCTATTATTCTGTCTGATAAAAAGAAATACTTGGCCTTTTGAGAAATGTTAAGTTCATTGCTTGTCATTCAGGTTTATCACCAATCCATTGCAGCAGTATGTGTCCAGGATTGGCCAAAAGAGAGAATGCTGGTACAAATTTTGGATGATTCTGATGATATAGATGTTCAAGCCCTCATCAAGGCAGAAGTACAAAAATGGCAACAGAGAGGTGTCCGAATCATATACAGGCATCGCCTTCTGCGCACTGGTTATAAAGCTGGGAATCTCAGGTCTGCAATGAGTTGTGATTATGTCAAAGATTATGAGTTCGTAGCAATCTTTGATGCAGATTTCCAACCATCACCAGATTTTCTGAAGAAAACTGTACCTTATTTCAAGGTAATTCTGCCTCCATATACTTGAAGTAATAGCCATTAGTGAATGTTTGGGCTTAAAAATAGAGTTTACAGAGCAGGAATTCCTTATTGTGTGTATCTATTGTGGCCAGACCATGTGATATTCATGATGGCCTGTGGAATGCTTAAAAGCTTTATCATTATCTTTTCAAGAATTCTCATCTGCTGATCAGAATAGTCAGTTATTTTCTGTTCACAAATTTACTCGTTTTTTATCCTTGAAGGGCAATGATGATCTTGCACTGGTCCAGACCAGATGGTCGTTTGTGAACAAGGACGAGAATTTGCTGACGAGACTGCAGAACATAAATTTGTCTTTTCATTTTGAGGTTGAGCAACAAGTTAATGGATGGTTTATCAATTTTTTTGGTTTCAATGGAACTGCTGGTGTATGGAGAATCAAGGCTCTAGAGGAATGTGGTGGCTGGTTGGAGCGAACAACAGTAGAAGATATGGATATTGCTGTTCGTGCTCATCTTTGTGGGTGGAAATTTATCTATTTGAATGACGTGAAGGTTTGTGGATTGCTATCACTTATGTTAAGTGAATTAGTATTTTAATGTCGCTATCATGTATCAAAGTTTTGTACTGTCCTACAGTGCCTCTGTGAACTACCTGAGTCTTATGAGGCATACAAGAAGCAGCAACATCGCTGGCATTCAGGTCCCATGCAGTTGTTCCGCTTGTGCTTTGTTGACATCCTGCGATCAAAGGTTGGTGGAACTCATTAGATATATGTTTTCACAAAAGTGCATTATTAACCTGGAGGTGACTAGGAATTGTTTCAATATGCCAATGAAAGGATTACGTATCCAAAGAGAAGCACTATTTGATATCTCCTCCTTCCCACATCAAATGGCTCATTTTCTTTCTGGATGTCTCAAAATGTCACATTTTTCTAAAAAGAAACTTCTACCATTCATTCAAATGGTATAACAGACAAGATTCTCCTCTGGACCCACCTTTCTGTTACTTTTTTACTTTTAAGTTCCATTGCCCATTCTGTAGTAAAATAGTTTTCTACTTAAAGGATGACATTCAATTTGGTTTCACAGTAACAAATTATTCTAGCTAACACAAAATGAGGAGGTGAATCTAAGAAAATTAAGTATTCTGCCCATCCAGCTCTTATTGTCAAGCTGACCATCTCAGGTTGTCCAAAATGAAACCAATTTCCAAAGCTAACATTTCAAAATGAGTGGGACAGGCTTAAAGAATAAGTTCAGCATTCAATTAATTTCTTCAACAGAAGGACTGAACTGGGATGGATGCAATATTACTTGAAGTTCTTACAGATGTTAATATGAGAAGGAGATTAAGAGAAGTAGGATAATCTAAAGGGAAGATTAGATGTTAACCTTATGTAAGGGCCTGTTTTGATTGGATTTCTTTTGGACAAAGTGCGTTTTTCCTGAAAAGATCATATCTTTTTTTTATTCTTTTTGACAATAAGTAATTGGGTTGACTTTAGGAAAGCTGAAACTCTAGAAAATGCTTAAGTTTCAGCTCTTTTCAGAAGCTAGAAATTTTAGCTTATCAAAAATGCACTCTTTCAAATGTTACAGAAGAAAGCCTTTCAATAAAAGCGAATTCAAACAAGCCCTAAATGAGTCAAATGGAAAAAGGAAAGAAATGAGTTGATGATTTGCCCCAAAAACAGAAAGGATAACAAGAAGTTAAGAAGCCACTTGGTAAGAAGTTGCAGTTGCATGTCTCTCGAGAAGCAGCTTTTGACTTCTGATGGTAGAGGAAGTAAAGAAGTTTTGACTGGGTAGATGCTTTTATGAAGCTTATATCTTCTCCCTTTCTTGTAACCCAATCCGATCACTAAATAAGAACTACTATAATCTACACATGGAAATTTGCGATGAAACCATGTCGTAACAATCTGTGGGGTGGTTTTGTCATTATAGTCTCTAATTCCTTCATGTCGCTAGATATTTTGGCATTTTCAATCAACCTTCTACCTAAATGTTTTCTTAATAGCGGGGCAGGAAACTCTGTTATGGCTTTCTTTAGTTACAAGTATTAACAGTGTGATGCTTTTTCTTGTATTGGGTTCTCTTTAACTTATTTTACAAAAGAGCTGGAATTTGAGAAATCAAGCTTGCAACTACCCAAAACACAGACTGAAGCAATTTGTTGTCTTTTAGTCTCTTGAAACAACAATTGACATATATCACTCACGCACACACACGTGTATATATGTAAATATATAACACGAGCACTCTTCCTCTGGAAGTGAGAGACCATTCAACTCTGCCACCCCATTGGCAAGGCCACCTTTTCTATGAACACCCACCACTGAATGACTTACTTTATAGTTTTCACCTCCAACCCAATCATATATACATATATGTAAATATAACTCTTAGTTTTCTGATCTTTTTCTATCTTCAACATTTCAGGTGAGCTGGGCCAAGAAAGTGAATCTCATATTTCTGTTCTTTCTCTTACGGAAGCTGATCCTGCCTTTTTATTCATTCACTCTCTTCTGCATCATTCTCCCGTTGACCATGTTCTTTCCAGAAGCTCAGTTACCTGCTTGGGTGGTTTGTTATGTCCCTGGAATTATGTCTATCATGAATATCATCCCAGCTCCACGGTCATTCCCATTCATTGTGCCATACCTTTTATTTGAAAACACCATGTCTGTCACCAAATTTAACGCAATGTTATCAGGATTGTTTCAACTGGGAAGCTCTTATGAGTGGATTGTCACCAAAAAATTGGGCAGATCATCTGAAGCTGATTTAGTAGCAATGGAAGCAGAATCTGGGCCCTTATTGGAAAGTGGAGGTCTTCACAGATCCTCCTCTGAATCAGGCCTTGCCGAGCTTAGCAAATTGGAGATGACCAAAAAATCTGGAAAGATTAGAAGAAATCGGCTTTACAGAAAGGAACTTGCTCTTGCATTTATATTGCTGACTGCGTCAGTGAGAAGCTTGCTTTCTGCCCAGGGAATTCACTTTTACTTCCTGTTGTTTCAAGGGGTAACCTTCTTAGTTATGGGCCTCGATTTGATTGGAGAACAAGTAAGTTAAACAGCCACATTTTCTGAAGTGTTGCACTCGAGTGTGTGTGAATCCAGCTCGGATAAGAAGCATGGTTAGCACAGGCCACCGAACTTGTGCAGGGGTTTTTACGACGCATCTTAGCCAATGGTATTTGTGTGATTGTGTTAGCCAGGCCCCTCTCTGAACAATTTCATTCCCTTTCTAAGAGAAAGAATGTGCAGACCCATATTATAGCCTATTTATATGTTTGACCTAAAGATTATCCGCCATTATGACTCATATGCTGTCAGTTGGTGCGGAACTGCTGAAACGGAAGTTGGAAACAGAATTCATTTACCCACAGGACCATTTGGATTCATTTGTCGCACTGTTAGTTTGGTGTGATTCAAATGTACACTGCGGCCCCATGAATTGTGCGGGCATTTTGTTAGATTTATTAGACTTTGGCATTCTTTATTTTTGAAATCGACAGGTTCTGTACAATTACATGTACTATTTTTCGGGAGAAACTCTCATGTAGCACTCAGCATATCAGTTAAATAGTTGATTGATCTTGTAAGATTCTGAAGCATCTTATTTTGCCTGTTTTCACTGGGGTTGTTTTCATTTGTTATCTGTGTTTTTCCCTCTGTGCCATGTATTCCAAAGGTACTATATCTAGTAGTCTCTTTGCTGTGAATGGAAAGATTTCAAGCTTGTAGTAACTCTCGTAATGGCCTTCTTTTAGTTAAAATGCTTCAAAACTGAATGTGCTTGTGAATTTGCTTCCAGGGCAAAGGCTACAAATGCGCCATTGTGAAAATGTTTTTGATGCCATCACTCGCAATAGTAAAGCATCATTATCGAAAATGTGCTTATGTGTTCTCTCCTGTTAAACTTGGGCTGTCTTAATTGAGTTGGTTTAAACACAAAAATGAGCCCTCGCGAAATTTAACTTACCCTAATGCCATGACTAATCAGCTTTAAGATGAATGAAGGTCCGATTCGCATTATTCTCATTTATGATCAAATTTCAACCAACTTACACCATATATGATTATGACCATTGCACAACTGAGATAAGAGAGTTAAATCAAACAATCAGAGCAGGTTGTGATTGATAACAAAAGAAATAGTATCGAAGCACCTTCTGAAGTCGGTCAAAATTTACTGGCAAGAAGCCTCGGACTAGAAAAGTATACATAAGAATACAACCACATCATCCACAATGGATGAGAGAGATTAGAAACGGTAACCTCATATAACAAAACTGCAGCCAATGGTGGTAGGAATCACACTTCCAATTAAGCAGCGCCTGCCCCACCCTTGCCCTTCTTTCTTTGGATTTTCTTCATATAGAACTCTAGCTCTTTTCCCTCCAGAATGTAACTGTCGATCACATGTTGAAAGAGAGAATTGTCAAATAAGCAGTGTTCTAAAGAGGATCAAAACCAAAAGCTACAGAGCAAGAGAGTGGACTTACCCATCAGCCCTGCCACATTGACCTGGGCGAGATGCGATGCAGGCCAACAACCTACCAGCACCAAATTGCTCTTCAAGGTGAGGATCAAGAGTACGACCCTGTTGACGCTTTTCAAGCTTCCTGAGAACATGGCTGCTCTTTTTTGTTTCTTCAACTGCGCCTTCTCCTTCCTGTCATTCATTAGTCCAACGAGTAAAATTAACATGTAGTTTACATATTATAGTAGTAAATAGTATTGGTGGTGCCTATGCTGCTGTCATACATTGATTTCAAGAAACAAATAAGTACCTCGGTTTCCTTCTTAATAGGCCCCTTCTTCTTCCTACCAATGTCCACACCATAATGCTGGAGATACCACTGCTTGAAAGGGGCTGCATCCACCTGAATAATTGCACTCTTGACTAGTGTTTGAGTTCGGACAAGCTCATTGTTTGAAGCATTGTACACCACATCCAGGATACGTGTTTTATGAGTGACCGCTTCACTACCCCATGAGTAGTTTCCTGTATCTAACCTCAAAGCCCTCCACTTCACATTGCCTCCTCGTACACGGACTCTCCTGACTGTCTTGTTGCTTGATAGTTTAGTGTTTGCAGGTTGGCGACCAAGCTCATACCTTTATCACCACATTGAAGAAGCAAAACTGAGCAGATTGAGGCAGAAGACAAAGAAATAAGGGTAACTAGTGATTCATAATACGCAGGAAGAGCTTCAGATTACTCGTGCAGGTAATAAGATCAAATCACCATAGTAGTTGAAGATAATTCACACAGTCACCAACTATAGGTTATGTCTTCAACCATTCTTGGCTTGTCCTTTAACTTAAACAGCTAATAAAACTCCATAACCAGATAGCGTTCTTGACCTAATGTAGTTACAGACTAATTCCCCAGTGCCGAACTACCGACATTTTAGTAAGTATTGCCAAGTGAAGAACCAAGGTTTCCAGACTATGTTAAGGGATACTAAAGAGGAAGAGAATACGAAACAATGCCCTGCCACAATACACGTTTATTACACCAGGATTGGGTCTCATATACACTTTAGATCAAATCGACCTGTCCCAACAGAACCTCAACATATGATTCTAAAGCCTAAACCTAAAATGGCACATTCCACGTACTCGATTAATACATCCACAGCATTATAGTCAACACCTCAAAAAGAAATGTTTCGGATCGCATGTATAATCTGCCTACAAAAATTAAGCAGTGAAGAAGATTCAAATCTAAATAATAAATATCATGATGCTAAACCAGTCCCTCTTTCCCCACCTTTTTCTTTCTTCTTCATATCCATACTCACAAGGACAGAAAAATAAAACCATAAAAAGCTCTTTAATTTAGTCCAAAATACAAAATTTAACTCTTCGAATTATTAACAATCTGAAGTACAGATATAACAACAATGATCAGTTCACGCATGTAAGTGGTATGTATATATGGAGAGAAGACTAACTTGCGCTTTTTCCTCCAAGCCTTCTTCTTGCCACCAGTGGCACGTCTCTTGTGCATAGAGTCACGAGATATACCTCTACATACAACAAACATGTATACATATAAATGAACTTTTACGCTTACATTTTTACGTAGTTTTAATTTTCATGGAGAAGAGAAACACAGATTCCAAGTCATACCCATTTTCGTTGATCGTCAGAGGCGAAGAAATCTTCTCTCTCTCTCACACACACACACAGAGTTGGGAGTGCGGAGGTTCGCGCTTTTGTCCCTCTGAACTTTGGAATCGTGTAAGAACTACACCGTCACGTGATTGCTAAAACCCTAATCTCGTCCGTTATTAGGCTGTTCTTGATTTTGGGCTTTTAATGTTGGGCCACATCAATTAACTTCGCCCACTAAAACCCCCAACCCGCCCATACAAAGAATGTCACATAAAATTTGATTTAGGAATATATATATATATATATATAAAGAAGAGATGTTATTTTTTTTTTCAATTTTTTCTATTCTCAAGGGAACATAAAAGAAAGGATAGATGACCACTCTACCACTTTAATTTGCGATAAGTATAAGTTTTTCTTTTTTCTTTTTTTTTAAGTGTAAGTTATTTCTTTGTAGTTTTAAAATACGCTCAAGATTCCATATAATTTTCAAACTAAAACACAATCATCCACATTGATAACGTTGTTAATCTTTTCTAACGAAAACCAATAAAATGTTTAATATATTTTTTAAAGTAAGGGGCATCACACACTAAAGGTTATTGTGTACTTTTGACATTATATTATTATGTTAACAAAATGCACCATTAAGTCTGACGGAAAATGTAACAAAAGGGCTTCATGTACTTGTATTCTAAAAACTCATGAAGCTCGGAATAAGGAATTGGATTCAATTTCATGGGATAGAGGTTTAAACAAAAAAAAAAAAAAAACTCATGAAGCTTCCTATGTATTTTAAAACTATGAGAAACTAATATGTATTTGTGATAATCATAAAAAGACTCGTGCATTTATGATAAATCATAAAGAGACTCAATGCAATATACCCTGAAAGAAATATCTACGACTACAGTGATACAATTATCACGTGATAATCAACACAGTCTTTTATAGGTTGATTTTTTTTCATAAATTTTATTTTGAAAGGAAAATTTAGCCAATAATCATTTTTTACAAATCACCCAACCTCCTAGTTTGTCATTCAGAGACAGGAGCGGAAAAAGGTCAACGTTGAAGCCAATACGTGGTCCAACCAATGCTCACATGTCGATCACCCTCAGCCAAATTCGACTCGCCAATTAGCACAAGTGCTCAATTCAAGATATACTAACGTCAGGTTTCAAGTACATTCAGCTCTATTTTTCGGGAACCTTTTTTTTTAAAAAAAAAGAAAAGAAATAAAAGCTAAGTTGCGAATCTTTTTGACACTGTTGCGACAAGATTTTGGCAAGAATATTGTCTCTTGTCTTGTTCACTTTACTTGATCATCTAGAGCATATACATGTTACAACCCCTTGTTCTCAACCGAACTGAAATATATTACCCAAAAAAATATATTATGATTTGATTCGATCTATTTGACGAAAAACATTGTCACAACATTACATGGAATCAGATCATATTCGTTACTATGTCATGCAACCCTATGAAATCGATGAATGCCAACCCCAAGGGAACAAAAAATACATTACCAAAATATATTTTGATTTAATTAGACCTACTTGGTTAAAAACATTGCCACTACAATGCACGGGAAAGCGAATATGTTAACAGTTAACATATCCACATAAGCCTAGAACGAGCAAAGGTCGTTCGACATCATCTCATTTTTCATCACTTGCTTATACATATAGTTGATCAAAAAATTTATTTAATTTTTGTTAACCCCTCTTTATTAAACATTTGCATGCCCTCTTCATTAAACATTTGCATAGGAAGTGTGATATTCGGAATTGACAAAATTAAAAGTCAATAATCAGCATCTGAAAAATTAACTTAACAGACTTCTCGTTACAAATCAAGGAAGGGACCTTTAATAGGAGAAAAATATAAATAGCAGGAAACCATGAAAAACCAGGACTTGCTTCAACCATTACAAGAATAGTTTATGCCTCCCTGTCAATGCTCAATGATTCCGTTTCCTAGGCAGCTGACTTCTGCATAAGAAGATACAAATCGAGTTCAGAACGCATAATAAATCTAGTAATGTATTAGTGTTAATCTATATACGATGTGTCATGCTCTTACATTGTTAACATCCAACTTGTTCAGTTTCGCAAACATGTTGCCGTAAAATTTGGCATCCTTCTTGTTGTACTCCTTGACCTTCTGCTTCAAAGCTTTGTACTCGAGCTTCACCTCCCTTCATCATCAAAAGAGGATACATTTAATAACACACACATAACACCAATTACTTGCCAAACTTATAGAACGACTGATCATACCTGTTGTCTGGATCAATTTCAAGAGCTTTTTTGATATCGATCTCCGCAAGATCCAGATCAGCCATGTTCATGTATGCCTGAGCCCTCCTATAGAGTGCCTTAACATTTGTACTCTCGAGTTCCAAGACCTGAAGAAAGAATATGATATGTTAGCAAGCTGAAAAACTCAAATTGAACATCAGTATAGAGCATTCAGGGGAAACACGAAAGACACTCATCACACCTTGGTACACAGTTTTTCTGCCTGCTTGTAGTCTTTCAGTTTCAATTTGCAAGCCGCATTGTTCAGGTTGCATGAGACTTTCAGTGCTTGGGACTGTTTTTTCTCCTCCTCACTGAAGGATGTATCGTACTCAATATACTTGGCAGCCTGCCAGTGAGTGGTTCAGCAGATGTTATTAATATGCGCATACCTACATGCAAAACAATCGTCAAACTGTAGCAAGGCATATCATGTGATGTTTACCTTCTCGTATCTCTTTGATGCCCTTGCATATTTACCTGCCTTGAACAGTGTATTTCCTTCTTCCTTCTTCCTGCCTGCAGCTTCAATCTTCTCCTGAGTGTTCATATCCCAAGATTCCTTCTCCTGAACAAACTCATCCATGTCATACATCAAGCTCACAAGAGTACCAGCTATTGAGAGTTCATGTCAATAGGAATTATGGTACACTGACCTTCTCAAAGGACACAAGCTCAACCTCATAGTACACTGTAGAGTTTGGAGGAATGACAGCCAACTCCTGTTTTGACTCGGATGAACCAAAGGCATATTCAGGAGCAACAGTGAGCAATGCTACCTCGCCCTTCTTCATTGTCATCACAGCCCTGTCAAGCCCCTCAATCACTTGCTCTGTTCAATAAAGCACACAGTAAGATAAAGACTAAGCAATAGAATCACCAATGCAGTCAGAGATGCAGATATACAATCCTACCCTCATCTGTCTTGAACTCAAAAAGATCATCAGCTTCATCTTCCTTATGACCCTTCTTGACGAATACGGTACCATCTTGCATCTTACCAATCAATTTCACTGCCACAAAAAAATTGAAGTTACAATTTTAGATATCACTCTGGCAGGCCAAATGAGAAATTTCAACTTGTCTCGTGAAACTAACATTTAACAACAGCTCCTTCATTTGGCCGCTCATATCCCTCTCCTTCTTTCAGGATTTTTTTAACAACTTTCTTGTCATCTGTAACATTTGAGACAGTCTTCCAAGATAATAGTTCTAGAGTAATATGTAATGTAGCATTTGGTGGCACAGCTCCTTCATCACCAGAGGCTGGCTTGCCCTCCTCCCCAAAACCATCTGCCACAGGAAGAATAAGAAACACCTATAAAGATATATATCTCTTGTAAAATTACTCCAAGCTACCGACATCCCTTAGATGTCTATGACATAAATCTTACTTACATTGCGGCTTCACAGTTAAAATGACCTTTTCTCCTTTCTTCATCGTCTTCACAGCCTTAGCAAGTGCAGGACAGAAATGACCTATTCACAGAGACTTCCTTATCAGAAGATACGATGATAAACACAAGATTCTAGCATGAAAGACGAAAAGAAACTTTAGAAATCACCTTCTTGAACAGTGAACTCAACTCCATCTGATTTTGCTATCAGCGTCCCATCTTCAAGCTTTGCTTCATACTTCACTGAATTGCAGAAAGACATTCCAACAGTTGGTTTTTATCATATGAGAGAGTAAAAGTACACGGAAAAGATGAAAATTGAAAAAGTATCAATTTACCAAACACTTCATCTAGATCTTTGGGATTTTCCCATTTCTCTCCCTTGGCAACAATCTTCTTGAATATTCCACCATCCTTGCAGATGTCCTTCACACTAACCCATGATAACAATTCAACGTCAAACTGGAGTGTAGCATTGGGTGGAATGGTTGGAGGAGATCCAGACTCCCCATAAGCAAGCCCTGGAGGAATGGTGAATATGGCATTTTCACCCTTCTTCATTGTCTTGATACCTTGGTCCCATCCCTTAATTACTTGTCCTGAAAAGATAAAGCACAAAATTCATACCATCGAGTTATTTTAATCAGTTGCAAAAGGCATTCGTCTATGCAGAGGCATACCACACAGATTCTCATAACCTCATCAGACAACATTTAGCACTCCACGTGGTCTCCCTATTTTAAGGACAATGCACTCGAGTTCATTGTCACGAGTGAAGATTCCAAAGATAATTCAATCAAGGAATCACCTTAAAGTATAAACTAGTCTCAATTAGCAATACATTTGCTGGTCAAAGAATTTTAGCAATGAAAAGTTTAGAACCAACAAAGCAGAATGTAATATGCAAACTGGAAAGGATAACATTACACTAGTGATCATGATAGTTCCTCAACAGATTGATGTACTCCTAGAAACACTGGAATTATTGAAACAAATAATGGATTTGACCAGAGTCCTCCCCTGCCCCAGATCAGTTCCAATTCATATTCATATATATTCTTGGCGTATTTTCATCATCTTCTTTTACATCACCCATTGAATTTGTTCAAAAGCTCTACCATTGCCAATTCAATCATTAGTGATGCGTTGACTCTAATGACAACATTCTCACTATTTATTGAGGTAGTTGACTTCTAGGTTCAAAATTCTATACTATTAAAGTGGTAATTGTGATTACTCTAATTTAATAAACACAAGCCATTTAAATCCTCAAAATAGGAAAATGCATAACCAAAAAAATATATATACACTCTAAGGACACAAAATTGATACTCGAGAACTGACCCATCAGTATTTTAGTTGCACATGCCAAAGAGTACGGATGCAGTAATAGTATTAATTTTTCCCATGCATATCAGCAGCTAATCAGTATGACCACAAGCAACATAAATTTGTCAATTAAAAATTAATCATCAAAAGGTTCACCATAACATCAACTCACCCTGGCCAAGAGTGAATTTGAATGGAGTTCCTCTATCACGACTTGAATCAAACTTAGTTCCATCCAGCAACGTTCCAGTATAATGCACTGCACACAGGCACACAGAAAAGAAGTTTAGTTAAAAGAAAATACACAATTCAAACCATCAGTAAGCATCAAAATTAATGGTTAATTTTAACCTTCTAAATTCGCACTCCAACCATTCATTTCATTTCAAATATATCTCAAATTTCCGTTTCCCTCTGTTTTTCATAGTTTAAAAATCAAATGAACGAACAAGGTGTAAGATTAGAAGATCAATTAGGACACTATCCCAATCCCATAACTAAAACAGAATGTAGCAACCAGATTAATTATATAGCCATCAAGACATGAGATTGAGCCTAATCAACTAACTCAAAATACCTTTACTCCATTTTAACAACATTCAACAGGACCAAAATGCTCAATGCACGTAAATTAACAAGAAGTCATTGCTCGAAAGCTGCCTCAAACTGTCTCCTATCAAAAATCAATTTCGCAACGACAATAATAGAGAACTCGAGCACACATTGTATAGAGAAACATTTTCAGACACTTTGGTAGAATAACAGGCAAAGAAAACAAAAAACATGAGTAATTGGAGTGAAAATGATAGTGTTGAGCAAAAGGAATGAGAAAAAACTACCTTCAACTTCATCGCCATTATCGGGAGTATCAAAACCTTCACCTTCTTTAAGAAGCTTCTTCTTCAAACCTTGGCTTCCGATCTCCTTCTCTTCTCCGACCTTCATGATCGGAGCCTCGTCCGGCAGATCAATTTCCTCGTCCATCATCCCCTCGGCCGCCGGAATATCAAAGTCCTCATCCATTATGGCTTCTTAATTTCTCTCAATAAGCCCCCACAAATAATGATAATAATAATGATAATTTACCACAAAACAAAACCCTAGAGAGAAGCAATATTGATAGCTGCTAGAAAGAAAGAAAATGAGAGAGGCGCTTTAAATAGTGTGGCAAAAGAGGAGTGGTGTGATTGATTGCTTGGAGGTTCTAGAGAGTTCTGAGAGGGTAGGGGTGCTTCGGACAAAGCGTCAGGGTCTGTTTGCCTTGGTTCTTTTATTTAAAAAAATATATATATATATATTTTTTCAAAAAAGGACATATTTTTTAATAAGCATTCAGATTAAATTTGAAAAAAAAATTAAATTACGAAAAGAATCTAATATTAATTTTTTTTTAAATTTGAAAATTTTAACATCTTAAAAAAATATTTTTTTCAAATTTTTTAAAAGAACACTTAAAAGTTAATCCAAACGAGTTTTTAGCACTGGATTTTCTGATAAGGCACGCGGATTTGGTGACGTCAATCACGTTCCGACTGAATGGTTTTGTGTGATGTAAGCTTGGTTAAATGGAAAATTTACCATGAGATAGAAATGGAAATGAAAACGGACTTATCAAAAAGAAAACACCCAGATCTGGAATGTGCTCAAGAAAAGCTCGAAGGCATTGCTTTTCCCTAAAAAGATACATTTATAATTTTTATAAAAATAAAAATAAAAAAGTCACTTTAAACGGGCCTAAAAAGCAATCTCAAATTTTCCCGAAATTAGATTGTGCTCCGTGGATTACACCACCATCAAACAATTTAGATATTCAGCTGTGACATGCATTGACTGTTATAGTGAAGTAAACTTTTTTGTTGTATGTGCTATGTAAATCCAGATTTCTTTTCTAATTTTAAGTTTTTTAATTTAAAAAAGAAAGCAATCAAATAATTGAACAAATTATTTGACAGTGACTGAATTATCAGCTGAGACACTCTTGCAACATTTTTGCATTCCTTATGGCTGCAAAAAAATTGACTGAATTAATAATTAACAATTCGATTAAGGTAATAAGGGTAACAATTTGAATATTCAGTTGCTTGGTCGAATCAAATTGTCGAATTTGTAAAAATATTCACCAAAAATGGACCGAACTAGTTTGATAACCAAATTTTATTAATCAAAATGTTTTATGCAATTTTGGTTATTAATCGAATTGCAAAACCAGAAGCAAAAGCACATTGCAATTACAATAATCAAATTCCCAAAATAACAAAAGTATAACTGAATTTTTTTAAAAAAAATCTTAAATAACGAAATCCATTGAAGCAAAAATTAAGATGTACAAATGAAAAAATAAAAAAAGAAAAACCCAAATAAGTTAATTTTTAATAATATTTCCGATTAATAATCAAAATTTACAAACATCATCTATAACCAAAACTGAAAAACAAGTAAACTAACTTGTAATACATGCAACCGAACTAGAAATTTGACTAATTAAACCAAAATGGCCTTTTAGTTTGATTCAGTTTTGCATATTAACTGAAATTTATTCACCCCTACAACGCGGTACATTTTTATCTTATCAGCTTGGTGGTCTGGGTTAAATTTTCCTTTAAAAAGAAAAAGTATTTCTTAAGTTTTTGGTGTCTGATAACACTGAAAATTTTTTTTTGGGACACTAGATTTAAAAGATAATGATTCTTATAACCTGTTTAGAATAGTCTTATTTGAAATTTGAAATTTAATAAGCATCTTATCTGATAAGTGTTTTATAAGAAATAAGTATCTAATACAATAAGAATGTTTGGTTTGTTAACTAAAATGTTGTTAGTTACTTTGATAATAATGTTATCAATTTTGACTCATAGTATTTTAATTTTATAATTAAATAATAAATTATAAAATCTAAATATTAATTAATTTTTATTTTTGTTTTAGAAATTTTAAATTTTTGAATTTTGAATTTTAAATATTTAATTTTTAACATTTTTTATTTTTTAGTTTTAAAATTTTCAAATTTTAAATTTTTTATTGTTATTTTTAATATTTAATATTTTATTTTTAATTTTTATTTTTTAATTATAAGATATAAGATAAGATATAAGTACTCTAAACCCAACTTATTTTTTATAACTGCAAATAAGACATCTTATAAAAAGTATCTTATAAGTGTCTTATAATAAGCTGATAACAAATAATTTTTTTCACAAAAGTTATCAAATAAGATAAGTGTCTTATAATAAGCTCCAAACAAACACAGCATTAGAGAAACCTCTCGCATCTTCCCCCATTAACTTTCTTAAGTGCATCAGGTGGTTCTTTCAGCATGTATGTAACACAAGTCGAGGCTCAATTTATAATTTGCAAGAATATGAGCCCATTTGTTGACTTGTCTGTAGGTAATGTTAGAGGTGAAATGCAAGAGACGATGGATATCATATCAGATCTAAAATGCAAGATTCGTTAGCAATAAAGAGTTCAACGCAAAATCTCTGCTTCAAAAGTTAACACAGAACAAGTCAATTTTGTGGCAGCCATTCGTAGAAACTAACTAGGCTAAGCTCAGAAGATCTAGGGACCTAAGAGCCCCTGTAAATACAAGAGTTCAATGGTGAACTTCAAGCATGCTACAGATTGCTTAGAATCTTAAAGAAAAGAAATACTAAAAATGAAGAATCCTTTCAGTTCACTACCATCTGTATTGTCTGAGTTTCCTTCTGTTACAGTTCACTATCATCTGCATCGTCTACCTCTGCTGCGCTTGATGGTTTCCCATTCACGGCAACGAGCTCAGTCTCAAAAATAAGGGTTGCACCCCCTGAAATATATTTGGAGGATTATTAAAGCCCCTAATCCCCTAATCTTAAATATGATGATTTAAAACTCCCAAAGGGCAAAAGAGAATATATCTGATGTTTTATAGGTAAATGCAAGATAACCGAGTTGTCCAACAATTAGTATTTCTTTAAGGCACTTACTTGAAACAGTTTTTTCAATTACAACACAAAGACATACATTAATGAATATGATTCCTGATAAAATATTTACCATACAAGTTACCTAGTGAATTTTCGACAATTTTCATTGTAATTCGAGATCTACAAAATCAACCTGGTCTAGATGTAACTATGATAATCGGAAAACACTGATCTACCTGAGTGACATTACTTTTTCACCTGACGCCAGTTTATAACAAAATCATCTAGGGCATATCCTCTTGACATGGCACTGGTGAATGTCTTATGGTGAGGATTTCGTCCACTTTAGATTCCAGTATATTTTGGAATGTCATCATACAAGGGATTTCCAGAGACAGATCTTGGAATGTTATAATACAAGGGGATTTCCAAAAATCTTCTATTAGCATGTAATTCCTGAGACCTGAAAGCTGAGAATGCAAAATTCTCATACTGTTGTCAATTTAAATTTATGCTTCTTCAAGAAGCAAACTAAAGCATTTTTCTCATGTGAGGCAACATCCTGCTTGAACCATGACAAAATCTGTAATAAAAATACTTCAAAAAATGAAAGGAGCAAAGAACAAGAAGAGTAGCATACACCAAAATGGAACTATAAGAATCATTCATACTCTTGTATAGTCACAACAGAAAGCTGTACAATTAAAAGGTTGGCATAAAAATTTAAGGCTAGCAGGTTTCAAGTTGATTGCTAAGTAAAATGTCAAGCTCCCCAGATTATGTTATTGTTAATGATTAACAAATAACACTTGCACTACTCTGAACTTCTCACCAATCAAAAAGTGCAGCTAGAATCATTACCTGGAATTGTAGGTGGAGAACCCTCCTCCCCATAACCAAGTTTAGCTGGTATTTTCAATTTTCTCTTCTCCCCAACACACATTCCCAAGAGTCCTTGGTCCCATCCTGCAAAAGGACAAATTTATCTATATGGCAAGATACATGAGCATTAATATTTGAAGTAAGATGACAATCTGATAGATATTTATGTTATTGTTATAATGTCCAAATTTGAAGAGTCTAATTCATAGAATCCTTCTACTGCCACCTGGACATGCTCTAATTCATTCTGGATGTACATAGCCTGAGAGCCGACCCTACTAAGTAGCATAAAGCTTGGTTTCATTTGGCTTGCTTTGGTAGATAAAGATCTGGGAATAGCAACCAATATATTCCAGCCAATTCCTACCTTGGTTGAACTTTCTTTTGTTTTGCTTTGTGAATTTCAAGACAAAATAATAATAAAACTTTCAAAAGTCAGCTAATAATGAGAAGAAGACATACACTTCTTGATAAATATCACAAAACTACAAACCTTTTATCACTTGACCCATTCCAAGTGGGAACTCAATAGGATCATCCCTATCATAGCTGGAATCAAATACAGTTCCATCAGTGAGTGTGCCCTGCCAATACAGAAACATAGACATCTCAGGAACTGGCCAGACAATCAAGTACAAGAATATAATGAAGTATATATTCATGTAAACTCTTGAACATTCCCAATGAGAGACGAAGATTCTTTATGTATACAGAAAGAAAGATGCAGACGTGAGATAGTGTTCTACAGCTTCAGTGTCTGATACTTTTGAAAATTTAAATCGCCATCTGGGTGAATATTTTCAAACAATAAACTATTTTCTTCCATCCTAACACCATAAAAGTATAAAATTAGTGACAGAAGAGATAAAATCAAAATAACTCACCCGATAGTGTACTTTAATAGTGTCACCTTTATGAGCCTGAATATCACATGACTTTGGTTTGTACTGCAGTGATACAGAAAAGAAGGTGAATTCAAACAAGTTAAATAGGGAAAAGCAGAATAAAGTGGTAATGAATTATATACAAACAGGAAGATGTATATATAACAAGAAAACAAATTAGCGAGATGCTGCAGCCTCTTTTTCACATTGATGAAAGAAGAAACACTGCCATAAACCATAGATGCACACCCCAGAGATAACCATGAGGTGTTAAAGACATTCAAAAGTAACAAGACTTTACATACTTCAACTCATTAAGCATTATGACTACTAAAATCTCGAAACTTAAATGTTAACTTGACAATGACAGCAAAGCCATCTGAGTTCCCAATCTAATTGCCCTACGTACTCTTCAATTAGCAAATCAGAGGGAGATCACGAAAGATAATTCAGTATCCTTCTTCTTGAGGAAATAATATCAGCGAGTAATATACATCAAAAAACATGGAGTGCCTAACTTAAAACCATTAAAACTACCAATCATATCTTAGTTCTTGTGGAGAAATATCAAATGAACACGCTAATTTGAAGCAAAAGATCTACATGGTGTAATTGAAAAGTCATCATGAAATGTTAATAAGCACTTAAACAATGACTTTCTTCCAATAGAAATACAAAATAAACCATTTTAACATACTGCTGAGAGAAAACTTGAAGCAAAATATCTACACAACATGGTTGCATATTCGTTGTGTAATAAACAATTGAACCATGAAAGAATTCCATCAGGAATACAAATATCTTCACGGCATAATAGAAAATCCTACATCTAATGTCAATAAGCACTTAAACAATGAATTTCCTACAAAAGGAACATAAACATATATCTCCATGGTGCCTTAAAAATTCATTGTATAATGCCAATAAGCACTTAAAACATTGAATTTCTTCCTAAATAAATATAAATATATCCTCATATGCTACAAAAAGAACTCGAACCAAAGTATCTATCCGACGTAAATGCACATTTATCATGTACTGTCTATAAGGGCTTATACAATATGGAAATGATCGTCATCTGGCTGTTACAAGAACATTCACTCGCACGCTAAAACATTTGCGATAATATAATGCGAAAGTGAAAAATATGATTAACTAATAATTCCTACAAATGTAAATAAATATCAACGTAGAATAATTCACCTTTACGCCTATCTGTAACTCGGTAACATCCTTCGATTTCTTAGCCGTAACTGGAAAGAAAATTAAAAAAAAATGAAGAAAATTAGATTCTAAATACGCATAACTTATAAGCAGATTAGATTCTAAATACGCATAACGTATAAGCAGATTATTTCCATACTTATTCAATAAAAAAAGATTGAAAAAATAAATTGTTGTCTTTTTCGAAAATTTAATTAGATCTGCAGAAAATTTCCATCAATTAAGTACCTGATGAGATAAAAGCCAGTAGGAGAATCGTCGAAACCGCTTTTGAAACAATGCTGAACCTCATTTTCATACTCATTTTTTCCTTTTTTGGCTCGTTTTCTTTCTTTCTGCCAAGCGAACTTTTTTTTTACCCCTGAATTTGTATGAGTGTGATGGCAGGTGATGGTTTTATGGTGTAGTAAACCAATCAGCGTGGAGCTACGTCAACGTAATGAAACACCAACAAGCCAATCATAATGTTCCACGTCAGTTGCAATTTTGTGCCAGTGACGCATCATGAGCCACGGCTGCAGTCGTAGGTAGTGTGTTCGTTGGGGAATTTTCGCCCAATCAACAAATTTTTTTATCGAAATAATTTTGGAAGAGGATTTATTTCGTTTTTGCCTTAATTCACCGTTAGGAATATAATTTAGAAAAAAAAATCAGTGAAGATCAGGGAATTACGATATTAAAAAAATTAAAACTAATTTTAGCTAACAAATATTGAATACTTATAAATTTAAATTATAAACAAAAATATATAACCTAAACTACAAAACATAAATAAAAATACAAGATTAATTCCTTCTATAGTCCCCGAACTATTAACTTTTATTCATTGTAGTCCCTCGACTATTAAAATGAGTTTTTTAGTCTCTCAACTTTAATTAGTTGGACATTGTTTATCCTTTTGAGTTATTCCGTCCAACTTTTAACAGAAAATGCATGTGCTGAGCATGTGACATATTTATGCTGGGGCATTTATGGTAAAAAAAGAAATGAGCTTCTTTTATTATCTTTTTGCTTCATTAGGTCAATTGTTTTGCTAAACGAATCCATATTTCATTAGCAAACAACAAAACCAAAAAGGAAAAAATCCTAATTACTAACTAAGGAGACCATTATCGCTCCATCTATGACAAATAGAAAGATTAGAAGAGTTGGTATGAAACTTCTTGCTTGCTGCTATCATCATCTTTACAATATGAATAAATTTCATTCTAACCTGTTGCTTTGTTTGAAACTCCTAGTTATAGATTTTGCTATTCCTCTTCTTCCAATTAATATAGATGGTTACTCCTATTATCAGCGTAGCAACAAATGATTCAAATCATTGCTGGAACAATGCAACATCAAACAACTTCTAAAAATTTTCCCACTTTGGCACCACATGGACATCTACCACACCCAACACAAAGGACCAAGTTCTCGTACAAAACCCGTAATAAACAACGGGTGCACCATATTTTCTTAAATGTAAAATCTCATTAATTTGACTAACTACAGGAAAATCTACAAGAAAACTATGGGGAGATAATGGAAAAAAATGTATATAAAAAATTTGATAATTAGACTCTGATTGTGCTATAAAAATGAGAGAACCAATAAAAAATGCAAAGAAAAAAAATGGAGGTCTTCTAGAAACTTGTTGCGGAAAAGATTTAAGCAATGGAGAAAAAATGAAGGAGAACTTCTACATCGTGGTAAGATTTTTAGCCAATTTTTACAAGAAAAGAAGATGACGAATGGAAAACAAGAAGATGAACCAAAAAATACTACCATGAAGTTATTTAGAAGTTGGCTCAATAGCTAGAATTTCAAAAAATCCAGATAAGAAGAAAAAGAAGGAAATTGAAATTTGACTTGTGAAGACAAAAATTCAAACGAATGACTTTGAAAAACAAAAGAAATTATCTCAAATTTCACATTAAGCTTGACCTCCCCTGGAGAAGCTTTGTCGGATGAAAATGACATCGAGCAACGTTTGGTTCCTCTATTGCTAGCTTCACCATGGTTTAGTAAATAATGATTCTTGGACTCATGGATCGAACTAGATGGTGTGAGTTATGATGAATTGAAGAAAATCAAAGAGAACTTAGGGTTAGGGTTTTTTGCAATTGAAAGAAGGATTAGAAATTGGGGAAGAAGGTGGGCTAAAAACAAATTTTAAGACATTAAGATACCCATTGACGAAAATGCCTTAAATTTGCTTAACCTTTACAATCACGTGCCGAACACATAAGAATTTCGTCAAAAATTAATGGATTTTAGAGGAAGAACTAACGATTTCCAACTAATAAAAGTTAAGGGACTAAAAAATTCATTTTAACAGTTGAGAGACTAAATAAGACAAAGTTAATAGTTCAGGGACTATAGAAGAAATTAAACCAAAAATATATAACCAAACTCAAACCATAACATAACTCAAACTCCAAAATATGAATAAAGTATGTAAGCTAAAATCCAAATCACGGAGTATAAGAAAACACAATTCGGAGGATAATAAGAATTCAATTTAATAAATATGAATAAAGTATGTAAGCTAAAATCCAAATCACGGAGTATAAGAAAACACAATTCGGAGGATAATAAGAATTCAATTTAATGAGCAGCTCATTCACATATTTATATATGCACATACACACACACACATACATATAATTAGGTAATCGAATTTTTCTCGAAGTTCAAGATTAGATCCGATCCCAATATATTTTTTTGATATTTTTTCCTCAAACCTGATTTTTTCCCTCAACCTCAATTTTCTCATATCCAAAATTTTTGTGAAATAATTTGTTTTCACTAATTAATACATGTCCCAGCTGCAGCCTAATCAACAAAATGGTGAAAAGGGAGTTAAATTTATTTGATATATAAACATGTATGAGAAGGTTTGTAGCTATAGTTGATTTATTACTAATGATGTTATGAGACAATGTTTTCTAATTTACGAGTAAAAGTGATATAAAAACAATGTTTTAAATGACTGGTTAAATGACTCATTTGGCGCAATAGACGTCTTAAAAATCGTAAAGACACAACAGCTAAGGCGTCACTTTCACTGATTTATGATGAAATGCAGTGATGAAAGATTGCAGCTCAGGCACGTGGCATCTATCCACTAAGGCGGGATAGGTCAGAGTTTGTAATCACATGTTATTTAAAAAGCAACATGCTTTTGAAAAAGGGGTCCAAGCGCACGAGGCCAGTCATCTAAAGTTTAGTCATGACCGATCTATGGAACATACATTGGCGCTCAACTGAAAGGAAGTATTGAGTGGAGAGAAGGAATAATTTGGACCCCAAGCCGACCTCTAGATCTTCCTTCAACAGCGTGTCACTAGCAACCCTTTTGACTTGATGTCCTCCCCAATCCGTCTCATTCACACGCCTGACACATTTTTCATTATTTTACAACATCTGTCCTAATAGAGACATTGTACATAGAACCTACATATAGAAAGCGAAGCTAATTCCACAAAATTTTGTAGATTTTATTTCCAAATCTAATTTTTTTATATTTGGTAGCCCTTTATTAAAATGTGAAATTCATTTGGAATTCTAAGATTTTCAAATCTTGCATTTACTTTAATTATACTCAAATTATAGCCCAAGAGGTAGACTTTGCAATTCTATAAAAAGCAAATTCACAAAAAATCTTACAAAGACAAAGATGTCCGTATAATTATTAACATACTACAACGCTATCTTTTTTTTACAATCCTATTTAAGTAAAATGCACATATTGATTCTAATTTCACGTGTACTCTAAACACAATTCGAATTTACAAATGATAAATTGACTTAAAAATATTTTACGTATCCAAACAATAGCATTTGCAAATATAATTCCTTATGGAAATCATTTATAAATAAAATAAATTTTATATTACAAGAGCTTCCAAACACTATGTTTGACATTCTTTTAAAATAGAATATTATCTCTCTCATTAACTAATATTCATATATAATTTTCTAACTTAGAGCATCGAAGAGCTTTTGTACGGTGCTACACTTGTGTCTAGCTCTCATTGTTTTGCAAGACACGTCATCGTTGGAGGAAGTGCACTCGGAACTTGGAATACCCATTTATTTAACTAGTTCTCTACCAGATCAGTTGCTTGTAAGCACAATTTACCAAATATGTAAATTTTATTTTTCTACTTATAAGCATGTTTGACCAGCTTATAAACACTCCCAAACACCTTTCTTAGAATTAAAAAGAGAAAAAAAAAATTGACATATTAGGTTGACTTGTGGTTTAGGGGTTGGGTTATCTTTGATATTAGGATGCTTAAATATAGTAAATTCCCATATAAGAGGAATCATTCAATGAACCTTAACGTGTGCAATAATATTGCACCCGTTAAAATCATTATATTTATTAAAATTCATTAAATGGTCCCTCTAATATGATAATAACCCTAAACCATGACTTAACTAAATATATCAATATTATTATTTTTTTTCCTTTTCCAACTCTAAGTAATAATGCCAAATAAAAGTAACCAATACTTTTCATCGTTTTTCTTTTCATATTGTAAATTAAAGCTACAACGTGAAACATTTTTTTCCTGGCATAGCATCAAACTTATCATGAAGAACCTGCAGCGTGGTTTTGGTTGCAGTTCATAAAACTAACTACACGTTGATAGGTCATGAATATGATAATTGACACAACCATATATTTTGACTTGTAATATTTTTATCAATTAATTACTCTTGGCCTTATTTGCATTCTAAGTTTAATTTTATGGCCAGAATAATTACTCTGAAAAGTACAATCGTAAAAAAAAAAAAAAGGCTCTTGCTGAAAAGTTTAATTACTTGTTGACTATTGTATGGCACGAAAATATTTATCACATCACACGATATCTTTAATATACAATCTAAAAAGGAAAATGTTTCAAAAGTAGTAGTTACCTTTTATTGGCATTATTATTTAGATTAGAAAAAGGAAAAAATAATGTTGACATATTTGGTCAACATATAGTTTAAGAATTGGGTTAATTCTAATGCTAGAATGCTTAGATATAGTAAATTACCATATTAAAGGGATCATCTTAATGAACATGCAATGTTACACACTTGTCAAAAAAGTAATTTACATTAATCACCTTTTCATAACCAACTATCACAATGCGAAACTGATTTCTAATATGGAATAGCCATATAAATTATAAATTTTTTTTTTCCATAACCCATTACACAATGTGAGCAAAAACAAAATAAAGTAGAAAATAATTACCCAGCAACAGAAAATTGTTATATTATAGCTAATAAACAAAAATTGTTAATGGGCGAAGCGGTCAAAACAATTGTTTTGGGTGAGCAGTGAGAGAGCTTATCAACACCAACGGTCTCGCCACCCAATTTTGGGTTCCCACCCCACAATTCCAGCAAGCAAAATCGGCAGGCCGTTCTCTTCCTCTCTCCCCCTCCCTCCCTCTCTCTCTCTCTCTCCTCCCTTCATGAGGGAGAAAGAGATCCACCACCACCCTAGCTAACTAAATAACCACCGCCACCGTCGCGATGGACGATGATAAAGATGATTCTTCAACAACAAATGGGAGGTTTCTCCTAGTATTTTTTACCATTATCACCACCCTTCACCATGTCTCCGCCGATGACGCAGCCGTCATGGCCAAACTCGCCGAGTCACTCTCCTCCAAACCCTCTGGGTGGTCCGGCAACGACCCATGCAAATGGTCCGGCGTGCAATGCAGTGGTGGAAAAGTTACTGATATCAACCTGATGGGAAGATCTGTTTCTGGTGAAATACCAACGGAGTTGAGCCAGCTTTCCAGCCTGAAAGATCTCAATGTGCAAAGGAATCAGCTCTCTGGCACATTGCCGCCATTGTCGGACATGCCTATGCTCACAGAAGTCCATCTCGATGACAACAATTTCACTTCTGTTCCTCCGGGTTTTCTCTCGGGCCTGACGAGTCTATCCGATTTCACCATGGATGGAAATCCGAATCTTCCGCCCTGGACGCTCCCAAAGACCCTGACGGACTCCGAGTCCCTCCAGAGTTTCTCCGCGGACGGGGCTAACATTGCCGGGCCGCTTCCCGATATATTCGAATCGTTCCCGAGCTTGCAGTTTCTCAGGCTTTCTTACAACAACCTGACAGGGCCATTGCCAGCTTCTTTGGGCAAGTCCGGGATTCAGACTTTGATTCTCAACAATCAGGCCGTGGGACTTTCTGGGAGGATTGATGTTATTGGTAAAATGACTCAGTTGAAACAGGCTTGGCTTCATGTCAATGCATTTTCGGGGCCTATCCCTGATCTTTCCGCGTTGGGATCAGTATTCGATCTTCAGTTGCGAGATAATCACCTCACTGGTGTAGTTCCCGAATCTCTATCCAAGCTTCCTCGGCTGGCTAACTTGACGTTGCAGAACAATAAGCTGCAGGGTCCACTACCTACTTTTCCCGATAATGTCCAGGTCAATCTTGGGAAAACAAACAGTTTCTGTAACACTAGTCCAGGGCCTTGTGATCCCCGGGTGACTTTATTGCTCAAGGTCGTGTCAGGATTCGGTTATCCATTTGAATTGGCCGAGTCTTGGAAAGGGAACGACCCCTGTAGTGATTGGGATGGTATTACATGCTCGAATGGGGGTATAACTGTGATCAATTTTGGGAAGCGCGGTTTTACTGGGATCATATCCCCGGCTATTGCTAACATCAGTTCGTTGAGAACTTTAATTTTGAGTGATAACAAACTCTATGGAACTATACCACCTAGCTTGACTGGTTTGCCACAGCTGCAGCTTTTGGATATCTCCAACAATAACATTTCCGGAAAAATACCAACATTTGCTTCGACAGTTACATTAAAAACGGCTGGTAATACATACATTGGGCAAGATGTAGCCATTACTCCTACGGATGGCAGTCCATCCAGTGCACCAGATTCGTCACCAAGCAGTGATAGTCCATCTGGAAATAAAGCTTCAGTCTCCCCCTGGGTGATTGTAGTTGTTGTAATCATAGTCCTGATTGTGTGTTCGATAATTGTTTATGAGTTCTACTTGAGAAAGCGCAGTGGCAAGTATGAGGAGATGAAAGATGGTGGAAGGGGGAAAGAAAAGGAGAGATTGGAGGCAGAGCAAAATTCGAAAAGTTTCGGTGCAAGCGAAAGTGGTGAAATTCAGAGTCAGGGCAGCAAATCGACCAATGATCTCAATGCATACGATGCAGGGAACTTTGTAGTAATTCCATATGAGGTCCTGCGAGAGGTGACTAACAATTTCAGCGAAGAAAACGTTTTGGGTAAAGGAGGTTTCGGAATTGTTTACAGAGGACAACTTCATGATGGGACTCTAATCGCAGTGAAAAGGATGGAAGCATCTTTGATAAGCACCAAGGGGCAAAATGAGTTTAAAGCTGAAATAGAAGTCCTCACAAAGGTAAGACACAGGCACTTGGTCGGGCTTCACGGCTTCTGTGAGAATGGAAATGAGAGGCTTTTGGTTTACGAATACATGCATAAAGGAACACTGGCTCAGCATCTTTTCCGCCACGAAGAAATGAAATTTCCTCCGCTTTCATGGAAGCAGAGAGTCACTATAGCACTAGATGTAGCAAGAGGGGTCGAGTACCTGCACAGCTTGGCGCGGCAGAGTTTTATCCACAGGGATCTCAAGCCCTCGAATGTCCTTCTTGGAGATGACATGAGGGCTAAAGTTTCAGATTTTGGTTTGGTTAAGAGCGCACCAGATGGGAAGTATTCAGTCGAGACACGCCTGGCTGGAACATTCGGATATCTGGCACCAGAATACGCTGGTGAGTAACTTAACAATTGTAAATCCAAATCCTTATATCATTATAGGACTATCATTATGCTCAATGTGTAATAAAACTCCGCAAAAAAACAATATTACAAAGCCAGAAACTGTTACTAATGCTGTGTTTGTTATATGCTTATCTGAAATCTTAAATTTGAATTATGTGCTTATGCATTTCAGATGAAATACATATTTTCAGAATTAAGATTTCAGATAAGCGTATAAGAAGCACAACATAATTATGTTACATATAACGTGATACAGTTTGATGAGCCTGGTAGGTCACCTGGAAAGTTACGATAAACAGGAAATATCACAACATATCTTGAAATGCATATTTTAGATTTAAGATTTTAGGTAAGCATGTAACAAACATAACATAAATATGTTATATAATACAGTTTAATAAGCCTGGTACATCACCTGGGAAGTTGAGATAAACAAGAAAACATCGGCAACATATCTCTTATGTCATGCATCTAGCATATTATTTAGGATCCGGGATAAAATACATAATTTCACAACCAATGTAATTAGCATCTTTTTGTCTGCACTGCAGCAACGGGAAGAGTGACCACAAAAGTCGATGTGTTTGCTTTCGGGGTGATCTTGATGGAGATGATTACGGGCAGGAAAGCATTAGAAGACACGCTTCCGGAAGAGAAAATCCATCTGGAGTCATGGTTCAGGAGGATTCTTACCGACAAAGAAGCCATCAGAAGCTCCCTGGATCCCCTCCTAAATCCAGATCATCAAACCTTCGAAAGCATTTATAAAGTAGCAGAACTGGCAGGGCATTGCACGGCTCGCGAGCCGTACCAGAGGCCAGACATGTGTCACGCAGTGAATGTATTGTCTCCTCTTGTAGAGACATGGACACCGGCTAAATCTGATGACAGACATAGTCTTGGCATCGATCTTGATATGTCCCTCCCTCAAGCCCTGCAGAGATGGAAAGCCAGCGATGACAACAATTCTTCGACTCTAACAGGCACTTATGATTTTACCTCTACAATCTCAAATCCGCCTAAAAAGGATTCCACAGGCTCGTTCACTTCAAGGGATGATGGCCCATGAATTAAGAGAAGAAATACTCAATGCTGATGATAAGAAGTGTCCCTGGTTCACATTGCGGATTTCGCGAAAAAAGAGACAAAGAAAGACGAATTTGAGAGCAGAGTTTGATTCAACTTGTCTGTTGAACGAAACTGGCGAAGTAAGCTTACATCTTCCTTTTCTAACAGACTTAACAAGAATCTGAAGTTATAAGAGGCATATTCGTACTTGGATTCTTTTCATTTTTGAGCACAGCACTGGGGGCATTTGTATAACTTGTGTTGATAGTGTTTTGTTTTTGGGTTTAGCAAACAAGTAAATTCTGTTGAACCAAAAATATGTACGATCAATCACAGTGATGTCAACTTTCGAAACATTTAGGATGATACTAAAGATAGACATTCATCGTTCTATACACGATCCTGTTAAGTGTTTATTCCTAAATTTCATACCATGTTTTATATAAAAAATGATATTATTGAGTAACCATTCCTCATTTTTTGCGGTAAGCTCGTGTATTCTTTTATTTATTTCTTTTTAGATGTAATAAAAAGTAGCCTGGTAAATATTGCTGGTAAGATATTTTTGTGGCTTTTTCGATTAACCAAAACCTCATGGTGTCCTAGATGTGCAGCCAGCGAGACACCCTAGCCATTATCATATGAATACTAATTTGGTCGGATAAAATTTAGGGTAAATTGCTAATCTTTTTATGGTTCATTAAAAGCGTACCGAATTTCTTACTATTAAAAAATCTATTACTTAACTATAATTGCATTATACACGAGTAAATTGCATGTCATGAGGAGTTCAAATTAATTTTTGTTGATTCAAAATTGCACGTCAGGGGAATTTTTATTGGAAAGAAAAGGATAGTTGAATCAACAAAAATTAATCCTCACAGAAAAATTTTCACGACATGCAATTTGGGAGCATACAATGCAATTATTGTCAAAGATAACGGAATTTTTAATGCTAAAAGAATATCATGCACTTTTGATAAACTTTAGGGGATTACGAGGGACTTTTGGACTACAAGAGGGTCTAACACAGAAATCTGATACACTTTACCTTAGAATTTAATTTGGCTTTATTTGACTTGGTCGAAGATAATGTGAATACTTACAAAAATCCTTATCAGGTGAAATATTCGGCTAAAACAACCATGATACACACAAACGACATCAAATGGAAGTCCAAAAACCTTCCGAAAATTTTAATATATCACCATATACTGACGAATCTGCTCTCATTCAATGTTATAATAATCCATAAGAGAAAAACAAAATTAGTGGGTTAACTGATGTCGTCACATGGTCATAAATTTCCTACGTTGAGCTCGGGGTCGGCAGCATTCTAGACAATGAAGACTTTTTATTTAAAAAAAAAAAAAGGGAAAAATTCATATACTAATACAAAGATGATGTACATTAGTCAGTGCCTGCAGGCTCAGCATACTAAATTTGTCTTTCTGGATACGAGGAACTTTCAACTATTAGTTATTCGGTCAGTTTCGATTACTTTATTTCCTATTAAGAAAATGGTTCTTTTTTAATGGGTTTTCTAATCACTATTTAAAAAGTTGAAAATTTTTAAAAGAGTTAAAAAATTTTTGTTAATAAAGTATTTCCTTTTTTTTATCAATTATATGAAAATTTTACTTCTTTGAAAAGTCAACGGATATATCATTGTTTCTCTATTATTTGATATATTTCGAGTTCAACTCTTCATTTCCCATAGACTCACCTAAAAATCTAAATTTGATGCACTTGGTCCTTTTTTCCTTGAGTATATCTTGGACTCCTCTGTGATTTTGCTTGACTTGTTGCCTTTTCAATGTAAATTATAAATACGTGAATGGCCTCGTTCGGATAACTGCTTTTTTAATTTTTTTAAAAATATTTTTTGAGAATTTAAAAATTTTATCTTCTAAAAAAAGCAATTTAGAGTTTAAAATTTTTTTAAAAGTCAAACTAAATAATTATTACAAATACAATGTCCCTTTATGAAAAAATAGTACTTTTTCTAAAATAAAAAAACCCAATTCAAGCAGACCTTATATAGTAATAACAGAACAATCTATTGTTTCATATCTTAGTTCACCTCTATACAATATGAGAGTCTAAGCTTATGTTTGAATGCGTGATAAAATCTCATTATCTCATTGTATGACATGTTGGCACACATTGAATCTAATATTCTTCATTTTTTTTTTCCCACCCCCTAATCTTGTTCACTTGAGAAACCAAAAACTAAATTGAAAAACTTAATGCAAGCAATCATTGACAAAGGCAGTTGGAGTTCTATGAATCACTTATCACCAATTCACCATTTGTTCATATAACTATGGCCATTCCCATCTCAGACAGCAGCAACACGGCAAATCTGTCATCACGTACGTTGACTCAACAGTCAAAGCTTAATCCAAGATGAAATGTATGCAAAGTTTAGGACTGTTTGGATTTTTCTTTTCTTTTCATAAAAAAAGTATTTTATTTTTAAAATTTTTTCATTAAAAAAAAAAAAGAATGTGCCTTTTAGTGTATGATTTGAATTTAAAAACAACTGAGACTCTGAAAAAGAATTCAAATTTAACTTTTTTGTTAAAAGTAAAAAACTTTTTCTTCTAAAGTTATAAAAAAATACTTTAAAAAATTCAATTCAAGCAAACCCTTAAATTAACAACTCAAACAATCCAACCCTAATTTCCTAATAGTTCTCTCCACTTCAACACACAACAGTGAAGAACCGTCAAGAGTACGATTCTGGACACACAATGGGGTGGAGAGTTGGGGAAAGTGATGATGTGATGAAAGTAAGGGTGACTCCCAAAGGCAATGAATAATTTGCAGTGGAAAAATTTGTAAAGTAAATGTAGATGGGGTCATGGGACTCATTGATAGGAAAAAGTGAACTGACTTGTCCCCCGAAGCAGCTTCCCAATTACTCTTCAGGAAAAACAATTAATTTGACATTCCAATTTTCTACGACAATTTTTAAGACGCAAACATATGAATATATGAGTACCATTATAGTAATTGGAGGTAGATAACCAAAAAAATTCAACAACTATGAACTAATAATATAATTATGATAAAAATATTTATATAATTTAGCAATTTTTCCACTTAACCCCTTTAATGTATAGGATTGGTGACACTTTCCTCCCTAATGTAAAATAAATAACCACTTAACTCCATTGACTAATGGTCAAACTCATTAAATTTAACTTCTTTACTTAAATGTCAAATTTACCCTTAGCATTTTTTGCCTTAATAAAATAAATCCATATTAATAAAACATATTATTTTTCAAACCAAAAATAATAGAACTAAGAACTCTACGTTCTCTAGGTAGCTACAAAATCCTCGAGTATTCTAGTAAATTTCTCCACAAAAAAAAAAAGAAAAGAAAGTTTGAGAGATTGCCAAGGACATAACACAGAAACGGAGACAAACTGCTTTTTGAACTAATCCAAGTCTTCTGTTTTATTTTGTATCACTTGAAGGCAACTTGCTTAAGTGCCCTCGTCGTCAAAAGTGCATCGCTCAACTCTAATTCTAATCACTTTTTTTTTTAATATCTAGGAAATTTAAAATATTTCTTTATGTTTGGAATTCTTTATTCCAAATTTTCTGTAGCAATTTGCTCACATTTAATGAATCAAACTTATTTTAGGAGATTTTTATTTTAGTTTTTCTCCGACAATTTTTGTATATCAATTTTTTTATTTTTTATTTTTTGTTTACTCCGATATCTCTCTTTAATTTTAACTAAATATATTATCTTTATGTTTTTATTTATATTTATTTATTTTCACGACAAATAGTCTATTTTATATAACTAATATATGTTTAGTTTTTTAATTTTATATTTTAATATTATTTTCTATTTAACACATTTTCCAATAACTTTGGATTTTTTTTTTATAATTAGTAATTGGTCACGAACATATGATATTTAATTATAAAAAGAAACTACACGAACAAATATAGTTTTCTCTCATGATGTGATATGGGGATTGTTTAAAGGTGAGCAGATTTCACTGCTGGATTTTATTGTTGGTTCAATGTCTTAAATGTAATTATATTTCAATGGCAAATTTGAAAACTTAAATAAGAATGTTAACTTTAGCAGTTTTGACCGCTAGTTGATGGAATTTAATGATTATTTATTTATTTTAGGAAGAAAGTGTCATTAGTCTTATACATTAAGGGAGTTAAAGTGAAAAAATTCCAATAATTTATCACTATTAAATTGATACCGTGACCCTGAAATCATTATATGTTACAAATGAATCCGGAGGAATCACCACTAAAACCAACTTGTTCAGAAGGCAATAGGTTGAAAGCTGACAGTGCGAGACACTCGACAACGCGATCGAAATCGTGGCGCAGATTCAGAAATATTGCATGCGCTTGATTTCCACGCCGTTGGTCCTTCTTCCGCCCCGCCACTCACGCACATCCTCGATTTACCTCCCGCTCATGGCCAGCGAGAAGCTTCTCCTTTGATTAACCCTTTTAAAAAAAAAAAAATAGGTTGAAATTAGGTGAAGGTCAATAATTATTCCCGTTGTTTAGTCATTTCATCTTCAGCGATCAGCATTTGCTTCAACCCACCTCTCCACATTCATCACATGCTTTCCTTGTCAGGAAATGAAACCACAAAAAAGAAAAGAAGATGATGTAGATAAACAAAAGAACTCCGGCCTCTTAAAAAAGGGCCACTCGTTGTTGTATTATAAGAAGAGTCCTCAACTATTAATTTAGTCATTTAATTTAACCACTTTTTGTTTAAAAAAAAAATTAGTTAACATATAATTAAATAATAAATTATTTTAAAAAGTGAAAAATCCAACATGATGCGTTATTTTCGGTGGCAGGAAGTAGCTGAAATGTGCTGTGTAACGTAACATTTTGTTGGGGTTTGATGCCACCCTAGACCCTAGTACTACTCACCAATATTTAAATTGAATGATGCCTGACAAGAAAAGTTGATTTCATCACCACTGACAAATGAAGGACACTGGGGCTCACCAGTCATCAGACGTTTTCCCAACGGCTAATTCGTGTTACGTTACATGGCGTATCGGTGATGCTTTTTTTTTTTTTTTTTTTTTTTGTTTCAGCTTTTGGGGCCCAAAGCATCCTTTCTGTACGCTTCCTGGAAATATACAACGTGAGCGAAAGCAATTCGTGGCAACTATTTTGGCTGCTTTTTTTTTTTTCCTTTTCCAATCAATCCTTGTACCCTTTTCTTCTCACCCACGCTCAGTCCTGGAGGTGATTACTTTTCGTGGGGCTTCATTGTTTCGGGGAGCTTGACCGCTGGCAGAGGATGTTAATAGGAAATTGTCTCTAAAAATTCGCTCTCTAATTTTCAGTTTATTCGTCGGGCAGCCAATTGTCTTCATGATTGGAACGCAAAATGTTTGATTAGGAATCACTTTGCCTGCATACTCCCATCTATTGGCGCAATTGTTACTATTGGACTTTAACCTCAATGGGTTAGATAGATTGTATTTTTTATAAAATGGAGTAGAATTATTTATTGATACAGGAAAAAGAACACCTTCTCTCGAGAATTAAGTTGTTTTTTTTGAAAGAAAACTCCGAAATTAGATAACTCTATTGTCGATTCACTACTATTATTATTATTATTATTATTATTATTATTGTAACATCAACTGATTAAGTCCCTTCCACCCACCAGTCTCTTTCTCCCTTCACTTTCCTTCACATCGTCGAGGTAAAAACGATTCTCTGCTTAATACTTTATCCTTTCTTTTTCCCTCAAGACTTTTTCTCTGGAAAAGGAGAAGAGAATGCCCATTACCCAAAGTGGCCTCCCACGCCCTTTTAAGCACAACTCTTTACCCTTTATTACTTCATCTCCCACACACACACATAGTCACTCTTTTTTTTCTTCTTCTTCTTCTTTTCCTCTTTGCTCGAATCTAAAAATATATATTGAGACAGCCAGTCTTCTCTAAGCTCACTAACTGCATCAACTCCTTTTTTTCTTTTTCCTGTCTTTGTAATACACACCCACCATAAATAGACAGACATCTGTTGTTATCCATCATCCATTGGAAAATCAATCCTCCTTTTCTCCCAAGTGGCTATCTTCACATATACAAACATCACAAGATGCATAATATATACGCTTCTCTCCTTTTGGTTTCTCTCATATCTTTAGCAGCTTCTGTAGCTAGTAAGTTCTCAACCAATGAATCCTTTTTGATTTATTTTATCATAACCCAACACATAAATCAATCTCCATTTTTTATGCAGATGCAGATATCTCATCCAAGGTTGGAGTATGCTATGGTCAACTGGGTAATAATTTACCATCTCCATCAAGATCAGTTGAGCTCATCCAAGGCCTCAAAGCCAAAAGAGTCAAGATATACGATGCCAACCCACAAATCCTTAAAGCCCTCAAGGGCACAAACCTTCAGGTGTCAGTCATGGTCCCAAATGAAATCATCTCCAACATATCAACCAACCAAACCTTAGCAGACCAATGGGTCAAAACCAATGTGGTACCTTTTTACCCCGAGACCATGATACTTTACCTCCTAGTAGGTAACGAAGTCCTGACCAACCCCGCCAACACCACATGGTTCCACCTCGTACCCGCCATGCGTAAAATTCGGTACTCGGTCAAAAAGTTCGGCCTTCGCAAGATCAAAGTTGGGACACCATTGGCTATGGATGCGTTGGAATCATCGTTCCCACCATCCAGTGGCACGTTTAGGTCAAACGTGAGGGAGAGTGTTATTAAACCGTTGTTACATTTCTTGAACCGTACCAAGTCGTTTTATTTCCTAGATGTTTATCCTTATTTTCCGTGGTCATTACAACCTGCCGACATCAATCTTGACTATGCTTTGATGGAGCCGACGAATATTACCTATACGGATCCGGGTTCTAATTTGACCTACACCAATTTGTTGGATCAAATGCTGGACGCTACTATTTTCGCGATGAAGAGTCTCGGGTACCCGAATATCCGACTATTCATTGCGGAAACGGGTTGGCCGAACGGTTGTGATATTGATCAAATAGGAGGGAATATTTACAATGCTGCCACGTACAACAGGAATGTGATCAAGAAGTTCACGGCTGAGCCGCCGATCGGGACCCCGGCTAGACCTGGGGTCGTTTTTCCAACGCTTATATTTGCCTTGTACAATGAGAATCAGAAACCGGGTCCGGGCACGGAGCGGCATTTCGGGTTGTTGTACCCGAATGGAACCAACGTGTACCCAATCGATTTGTCGGGGAAAACGCCCGAGTCGGAGTACGGGCCGTTGCCTAAACCGACGAATAACGAGCCGTACAAGGGGAAGATATGGTGTGTGGCGGGTAATGGGGCGAACAAGACAGCGCTGGCCGGGGCATTGGATTATGCTTGCGGGCAAGGTAATCGGACCTGTAATGCTATCCGACCCGGTGGGAAGTGTTACAAGCCGAATTCATTGGTTAGGCATGCAAGTTATGCTTTTAGCTCTTATTGGGCCCAGCTTAAGAGCATTGGTGCGACTTGTTACTTCAATGGCCTCGCTACACAAACTACCAACGATCCAAGTAAGCATTTAATCCCCCATAATTTTACTTCTTTTCATATTATCTATTGTCTTTGATATTTCTCGTGTCCATTATGTTAGCATTTTCATTTTTTTTCTTTCTTTGCCATTTGTCATATAACTTGATTGGCCTTTCATTAATGAAATGGACCCAACACTTCAATTTAAGATTTGCAATAATGTTTGTGATGGGAGATTCTCTATTTATGAGTTTGATTATAAAGTATTTATTTTTTCTTGTGCGTCGCATGAGTTATAGTTTAGTACTTTATATTTTTGTACACAAGTGTTGGTTTATTACCAAATGCAATAATAGATTGTTCATAATATAATAAACGGAGGTAAAATACTAGAATAAGAGTATGTTTACTGTTTAGCTATGTTTATCTAGGTGTTTTTAAGCATTCAAACCAAAAAGTAATCACTTTTTTTTTTTATTCTTGTGCATCACATGAGTTATATAGTTTAGTACTCGTCTGGATAGACATATCTTAAAGCGCCTTTTTTCCTAAAATTTTTGATAAAAGTGTTTTTTTTTTTAATTTTAGTTTTTAAATTCTGATTAAAATTCAATTTTAACTCCTTTTCAGAATCAAAAATTTAAAAGAAAGCATTTAAAGAAAAAAACAATTCAAACAAGCCTAATTCATCATTTCTGCGTAGAAAATATTTTATAGTGTGTGTGCCACATTGAGCAGAGTTTTGACTAATGTCCAGCCACATTGCCCACGTTGCCATGTGGTGTCCAATGAAAAATAATGTTTGATTGGTTTTCGACTTTGAGGTTTTTTGGATTCCTTGTAACATGAAAGTTGTATTATTTATCCAGTCTGATTGAATAGTTAGAGCCTGTTTGGCTAAGTTTATTTTTAAGTGCTTATAAGTAGCTTGTACTTATGAGCGGAAAATTATTTATAAGCTAGTTAAAAATGAGTAAAGATATGTTTGGATAATATGTGCTTGTAAGCTAATGATATATTTAGTAAATAAATGCTTAATGGTAGTTAAAATAATTAAAAAGGATACGTCATTAATTAATAATAGTTAAAACTATTTGTCTTTTTTAAGGGTAATATTGTCTTTTTATTACTTTGATCAAAGCGCGTATAAGCTATTAAAAAGTAAGCTGGTAATTGGAGCTTTTTTTTTCACTGTTTATCCGGACATTTTTTTTCATTCTTTTTGGCTTATATGGTTTGACCAGTTTATAAGCTTAGCCAAGCACCCTCTTAATGCTAGGTCCGAAATGATTCATAATTAACGAGCCGCTTTGTTAATTATCAGTTATACACATCTAATAGGGCATAACTTTGGTTGTATATCGATCCATAATTAACGCAACTTGTATGAGGGACGGATCTATACTTAGCTGTGCTAATAAAAATCTCTACAATATGTTTTAAAATACTTGCTAGATACTCTTTGACGTAGAATCTTATGTTAATTTTCCATGTGGTGAAAATTTGACTAACCCTTCTGATTTCATGTTTGTTTTCCAGGTTATGGACCTTGCAAGTTCCCGAGTGTTACACTTTAGAGAAGAATGTTGGCCAATTTTCAATAATTGTAAAATAATTTAGAGAATGTTTGGCCATGCTTATTTTGAGTGCTTATAAGCATTTATAAAAAGTTATTAGTACTTATTCTTTATCTTGAGTACTTATAAACACCGAAATAAACAAAACCAAACAAGTGATTAGTCGTCTCGGTTCACCTCCCTTTTTTGTCCTTTAAAGTAGTCAATAGTAGGATTAAACGTTATTTTGCAAAATTCTTTTTCAAATTGGAGGCCTTTTTTGGTGGTACGAATAAAAAAAATGGGCGCTCCACATTCCTTTTGCTTGTGTCTAACGATGTGAAGATGTTTCACAACGAAATGCTACCGAAGTACAGCTTCTCATGCGGATGCTTGTGTAACGGCTATGGTACAATTTTTTCGGGGGAGATTGCTAACCGCTACATTGTATTGTATCTATAGAGATTCATGACATGAGACTTTGCTATTTATACAAATATGTATTCATGTCTATTGTATTTCGTGTATATTATCGTCTATGACATCGTACTCATTTCAACACAATTATACTCCTATATGATATAATTGTTGAGTGTTATATGGAAGACGAAAAGTCAGATTAGGTCGAATACAAGTTGAAATAAACATTTCTTATAAATAGGACTTTCTCACTAGTAAACATATATTATAAACCAAAGAGATGGATGTGAGCTAAGGGGTTTAAAGTTATAATTACGTGAAGAGAAATAAGTGATGGGAAGTATTAATTCAGATATGATAAAATAATCTTACTAAATTTAACGCTTATTATTAAAAATAAATCAAATAATTGAGAGTCCAAGATACAAAATATGCTATTAATATCTTGTACACTTAGCTTGATCACTTCTTAGATTTGTGTGAAGCGAAAGCTGTATTCAACTTCCTCGTAGTAAACATAACGAAGTCACGAAGGTGACTGAAAAAGTCTAAACATTTACTAATGGTGGTAACAACTTTAATTAATGAGCTAATTTTTTTCAATGCAAATTCATGAGCTACGTTGTTATCAGAGTTAAACACTAATGGTGCACTGTTTTTGGTGATTACCTCGACAGCACCAAAAAAAAAAAAAAAAGAAAAGAAAAGAGAAAAACCTTCCTCGTGCTATGCTGATAACTTAAATATTTCATTCTGTTAAACTTTTTTTTTTTTTTGAAAAAAATCTATTATTTTGACTATTGGTCCATTTTTCTTTTCTCCAAGCTATGGATCTCGCAGGTTCCCATGCGTTACTCTGAGGAACACTGTCCACCAACGGTAGCTTAATTATCTAATCTCGTTAAGTCCTTCCATTTTTTTTGTGTCGAGAAAAGAAAAAAAAATATCATTAAACAATACAAGAAAACATAAAGATCTAGTTTGTTACAAAACGACTTACAAACACACTAAATCAATTGGGCCAAGACCAAACACTGACACAGACAAAGACTGCACATACGGGCCAAACAAACTCTAATCCAACCCAACTACACCAAAAAAAAAAAACTATAAAACGACAAATGAGCTGAAAACAAATGTCAGCCCAAACCACAAACACGACTGAACTATAGACAGTCCACCAAGGTCTGGCACCACACCAATAGCCATAAAGACCAACGAAGACGATGCATGTACCATTCCCATCAGCGAAAACCTAATCATTGTCTCACCTTCCATCATCGTTCTCTTTTATAGCATATTGTAATTTTAAAGAATGAATTTATTTTCTACTCTAATTTCCTAACCTTCAAACATTTGATTTTTCAGTGTATTGAGTATTTCACTTCTAATTTAATTGTACCTTGTAAGTGCTTTTAAAAGGCTGTAATCTTTTTTCGGATCTGAGGGAAGTCTTGCGGTGCACCCGGCTCCTATTCAATTTTATTTTATTGACCTTGATTTTCTTTTTCTTTTTTTACGTTATGTTCCTAAAATTTTTATAAGTCGCAAATAGAGTTATACCTTGGTTTAGGGGAAAAACAAGTCAACTCAATCTGAAATGTATGTATATGCATAAGAAAAGATAGTTTTTGAATACAAGGGAGCCCATGCCTGAACAATTAACTGTGGCCAATATTGGAAAGTAGTAAACGAATATTAGCATCCCAAAATGGGTACTTACTGAAGCATGTCTGCAGAGAGGCTAATAAAAGCACTGATTGGATGGCAAATTTTGGCTTAACATTATCATTGAGAAGTCATCACTTTGAATTTTCATCTCAACTACTGAGAAGAATTTTAGGAGAAGACATAAGGGGAGTTCCCTCTCAAAGATTAGTCCTTATGTGATGTAGTAGGCTTTGCCTCCAAACAAAAAAAAAAAAAGAGAAAAAGTTAGTTTCTGAATGAATTTATTCTTTCTCTTATTTCATATATAACACAAATTCTATACAATAATTACTTCTTTTAGTTTGAAATTAAAGTTTTTGTATTTTTTATTTGGTAGTAGATTTTCTCATCGGATGATTTTATTAAATTATTTTGTTTATTATTTTTCATATTCTTTTATTTTTTGCTTTAAAAAATAAAAATGAAAATATTTTTCAACTTACGGATTCATTTAGAAAAGTTTGGAGTTATAAAGAAATATATAAAACTAAAATTCTTATATAGAAATTTAATATTTAAATTGAACCACATGGTGAAAAATTAAAATTCAACCCATTCTGAAATCCAAAAACGAATAGGATTAGGAAAAAAAAAAATCGAAGAATACTATATATAAAACATTGAGGACGAAGAAGAATCAAAAGAGCTCTCTTATAAAGGCATTGCAATAAAAGAAGAAGATGAAGGTGGTAGAGAAAAACACGACGAGCGAAGATAAATATAGTAAAGAAGAATTCAAGACGAAGCAACAAAGTGATCATCAGATGAAAAACAATATTGATACGAGCAAGATTGCTGGAGATGAAGATGAGTTGGCATGGGGAATAATACTCAGAAGTTTTTGTGCGCATTTGTGAAGTTGATTATGTTTTGGTGTTTAATTTTCTTGGTTGGATAAATCAGCCAATTGTGGAGAATAAAGCAGCCATACCTGTAGATTTTTATATTTATTTCTTTAATAGTTTAGTACGTGTGGATATTCAAGAAAATATTATGTAATTTTATTAATTGTTTAACAAGACTGAATTTTATTATTGTTTATTTACATGTTAAATTCTATAACTAAAAACACTTGACCAATAATCAGCAATAACTGTATGTTTGCATAATTCCATTATCACAAACCGATGGATATAGTTGTCTTAATTGTATGTTTGTAGAATGCCATTATCACAAACCTATAGCCATGATCATCTCTGCAACGTACAGGGTCTATTTGGATTAGTTCCTTCCTTTTTTAAAAAAAATAAAAAATAAAAAATGCTTTTTATTTGTAAAAACATATTCTTTTTGCAATAAGTATATAAATTGACTTTCAAAATAGTTGAAACTTTGAAAAAGTTTAAACACAAATTTTTCCAAAAATAAAAAATTTTACTTCTTCAAAATTTTTTTTTTTTTTCAAAAATTATTAAAAAACCTTAAGAAAAATCAATCTGCCTAAAATCTAGGCTCATCCTCAATCAGATGTTCTTTCTCATCTGTAACGTCGTCATATCCCCAAAAAACTAGATATTCCATTGTAAGATATAAATACTTCTCATATTGTAAAGAACAATATAATATAAAATGAAATTACTGTCCACAAAAACAAGGAGGTTCCTTTCAGTCTACGTGATCAACCCCATTCCATAATTAGTGGATGAGTAAAATGTTTTTACACCTTTGTGTTTCACAGAAATTGTATAAAATATTTTGTGGCTCAAAATTTGTTAATACTATTTATGCTATAAAAAAATATCCTTAATATTTTCCTATTGTAATGTCCCACTTTAGTTTGTGGGAGTGATTGGTGAATAGTTTAAAAATAAGTAGTGTGAATATAATTAATAATTTGGATAGATCATTTTGGACCAATTATACTATAGAGAAAAAATGTACTAATTAATGAATCGATCATATAATGGATGAAATTAGAGATTTTTTGCAACCCTTGCCCGGGAAACTTCCTTCAGACTGAAAGAATAAAATAAAACTGGGAAGCTTCCTTTAGATTTGGATGATTCGATAAAATTTATTTTATTTCGACCGAAAAGAGGGGGGGGGGGGGTGAAATCAAGGGCCAAGTAATCGCGAATTCATGATTTACTCAATGAGGCATACCTTTTCGTCTACTATAAAACTAGCAACTTTGAAAATTCAAACTATATTTTTATAAAATTGATATCTTTCTTGCTTTCACGTCCCTTGGCGATATGTCAGCACTGCTTCTGTTTATAAAACATCGCTTCAACTCATCATTTTGTTTAAATATAGCGTTAAGTCGTTAGAATATATCTTCCATTTGATATGGCTTTCCTTCAAGTGTTTGCATTGCTAATATGTGCAAGCAACAACTAATTACACTTGGGATGAATCAGCTCTATGACTTCAACGATATAATAATTATTATCAAAACTGATGAAAATCACATCACCGTTGAAGCATATACTGCAAGAAAGCTTCATATCAAATAACAATCTTCTTGATTGCTTCTCAAGCTTGCCAGGCATGGTAGTTTTCCTCCTAAACATCATTTCCTTTGTGTTAATCACATCGGTAAACTTTGCTTCTCGGTTGGTCCTCACGACAGCTGCGCGGACTCTTGTGTTGTTGATCCAGGCCTCCAGGACTGGCCGAGCTTTCCAGGGCGCCCTGGAACTAGTGGGAGAAGTCATCAAGCTCTGCCTGGAAAAATTCGTGCAGCTTCTGATAGCAGCAGCGAGTAGTGTGATTTCTTCTCTGTTTGATCTTCTCATAGAAGGCGTTTCGGGTTCTGTAGTTGCTATTGTCTCTGCAATCATAGAATTGCTGGAAAAGTCCAGGACTTCACTTGAAGGCTTGCTTGAGAATATCCAGGAGGGCATCTACGGTTCCGCAGATATGATAAGTACTATACTGAAAGATTTATGGGATCATTACAAGGATTCTATACTACACATTATTGAAAATGCTTTGTAGTTTTGTTACCTGACATGCTATATTGGGCTTCACTCTTTGTAATTCTTGTTTGTGAAAAACTCTTGTATTTAGTCATCACAATATATTCCCCCTCAAAAGAACTGTGAATTGGAGATTGCAAACTCAAGTGGATTCTGCAAACGACTGCATGGACTTGATTGTGTAACACAGGAGCAACTTAAGGATGAGATTTTTGGGAATCATTTGTCATAAAATGGTGGGTAGTAGGAAGTTTTGTAGTAATCCTGAAAATGAGTGTTGATACATATCTGATCTTTTTTTCATTCTTGGATGATGTTGTTGTAAATCTTTGTTTCTAGCGTTTAGTGGAAATTCACTTACGTAGCAAAAGAAGTGGATAATTTTTATAGAGATTTCAAACAGAATGGTGACTGTAAACCAATCACTTGAAAATCCAATTGCAATTCATCTCTGATTTTTTTTTTTTTTTGCACAGTAAGCAAGTGAGTTTCATTAAGAAGGCAAAAAAAAAAAAAACAAAAAAGCATACAACTTTCAATACCCCATGCTCTATAGATGGCCAAGTTAGTATTGCTACTCCTAAACGATTTGCCTGTGTAAATCAAGTGCTTTACATCAAAAATAATTTTTGCCGGCAGTGGCTCCTCACATAAAGCAGCATTCCCATAGATTCTTCTATCACGCTCATGCCAAATGTGATACCAACAGCTTCAAAAAAAAAAAAGCCTATACGCAAAGATCCATGAGACCCAAAAGGTATTGTGCTGTTTAATAATGCTCCATAGATGACTCCTAGTGCTTGCACAATTAAGATCCCAAAGGTCTTTTAATCCCAAGCCACCTTCTTTCGGAACCACAAAAGACTTGCGCGCAAGTTTTTATTTTCAATATTTTGAATGACTCCCTTAGGTCGCAAGAACATCCCTGCCCAATACGCTTGAATGCTAGATAAGACTGCGGTGAATAGAATGAAAATAAGTAGTATCTCGTACTTAACAAATAGGACATGTATAATAGTATATTACACTTCATAATAGTATTCTACGCATAAGTGAATATTAAGTGTCATAAATATATCAAGAACCATTACTTTATTTTAATGGACCCAATCATAATTTAATTGTTATTTTTCATATAAAAAAATACAATAATGGGCCAATGTTTGGACCAAATGACGTGACTAGATCTTCTTTTGGTTAGTCTTCATTGGTTGTTCCTAGGCCTTTTAGGCCTCTGTTACGCTGCTCCTTTGTTTATTTGGGCCTAGACTTGTTGTTCTCGTTCTGGGTTTGGCCCAGACATATGTACTTCGCTCTTTTGTGGACATTCATGTAAATCTTGGAGCCGAATGTTTGCATTTGTGGGTAGGGCTGTGTATTATTCGGGGAAATCCGATTACAGACCCGAAATTTTGGGTTTGGGAAAATCAGGTTTGGGGAAATGGGGAACAGGGAAAAAATTATCGGAGATGGGAAAAAATATTGGGGAATTGGGTTGGGGAACGGTATAAGTTTTTTTATTTGGGGAATCCCCAAAAATCCACACTACTTTTTTTTATTTATTTAGATATATATATATATATATATATATAATACATATTATATATTATATTTGGTTTTTTAATATATATATTTAATGCATATTATATATTATATTTGGTTTTTTATTTCTTAGACATATCAAAGTGAGCATTGAACTAATAAAAAAATAACTAAGATTTGAAAGTTCATAGGGTAACGGAGAATAGAGACGAATGGTTATCAGCAACTTGTTAAAATAATATTTTTTATTTATGCTTTGGACTTTTATTTATGCTATAGCTGTCTATGTGCTTTATTTACGTTGTGATTTAAAACAATGGTTTATATACTTTATTTATGTTGTGATTTGAAGCTATCGTCTATATAATCAATTATGATGACATATTTTCGGGGATTCCCCTATCCCTGTTTATTTTCTCCCATTTCCCAATTCCCTAAAATGTATTCCCCATTGGTGAATTGGGACAGGGAACGAAACACAAGTCCTTCTCCAAATATTATTTTGAGAAAAAAAAATTATGTTGATTGGGATGAAAAATGCCCAATAAACACCCCTATTTGTGGGTATTGTTAATTCAAATCCCTTAACAACAAAAAAAAAAAAAGAAAAAAAAAGGAAAAAGAGAAAAGATACTGAACTGAGCTTCAACACAATAAGCAAAATTCATGTAATCATCCTCATCAAATAGAATATTGGAATTAATTTGTTAAAAGTAGCGTATAGAAAGTGAATAAAAATTAAAAAGACTCCGAGTCCGAGGTCACACTCCAACTATTTATGAGAAAAGATTTTCACCTCTCCTTAAAAAGTAAAATTTTGCTATTAATTTTTTTTATTATTTTAATTATATATAATAAAATAATTTGGATTATTCATTTGACTCTCCGACCCTTTTCTTTTCATTTATTAACATTTTTTTAGGGTTGCCAAAAGAAAAAACATTTAACATTTTTTTTTTTTGGCGGTGTGGTGCTCGTCGATGAAAAAAAAAAAAAGACGGCACAGCTAACTTGTAGACAGTGACTCATGAACTTGGGAGAAAAATATCTGCTTAAACTTAGACCAGGTCTTCGTAGCGCCTATCATATGCAACCATTCTGTCAAAAGCCCCACGAGAATGATGACACCCCATACAAACATGAACAATACAGCTTATCAACAAACAAAAAAAAGAAAAAAAGAGAAAGTTGAACACAGATTATTCAACAATACATCATTATTTTAAAGTCCTCACCAACTTATAAGTCATCTAATTGCTTAACGGCAGAAACTGTTGCTGAAGAATTGGATTAATACCATGGCGGGAAAGCTTATGCATGCAGTTTGGTATGATAGTTATGGCGGTGGAGCTTCTGGTTTGAAGGTTGACTTTTAACTCATCTTTCTTGGAAGCTTTTTTCTTTTCTTTCTTTTTATTCATTAAGTTTCAAGTTCTCTTCTTGTTTAATTTGAATTACTTTGTCTTCAAAGTTCCTGTGTATTAGTTGATGAAGTAGTCTTTCAATTGATACCTCTGCAGTTTAATAGTGAACACTCATATACTTTGATTCTGTGAAAATCAAGATCCACCTGCGTGAATGGACACTAAGTCAATAACTTGAAAGAATAAATTTCTTTCTGTCGCTTTCCGCGTGGCAGATTGGGTTGCTAGCGCAGCACGAATAGGCTCACGCGCTGTGGATTGGGTGTCTGCTTCTTACTCTTAAGCTTAAACGACTTGTGCAGCTTGGTTTTGATGCTTGTGGTGTAGGATGATTTTTCTTTTACCTTCTTGTAATATATAAAAATTCTCTTTTTGACAAAATGAAAATGAGATGATCAATTATAGTATACATAAGATTGCAGGTCTGCTTAGTGGTTCACATGCCTCATCATTTCATGTTTATTTGATGCCAATCACTTAATTTGCTCAATTAACTCCCTTGGTGTACACTATATGTGATCTTATGTATGTTATGAAAGCTGAAACAATTCCTTCTAATGGATTAATTGCTTCTTTGTTTTTCCTTTCTTGGGGGGTCACTTTGCAGCATGTTGAAGTTCCTGTTCCAACTCCCAACAAAGATGAGGTCTTGATGAAATTGGAAGCAACAAGCATAAATCCTATTGATTGGAAAATCCAGAAAGGCGTGGCACGTCCTATACTGCCTCGCAAGTTTCCTTGTATACCTAGTAAGTCATTCACACAAGGATACACCTTTTATCGTTATAAGCCTTGTCCTTTTTATAGTTATTGTTCCTTTTGCTTGTGGATCTGAATGCTTCTACTTTTAGTTCTCTTAATTACAATATCGTGTTTACATTTGGGTCTAATCACATCACCGTGCTTTGTTTAGTAAGAGGTAAAATTCATTACTTCAAGGGGCTTGGCCTCTAGGCTAGGTGATGGCGCTTGTTATCACTTATCAGTTTTCTTTTGATATTTGAAAAAGTTTTTTTTTTTTTTGAGGACAATTGTGTTTCTCTAATTTTTGGGACAATTGCTGTTTTGGATAAGGTACAATTCTTCGTTAGGTCATGATAATTGGAGATAGAGACTCCCTTTGTTGTTCTGTGTTAGTTTGATTCAGCATAAATCACTGTTATAGTTATTTCTTGATGGAGCTGTTCAGGACGAATCTTAACTTTTACCATCTTCACTTTGTCTTTCCCCTCCTTGCACAGCTACTGATGTTGCTGGAGAGATTGTGGAGGTTGGAGCTGCAGTGGAAAATGTCAAAGCCGGTGACAAAGTTGTGGCGTATCTTAATTCTACTGTAAGTAGCAGATTGTTTTTTGCCATCTGTTCGTGCTCTTCTCTAACTTGGCTAGTAACCAATCAAGCCTTAAGCTTTGAAAGCCATACAAATCTTGGATTTTCCTTTTAGGAAAAGGAAGAAATCAAGAATTATAAAAGATATACTAGATTGGGAACTTATGCTACGAAAGGTTGAAAGTTTACATTGAGTGAAACTGACATCGGAGAAATTGTGCTTAGAGATTTGGAGTAGGCTTTTGCTTCTACCAATCTTGTTGCTGACACCTGGATGAAGTGATATTAGGATATGTGATTAGCAATTAGATTGGCTAACATTGACAAAGAATGAGATGTTTTGTGATCAAACTAGCAATTATTGATGCTTCACCTTATGGTATATTAACATACATAGTGTGCTGTCATTTTGATTCTCAAAAGTTTCTCACGATTGAATAACAGGGTGGAGGTGGACTGGCCGAGTATGCTGTCGCTGGCAAGAGCCTAACGGTTGTAAGGCCGCCTGAAGTATCAGCCTCTGAAGCTGCAGGCCTTCCAGTGGCAGGTCTTACAGCTCTGAAAGCTCTTACTGGACCTGCTGGGGTGAAGCTTGATGGAAGTGGACCTCGGAAAAACATCCTCATAACCGCTGCATCCGGTGGTGTAGGCCAGTATGCCGTTCAACTGGCAAAACTGGGGAACATTCATGTGACAGCCACCTGCGGGGCGCGCAACATTGATCTCGTTAAGAGCTTAGGTGCGGACGAAGTTCTTGATTACAAGACTCCGGATGGGGCAGCTTTGAAGAGTCCATCCGGCCAAAAGTACGACGCTGTAGTTCATTGCACCACGGGCATCCCTTGGTCCGTGTTCGAACCTAACTTGAGTACAGAGGGGAAGGTAATAGATCTCACGCCTGGGCCGGGCGCAATGTGGACGTTTGCTCTAAAGAAACTCACATTCTCCAAGAAGCAGTTGGTGCCACTGATCTTGTTTGTGAAAGGGGAGGGTGAGAACTTGGCTTATCTTGTGAACTTGGTGAAGGAAGGGAAGCTTAAGACGATTATTGATTCAAAATATCCACTAGGCAAGGGTGAAGATGCCTGGGCTAAGAGCATTGATGGCCATGCTACTGGGAAGATCATAGTGGAACCATAAATGTGCTGAATTCAACTCCTTGTCTTTCTATTGTGGCATAGTCATATCAGGCATGTACGCACATCACGTATGGCTTACAGGGGGCTGACTTTCAACCGCTGTTGGGTTTTGGACTTGGGCATTTTAGGCCTTTGTTTATTTTGTTTGTTTGGGCTTAGGCTCTGCGCTACACCTGTTGGTCTTCTTTTGGGATGGGCCCTAATATTTGTGGTTTGTGTATTTCGTGTAAAGTTTTCAGCCCAATGTTTGTATTTTTTTTTCTGCCCTTTTTTGGCTAAGTATGGAGGAAATTTGTATAAAATCAAAAACATGTACTGATGTTTTGTGTTTATGTGTAGTGTTATTTTTTTTTTTTTTTTTGGGATTATGTGTAGTGTTATTTAATCTAGGGCTTTTGTGTGCCGTCATTTGTGCTGTATTTTTGCGGTACGTGTTAAATTTGGTTGAATTGATTTGTTTCTAATAGTTTGACGACAAACTTAATCATAAATGTTTTAGAATTCAAAAATGAATATAATTTTAAGTATTAATTGATTGACAATTAAAAATAACAATAATAATATATCAATAATAAATAAAAGATAATGGATAATAAACGAATACAAAAACAATAAATTAAAGAATTACACGTAAGTATTGAGATACGATACTTAGAAAAGAAAACTTCTAAATATGCAATATACTAGATTTTTTTTTACCCAAAAAAAAAAAAAAAAAAAACAATAACAACAACAACAAAAGTAATTTACCAAACAGAACTTCAGCAAAATTTATGTAATCAACCCTGAAAATGTGGAGCAATCTTGTTTGGTTTAAAGGTCGTCGCCCTCGTCTTGCTACATGGGCTTGGTTGACAATGCATGGTAGAAATCCCACCAAAATCCGCCTCTTAGCCTGGGTTATGTCTGTGGATCCACTGTGTGTCCTTTCTGCAGAAGGTGTACTGAACGCCGTGAATATCTTTGCTTTGAGTGTGGAGTGGCTCGCCGAATCTGGAGTTGATGAACGAAAATGGTGAAAGGTCCACATTGGTTGAGCGCCTGGGATGATATGTGTACATGGATTAACTGTATATTGAATGTTAATTCCGATCAAGTTCTTGCTTCGGATTTTTTTTTTTTTTTAAGGTGTTATAGAGGGAAAGAAATCGTAAATTGTTGGAATTGGATGCTACTATGCAAAGAGCAATTGTTTGTAAATATCTCTTTTGAATAAGAAGTTTCCCAACTATAGGATGAATAGATATATTTGTAAAGTTTGGAACATTGATGCTGACTCTTTTACGTGATTTTCTGTTGTGTTTTTGGATGTAAATCTTTATTTTTTCATCAATGAAATCACTTGCTTGTTTAGCACACAAAAAAACTAAAATGTGAAATATTAACTCATAAGCTTAAGATGTGATGCCCAGCACCCAAAAAAAAAATTAGTTAAGATGTCATGAATTAACTTTAAATAATTATAAAATATTAATAAATTAACATAAATAATTAACAGCAATTGAATTTCCACGCCCCTAGGATGCCTCAACGATACCAATTGGAGATAAACATGGCTTATGACTCAGGTTCAATTTCAGTTCCCTGTCCCGGGTTGAGTGCCCTCGACTTAACTGGTGCACAGTATAGGGAACGTGCTGTGCAACCAAACTTTGCCAGTTGATAGTCGGGCTCCACTAGGATTACCAATGGTCGGATTCCGCTGGTTGAATTTTCCTTGTTACAAAAATAATTAAATTTCCACCCTCTTAAAATAATTTATTTCTCGTAAAAGAAAAGATGGTACAACCAGTTCCTGAACAATGACCAATTAACTTGGTCAGATAAAGGTCATAATTCTTCCTGTCAAACGAAAACGAATACAGCTCATGACCTGAGTTCGAATTCAGTTTCTGTCATGAGTTGAGTATCCTTGACTTAATTAATTCATAATAAAGGGGACATGTTGTACACCAAAGATTTACCATCTAGTGGTCAACTTCGTCGGGTGTACCAGTAATTGAGTTTTGCTAACTAGATTTTCCTTTTTTTCAAAAAATTATAATTATTATTTATTTTGTGTATATTTAAATTTTCTTTGGAAAAAAATGTTTTATAATATATATTTAAATTTTATTTTAAAAAGTTAAAACTTTAAAAAAAATAATTTTAATTTGTTTAAAAATTAAAAATTTTAACCCTTTTATAAAATATTTTAAAAAAAACTTAAAAAGTATTTTTAAAAAAATCAATCCATGTTTTATAACATGTGAAAAACATGGTGTATGGGGGACACTAAATTGCAGACGCGTGGCTCATCAGAGCAGGTGACACACTTTTGGCGATAGTGGCCACGAAAAAATGATACCACCTGAAAAAAAAGAAAAGAAAAAAAAGAAACAGCGTTTGAATCGTCTGATTGCTCAACAAGAAACGGTTGCTGAAACTTGACACACACACACACACAAAAAGAAAAAGAGAACGAAACGGTTGCTGAAGAATTGGGTTATGGCGGGAAAGCTAATGCGTGCGCTTTGGTATGAGAGTTATGGTGGCGGAGCTTCTGGTTTGAAGGTCATCTTTTTAATCCATCTTTCTTGGAATCTCTTTTTTCTTTTAGTTTTCTTTTTCGCTCATCAAGATTCATTTTTCTCTTTTAATTGCTAGTATGTTTGTGTTGAGATTTTTTTGGGTAGTTTGCAATCCATCTTTCTTGGGAGCTTTTTCTTCTTTTGTTATTTTCTTTTATTCATCAATTTTCAATTTTCTTTTTTAGTTTTAGATCTGTTAGTCGTCTGAGTTTTTTTTTTGGGGTGGTTTTTGTATATTAGTAGATTTTGACATATATGTGTATAAATGTATGTATGTATGTATTTATTAGTTATGTATATTAGTTGATAATTCACTTTTGTTGAATAAGAAAATCAGTTGCGTACAGCCATTCGATTTTTCAGAAATTTCACGATATTTTTTGAAGTTTCTTTCTCGGTGTTGTTAATTTAACTTGATTTTATTCGTCTGATATTGTTCAAAAATCAATGAATAATTAAAATGAACCCTTCTTTATTAATAACATATAGAGTCAATTAGCAAAAACCTTGTTTTGTGTCGCGGCTTGCAATTTAAAGAGGTTATTTTCTATGCCCAACAAATCATTACAAATGAAATCAAAATCCATTTGCATTAGCAAGGACTAAGTAGATAAATTTGGAAAATGAATTTCTCAATTTATCTGTCAAACGGAGTATATAGTACATTAACGGTTGCAGGTATTGCTTAATGGTTTGTTTGTCTCACTTGGTTCTACAGGCTAGACATTTAGTTTGGTCATCTTGTGTTCTGATATTTGGAATTATATGTGTAATGTGATCATCTATGTTATTGAAGCTGAATCAATTTTCCATATAATGATTTAGTTGCTGAATTGTTTTTATTTCTTTTTTTTTTTCTTGTCGGGATCTTTCGCAGCACGTTGAAGTTCCTGTTCCAACTCCCAGTAAAGATGAGGTCTTGATAAAATTGGAAGCAACAAGCTTAAATCCAATTGATTGGAAAATCCAGAAAGGCCTGCTCCGTCCTGTAATGCCTCGCAAATTTCCTCATGTGCCTGGTAATTCATTTGCATACACGATAGTATTTTATCATTAAAAAGCCTTATCCTATTGTGTCTTAAATTGCAATAAGTATTTTCATGGGTCTACCGACTAGAGTTTGGTTAGTCAGAGTTAAATTTGATTATTAAAAGGGTTCTGGACAAGTTGATCAGGGAAAAAAAAAAAAAAACCTGGATAATGCATACACTCCAGTAAGTAGGAGGGTGCATACGGAGTAATGAGAGTGGACCCTGATTTTGGCATCAATGTTGCATACCGGCTGCCTCTAGTTTGAACCCTTTGCAACCTATAAGCCCTAATGTGTTTACCTCTAGGCTCGGTATCAGCTTTAAATTTTATATCTGAAGCAGCCTTTAAGGATCTTTCTCTTCTTTGCAACAAGCATCTAGCAGGATTGCTGAGGAAAGTTGTTCAAATGGGGTAGAATATAATTCTTCATTGTGTAATGATAATTGGATCTAGAGGCTTCTTCTGTTATTTTATATTAGTTTGATGCAGCATAAATAGTTGTTATTGATATTCCATTCTTCATGCTGTTTCTCTAAGAGTCGTTGAGGGAGAATTTTAACTTTATTTCTTCACTTTGTTTTGGCCCTCCTTGGACAGCTACTGATATTGCTGGAGCGGTTGTGGAGGTTGGACCTGGGGTAGAAAATGTCAAGGCTGGTGACAAAGTCGTGGCAATGCTTAGTCATGTTGTAAGTATCATATTGCTTTTTGCCATCCGTCTATATTCTTCTCTAACTTTCCTGGTGAGCCCTCTAGGCTAAGCACTCCAAGACAAATACAAATGCTGGATTGTGTTTCGAGGAGAGATGGAAGAATTGAGGAACTATGGAAGATCACTGCATTGTGAGCTTTTGCTATGCAATACTGGAAGTTCACATTTAGTGAAACGTGATTGCTTAATTGTGGTCCTTAGAGATTAGAGATGGCTTTTTCTTCTATCTTGTTGTTGAAACCTGGTTAAACTTGTATTAGGTTATACCTGCTTACCAAGTACACTGACAAAGTGAGATGTTTTGTGATCAAACTACCAATTATTGATGCTTTGGGTTATAATACATCTAACTAACATCGGCAGCTCCCATTTTAATTCTCAAAGTCTCTCATCATTGAATAATAGGGTGGAGGTGGACTGGCTGAGTATGCTGTAGCCAAAGAGAGCTTGACGGTTGTAAGGCCACCTGAAATATCAGCTTCGGAAGGTGCAGGCCTTCCTGTGGCAGGTCTTACAGCTCATCAAGCCCTTACTCAACCTGCTGGGGTGAAGCTTGATGGAAGTGGCCCTCCGAAAAACATTCTCATCACAGCTGCATCCGGTGGTGTAGGGCACTATGCTGTTCAACTGGCAAAACTGGGGAACACACACGTGACAGCCACCTGTGGGGCTCGCAACATTGAGCTTGTGAAGAGTTTAGGAGCAGATGAAGTTATTGATTACAAGACTCCAGATGGAGCAGCTTTGAAGAGTCCATCAGGCAAAAAATATGATGCAGTAATTCATTGCGCCGCAGGCATTCCTTGGTCTGTATTTGAACCTAACTTGAGTGAAGAGGGGAAAGTAATAGATATCACTCCTGGCCCCAGAGCAATGTGGACGTTTGCTGTAAAGAAACTCACATTCTCTAAGAAGCAGTTGGTGCCATTGCTTTTATTTCCCAAAGGTGAGAACCTGGCTTACCTTGTTAACTTGGTGAAGGAAGGCAAGCTTAAAACCGTTATCGATTCAAAACATCCACTGAGCAAGGCAGAAGATGCCTGGGCTAAGAGCATTGATGGCCATGCTACTGGGAAGATCATAGCGGAGCCCTAAAGGTATTGAATTCGGCATGATGCTGTTTCTGTAGTTCAACAAAATGGTGGCAAATGAAGCATATAGAAAATAAAATTAAATGTTTTGCACTGTTGATATAGTACTTTGCTTTTTCTTCCATTATGTACTGTACAGATCTTCTGTTTTGTTTCCACAAATTTTTTGCAACGGCAACTATTTGTTAAAACTTTCTGTTAATCTTCACTCGTACTGAAGTTCAGCATTCCAGCATAATTTAGGATTTATTTCCAAGTTGGTTGTGACAGCATTATTTGTTTGAATTTTCAGTTATTATTCACTCGTAATCAACTTCAACTTTTCGACAGAAAAACACGAAAAGGAAAAACTTCAACTTCCCAATATATTTAGGTTTTGAAAGTGCAGCTTATGCCAGATTGCCAGTGCCATGGCTGACAAACAAATGGTGGTGTTCCTTGGTCAAGAGCCTTCCATAATATAATTACAGGGATTTTCTTCTGAGTTTTTGAGTGTATTACTCATGTATTCACCTCACAAGCACTGGTATCAAATCCCGCTGCTGAAATGTCCAACGGATTCGTGGGCTTTGAGGAATGGTTGGCTAGAAAGTCAAGGAAGTCGGTAACCTGACGACTGGGGAGCTGGCGGTAGTTAGTTTGGGTTCATTACCTTGCCTTTCTTTTTCTCTTGGGTTCAATTAACTCTCTTGTTCATGATGTGTCTGCCATAGATATAGAAAATCGGCCAAGCTGCTGTAAGAATATGCTTAAATTGAGATCTTGCATGCTCTGATTCAGGCAAGATCTTCCATATCATATTAATGGTAACCTATTCTAATAAAATGAAATAAAATGAAATACAAATGACAACTTGCATTTTGTAAAGAACGTCAGATGCATTTTGTAGTAATTCTCACTTGAGACGTACCGATCCTTGAATTTGAGTCACTCAAAAACTATCATGCTAGTTTTCAATCAAGGGATTCAATGGGCCAGTCGGCAGATTAGTTGTTTAGAAATGTGAGATTTGATGATTTACCACAAAATGAGAAGAAATTTTTATCTTCTAGACACTTTTATGTTTTGTATCTTGTGATCTGATATCGTCATATTTGATGTTTAAAGAAAAATAGCGCTTCATAAATTATTGCAACTTGTATAGGTTAGAATTTATGGTGCTAGTGGTAAGATAATGATAATGAAGTGATTAATTTAATTTTTATGGTCAATGGAAAAGAAAAGAGATTCCGAAGTCACTTACCTTTCCCTCTCTTTTTCTTGTTTCGCAGTTCCAACACCCGACGCAAAATCATCTTACATGTTCAACCGATCAAGCAAACTTGTAAACCGCCACTTCTTTAAACCTCGTCAACAAACACTCCACAAATCTCTATCAACTTTTGCTCATGTTGGTGGCCCCTCTTCACCACCAACGTTACAGCAGCACCAGCAGCAACAACTCCCAAACGACACCGTTTCACTCGTCTCAGCTCTCCTTAGAAAACCCAAATGGCAAGAAAACACCCAACTAAAATCCCTCGTTTCTCACATGGACCCATGCACCGCTTCCATAATCATAGCCCTGCACAGCAACAACACACACCTCGGACTCCAATTCTTCAAATGGGTATGTCAACAATCCACGTATTGCTATGACTTAAACAGCAGAATATATTTACTAAGTCTATTAGTAGCTGGTAATTTATTTAGCATTGCACATAAGGCACTGATCTTCTTAATTAAAGATTTTTGTGTATCTGAAAATGATGTTGTGAAGTTGATGAATGCTATTGATGAGATGAGAACAATTGGTTTTAGGCTTAATTATCCATGTTATAGTCTGCTTTTGATGTGTTTAGCTAAATTTAGCATGGGTCTATCTTCATTTTTGGTGTGTAAAAGAATGGTAGAAGAAGGGTTTGTTCTTGGTAGAATTGATTATAGGTACTTAATCAATACTTTGAGTAAAAGTGGACATGTGGAAGCTGCTGAGATGGTGTTTGGGAGAGCCGTAAGGCTCGGGTTCGTGTTGGATGTTTATGTGTATACTTCGTTGGTGTTGAGCTATTGTAGAGTTTGTAATCTTGAAGAGGCGTTTAAAGTGGTGGAGATGATGGTTGAGGAAGGGAGTTGTGGTGTGAATAGTGTTACCTATTCGGTACTTGTACATGGTCTATGTGAAGCCGGGAGGCTAGGGGAAGCGTGTCAAGTAATGGAAGAGATGAGTGAGAAGGGTTGTCAACCTAGTGTACGGACATATACGGTTATAATTAAAGCTTTTTGTGACGAAGGATTGACTGATAAGGCATTTGGTTTATTGGATGAGATGATAAGGAAGGGAGTCAGACCAAATGTTTATAGTTACACGGTGTTGATAGATAGACTATGTGAAGAGGGAAAGATTGAGGAGGCGAATGGGTTGTTTGGAAGGATGCTGGAAGACGGGTTATCTCCTGGAACCGTTGCTTATAATGCTCTTATTAATGGTTATTGCAAAGAAGGGAGGATTATTTCTGCTTTTGAGCTACTTGGTGTGATGGAGAGAAGGAACCATAATGCAAATACCCGTACTTACAATGAGCTGATGGAAGGATTGTGCAAGGTAGATAGACCTTACAAAGCAATGGTGCTTCTAAGAAAGATGATCGACAATGGACTGTGGCCGACAAAAATAACCTACAATATTCTTATCAATGGATTTTGCCGGACAGGCCAATTGCAAATGGCTTCAAAAATAATGCATTCTATGAACTTCATTGGCATTGAGGCGGATAAGTATAGTTATGCTGCCTTAATTGATGGATTGTGCAAAGAAGGGAAGCTGGAGGAAGCAAATGGATTATTGGGTGTTCTGGTCAAAAAGGGAATAACCATTGATGAAGTGATGCTCACAGCTCTCATCGGTGGTTATTGCAAGACTGCGAAAACAAAACAGGCACTTGTGCTTCTTGGAAGGATGATTACGGATGGTTGCTTGACAAGTGCTCATGCATTTAACCTACTTCTTGATTCTCTGAACAAAGAAGTGAAAGTCATTGAAGTATTTGCAATGTTTGGGAAGTTGCTGAAGTATGGTGTAGTTCCATCAATTGTCACGTATACAGTACTAGTTGATGGGCTATGCCGGGCAGGTTGTATCAACTCTGCTTTGCGACTGGTACAAGAAATGAAACAAAGAGGTCCTTCACCAAATGTCTATACATACACAGTGGTGATTCGTGGTCTCTGTCTAGAAGGCAGAGTGGAGGAAGCAGAGGTTCTTCTGTTTAAAATGTCCCATAGTGGTGTATTTCCAAATGATATTACTTATTCTGTGTTAGTAAAATCTCATGTTAAAGCAGGCAGGTTGGAATGTGCTATAAGAACTGTGAAAGCTATGCTCCAAAGTAGTTGTCAGCCAAACATCCAAATTTATTTTGCACTGCTTGCTGGGATGGTCTTATCAGATATGCCTTGTGCAGAAGGAGAGAAATCTCTTGTTGCTGATTCATTTGCTAAATCATTGACAACCTGGGAGAAAAATTTTGCTCTATTTGAAAAGATGGACATCAAGCATGGTTTTCAGCTCTTATATAAGATTGATGAATGCGGTGGCCCAATTTCAGATGTTTACAACTTTTTAGTTTTGGGTTTATGCAAAGTCGGGAGAATACGTGAAGTCAATGAACTTGCCCACGACATGTTGAGCCGTGGTATTGGAGATGAATCTTTTATATCAGCAAGCATCAAGTTTTTGGCAAAGACAGATGAATCTCATGCATGTATTGAACTTCTAGAAATGACTGAGCAGATGCATCAAAATGAGAGGCCAATAGTCTAAGTAGATATCCATGCCGTGGAGGTCAAGTAATTGTGCCCCAAGTCTGGCTGTGGTTCCTGCTTACATGTATAACCAAACTAGGATGCTCAGACTTGGCAATTAGGGAAAGGTTTTGACCTGACCCTGGACATGTATGGGACATGGCAAGAGTCGCCACAACTCTACGATACTTTGTAAAAATTGAAAAGGAAAAAGAGAAAGTGTTGAAGGTTTTGTTGCTGTGAAGAGGCAGTGATGACAAGTGATGAGTTCATGAAGGAAGTTACAAAAATAACTTTGTTGCTGTCCCCTTATGTGAGTATAAAGTCAAGGCACTTACTTGACTGAGTTTCAGGATCTTAAATATTGGCAATTTTTGTTCCAGCCCACAGATCTCACATCCTGTCCGAGTCTGAGTAACATAGTAACCATCTATTGGAATCTGTCTTGACCATGCGACTTTTCAGTCTTCAGTACCAGTCGTGTGAAAACAGCACTGAGATATATTGAATGACAATAAAAATTTGAGTGCTGTCGTGAATAATTTTACCCGTTTCTGATGCATGATCTATATTACTACCCATCATGCTTCTCTTGAAGTTGGATATTATGCCACTAATGTGATTGTGCTAAATTGTTTTCCTCTCTTTTCAGTTTACTGTATGTTTTACTGTATGTGCACCTAGTCATGCATCCTTTCCTGAAAATATGAAGATCTAAAATTACCTAGAGGTGACTAGTAATGTCCTTTTGGTCTATACCTTTTAATTATTTAGTAATTTTTTACATCTTTCTCTCTTTTAACTATTTTGATCTTGCATACTTGTGCTCAATCTTTTTTGGTCTTCATTCTTCATTATTTGCAGATGTTGATGTTCAAACAGACTTTCGTGTTTCACCTCCATATGAATGGTTAGTGGTTTGTCCTTTCCCTTTCCTATGCTCTTCTCGATGATGAGAATGGTTAGCTCGTAGCAACTTGATATTGACCTGATGTCTGGAGACTGAATCTCTGGTAGACCTCATAGTTATTTCATATGTATCACTTGCATCTATTGCGGTGCGTGGAGCCTTGTGTCTGTCATACTAATGCCAGATATGAGATCTATTATTGGTGGAATGCATGCATGAGGCCTTTTTTTTGCCTCACAGGCTATAGCATGCATGAGGCCTTTTTTTTTTTTTCAACCAAAGGAAAAGAGAGGAGAAAAACTGAAGTCCTTATTAGCCCCCTTCTACCACAATCAGTTGATAACCATCATTTTAGCACGCCTGTTGATGATTGATACTCTTGCTGCATCCACAGTAAATTGTGAGACCGACATGGGCAAGCAATCCCAGAAATATAATCTGAATTTGTCGTAAATTTTTCGTGAGCTTTAAAGATGGAAAAGTCTTAGAAAGACTCGTGAACAACAATAGACGACCATGTATGGCGTGAACGTCACATGCACGTAGAATCATGGCACCTCAAAAGTGGTAAAGTTGTTCCAAAAACTTTCCTGTTAGTGATTGGTTCTCAATATATTTCTTGTCATCGTTATGCTGATCAAGAGGAATTATCCTTTGTACTTTCGCTCACTCTAGTTAGACTGCAATCTGATGCAAAGCTTTATTTCCAAACTTCCCACGAACGTATACCCTCAACATATTATGAACAGTTAATCATTATTAGATCTCTATCATAACGTTATAGTCCGCTCTCCTTTTCCCTTAAAAAAGAAAAAAGCAGAAAAACAAAAGAGAGGTTGGGGAAGCATCTAAAAACCTTTTGTTCTCAACTGGATATGTGGGATTAATACCTTGTTCTAAAAGAATCCAAATCCTTCGTCTGAACTAACAGATTGGTACATATACCAGTTGATTTGCGACAATAAAATTTTCTGTACAACTTGATGGTCCTATCCCCTTTGTTTGCTATGTCGTTAGCACTTCAATGATGAACAACTAATCTTGGCATTGTCTTAGTGGATAATGGAATATTCCTATTGAAATTAGCTACTATATTCTTCTCTCTCTTTTCTACACGCAGTGACGAACTCAAAATTTTAAATACAGCGTGGCTAAGCCACTCAATCATTAGTCCCATTTGGTGTAAGTGTATATACTGACACTTTTAACTTAAAGAATGAAAATAATCTAAAATTGAGGGGTGGCAGTCGTTATTGTTAGTGTGTTTGGAATGATCTTATTTTAAGATACTTATTCTATTAAAATTTGGAGATATCTTATAAAATTTAAGATATCTTATCATATGCATCATGCATTCTATAGTTGTAAAAAATAAGATATGAATGATTAGAATGATCTTATTTTAAGATACTTATTCTATTAAAATTTGGAGATATCTTATCATATGTATCATGCATTCTATAGTTGTAAAAAATAATATATGAATGATTACTTATTTCTTATAAGATAAAAAATATAGTTTTGTTTTAAATTTTCATAGAATGCATGATAAAATTTCTTAAATCTTATAAGATGTACCCTCATTTCAATAGGATAAATATTTTAAAATAAGACTATAACAAACAGAGCATGTATGTCACTATATTCGGACCGTCTCTGTTTATGGGAGAGTCAAGTGGAATTACTATATACTTATGAAATGTTTCACCCTCTTGTCGCTCTCCAAAAGTGATCAGTTTCTTTTACTACAACTTTTTGGTTAATTCCAACAAGAAAGATTTAATCTCTACGAAACTGATCCCGCAAATGCATAACTTAAACTTCCAAGTTGATAACTATCCAATTTAAGTATATTTTATTCACGTTTATTTATTCTTTTGTGAAGGAGCAATGACATTTGATTGTAAACACAAGGACGATTAATTGTAAATTGTATGCGTATATACATGGTCAATATATATTAGAGTTCATGAACAACCAATGTTTGCTAAAAAACATGAAATGTAAACGTAATGATTTATTATCATATCTCATATCTGTATACGTTGATCGAAAGACCAAAAAAGGAGGGCATTATTATCATTACTATTATTACAAGCTGGCCCTTTAGAGGGAAAAAATGATTCAAATTTAAATCAATATGTTCAAATCCCAAATAATTTGAAACAAGGTAAAATAATGTGATATGAAAATCTGGTTCATTATTATTTCCTCTTTTTTTTGGAATGCAGGGATGTACTTTTTAACTGCTCTTGAGATCAGACTCTTGACTGACTCGATGAATGTCTTGGGGCGGACCGTTACACCTGAGACTTTGGTTCTCATCTATCCATTTGGCTAGGTGATAAAATGTAGGCGTGTCGAGCTCTACCTTAAGCGGGGCCAGTACTAATTCTTTCTATGTATTGTGAGTTAGGTGGATTGGAATGTTTTCCAGTTTATAAAAAAAAAAAATCAAGTTGATTGTTAATCCAGGTAGTACTTATAGCCTATTTGGAATAGTTTTATCTGAAATCTGATAAGTATTTTACTTATAAGAAATAAGTGTCTGATGTAATAAGACTGTTTGGTTTGTTAGCTGAAATACTGTTATAAATTACTTTGATAATAATATTATCAATTTTGACTCATGATATTTTAATTTTATAATTAAATAATAAATTATAAAATATAAATATTAATTAAATTTTATTTTTGTTTTAAAAATTTTAAATCTTTGAAATTTTAATTTTTAACATTTTTTATTTTTTAAAATTTTTTATTTTTTAAATTTTTAAAATTTTTATTTTAAAATTTTAAAATTTTTATTTTTTAATTTTTAAAATTTTTATTTTTAATTATTTTCTACCTGATAAGATATAAGATAAGATATAAGTACCCTAAACTCAACTTATTTTTTATAACTGCAAATAAGACATCTTATAAAAAGTATCTTATAAGTGTCTTATAATAAGTTGATAACAAACGATCTTTTTTACATAAGTTGTCAAATAAGATAAGTGTCTTATAATAAGCTCCAAACAAACACAACATTAATAATACATACTCTGTTAAGGAGTTTGGTCTTGCTTATCAATCTGTTGACATGTTTATCTTTGGCGAATAGTCACATCAACCTTCAGAATTTGTTGGCACTAGCTTATGGGAGTATCAAATGCAATGTTGATGTTGCTTAGACTCCGAATACTCATTAGGCTGGTCTTTCAGCTACCCTTAGGAACCATTTGGGTTTAGTTCTTTGCGGGCATACCTAGTTGGGTTACGTATTTGGGTTTAGTTCTTTATGGGTATACCCAGTTGAATTACGCATTTGATGCTTTTCAAGCACAAAAACTAGCTCTTTGGGACGCTTGCTCACTTGCTTAGACCTTTGGCCTTTTTTGGTCATCTTTGAGATTAATTGCATCAAGCGTGTCCTTTCTTTATCTTCGAACTCTCTTTCACTCAAATGAAATTCTTTTGCTATCGTAGCTAATAATCGTGATATGATTGCATCTGAATCCCATTTCACCTTTTGCAAAATTCCTAGACGTGCGAGTGTAATAGCTAATTGGTTGACAAACGTTGTGTTAGCTAGAAGATTCCCTTGTATTTGGTTGTTTTGTACTCACCTCCCCTTAGGGATCTCTTGTTGTTGGACGTTGTACGCATGCATTTTGATTCATTCAATATTAGTTGAGTGTTTATAATATTATATTTCTCTTGACTAAAAAAAATTAGACACAAAATCTGATTCATTGATTGTCTGATCTCATTGTGATGAAACGAAAGTGATGATAATAAAAAATTAGAAACTAAAGTGATGATAATAAAAAATTAGAAAGTGATTTATTTAACCAGTTAATGGTCCAGATCTTATTTATTGGAAAGTGGTTTATTTTGTCAGATCTCATATGAAAATTTATGTTTTATGGATTTGGATAATAGGGAGATATAGATGATTTTGTTATAATGGAATGATTTGAATGGTTAAATGAGTAAATTAATAAAAATATCCTTTAATTCTGTACTCCCATACCATTTTATCATTTTCCATGGTTTTCCTTTATGAAAAAATCCCCGACCCACCTTTAATCCCGTATTTCCATAGCTTCTTATCGTTTTCCATTGTTTCCCATAACCATACTAGTTTGTTGGATTGTAATATCCAACTGTGAGCTCAGCAGTATAGCTGTTTATTTTGTACTACTAATAAATTATTGGAATTTGCATATCGTAATTGTTCAAATACTATCAGATGTGATTCTTCTCAAAATAGCAAAAATAGATATCATTCCTTGAATGACTTGATTTCATCAATGGGATGCATGAGATGAATTTTTTAGAAATGTAAAATAAATTTTTAAAAATTGAAAAAATAGAGACATTATAAAAAAAAAGGTAAAATAGTAACACTAAAAAGAAAAAATATATATTTATAAATAATAACATATATTAAATGAAAATATTGCAAGTTTTAAAAATAATTAATATAGAAATAATAAGTCTTAAAGTATTAATTTAATAAAAATTAAGTAAATTATTCACCTATTTCTTTTTGTTGAACAAATTAACTAATAAGTGATTTTAAATTGAACAAGTTTTGAAAGATAAAATCTTATATAGGGATTATAATAGATAAAAAAGAATATAACTAATCCAAATGTACGGTGAAATATAAACTTAATAATAATTAACATTTAATATAATATTAATAGTTTTTACTACTGAAAAAGTAGTTACTGTGGCATGTATTTAAAAATATTATGTAACAAATAGATATAGAAAGTCATATATTCTATTACTGAAAATAATTTTAATTTTTACCTCCAACGTATATAGATGTATATTTATTTAGAAATGCAAAATTTATCATTCTAACAAATAACGACAAAAAATTAAAATCTCAAAATCCAATTCTGAATAGAGGCCAAAATTTTTTCAATAACAAATATAAAAAGAGTTTTTAAAAAATTATTTAATAATTGATAAATTATTTGTAATTTAAATATATATTAAAATGTCACATAAAATTTAAAAATTTATACAATATCTACTTAACTACTTTATTAGCTAAGTCGATAATAAGATATGATATATAACAAAAAGTATGCTTTGTTATACTATTGTGACACATGAAAAGGAAAAGAGAAAATTTTCATGTCTTTATTTATTATTGATAGTCAATTTTTACAATTTACTCAAAGATAAAATATAGATATATTTTGAAAAACTAAATTTTTAGTTGGTTTTCAACCTATTACAATTTTTACATTTTTAATAAAATCAAATAATTTTGGAAATAAAAATCAAAATGAATTAGATGAAAGAATATGAAAGCAAAAGGAAATATGTATATGGAACACATTTGATTATGAATTTTTTTATATGAATAAAAGGGAATTGATAAAAACTTTTTAGAGAAAAAAAATATAATATGATGACACGTGCCATAAATTTAAAAAGTAAAAACACTATTTATACTATATAATAAAGCAAAATAAGCTATAATTTCGTACTGTTAAGTGACGCTCTGTATGACAAGCTTTCCTTAATTACTTATAAATTAAATATGCCTATTTTTAGATCTTTTTTTTTCCATTATTTATTTAGTTCTATTCATGTATTAAATATTTTAATTTAATTAATATTATACCATTTCTCTATATATATCAATCATTATTTTATTAATTTCATAGTATATAATTGTTTCAATAATAATTTGATAAAATACAAAAATTTTATAATTTTAATATATCTAATCACATATATTACTTTCTGTACATCGCACAAGTGTCACACTAATTTAATAATATAGATAAGAGAATCTTGATCATACTTTATGCTAAATGAATTACGCTTATCTTAGAACTCCACGTATCATCTCTATCCATCTCGCAAACTTTATGCCCCTAGAAATGGAAACAATTTGCGCGAGAAGCCCCTCTGGATCCAAGCGCCTTGCTTTCAAATAACGTAGGGCCCGAACCCAAGCCCAAGCCCGAATCGCAACCCTACAATAAAACAGCAATAACAACCATTTTTCTAGATGACCAGAAAACCACAGCGTTTTCTCCAAATCACTGTCATACCCGGTAAAAAGCGAGAAACAAGACAAGCCAACCAAGGGCAATACCGTCCACCATGTGGTACGACCTTAATTTGGAAGCACTTGGAAGGGTATTTTAGTAAATGAATCCAACCACCTCCTTTCCTCCCCCACCAAGCATTTTCCTCGTTATTAAATTTCAAACCAAGAATTAAAATATCCATTTCATAATATCCTTCTCCAATTATTTAATCTTTTTTTCAAATTATTTTATTCTATTTTTCATTTATATTATTATAATTATAATTATTTTTTATCCTCGTCAGCCTTTGGTTTCTTCTCCTTTGCTTCTTCTTCGGATTTTGCTGTTACATACCAATCCAAACTCTTTCTCTCTCTCTCTCTCTCTCATCTCTCTCGTCTCTCTCTCTATCTCTCTGGCTTCGTTTTCAACGTTACGTCTCTTGCATTGTTGATCTCTTTATCCATCTCTATTTCTTTCTCTCTCTAGATCGTTAACAATTTTGCTTGCGTATATGTAAAGCATCATTATGGTTAGTTCTTTTCTCTCTCTCGCTTTTCAATTTTTGTATTTATACTCGATGCGTATTCTGCTTGTGAAGTGGAGTCAGGTTCCTATTTTTGTTGCTTTAATGAGTTTCTTGTTTGTAATTTTACTTGCATTATGTTTTTCTTGTGATTTTAGCTCTCCTGACATGGACTTTTCTTGATTCTCTTATGATTTTCGGAAACTTGTGATGAAATATTTTGACTTGTTATTAAATTTTTGTATTGACATTCAAAGTGTGAGCTTCGTGTGCCGGCCTGAATTTTTATTGAAGTGTGAGGAGAACAATTGATGAAGAATTATGTTTTTGGGGAAAAAAAGTTATTATACGTTATGATGATCACACGTTTTGTGTGTAAATTCTGATACAATCACTCTAGATGAATATGGATTAATAGTAAATATGCGGATTTTGCTTAAAAAGTTGAGATTTTTAATTTTCACCTTATTCACGAGTGATGGATTTCTGTGAATCTTGGATCATGAAGGAGCTTTGCTAGCTGAGGAAACTGAGTGATTATGTAATGGAAATGCTCAAGCTCATCTCGAGAATATTAGATAGCCCAGGTCATTGAGCTAATCAGAAATCCTACCTACAAAGTCTATAGATTAGGATAGACTTGATGTAGGTCAGGATTTGGATATTATAGATAGATTATCTTGATAGATGAAATATTCTTTGTAAGTTTTATGGTTGTTATTACTTGAAAGTAAATCTTCTAAGATATGACCAAGTCAATTAGCACATATGATATATATGTTGAAACTAAAGAGGATTAGCATATAGAATATATATGTTGAAACTAAAGATGAGGTCATTGGTACCTTTTATGCCAGTCTGTCACTAGAAGCTTCATCTTTTCTTGTTTATCCTCTATGTGTTCCATAAGCAGAGTTAAAGGAGCCTTACTGACTGTCTTAAGGAGTCATTTTTCTTTTCCAGAAAATGTATGTGATAGTGGAATGGTATGTCCCCTCAAGTTTGAACAGGCAGATTGTCTAGCCATATTGAAGCAAATTCTTAGAAAACAAGGGAATCTCTAACTTGCTCGTTGCCTCTTAAATTAATATCCTTTGTTTTTCAGTTTTCTTAATTCCAAGGTATACTTTAATCCAAGATAGAAAAAGTATAATTCTAGAGAGCAAATTTCTGATATGAGATGGCTTGTTGGTGATTATGTAAGAAATAATGACTAGAGTTGGTTCTTGTGCTTTTGCAGATGGGAAATACTTGAAGTTCTTGGCAAAGAGTCATGCAGGATCCTTTTATATGATTGACATCTTCCTTTTGAGAAGCTACCCCAAAAGAGTTGGTGGGTAAAAGTAGCTGCAGTTAGATGAAATCAGCAATTGCAGCTTGTAGAGGCTGCATTTGAGAATGTTGAAAACTTTTCAATTGCTATTTAATCACTATGACAATGAGAGATGGGCTTTTTATGTCATATCGAATTATTTGCTACAATTAGGGAACTTCGTACATGTCCGACCAACCAAACAACACTGTCTTGACAGTGTAGAAACCTCTATTTGGAGGTTAGAGGTGCATTGACCCAAACTGAATTCATTGGTTGCTATAAACTTAATAATGGAAAGGTGAGTCCTTTGGAGATGATTTTCTTTTGTGTACAATTTTGTGATTTTCTTTTGGTGAGCCTTATATTTTTTTGTATCTACTTTCGCCTCTGACATTCAGATATAAAATCTTGGAGGAGCTTGGAGATGGAACTTGCGGTAGTGTATTTAAGGCCGTCAATCTGGAAACATCTGAGATTGTAAGTGATTTCCTCCTCATCTCTATGGAGTGTCAGTTATATCTGCACTCCATGTTAGGCATCAACAGGAGATTATTTTTGTTAAGTTCTGTTATTAACTTTTGGAAGTTCTGTTGTTACATGGGCAAAGCTGAGTTGAACTTAAAGTATCAAATTTGAAATATTTTCAATCTGAAACTAGTTCATTGTTTAATTTTGGGTTCTTCTTCTTCTCCTCCTCCTCCTCCTCTTCCTCCTCCTTTCTTTCTCCTTCTTCTTCCTCTTCGTCTTCCTTCAGAAAATCATGATTGATTTTACTGTCTGCAGGTGGCTGTGAAGAAAATGAAGAGAAAGTATTATTACTGGGAAGAATGCGTGAATCTGCGGGAAGTTAAGGTATTATATCTGCTTGTTGATGTTAACTTCTTTTTATTGGTGGTCATTGATCGTAACTTAACTGTTTACTTTTTTACCTCGATGCAGTCCTTGCGAAAATTGAATCATCCTAATGTCATAAAGTTGAAGGAGATTGTCAGAGAAAATAATGAGCTGTTTTTTATATTTGAATACATGGTAAGTTTTAAGGATCTTCTGATAAAATCTTATCCTTCTGTCAAAAGAAATCTATTCATATATGATGCCATTGAACTCAGATGTATTTTTATTCTATATGCCTGATATTGATAACACATTATAACATATATAATGGTTGAATAAGTTGTAATTTCTTTCGAAAAATGGCGTTTTCTTTTATGCCTTCTCTGGACTTCTGAACTTGTGTGGTAATGACTTCTTTGACTAATCGGGAGTAAATTTTGCAAACTCTACAGTTTGTTCCTAAATAAAGAAAATTATGTGGGTTCTTACTCTTTGACATTTTGAATAGTTCTTTGGAAAAATACCTCTATGCATGAATCTTCACTTCTTCGATAACATCTTTATTATATATATTGACCATTCAGGAACATAATTTGTACCAAATAATGAAGGAGCGGGAATCTCCTTTTCCAGAAGAAGAGATTCGAAATTTGATGTCTCAAGTGCTGAAAGGACTTGTACACATACATAGAAATGGATATTTTCACAGGGATCTAAAACCTGGTATTTAGTCATCCAGTAGCATTTTCTTATTGCATTTCGATTTGTCATATAATTCATTGGAGTCTTGATATATCTGATTCTGAATCATTTTAACTCATTCTTGCCGAAGAAAATTTGCTGGTGACCAATGACATTATCAAAATTGCTGATTTTGGACTGGCTAGAGAAGTATCATCAATGCCTCCTTTTACTGATTATGTTTCCACTCGCTGGTGAGTCATCTTTAAATGGTGACATGCATGTCTCTGGATGTTTTGTTGTTTATACTATGAACATTAATACTGTTCTCTTTCAAAGGTACCGAGCACCAGAAGTTTTGTTGCACTCTTCAACGTATTCTCCTGCCATTGGTATGTAATTTCCATTCACATTGTAATGTCAACATTCTTCAATGCCTAACTAGATGCTTGTGAATCATCTTTTCATGTGTACCTATTTTTGGACTGATTCCTTATACCCCGCATCCTTGTTGAAACAAGTAACTTTTAGTCTTTTAGATACTTTTCTATTTAATATTTGCTCCATTATTGTACTGCTTGTTTTATTCTTTTTCCTCCCCCCCAAACCTCCTGGACACTATGAAAACCTTCACCTGTACAACCTCTAAATTTCCCCTGCCCTAGAATTAGTTGTTGATAAGGAACTTTTATCTGATACAGAAGATCGTAACAAGAAAGTGACGCAACTACTAATGATAGGGTTGGCAGTCGCTTTGATAGACTTTGTTTGGAGGAATTTGTTTTTTGTTGATTTGAGCAAACATTACTATTCATGTAGCAGCACTTAAATAACTGGAATAAGGTTTATTGATGGAATTTTAATGTTATGTGGTTGGAGATTGAACTGATGTTGTCTGCAGAAGTTAGATGGATTGAAATCTGATGGAGTGAATTCAGGAAGCTCCATGTATTCCTTTGCTGGAATATGTGTTACGCGTGGGGTGGGAGGATGGTTGTTTAGAGTGTGTGGATTGCACAGGAAGCTTGAAACAAGGATAAGAAACACATTTTGTTGGTCAAACAAAAGAAATAGAAAAGGAAACATTTAATGGATTTCCGGTATGAAAGCTTTATGCTGGCTTTGTAATGTTAAAATTGTATAATAGCCTTTTACCACTGTGAATGTAATACTCAGTAATGCTATGTACACTTCTCAACAAAGTTATTGTGCACACCATTCGTATCTGCAACTTGAATTTGATCTAGTTGAGTGGCTTGTTAGCTTTGGGAGTTGGGATTCAAAGCAGAGCAGCACTAATAGTTGCGGAATCCACTCTATTTGATATGATAATCAAGGCACTCACCTTCCCTTTCAGTGTGCAATATCATTACCATTGTTTTTCAACAGAATTTTGTCTTTTATGTAGTAAAAGAAATTATTGTATATTGGCTATTAAATCCATTAGTATCTTGCATTTTAGACCAGGAGATTCGTTCTGTATTGATGAAACATGTTCCTGATTCCTGTAAAGCTGAATTCATTCACTCCATCAATGTTTTCCTAATCATGTTGCATATCTTTTCACTTTTTCCTGCCCTCCTTTGCTTCTTTTTGTATGGTTGAACGAGATTCCAATCAGCTTGGTTTCTCTGTCCCTGTATTTTTCTTTCTTGACCAAATAAATCTGATAGCATCCTGCTTACTCCTTAATGTTGTGGCTGTCTGACATTTGCTGATCCTGTTTGGCTATTATGTTTTTGTCATATAATCATCTTGAGGTGCAGTTTCAGTTTTTTTCTTCCTCATGGATGCTTCTGTGCCTACATGTGATAAGAATCAAATGTTTATGAATGGTAATGAAGTAGTAGTAAACCAGGATTCTTAGTAGCTGGCTGCAACTTCTTGTGGTGATCCTAGCTTCTTCTTTCTTCTAATTATCAGTACATATTAAGTTCTCTTTATCTGTTGTCCTTCACCCCTTCTCCCTCTGCTGGCTGACAAAAATTTGGTGCATGTGACAGATATGTGGGCAGTTGGTGCAATTCTTGCTGAACTTTTCACTTTATGCCCTATTTTTCCCGGTGAAAGGTGATTGTACAACCTAGCTATATACATTCTTCACTCAAAATGCTGACCCTTTTCTGCCACCTGTAAAAATGCTTGAAACTGTGAAGAGTTGCCAAATTGCATATAAACTTGTGAACATATTATATTTTTAATGTATGATTGAAGGCTATGTTTGAGTGTAATTGCCTTTTTGTTTGTCCCCTTGTATGTATTCTAAATTATGATGGCCTTCTGTGTTATCCTTTTTGAGAAGTACGATATTCTATTGATATGCACCAAGGAGGTGCCAACCCAAAAATGTTTACATCAACTTCACAAACTATCTGTACGTTCTTGTGGGCTTTTAATGTTATCTGGCAAATGAAATTATAGTAGTTCTGATATCTGTATCTGTAACAACGACAAGGCATATGCCAGTTGGTCTTTATTCTGGTATCTCCCTTTTGTATCACTATAGCTACCTGCCTAACTTTATTGAAACCCTTATGTTTAAGAACTGCCATTGCTTATATGGAATTGTTCTGCTCTTCCTAAACTAAACTGCTTTTCTTATAATCTGTTGGATATCTGGAGATGCTTACTCTAGTGTTTGTCAGCATCATAGCGGTGTCTCCTTTACAAAACTTCTTTTCATTTGAGACAATGTATCATTTTGAAGTTCACCTGCAATTGCTTGAAATCTGTTTCCTTCCAAGTTTAATATCTGGTTCATTTTATACAGTGAATTAGATCAGTTGTACAAGATATGTTGTGTCTTTGGAAAGCCGGCAGATTGGACTACCTTTAGTGATGCGAAAAACATGTTTCCACTTGTTGATATCAGTCATCTTGAGGTATGTATAACTCATTGCATGTTTTCGCCTTTTTCTCTGTTAAGTATGAGTAAGGTAGTATATTGTTATAATAAGTCTCTCTCTCACATCGGAAGAGAGACCATATTTGTTGTTTTTCATAATATTATAAATAGAGTAGGTTAGTACTCTGAAAGGTACGAAGCCTTTAAACCATTTTTTTATCTTTATGCCTCTTTCCTTATTAACATGGTATCTAGAGCCAACCCTAACCCTAAAATAATATAACCCACCACAAAACACCACCACCAGCCGCTGCTCTGTCTTAATTTCACCAGAAAAATTATATCAAAACCCTAACCTTAGATGTCATCTCCGATTAGCTATCATCCAGCCTTTCTTTCTCAAATCTGAACCCACCAGGAGCTTTATTGTACTCAGGCGACCTTGGACATCACTTTTCTGTCGCCGGAAGACCGTCACGCCACCGCCACACGCCGCCGCCATGCCCCGCTGTCGGAGCTCCGGCCGGCCACCATCTTAGACCAGAATGCTCGCGTTGGTTTGCCCATCTCCGCTGTCTGGTTGGTTTCGCAAGTTTTTTGCTCGATCATGCTTATTTATGATCAACAGATCTGTTAAGTTCTAAAAAAAAAAAAAAACAGAGACAAAAAAAAAATACAGAGTTAATTTTCTTTTGGTCTCTCCGTTATTAGCTTAGCCTGTGGGAATACCATTGTTATAGTGTAGGTTGCTGCACATTTATCTCTTTTCTTAGTTATTATGGAATCTGTTTCTACTGAGAAAACAGAGACTCATGCTGAGTCCTCAAGAACTCAAGTTATCGCTTCATCGGTTGTTGTCCTCCTTTTCTCGATACTCCTCACATTACTACAATCAAATTGAATGGCAAAATTACTCGTCATGGTCTGTGGCCGTCAACATTTGGTTTCTTGGGCAAGGATTAGAAGACCATCTATCTTCTGATTGCCCGTCTGGTTTATCTGCGGCTGACTCTCGTACCTGGCGTCGTGTCGATGCCCAGTTGGTAAGTTTGCTCTGGCAATCCATGGAATATTCCATTCAAACATGCTTTCGGAATTGCCAAACCTGTAAATCTATCTGGAATTCTGCTAAAGTACGATATTCTCATCAAGTTACTCGAGCATTCGATGTTGTGTCTGATATGTTGCGGGCCCAGGCAGATATGGAATTGACAGATTATTATAGCTGTTTTTACAATTCCATGATTGAATTCCGTGACCTTTTTCCGCTCAGTACTGATCCTATAGAGATAGCACAACAATGGGATAATTTGTGCTTGATCTTCTGGTTACACGGACTTCATCCTCGATATAATGCTGTACGTTCTCAATTGCTATCTAGCTCTACTTTGCCAACTCTAGATGATGCTTATGCTCGAGTACAGCGTGCTCATTCTCACTCCTTGATTTCTGGTTCGCAAGATGATCAATCTGTCTTGGTTGCTCCTACATCGATCCGTGATGATAACTTTGATCGTAGGGGTCGCGGTAGAGGTCGTGGTACTTCTGGACGAGGGCGAGGTCGCTCAAATGGCCAGCGTCCTCGTTGTAGTTACTGTAATAAACTTGGTCATGTTTGAGAGAATTGTTAGACTCTTCATGGTCGTCCTTCTCAGGTTGCCAACACAGTCCAAACAAATTCTGTTGAGTCTTCTACTTCTGCGGTTCCTACTTCGGTGACTGTTACAGGGGATGAATATTCCGAGTTCCTACAATATAAGGCATCTAAACAAGCTATGTATCCCGCTTCAACCACCTCTTTTGCTCAGGCTAGCCCATCCACAGCTCTTGTAGCTCGTACTGTACCTGACCTTGGTTCTTGGATTCTTGATTCCGGTGCATCTAATCATATTTGTGGTAATGTTCGTTTACTCTCTGATTTTAGACTTGGCATGTTTTCACATGTCACACTTGCAGATGGGTCGTCTACCTCTGCTCGTGGAATTGGTCATCCTTCCCTGCCTCACCTAAAAAAAATGGTTCCTAGTTTAGGATCAGTCAAAGAATTGTCTTGTGAGTTCTATCAGTTAGGCAAGCATAGTCGTAGTTCTTTCATTAATCGAGTCAATAAACGGGCTACTGCCCCCTTTGCTCTTGTTCATTCTGATATTTAGGGTCCATGTCGAACTACTTCCAAATCTGGATTCCGTTATTTTGTTACATTTATTGATGATTATTCCCGTATGACATGGTTGTTTTTAATGAAAGAACGTTCGGAGGTGTTTTCTAGTTTTACCAAGTTTTATGCTGAAATTCACACGCAATTTGGGGTTTCTATTCAGGTTCTTCGCAGTGACAATGCAAAGGAATACTTTTCTTCTTTTTTTTCTTCATTTCTATCTTCTCATGGCATTTTTCACCAGTCGTCTTGTTCGCATACTCCACAACAAAATGGGGTGGTTGAAAGGAAGAATCGTCATCTCATTGAGATGGCTCGTACTCTTCTTCTCCATAGACATGTGCCTCTTCGTTTTTGGGATGATGCGGTCCTAACATCATGCTATCTTATCAACCGTATGCCATCCTTTGTGTTACATGATCAAATACCGTTCTCTATTTTGTTCCCTTGAGGTGCTATTTACATGCTTCCTCCTCGGGTTTTTGGATGTGTCTGCTTTGTCCACAATCTTTCCCCTGGGGTAGACAAGTTAGGCCCTCGATCTATCAAGTGTGTGTTTCTTGGGTACTCTCGGTATCAAAAAGGTTACCGTTGTTACTCTCCTGAGTTACAGCGATGGTTTGTGTCGGTTGATGTTACCTTCTTTGAACATGCTTCCTTTTTCCCTTCTACCACCACTTCTGATACCGTGGTTGAGTCTTTGCCATTTCCAGTACCCACCTTCGATGCACCTTTGGCTCCTTCTCCTACTTCCACTCCCAATGCTGCTTCACCATTGCCTTCCACTGTACGTCTAGATAGACCGGACCTACGGGTTTATTTACGCCGACCGCGTCCATTGCTACCTGGCCCGGTATCCTCTGATTCGCCACCTTCAGATCCAGTTTCTGATCAACCGTCTGATTTTGACATGCCCATTGCTCTTCGTAAAGGTACTCGTTCCTGCACCACTAAGCATCCTATATCTAACTTTGTGTCTTACTCTTCTTTGTCTCCTTCATATGCTTCTTTTGTTGCCTCGCTTTCTTCTGTTTCCATTCCTAAGTCTGTGGCAGAGGCGTGTGCTCATCCTGGTTGGTAAGCTGCTATGCTTGAAGAAATGTCTGCGTTACATCATAATGGAACTTGGGAGTTAGTTGACTTGCCAGTCGTTAAGTCCTCTGTTGGTTGTCGATGGGTGTATACAGTGAAGGTCTCACCAGATGGTTAGGTGGATTGTTTGAAAGCTCGACTTGTGGCCAAGGGATACACACAGGTCTATGGACTTGATTATGGTGACACATTTTCTCCCGTGGCTAAGATGTCCTCTATTCGTATTTTTTTTTCCTTGGTAGTTATTCATCATTGGTCACTTCATCAGCTGGATATCAAGAATGCTTTCCTGAATGGTGATCTTAATGAGGAAGTGTATATGGAGCAACCGTCAGGGTTTGTTGCTCAGGGGGAGTCTCAGAAGGTATGTCGTTTAAAGAAGGCCCTGTATGGTCTCAAGCAATCTCCGAGGGCGTGGTTTGGACGCTTCGGTATTGCGGTTCTGGAATTTGGCATGACTCGTTGTAATGTGGACCATTCGGTGTTCTATCGATGCTCATCCGGTAAACGGCTTCTTTTGATTGTGTATGTAGATGATATTGTCATAACAAGTGATGATAGCAACGGGATTGATGAGTTGAAGGCCTTTCTTCATCAGCAATTCCAAACCAAAGATTTAGGCCACTTCACTATTTTTGGGTATTGAGGTTGCACATCGAAGCAGTATTTATTACTCAACGTAAATATGCATTAGATACGTTGAGTAAGGCGAGGTTACTTGGCGCACGACCTTGTGACACACCTATGGACCCAAATGTGAAGCTTTTTCCGGATGAAGGGAGTTGATATCGATCCGGGAGATCTGAAGGTTAGTTGGAAAACTCAATTACCTTACGATTACTCGACCGGATATCTCATTTGCGATAAGTGTTGTCGATCGGTTCTGAACTCTCCACGAGAAAGACATTGGGAAGCGGTTATTCGAATCTTACGGTATATTAAAGGCTCACCTGGGAAAGGCTTGCTGTATAGTGACCATGGGCACATGGAGATTGTTGGGTACTCATACGCTGATTGGGCAGGGAGTCCTACTGATAGGAGGTCCACCTCCAATTCCAAACCAAAGATTTAGGGCCACTTCACTATTTTTTGGGTATTGAGGTTGCACAGTCGAAGCAAGGGGTATTTATTACTCAACGTAAATATGCATTAGATACGTTGAGTGAGGCAGGGTTACTTGGCGCACGACCTTGTGACACACCTATGGACCCAAATGTGAAGCTTCTTCCAGATGAAGGGGAGTTGATATCAGATCCGGGGAGATACAGAAGGTTAGTTGGAAAACTCAATTACCTTACAGTTACTCGACCGGATATCTCATTTGCAGTAAGTGTTGTCAGTCAGTTTCTGAACTCTCCACGAGAAAGACATTGGGAAGCGGTTATTCGAATCTTACGGTATATTAAAGGCTCACCTGGGAAAGGCTTGCTGTATAGTGACCATGGGCACATGGAGATTGTTGGGTACTCAGACGCTGATTGGGCAGGGAGTCCTACTGATAGGAGGTCCACCTCTGGTTTCTGTGTGTTTGTCGGAGGAAATCTTGTTTCCTGGAAGAGTAAGAAACAAGATGTAGTGGCCCGTTCGAGTGCTGAATCAGAATATCGGGCTATGGCAGTAGCTACTTGTGAGTTGATATGGGTAAAAAATCTTCTGAAAGAGCTTCAAGTCACCTGTTCAAGTCCTATGAAACTTGTTTGCGATAATCAAGCTGCGATACATATTGCCACAAACCCAGTGTTTCATGAAAGGACTAAACACATTGAGATAGATTGTCATTTTGTTAGGCAGAAGCTATTATCCAAGGAAATTATTACTTCTTTCGTTAGCTCGAGTGATCAGTTAGCTGATCTATTTACAAAGTCTCTTGGTGGTTCTCGGGTTAAATATATTTGTAACAAGTTGGGCACTTATGATATATATGCTCCAACTTGAGGGGGAGTGTTAAGTATGAGTTAGGCAGTATATTGTTATAATAAGTCTCTCTTTCACATCGGAAGAGAGACCATATTCGTTGTTTTTCATAATATTATAAATAGAGTAGGCTAGTACTCTAAAAGGTACGAAGCCTTTAAACCATTCTTTTATCTTTATGTCTCTTTCCTTATTAACACCCTCCATGGCATGTTTGTTCACTGGTCACCTTTCTTTTTTCATAGATCATGCCAGCGAATCTTTCTGATGTTATTCCCAATGCCAGCCTCGAAGCTATTGACTTGATCAAGGTAGCTGTATCCTCTAAATAATCCTTGTTCAACAAGTTTTTTATGTGCTGTTATAGGTGAAGGGGCTAGAAGTATATATCTGAAATTCTTCATTCCTTTCTTCCTTGTGTAGCAACTCTGTTCATGGGACCCATTAAGGAGGCCAACAGCCGATCAATGCTTACAGCATCCTTTCTTCCATGTAATATTTGTCAATTTTCTCATAGGCTTCTTTAGCATTGATAAGTAATCTAACACATCTCAATTCATAGGCTGGTATGTGGATTCCTCGTCCACTTAGGGATCCACTGGAGCTAAAGCTAGGTGAGATTGGTAAGTACTAGATTACTGTCAGTAATCATGTAGAAATGTTTTTTTAAGCTCTAACTTTGTTGCTGCTTGCAGGAACAGCACCAAATCTTGAGTTAAACCTCTGGGACTTCAGAACTGAAAAAGATGACTGTTTCCTTGGATTGACTTTGGCAGTGAACCCCAGTGTCCCTAATTTGGGTAATGTTTTTCACCAAGACTGATTGGTCATGGCTTTGTCAAACTGGAATGTTGGATGATATTGGTAAATCACACTGGGAAGTGATTTGCTACCATTTCTTTCTCTTCTGCACATATAGTTTTCAAATTAGTTGCCCTTTACCTTGTACGCTTTTGTGTGCTTAAAGCATGTCGCTCAAAACGAGTGAAAATTGGAAATTGTATTTTTGGTGATTGAGTTGTGTCAAAAAATAATGTGCACTTCACAAATGTTTAATTTCGCTCTTGCAATGTGCATAGATTGTTAAAAGACACCTATTCTGTATGTGCAAATGTAAATTTATGCTGCTAAAGATCTCCAGAGTTTGCTCACCAAATTCTCGATGGGTAATCATACTTTTGTCATTTGATATGAAAATATATTGATCAAGGAAATTCCATTTTCATTGTAGAGGAGTCCCTGACACCTATAACCCGTGCCACAGAGAATTATAGATGTTCTCTTTCTGTTATGTACATCCATGAGTTGCATTCCTTAGGAAAGAATATAATTTATCTTTTCTTCGAAATTTGTTCATCTGCGAACTATTGATTTGATGATTACACAACTTTGGTTTTGATCTGCTTTCTAAAAGACTTCTAATTGCTCAATACTGAATTCTATTTTGCAGAGGGAGTTTGCAAAAGTCAAGGTACAAGAAAGGTGAGTATTAAGGTTGGCCTTCACATATATTGTTGTGATGTGTTATACTTCACATTCTACTCTTATTGGTCGTAAATCATCTTGGTATCCTCTGAAGTTGTCCCTTCCTTTGTAGGATCTACTACTATGCCCTGATTTTCCTGATCACTCACGACCACCAGGTATCTTGCATACACGTCCTTTTTCTAAATTTGTACTTGACAAGAGTTTTTTTTTTTTTCCCCCTTTTCCAATTGAGTAATTGGTTAAGAATTCCGCTATTGAATAGTTCAGATTGTCTTCCTCTTCTCCTTTCCTAGAAGAGAGAGGAAAATCTTTCAATGCTGATTCTAGTTTGTTATTAAGGAGCTGAAGGGATGTTACTGTTGTAGACTAAAATAACAAGAAAAGAATTGTAATTGTATGTGCTTGCTGCTGCTGCTTTTCAGTATTTTGGTCACTTCCTCCGCCTGATCATAACGGAATTGCTGCACCAGTGGAGTCATCTTTATCATTATCATTCAGGTCAGTTTTACATGATAACCTATAGTTATTCTGTGCTGCTGCTCTGTGCATCGGAATGGGCGTGCATGCCCTCAACTATCGACTTAACTCTTCCACTATGAATATTTTGTTTATCTGAATAAAATTCTGTGTGTACTAATATAGTCAGTCGCAACATCTCCTCACGAGCTCCACTTTATCATTTGCTTTGGCTCGTAATATTCTTATAAGCAAACAAATAAAATTATTATGTAGAAGCAGCATGTTATGGGTCACTGTTTTCGCCTAGTGTCCACTGACTGGCAGCAATGCAACATTTTCTTCAGAAAAATCAATGTCATCACGAAGTAGATAATATTGCCATAAGAATGTCCACGAGGAAATGAATATACAAAATTTCCTGCTACATCGAGTGATTACTGATTAGAAAAAAATTTTTTGCTTCTAGTTGTTAATGAGTATGATTCTTTGGGCATGATGTGCTCAAATTTATAACACTAACTCAATTAACCTTAAATCTGCAGGTTTTTCTAGTGAACTTAACGGATTTCCATATCCATAATCAATCATTACAAAGATGCAACTATTCTGCTTATTTTTACTGCTAATGAGTTCAACTATCTGGAAACTTTCTGATTGTCTAACTACGCATTCATCTCTCTAATTCCCAATGGCAGTACCATTCCTCATTCCACAATGCGGGTCCCACAATCAGCGGGGTTCGCCATGGCATCTCTACAGTCTAATATCTTAGACCGGCCATTGCTGTCTATGTCTTCCCCCTTCCAGCAACGTCGTTATCTATGAGTGGACGGCTGGTGTGACCAAATAAGAAGTGGTGGTATAAGGATTAATTAGCTGTAATTATTACCCATTGTTGTTTATACAAAACATTTGCCCATAAGAATGATGCAGTTTTTTTCCTCCATTCATTCTGGGAAAAATTTCATGCTGGATACCGAAAACCCAACTGCTGGGGTTGCATTTACAGTCTTTTACATATTATTGGTGTTAGGTGGCTTAGATGTATAGAAAGCATTTGGATGGCTTAAGAGAAGATGAAACATTGCCATTTGTATAGAACATTATTAAAGGAGAAATGGAAAAGCAAAGGGATTGGTCCCTTTTAACTTTTGTAATATTTCTTGTATTTCTTTTGCTTTCTCTTGGAGTCAGAAGATGGATATCAAGTTTGCTTATGCAGCTTGTTTTTATTTCACTTTTGTTGGCTTGTACCATATATTATCAAGTTCGGATATGAATCCCTTCTTGTCTCGTGGCATCTTAGTCATCAGTTCACCACAAACATACGCGGTGATCATTCATTCTCGACAATTATTTAAAAAAAGAGAGGAAAGAAATTAGGATTTTTAAAACGAATAACTGAGATTTAAAATTGTAACTTGAGGGGAGGGGGAGAACCTGGCGGGGTGTTTTTTTTGGGGGGGGGGGGGGTGTTGCTGTTGTTGCGGTGGCTGGGGGAGAAGCTGATAATTATGTTAGGCAGGGTTTAGGGCTCCTTTCGGTTAATTTTCTTTTAAAAGCATTTTTTTTCTTATAGTTTTTGAAAAAAAATACATTTTTGAAAAGTCGAAATTTTCAACTTTTGGAAAAAGTGAAATTTAATCCTGACTATTTTTAAAGATTCAAACTGATTCCTTTCTTTTCAAAATGAGATAATTTATCATATTGATGAATATTTAATAAAAATTACTAGAACAATTTACTATCTCAGTAAATAAACTAAGCTAATATAAGAGAGAGTATAAGTTAAATTGGATAAATCTCTCAAATAGTCATGTTCACAATTAAAAAGAAAATATCAATTTTCAAGTATAAGAAAAAGAAAAACCACAAGATTAATTGAATCATAGAGCAATTTTGGCAAATTAGAGAAATAGAAAATTATTATTTTCAAATAAGAGAAAAAGATAAAATAATGGTTTAAAAGTATTATATGACAAATAAAAGTATTTTTTGTTCATAATTTTACAATTATATCTAGAGTAATATATAATATTTAGCAAATATTTTATTAAATAGAAAGAAAGAGAAAAGAATTACAAAAGACAAGTAATCACGAATCACAAATAAAACCATTAAAAATGACAAGACAAAATTCTTTAAAATTTATACATATAAACTGACCTCAAAAGATTTCAATTTTTATATTTTGACCAATGCAAAATTGAGAATATTATATAATTTTCACTTAAAATAAAATAAAAAGATTCATGAAAATACTAGTAATATAATAGAAAACAATTTTATTAATTGCATGTACAAACAAAAATAATGTCATGTATTTAATCATTTCTACTCTATATACCATAACTATTTAATATTATGTGCTAGAATTTGGATATGGATTACTAGAGTTAATATAATAAGTGTACTATTTCAATCCTTTCTTTTCTGTTTTGATATTTTTTTAATTTTTTTTTGTCAGTAGCACTTTGATAACACCTGTAAGCATGTGACTGGAGGTCACAAATATCGCTTTTTGAAAATATTAAAATTTATTAATTGGTTTTTTTCAATACATCAAATGAACTTGATAAAAGTACTATTATTTATAGAAAATAAAACATTCAAGTCCTCAACTTTTTAACATTGAAACAAAGTGGTCTCTTAGTTTTTTCTCTTCTCCAGAAGAGTCCTCACAAATTAACACGTTATTTTCTTTTAACTACAAAATGATAAATTAATAATTTTACAAATATTAAAAAAATAAAAAGGAAAAACAAGTACCATCCTAAACAGCCCTCCTCACAAACCCTCGTCCTATATTCCTAATAGTAATCTGAAACCCGAAACTCAATCTGTGCATGTGTCTTTGTGCATATATGCGAGCTCTTGCATTAATGGGTGTGTGCGTTTGTGTTGTTGTTGTTGTTGTGTGTGTGTTTTTTTTTTTAATGCATCTATGGTGCTCTGCGTGTTGGTATGTATGTGGGGTGTGTTTTTTCAATTCTTTTTTCTTTTTTTTTTCCTTTTCTCGATGGCATACATATTCATCCTTTTCCTCTCACTTTGGTTTACATAGATGATGCATTTTGTTAGTATTATCTTTGTGACAAACTGTAATTACGCAGCTCAATAAGGTGGTGGACACAGTACTATGTGTAGAACATATGCACACTTTTTTCTTTTGAAAAAAAAAATAAAACAAGAACAAAAAGAAATTTTTGGACGGTCCGAACTGAAGTATTTTCCCGTTATCTATGAGCAGAAGGGTGGTATGACCAAATAAGAGGTGGTGGTATAAGGATTAATTAGCTGTAATTATTTCCCTTTGTTGTTTATACTAAAAAAATTGCCTATAAGAATGATGCAAATTTTTTCCTTCATTCATTCTAAAAAAAATTTCATGCCGGAGATACAAAAAACTCATAGTGCTGGGGGTATAATGTACAATCTATTTATATACTATTGATCTTAGGTGGCTTAGATGTATAGAGAGCATTTGGATGGCTTAACAGAAGACGAAAAATTGCCATATGTATAGAACATTATTAAAGATTACAAATGGAAAAGGGATTCGTCCCTTTTTAACTCTTGTAATATTTCTCGTACTTCTTTTGCTTTCATGGAGGCAGAAGATGGAGCGCGTGCAGCTTGTTTTTAATATCTTCTCACTTTGTTAACTTGTGTGAAGAATCATTGAAATTATGTCATAGAATTTAATTGATTAATATGAAGAGCGGTCTTAAGATATTATATAATAAATTTGATTCTTGAAATTTTTTCATGTGGGACTCTCTTTACATATTTTTAACTAAAAAGGGAGATGATTCACTCTATGTGTGATTAGGAAATATTTTTGTTCGAATAAAAAGAAATGGAGTAAAGTCTTTTTAAAAGTAAAAAATAACATGTGGCACAAATTAAAAAGATAAAAAATACTATTTTATAATATACATACAAATATATATATATATATATATTATATAGTTAGTTGCAACAGTATACTCATTCATTTAAGGAGAAGAAAATTAAAATAAAAAAAGAAGTAGAAGAAGAAGAAAAAGTTAAGGTTGGATGTCAACCAAATAGGTGTTTTTTTTTCTTTTTTTGTGTACGTGTGTGTGTGTGAGAACCAAAGAAATATGTATAGCAATCAAATTTTAAAAGGTGTGCTCTTCAAGATATTTCTAATTATGTTCTTACTCTATCAAATACATTCTCGGGCTGTCCTAAGATAATGACGATGATTATGTTCCTTTAAATAAAAAAAAATTAATAACTTTAACCACTCATTCACTATAAAAGTTACCATACAAGTATTTTAAGGCTTTTGTTCTCAAAACTTTTGTTTTTAAATATGTTTCAAAATTTGTTTTTAAAATTAAAAAAAAAAAACTAAAACTAAACAAGCCCTCAAATTTGAACTTTATTTTACGCAAACTTAAAAGGAAAATACACAGACCGTCAGATTGTGAGGACGGGAATAGAAAGTGACATCGAATGACTTCTATTACCAAAGATTAGGTAAAAAGTGATGAAGATTATAATTAGCAGACTGGGGTGAGCCCATTACTAAATAGGGTGGCGGTTGGTGGGCCATTATAAATGCTTCAAGGCCCAGCCATGGCCTTCAAATCATCCACCAAATCTTTCACAAACTTCTTTTGAATCTCTTTATCAAGAAGATAATCCCTCCATTTATTCTGATTTTCCCTGATAATCTTCCCATGCCCCTCATCAAAAACAGTCTCCACAGCTTTGCTGATGTCATCCCTGCTGAAGTATCCATCATAATCTCTCCTGTTGACTTCAACTCCAGCCATTAAATCTCCACTAACAAGCTTGGCATTCAAGTATTGGTCACCTTTCTGTGGCAACATCACCAGCTGACAATCATTGACAAGTGCTTCTACCACTGAGCTGAACCCTGCATGGCAGACATAACAGCCCACACTAGTGTGTGCCAAGATCTGCTGCTGCTGCACCCACCCACTGTGGATTATTCCCCTCCCTTTCACTGTCTCGGCAAAGCCTTCAGGAAGGGCCTTGCTTATCTCATCTGAAGCATTAAGATTGGCTGGGAAGTTCAACACTAGAAAGAATGGAAACCCCGTGAGCTCCAAGCCTAAAACCAGTTCTTGAATTTGATCATGGGTTAAGAATGTTTCACTCCCAAAAGAGCAGGAAATCACAGACTTAGCTGCAAATTGATCCAACCAATTGGCCCATTTTTCCTCTAGCTCATCTGATGGGGGCAGAGGAACAACTGGGCCCACTAGAAGAACTGGTTTCTTGAACTGGCTTTTCACGTAATCTATATAAGGTGCTTCCATCTCTTTGCAGGTCTTGGCGAGTATGGCAGAGCAGCCATTGAGGCCCGAAAGCACGCGGTCGAATACACACGGCCCGCCATGGAAGCTCTTGAAGATGTAGATGAAATCTTGCGCCTCAAAAGTTCTCACCGATTTCACCGGGGTTTGAGGAAAACCTGGTGGAGGTAACTTCACTTGTTCGATGGTGGGAGACTTTCCAGGACCAGGAAGCCTGGATGGTACAGTAAGAAAAGCAGTGGAAAGGGCCATGAAAACAGAATAGAAAATGGTTTTGATTCCGAGCTCAGAAGCCATTGGTGGAAGCCATTCTTGCGCGAAATCGAAGAGGACGAAATGGGGTTTGAGCTCTGATAAAAGGGTCCTAATCTGAGGCTTCATTTTGTCTAGTGCAACTTTGAGCAGCTCAGCTGTTAATGGTGTCATCTCAGCCGTGCTCTCAATGCCTGGAGGGAGGCCCTCAACGTGGGGCAGAGTTAGAGCGATGATTCTTGTTTTGTCGGAGGGGTTTAACATTGATTTTATGCGGTTCACATTTCCTGGTGCTGAGAAAAATGAGATCTCAACACCATGTGAAGAGAGCTTGTTGGAGAGCTGCACAAAAGGGCTTATGTGACCAAACGCGAAAAACGGGAACATGACTACATGAAGATCAGATGAATCACCAGAATTCTTATTCTCACTCTCCATCTTTTTTCTTTCTCTCTATGTCAGTTTGCAACTAAATTGTAAGGCTTGTGATTTTTTTCAAGTCTAGTTTGCAGTTATTTATGCTTGAAATGCATGGCCACTCGTAGTAGGTAGTTGTGTGCATCTTATAGTATCTTCCTTCGCATCTACAACTGCCCCCCGAGACAATGACAGTCCAACCAGAGTGATGTCTACTGTGTTTTATCTTTGTTTTTTTTTTTTTTTTTTTTTGAGTGATGGCGTTTACCCAAGTTCAAAACCATCAAATAATAGCTCAAATTAGTCACGTGTAGAATGAGTAAAAAGGGGATAATGACCAAAGATCTAATTATCAAACATTACGTCACTCACATTTAGTGTTAGAGTTAATGACAGAGTCAAAAATTTTTTATTGCTGCTAAGAAATATTTTATTAGCAGCAATTTTATTTGGTAATCCATTTTTATGCCAACAACAAGAAAATTCACCTAATGCATATATATACATCAAGTTGATTTTTTTTCTCCAAATAATTTTTATGTGGCCCTATTGATTTCGAATAATAAGCTTGCGTTGATGACAATAGTAATACGTGAACACGTGTGAAACATACGTATTAATTAATGAAAGAAAGAGAAACACCCCCATTAGCTTACGGGGCAGCTGTCAATCAGTTGTAAGGAGAGTCGGTAGGATATGTGTCTCTGGTGAACTGACCTGTCACTCTCAAGCCGGACTGGTATCAGTATATAAAAAAGATTTGCCAATATAAAATAAAAATGTGTAGAATTTTTTTAAAAAAATTATAATATCAGTTCATAAAAAAATTTATAATTTAAGTTTTATAAATTTTTGTTTCAGGCCTATAATTTTTTTAATGAATTAGTTTCAGTCTATTAAATACAAAAAAAAAAAAAAAATCCATCAGATTTAGTAGTGCAGTAGACAAAAGAAAGGATGGGACTGTAGGCATTGATCTGTTCAAGGGTGTCTCAAGAGATGACATGGTCTAAAGTTAAAATACAGCATGAAGTCGAGGGAAAAAATAGTATTGGAGTGGGATAAAGAGATTTTGATAGAGTTAAATTAGACTAAAAAATTAGATACCATAAGAATCAGTGAACCTTAAAAATTAAAACACTTGTTTTAATTAATAAATAATAATTGGTGACCACATATTAGTAAAGACAATTCTTATTTAGGGAGAATTGGAAACGAAAAAATAGGTTTTGTGAAAAATATAATGATGATTTGGATTCAGGTGCATGGGCTATCAGTCAATTACTTATCAAGGGAAAATGCGAGGATCAGGTGTATTACATTGTATGAAGAGCTCAAAGATGCGGACTTCACTAATGAAAATAAAATTGGTCTCTGTAACTGTCAGCATTTCCGAGTTGGATGAAATGTTAATTAAGGACAATGGTGTGCAGTGGGGAATCAACGTGTGATAATTGGTCGGGAATTAAGGAGATGGGATCTTTGTTTTTTTTCTTTTCTTTCTTTGTTTTTTTGGTCGAAAACTTCGTAAATATTGAAGAAACATAAAACAGGCGTTAACCAACTCCTATAAGATGTTGATATTTTACAAGCAAATCCAAGAGAGAGGTTAGGATATTTCCTATCCAATTACAATACCAAAATGCTTAAGAGCGAGTTCCTTGTAACCCAATCAACCAGTTTGTTTGCCATCCTCCGCACGGACTAAAATCGCACACTCATGATCTCAGCAACAATCATTTTTTAATCTTCGATAGTCGGGTCTAATTTCCAAGAAAAGAAATGCCCATTCCAATTGATTGCCTTGGAGTTGGAATCTTTGGTCGCAGAAATGGAAGGAGGAGGAATGTTCTCTCACATGGGAAGTGGGTATCAACACTCGATCAATTGGGCCATTTGTTGCGTCTCTTCTTGCTGGGCCTTCTAATAGGCCCAATCGGGGATCCTCTCAACCACTACCAGGAATTCAACACCCGAAAGCTGTGCACGTCAAACTCAACTATTAGTAACTGAATGCTGTGTAAGAGAAAATAAATGATTACATTCCTGATAAAAGAAAATTTAAATTTGAGGCACATTGGGTTGAAGATGAAGAACGTGAAAATATTGTTGATAAGCCATGGCAATTTGAATGTTTGGGTTATCCACCGAAAGTGCTTAAGAAAAAAAGAAATTAAAAATTTATAGTCAAAAATTGAAATCATGGAGTAAAAGGAAATCTAAAAATAACGCTACGGAGATTAAGAAGTTAACGAGAGAATTGGAGAAACAATATGATTTGAGCGTCGAGGTGTCTTTGGTCGGCACAATGGTTTTGCAGTTCTTGGAGTAATTTGCAGAACTACACGGAAAAATGGTGGATAGCACAGCAAGAAGATTGCGGTGCAATACTGCCGAAGCTGAGAGGTGGGCTCTTTGGCATGGATGTGAAAGAGCTGCAAATAATTTGGGTCAAGAAAAAGTAGCTGATGAAGATGAGATCAAATGAATGATGCAGATAATGGGGTTGCTGCGCCTCCTGAGCTAGCAGCGGACTTAGGACCCCGATGTCAGGGGCATATTTATGTGAAAATTCTTTATATAAATTAAAAAAAAATTATAAAATATATATTAATTAATATAATAATGACATATTGATATACAAAAAAAAGTATAAAAAATAACTGAAGTTATTATAAACAAAACCACATTTTATAAATGGTCCTTTGATATGACTTCAAATTTTAAATTTGTAAAATAGTCAACGTACACTTAGTGTTATTATAAATTATTTATTGTCACTATTTTATTTTTTATTTTATTTGTTTTTACTTTCTTATTTTTATGACAAAATTAATTACATATATTATTTATCCTAAATTTATTTTTCTATTTTTGGATTAAAAACTTGAAATGAAAAAGAATAATACTCTCATCAAGATCATGAGTAGGTGCATCCTCCTCATGAGGGGATGCATCACATATAATTTGGCCCCTCATTATAATAAAAAATAGAACAATAAATGGTAAAAGTTTTTCTTTCAAAAGTTCAAGGGTGCTTGTGCACCCCTCGAATGAATGTGGCTCCGCGATGGTCCTGAATTGTTAGGGAAAAAAAAAATCGTTTGTGGATTTTTCAGTTTTGGGGTAGGTTGAATGTTATCGGTTTGATGAAATTATGCATTGAAATGATGTTTTATTTGGATTTGAAAAAAAAAGTGAAACTTTCTTTTTTTTTAAAAAAAAAAAAACTAGTTATATGTATAGATAGATAGATTAAGAGTCTATTTGCCCTAATTTGTGGATACTCAAAAGCTTTATTACTTAACAGCTAAAATCTCACGGCTAGACCAAATAGAGCCTAAAACAGCAAAAAAACGAAAGAAAGATGGAGGAGGAGTTTTTGAGGCTCAATAATAATACTTGTACAGATTTTATTTGAAAAGAATTTATATAAGAATGAAATGTTTTCTCTTTTAATAAAAAAATTTAACCTCTCACTCCTAGACCTAGCTGAATTCTTCGTGACATTCGAACTCAAACCACCATGGTTAAAAAACGAGTCTCAACACTTACGTGAAAATTAAATTTACTTATATTTTTCTTAAAGCATATTCTTAAATAGAAATTTTATTGATGCCAAAGAACAACCCTCTTAGAAATAAAAAGAATACGCAAAAGAATGAAGAGTAATTAACGACACTTGATCAGTGAGATATAATTGATATATATATATATATAAGAAATTCATTTTAAATAAAATTATATTAAATTAATTTAAAAATTATAAACTTCAACAGGAGCAGACTTTTACACATAGTTTAAATTAATTAAAAATTAAACATATTTATTATTGGAGTGAATAAATGAAATTCAGTTGCTATATTTATGTTTGGATTCCTTTAGCCACGCTCACAGAATTTCCTTTCCCTTTTTGGGGGTTTAATAAAAGGGGTGCGGCCATTTTTTTTGGAGAAGAAGAAAACCATTTGAGAGGAATTCAAAGATTTGTGAAAGATCTGAGAAGAACAACACCACGGAGGAAAAAATCCCATTACATACATATATACATATAACACTTACTGTACGTACAGAAGATATACATAAATGCAAAGTAAGAGATACATAAAGACAAAAACAGAAGTGTTTTGAGATTTCTCTCTTTGTTCCCTTTATGTTTTTCTCTCTCTAGATTTAACAATGTGTGCGTTTCTATTTTTTTTTTTTCTTCCTAAAGACAAGTTCATAATAATCTAATATTCTTGTTTATTGAAAATATCTTTTTTTCTTTTATTGTTTATGATAAAGACTCAAATTTTGGTTTTGAATTTTTTTTGCTTTCTTGAAGACGGTAAAGATTTGACACAGCTTTACTCACGCATCAATGAGTTAACGGATTGAAGAAAGATTGTTTCTTTAACTTGGTTTTGTGTCATGTACTTTTCTTGATTGGTCTTTTATAGGTCTGATCTACTGCAGAGAACCGTAATTGTATTTATTGAATTATTAGGATTATGATCAGAGCCTTACAGTTTGAAGTAGAGTTTTGTTTTACTATTGAGTTAAATGGAGACTTTTGTCTTCTGGTAAATTCGGTAGTGGTCAGTTGGATCTTGTACATTGGTTTCGGATTTTGTTTGGAGCACTTATTGTGGATTGATTGCTTTGTTTTGGAATTGCACACTGAATTTGCAAAAGGGCAAACGAAAAGTTTTTGTTTTGGGCATAGGATTAAGATGGGACTGCATATGTATAGTTGGCCTGTAGATTTAGTGAGCCTTTTGCATTTCGAGGTTATGGTATTAATTGCCTGCATCTTTATGAATCTCGATACTTGCACTAGTTCGAAGAAAGGCCCTGATTTTGGTTTTGGATGATGGGCAGGTCATGTTACTTAGGCTGTTGTGTAGAGTTGGCTGAGGATCAGATTGCTCTTGATGAAGAATCATTCAGGCCTTGTCTATTAGTTACTGCCAACTTGTGCAGGTTACTTTTAATAGTTGTTGGCAGCTTAGTCAGGAATCCTTGTCGAATTCTAGTATAGGGGAGAGAGAATCCTGTTGCTGAATTTTGTAAAGTAATCTTGTTGCTGAATTTTGAAAAGTTATGTTTTATTTAGATTGATGCCATTTTCTGATTAATACTTGAGCTGGAAATGAATGTGAGGTACATGGACAAGAAACTTGTTTCTGGTCTGTTTCTGAATTGGAACGGTGTATCCAGAAACTAAGGGAAGCTTTACAGTTAGTGGAAGGCTCCTAGGTTGCCGTTTATGTGCAATGTCTCGCTGCTTTCCATTTCCGCCTCCAGGATACAAAAAGAAGCCTAGGCCTGATGATGCAAACCTGCTAGTAGAGGTTTATACTCTCTGCCTGTGAATGTATCATTTCGTTCCCATTTCTGCTGGTTTGTCATCTCTGCTGGCCATTGGCATGTGTTGATTCTAGCAGGGTACTATATAATTATCTTCTCTATGGAAAGTTTTGCATAAGTTAAGGAATTGTCAGAGGAGAAAATGGTCAACCTATGAAAGTTGATGCTAGCGTGATGAAATGTTCTCTTGGATTTATTTAGCTAATGATATTACAGAGCTTCTTGTTTATTAAACGAAAAATCTGGAAGCCAACTAATATGGGAGGAGATCATATCTGGTGGAGCATGATTAACTTGATATTAGAATTGTGGAGGACCTAAGTGTGATATACAATTGCACCTCATGCAAGATTCATTGCAAATCTATGTTAAATGAAAGAAAAGAAGATGGGCTGGGTAGACATAGGGATGGGACTCTCTGTGATTATAACTCAATGCTGAAATGGTATCTCTATACAAGCGACTTTGTACTTTATGACCATTTATACGATTTGACTGAATAATTTATGGCGGATCTCTTTAATGGCTACACTCTTGGGGAAATCTTGTGGACTATCTTGTAGTGTCATATTGTGAAACCTAGAACTTTAATGGAGACAGACAAGATGTTCTCAGCTGTATGAAAAATAGTAGAAAAAGTGGATTAAGTCTTTGAATAACATAATTTTGTAATTATGTGAAAATTTTAAGTTCCTGAAAACTTTTTTTTTTTCCAATTCTTATTTTTTATGCAATTGATCATAAAGATCATTTCTATAGATAGAGTTAAAGACAACATATAATTTGTTCTTCTTTGGGCGAAAATTTTCATGACATCTATCTTTGGCATCAATTATAGAATATTTGAAACCTCTAGGAGAGGGAAATTTTCATTACCCCTGAGGCTGTTTGATTGATTGGACTCATTCTTTAGAAGGACATAGAAGCCAGAATGATGAGATTATCAGATATATATATTGGAAAGGGGTGATTACATTGACCTGTGAGTTTTGTAAACTATGAATAGCGGGAGGACTGTGGAACATTGTGACCTTTCAATTGTTGTGGGAAGCATGAAGGTATTTTGAAATATATGATCGTTATATGTTAGAGCTTTATTGATGATAATTTTTGGCGTTTCTGCCTCCTTTAAATTTATTCAACAGCAAATTTTTGGAATCATGTATTCAGTTGTATAAATATTAAAGTTCCTTCAACTTTATGCTGTTACATGACGAAAATGCTACCTGCCATAAATTATTGTTGGAGGTTCTATGGTAGGAAAGCGTACAATTTATGTTTTATAAACATAGATATGACTGAATCAGCATTCTTGATTTTGATGTTAAATGTCTTCAAGAAGTATTTTGGGCTCTATATGAAGCCATACAAGTGTGTCATACTCAAGTTTCTGATTTATGAATTGATTATGCTTCATTCAGAGGGTGAATTCATACAAAGATATTTGATTTGGTATATTTACAGCTTTTCTGTTAGTTCTTGAACTAAATAATATGAGGGTGGGATGTATGGTGAACTTCACAAAGTACACACTTTCAGTCTTTTCAACTGAAGTATTAAATCCTGTTTCCCTCAAGCTTTGTGCTCACAAAATCATTAGGCTGGCTGGTGCAGTGATGGCAACTATTTTGATTTTGTTTTATTTGGTAAAAGTTTAAACATTGATTTTTGAGCAAATTCTACTTAGCTGCAGATTTTATCTTTTAACAAAGTGGATTTTTATGAATTTTAGGGTCTACCAGTTGCTTGTCCAAATTTGAAGATATGTACGTAAGAATTCTGTTTTTATGATGCCAAGCTCTATATGACAAAAAAATGGCTATATGACAAAAAAATGGTTTGATCTGTCATAGAGTTGCTTTTAGTCGAAGGATCATGTGAGCCAGGTCAGTTGGAAACAAAGCTGTAGCGGTGCTTATTGTTGGATGTTAATTACAACGAGAAAAAGAAAGAGGGTGCTCATGCTGGAGATATGATCTCTGAGATAGTTGTTAAGTTTACAGACATTTATTTCATCTCACCTGTAAGGTTGTTAACGGATAAAATGCCCTTTTAGTGTTGAAGTGAAGTGATATTTGCGGGCTACAGAGCAAGAACTTTAAATACTGTTTTTTTTGGGGAAAGAAAATACTTTTATGGGCAAACATTTGTCTGTGAGCTGGGGGCTTTATGGTTTCCAAAGTTTCCCTAAAGCTTCTACTTCTGTTGATCATTGTAACTGCAAAATTTAAAATTTAAATCCTTTCATTAAGGTACCAGTTATAATAACTGCCTAACTCAAATCAATTACTTCCTTCTCCTGCAAGATATAGGAAGCTGATGAGAATGATCAATGGTTTTAGAAGACTGTGATATTAATGTCATCACATGAGAATTGAATTCCATTAGAATCCAAAGTATCACAAATACTTTGTGTATGAGTAAGTATTCTTTATTTCATCTGTCATCCAACTGGTTCAGATTGTTGATTGTATTGACTGTTCTTCTGATTATGTCAGCATTCATGCACGTAATTATTTGTTTTGTCTTTGTATTTATTTCATTCTTATCTTTTGTGAGTCAACCTCATCCAGAATTCTCTGACATGTTGAAGCTTATTATGGTTTTGCTAGAGCATTTCTTACTCTATTAAATAAACAACTGTAAAGATAAAAGGCTAGTTGAAGTTCGCTAGAGTTTAACCTTTCCATTGTGGATTTGGTTTGTTGCGGGATCCTCTCAGTCAGTTTGCTACTTGTTAATCCATTGTTGCAAGCAATTTTCGGTGTCTGTTTCTTTGTACTTTTGCAATGACTAATGGAAGTTATCTGTGTTCAGGAGAAGCTCAAAGAGAAAAAGCACAAGGAAGAAAAGAAGGACAAGGATAAGAAAGAAAGAAAAGAGAAAAGGGACAGAGAAAAAAGTGAAGAAAAACGAAGAGAGAAGAAAGAGAAAAAGCACAAGCCCAAGAATGACAAGGAGAGGGATAAAGAAAGGAAAAAAAACTCAGAACAGAAGAAGGTTTTAGTGACATCAGAGCATCAGAATGGTGGGAAGCCTAGTCCAATTGATATACAGGGTACTGACTCCCAGCAACAATTTCTACTTGAATTGGAAAAGAGGCTTAGAAACGAGGATGGAGCAACGGAAAATGGAAGGGATGAGAAAATTGTTGCCGGAGATAAAGGCAGTATTAGTTTGCAGGGGAAGTTTACAGAGAGCAAAGAGAAGCCTAAAGACAAGTCAGAGGATCATAGAATGGTTAATGGTCACGCTGTCAGGGTTGTCGCAACAGGTTTGGAAACTGGAGTTGTTTCGAGTTTCATGGGTGAGGATCAAGAGAAGGTTGAAGGAGGTGGTCTTGTGGTGGAGAAGGTCGATGACAAGCAAAAGGAGCGTAAAGAAAAGAAAAAACATAGAGACACCAATGGGAACAGGGATAAACACCAAGATAGAGATCAAAATAAACAACATAAATCAAAGAATGAAAAGGCGAAGGAAAAAGAGGAGAAAAGTAAAGAGCAGATTAAACAAAGCAGCATTGATACTGAAGATATTCATGCTAATGGATCATTGTATATTTTTAATGAGAGCAGTTGGAGCAAAGAAAATCTCGGTAAAAGAAAGGAGCCTGAAACAAATGGAGTTTTGCATGGTGAGTTCATTTCTCTGCCTTTCTCTGCCAAGTGTTCCACTGCTGCACATTTGCGATGTTGTGTTGGACAGTAGAAGTTCTGCTTTGTGTTTGGCCTAATGGATGGTAATAAAGACTTAAGTGTGTCTAATAATGATGTGCTCCCTCTGTTCCTCTTATTTTCATTCTTGTTTTCATCCATTGATGTTCTTATGCTTTACATTTTCTTCAGTTACCAACATCTCTCTCCAGGTTGATGCTATACTGCATTTCTTTTTCAGCAGGATATTGTAAGCCATAAAAATGTTTGATTGTAAATCATTATCATCATAATGGCTAATGTCATTTATGACTCCCATATTGTTACAGGTAGTGAGAGTCGGTCTTGTAAAAAGTCCAGACCTGTTTCCCTTTCTCATCAAGTTGTGCAACATGGAAGTAAATGTGATGCCTCTCAGAACCTTAAGGTGGATACTGAAGTTTCATTACCGCAATCATTTGTTGAAAATGGACAAAGATTAAATCCAGGGCTCATTGTTGACGGCTTTATTTCCGAGCAGAAGAGCATAGTCAACAATCATAAAGTTCAGAATAGCCTTTCGCCAACCTGCTTTAAACTGGAATCATGCCAAGCTGCAATGAACTCAACAAATTCAGGGGTGATCAGTAACTATAGGTTGAAGAACAAGGTTTCATCCTTACAACCAGTTGGGGAAAACCAGCAGAGATTAGATTGCAGCCAACCAAATATAAATATAGCAGTAAAGAGGGAGGCGCCTTTCTATCCATCTAAGGTGGATGACAAGAAATATGTGATTAATGGTCGGACAAAGACACTAGAACCTGTAAAAAATAAAGAAAAAATTGAAAAATGGAAAAGTCATCTGCATCATGATTCTAAATACCTGAATCAAATACTTACCGTGGATAACAAGGTTTCATCCTCGCAATCAGTTGTGGTAAACCAGGTGAAATCAGATTGCAGCCAACTGAATATTCACACAGCAGTAGAAAGGCAGGGGCCCTTGTGTGCACCTCAGGTGGATAACAAGGAATTCCTCATTAATGGTCTGATAAAGACTCAAGAATTGAAGAAGATAAAAGAAAAAGTTGAAACACAGGAAACACCTCCCCATCCTGATTCCAAGTACTTGAGCCAAATGCTTACTGTGCCTGAAGTAGAATGGTCTGGTTATGATGATCAAGCCTGGTTGTTCAGTAGTGACGAATCCAAGGAGAAGAAGCCAAGAACAGATACGAGTCAGATTGATGAGACTCAGCAGGTGTGGGCAGAAGCTCTACAGATGGATTCTGCTGATATTGTTGCACTGCCTTATGTCATTCCTTACTAATATTAGCTGATAAGATGGCCATAAGCTGCATCATCTTCACAGATTGCTTCATCATGCTTTTTCATCCTGGAACATTTTCTACGGTGTTCCGGGGTGAAGGCTGATGGATCATTTCTAGTCTCTGTTGTCCAGAGTGCTCTCTAGCGAAGATATTGGTCTCTAGCAAAAATATTGGTTGGAATTTGCTTCTTTGAGAAACATCAACTTGAAGGGAATAGGCTTTGTGGTTTGGGACAAGCATCCATGAAGCTTGGAACACATTTTCATTGTCGAGCAATCAAGATATGCTTTTGCTACAACCCTTTTTTATGCAGGCAAAGAGACTTGCCTAATCCAGAGAGCCTTTATATCCGGAAGGCATCAATTTTTTCTGGAGATTTTGAATGCATGTGTATTTACTAATATATTGTTCCTCCCGAGTCCTCACAGAAGTAAGTTCCTGGAGAATTTTCAATTATTTGATTGCTGTTGCCGTCACAAAAAGCTACGATCAATGAATTCAACGCTGAGATCTAGTGGTTGAGGTATTTTAATGATTAGGAGATAGATGACTCTGGTGGTTGATTATCTAGAGATAGATGACTGTGGTAGTTGATTATCTAGACCTTGATCCTTGTCTGGGCAACTGAGAAACAAAAGCTTTGTTATGGTCCATCTTGCACCATGAAGCAATTTTTCCATGTAACATATTTTTCTTACACTGGAGATATATGATGTATAGGAACTGATCATTTTATTAGTTAAATCTATAAGCTCTAGCTTTTGTTTAAGATGCCACTTTTTCCCACCTCATGAATTTTTCACAAACTGATACTTTTAGTTACTGAGGTTTTATTTTGTTCTTATCTTCCAGGTTTCGAAGAAATGTGAAATGACTCCATTAGTTCAATTTCTGACAGAAAAAACTAAATGCATCATTTTATGCAGTGTACCTTAGTCCTACTTGTTATCAAATAATGTACTGCAAGATAACATTTCTAAAAGTAATATTATCTGGCAAAATGTATTTAGTTACAACATGGATATTCGACCTGAGGACTTGATTGTACCAGCCGTCTATGATTCAAGACTAGCTTTCTGCCATTATTCAGAAGCATTCTTCCCCTTTTAAGTTGTTAGCGGACCAAATTAATAACTGACCGTCTCTCAAGTCTCCTGGCTGATTCTACCATAGAAGCTACTAATAGACAATAACTTACCCCCAAATATAGCTTATAACTTTTGTCGTACTATGCTTTCCAAAGAACAACTCTTTCTCAAAATCTCTCAAGAGGTGTTGAGTTATAGAATCCCATTCTAACTAAGAATTCTTGTATCTGAAGATCCAGCTGCAGGAGAACCAAGAACAAAGAGCTGTCTGCCCTTTTTCGCCCACTTCTTTGGTCTTAAGAACGCTGTTTTTGAGAATGAAAAAGTACAACTTATGGACAATTGATATCCTTTTCATTCGTTCAACTCATGAAGCTATATATGCACAAATAGTCTAATGTTTACTCGATTTTTCAAATTAGTCTCTATGTTTAGGGCTCGTTTAGATTGGCTTTTTTCAAAAGTATTTTTTTTAATAGCTTTTGAAAAATAATTTTTGTTGAGAAGTTAAAAATTCTGACTTTTAAAAAAAACTGTATTTAAACTTTTTTTCAGAGTTTCAGTTTTTTTGGAAGCCAAATCAAATAGTTATTGCAAATTTGATGTAACTTTTTCAAGAAAAAAAAATATTTTTTCTTGAAAAAAAGCCAATCCAAACAAGCCCTTAGTACATTGTACTTCTTTGAACAGTGACAAGGGCCACTTGCAAATAGCATCCAGAACAAGAAATATAAAAGGAGCAGTAATTGAACGGCTGGTAAGATTAATCGAAGTATATTTCGAGAATCGCAAGAATGTAGCATACTCCTTATCATAAGGAGACATGATATACGTTGAACTAAAAACAACATGATATAGTTAACAACACTTGCTAGCATGAGACCTTTCTGCTAGAGATATTGTAGAAGGCCTAAAGAATGAAAAATGTTTCCGTTCTCTTTCGTGATACCATTTCAGCCACAAGAAAGTCCTGTATAAATCTTAGCTCCGAGCAAGACCCACATTTGTTTATGTTAAGAATCTCGCATTTGAATCATTCCTGTCCTACTGCAGACACCGAAAAGATGAATCAAGGCATCCAGAGGAACCAGAAAGCTTCTTTGATTACACCTTTATACTCCCAGTATCTATATTTAACATCAAACTCCAGCGTCACCTGAGTTTGGAATGCTCTGCAAAAATTTTGCCCTCATAGCAGGGTCGGTTGAAAATCGACCCAAGACAGCAATTGTAGCAGTATTACTACCAAACTTCTGAATCCCCCTTGATATCATACAGGTGTGGCTAGCTTCAACAACTACCATGACATCTTCACCTAAAATGGATGACACAGTCTCAGCAATCTGCCTAGTAAGCCTTTCCTGCACTTGGAGCTTAAAGCCATAGAAATGTACTATTGACTGTAATAGGGATTTTCCAATGGGATTGAGTTCTTCGGTGCAGAAATATCCTATATGCACAACACCATGAAAAGGAAGTAAATGGTGTTCACACTGGGACCAAAACGTCAAGTTTAGCTCAGAAAACATGCGTTCTTCGTAACGAATAATATCACCATTGGACTTTGAAGAATCTCTTCTATAACGAACAAAGCCATTCAGCTTCATCTCTAAATTTGAATTTGTAAAATTCATCAACCACTTAACAAAACGAGCAGGAGTACCTATAAGCTCTTTTCTTGATGGATCTTCCCCCAAAGAGCAAAGTATTGAGGCTACAGCACCTACCATTGGAGAGTTCATAGGTCCCATCTTGGAGATAGTCTGTGAGGGGCACCAAGATAGGCCACTCGAGCCTCGGGAAAGGGCATTCTGAACATTTATACCTCTGAATCTCAGAAGACTTAGAAACTCAGTCCAAATATCTGCCTTTTCATCTTCAAAAACTCCCGAACCTGAGGTAACTAGAACTTTTATCCAGCTTTGATGATCTGAGTCCAGAAAGGCAGATTCAATGTTTGGAAAGTGAATGTGTGAACACTGGAGAACTACAGCAACACCTGCCGGTTTAATGCTATCTTGCAAAGCTCTACATACTTCGTCTGCTAGGCGCTGAGGATTTTGGAGCCGCTTAGCAAAAATATCAGCGACACGAGATAGCTTGCTTAAGCCGACAACCCTTTGCCCAGATGGAACATATCCCACATGACATTTGACCTGGAAAGGAAGCAAGCACGACTCACAGTATGAAAAAAGATCGAGATCTCGAACTATTACAAGCCCACCAACTCCTCCAGCATGGCCAACTCCACTTTCCAGTCCAGATTCAGGAAATAAAGCACCATGGACGATGTCATTCACCTTTTGCCTATATCCTAGATAGAAGAAAAGATCCATAATAGACTCAGTAATACTCAACATGCAAAATTAACCCTGATGGCATAAAACGAACCCGTATAATATATATATGACATTGCATGTGTATAATACAAGTAATATCACATTGTCGATAACTACGATCATTCACACAGCCACCAGAAAATCTGATGGATCTAATATCTCCCCCTTTAAATCCTTAAAAAGGCAAAAGATGAAAGACAGCAAATAGTTTTGACTGAAGCAGCAATTCAACTTAATATATCTTAGGTCACAAGCATATGAGTTGTCAACCAATGCAAATAACATGGAAAGAGAAGGAAACAGCAGAAGATGATACCAGACTGAAGGTTATTACTGTGCATCATGATTAGCTTAGTTCAACAGGATGGCCTAATTGGGAAGGAACATGTTTTCCACAGGGAAGGGAACATGCAAACAATACAATCAATTCATATCATCACTACAATCACCTCAAGATAGCCTATACCACTAAGCCTTTGGATGGATGAGATTTAACTATAGAATAACACCTTATCACTGGAAAATTCTGCACACCTGTTCTCCCTCAAACAAAGAGACTAGAATAGAAAGGCTTTATGTACCATTTCTGCTCAAGGAACTTCAGCCTATTGTGCTCCATATATGAGCACAAAACTAATTGCATACTGTCAATAGATTCACACACCCTAGTAGTTTCACATGCTTTCCACTCATCAATATGCAGCCAGAAATGGGAAGGCTTCTTGATGAAGGACCTATACCACAACTGTCTGGCAAACCAAGAATACAATTGATAGTATCAGGGAGTAATTCTTGATTGCAGATGCTCTGCTAAACATATTACAAGTTGGTTACTATAAATTTACTGCAAAGAATAAACACATGTATACATAAAAGATGCACTCATAAATATACTCCTGGGATAAGTTTTAGATGAAGCAACTGAAGACAGATATCCAACAAAGAGTAACTATCATATCAAATGTAAATATACAAAAAAAAAAAGGCAATAAAAGCATCTTTATTTTTTTACCTCTAGTCCCTTCCCTTAAGGCCTTGGCCACACGAAGAGGGGTCTTTCTGATGCCTTCTCGATTGATATCCTCACCCAAGCCTTGCAAAAGGACTCTCACAGCATCCTCAATGGCTACAGTCTCTGATTCTTCTTCAAAACCATTATGCAGCTCAACACCACATCCACCACCACCCCCTAGCTTCACTCCATTCTCTAACTCCACATTATACTGCCCCTCATCTAAACACCCCATTATTAGACTTCCCAAACAGCACCCAAACAACAAAATCAAGATTCACCACAAACAACCCAATAAAATTCCAAGCTTTCTATAACAAAACCAATAAAAATCCAATCTTTGTATGAGAAACCAATAGAACCAACCAAGATACTAATCTTTAATGCGTGAAAATCAAAACCCAGAAAAGATTTAGCAAAAAGATTCAGACTTTGAAGCACCCAGATGGAGAAAAAGACTAAAATTGCAGATGAGCTTTTCGGATCAAGCTGATTAGAAAAGAGGAGGTGAGGGGTATAATAAGGCTGTTATTCAGGCAAGGAGGGATGTAGCTGTGATGGCTATATTGGCGAGATCCACCCAAGATTGTTTGAAGAGGTGAGAGATGTGTGTATACAAATTTATGAATCTCTAGTACTACTTATGCAATGATAACAATAATGATAAATAAAAATGTAGGGTGGCCTTTCATCTTGGGATGTGCGGAACGGCTCCCATTTTCTTATATATATATATATATATATGCATGTATATATACATATATATACATATATACATATATATATATATTTCCCATTTTTTGAATTTGAGAGAGTGGGATCCACGCTAACATCTTGCACAAATTTTAGGAAATTGTGTGCTGTTTTCTGTTTTTCTTTTTTTTTTTTTTTTGGGTCAAGGTGTGCCGTTGACTATGTGCAAAGGTTTTTTCTTTTGCGAAGCTAATACGTAAAGTTTCATGTGGCGAATGACATTTTTTTCTGCAGCGAGCCACAGAAGACCATGCTTGTTTTTTTCATAAAAGGGCGGCGGTGGACTATGGTTTTGTTCATGCCAAGAGAGACTATGCCGACACCAACTGGTGAGACCTACATTTTATTGGACATTAGTAGTTGAGTTGGAGATGTGTGTGCCACAACTCCAAACAAACCATTCTATGGTTTACTTCAATTCATGATAAAAAGAAATTGCGGGCCCCTCGTGTTCAGATACTCTAGTTGATGGCTTTTTTTTTCTTCTTTTCCTTTTTTTTTTTTTTTTTTTTGTTGACGAGAGATGTCGTACGAACTTTTAACAAGTAGTAAATCCCGAATACTTGTATTTTGATTTCCTCCTACAACTTCTTTCAATATCATTTGGCTCTAATGGGCATGATTCTGTAAATGCACTGACCCAACAATCCTAAACACCAATAAGTCAGACCTTGGGTTAGAATTGAACCCGATTTTTAGGCAACATTTTAACCCAACTCTTATAACTAAGACTATCCATGGGGACCAGTTGATGGCATCTTCAATTGTTTCATATTTCCCCTTTTTCTCTTTATTTATTTATCAAGAAACCAACATGAGATCTGATCATGTTTGAATGTTATAATGAACAAAATCTAGTCATTTTTAAGTTATTAAAAACTTATGATGAATTGACGTAAACATTGTAATTATTAAACCTCGCTTGTAACTTTATGATATTATGAAAGAATCTTACACATTTTAATAAGACAACATTATGATACGCAGTGCATCCCAAAGCATGCTTGAATTAATTATAAGTTAGATAATAATTATAATGAAATGAATAAATTTAAAATTAATCTTTTACCATAATAAGTAATTACTTGACTATTTTATTACATTTTTAAATACTATTTTCTCTCTTCTATTTAGGTGGGAGAACAGATAATAATGGTCAATGGATACAGTGGTCCCCTATTTGGGGTGACTTAATAACTACTCTAGTACCCATAGTGTTTGGTATGGAGATAAAGTAAGCGTGCGAAAATACTACTAAGAGATTGGAAGGACTTTTTCTACATTGCCTCTTGATTCAAGAGGGATTAGTTTAAAATTTATTGTAATTTGGAGGCATCCTAACTCAAAATTTAATATATATATATATAAAATTGACTATAAATTATGATACGAAGAAAAATAAAGAAATAAACTACAAATAGTGGCGCAGAATATAATGAAATTAAACCCAAAGCTACAATAGTTTTTGAAAGGACTATGTTATGCATGACTTGCATGGATCCATCCATCTATCAAATATTGCTTAGATCTTAATAAATATTTGTCACTTAATGAGCAAGAAGCTATAAGAGACAGGGAATATTCCAGTGAGCATTAAAATAAAATTATTATCATTGACTTGCTAAAGTGTATTTTAAGCCACTCCAAGTTGCAAATTGTCAAAAAACAAAATTATGTTTACTCTATCTTTTCTCGAGTAGGTAGAAATTTGTTTTTCAGTTGCTCGCGTAGTCATAGAAGGAAGCGCATAGCTGTAGTTTATTATTTAAAAATAGTTTATCATAATTTAAAAGTTCGGTGAAGCTTTTCGACAAGTGAACCCATCCCATTGCAAAGGGATTTAAATGATAGAAATAATGATCGCGCACCAAAAAAGATATGTTTAAATTTTAAAATTATTATATATAAGTTAAGAAGGATAATTATTGCACGAAATCTAACACTGAACTAAACGAGCCTCAAAGAAAGATGTTTGCAGGTAGATGAATGTGTGATAAACAAAATTAGATTAAAGACTAGTTGTAATATCACGTGAAAAATCACAAATGTTGTCCTCAAACTATGGGAAAGAATAACTCAAACCTTTGTGTAATAATGTAAAAACATAAAAAAAGGCACAAACATCATGGTATTAGTGTCGTATTTATTATATAATTGTGTGAAATCTTAAATCTGAAATGCATATAACATAAGTTGCATACAACTTTCCTGGTAGTTGACCATGCATGCTTGGGGAGGAAAGACCAGTCATAACTGGCAGCTGCCAAATTCAACAATGGTGGAATCTTGGCTTACGTTTTCGTTAAAAAATTATATATATATATATATATATATATTTTATTTAACTACTGAAGGCCATATTTTACTGGCCTTAAATTATAAGTTTCAAGCTTTGGCTAGAGTATAAAATAACTCATGAATCATGACAAATGAGTGGGCTGCTATTTCTTGACTTATAAGTAGTATCAACATTGGCTGTTGACGCCTACATAATGTGACCAAAAAATCTTTGATCAATATGCCTTGTCACGTGTGCTTCTTCCTTCTTGTTAGTTACAGCTAACTCTTATTATTATTATTATTATTGATTAATTAAGTTAAATTGGAGCCTAAGACGACAATTATGTCTGACATAGAAAAAAAGAAAGGAAGCATATATATGAATACACAAAAAAAAAAAGAAAAAAGGAGGGGGAGAGAGAGAGAGAGAGAGAGAGAGAGAGAGAGAGAGAGATAGAGGACACTTACCTAGCTAGTTTCAGTTTCAAGTCTCTTTTTTTTTTTTTTTTCCTAGTTTTATTATATAAATTTACTTGAGACTGGACTATTGAATTCACTCAAATGTTAAATTTAAACCAACATTATTTGCAGTGGAAGAAAAGAAATTTAATATTTAGACCTTTAAGCACAAAAAGTTGGTATATGGACCTGTTTGCATGAAAAAAAGCATTTATTTCCTTTAAAAAGTACATCTTTTTTGTAATAAATTTAGCTAGATCTTTTTTAAAAAGAATGAAACCATGAAAAAAAAAAGATCAACTTTAATTTTTTTTAAAAGTTAAAAATTTTGACTTCTCAAAAAAGTATTTTTGTCAAGAAAAAATTGTAAAAAAAGGTGCTTTTAAGAAGAACAAATCTGAATTAGCCCGAATTAGCACTATTTTAGTTTCAAGATAACAATACAATGTTTATGTTGATACCAGGGACCTCGAGGGAAAAGGAAGGATAAAAATTATAGGCCATAATACTTTCTCAGGAGTCAGTGTATTTCCTTGGTAGTTTTTTTTTTTTTTTTTAAAAAAGAAAAGTAAAAAAAAAAAAGGGGCAACATTTTCATGCTTTTTGATTTTGTCTATTGAAGCTGGTCAAAAGGATGACGCTGCATTGAGAATGAGTAATTTGAAGCATAAAAGGATGAAGAATTTGTTCTTGTCCTATCTGATGAATGGAGAGAATTCTTTGTGAAATCTGATGCTTTAAAGTAAAGATAAGGTCATCAGTTATACTTTTTCTACTTTTTGTTCCTATTTGAACGCTGCAAGACCAGAAGTTTAAGTCTGAAAGTGAGACTAATATTATAAATTTAAAAATAAAGATTTAGAATTCAAATTTATTGAAAAAATGATCAATCCAAATTATTATTCAAATTCACGTATTTTTATTATGATTTTTTAATGAGTACTCTGTTACACCCACTAAAGTTAGTTAAATAACTTCATGTATATAAAAATTTACCATCTTTAATCATTTTCACATTAAATAAAATCCAACTGCTGAAAGAATAAGTGGTTAAAAATAATAAATTTAATATCCAAATGATTAAAAATGCTAAATGCTAAAATTTTCGTATTAATGGAAATATTAATCTAATACTAACCGATGCAATGTTGTATTCCATAACAAGACCTTTTATAATGTACCCTATCAAGTCATTTATCATGTCTTCCACCAAAGCATAGATTCAAGAATTTATGCCAACAGTGTGCGGTGAGACAGAAAACCAAGCTTGTGCAGTACATCACGAAAACAAAAGGCGAAGAGTCCAAGTGGGTAACCCAATTTTGAACCCACACGAAATTCTGAGTGGCATGTAACTTTTCTCAGCGTGAAGATTAAGCACAACTTGCTCTTAAGCAGAACACAACAACATGGCACTTGTGCATACAAAGACATGAACAGTTGATGATGGCACGTACTGAAAATTTCTTCGTTAGTGTACAGACAGCCTAGATATTTACAACGAGCATAACTGAAAGGGGGCTAACTCTTACAACTGCAAATTTACATGCTAAACTCTATCGTGGACGATAATTAACACAACAATGTTACAACTGAGAGGCTAGCTATGCAATCTGTCATTTTGATAGCTTGTTCATAGCAGCGTTGATTCTCTCGTCCGTGATCAGTTTGAAGTTTTCGTAGAAGTCTAGAATTTCCGTTGCGATGTTCTTCACCTGACAACAGTCAACATAATCAAGAAGTGGTTGGTACTTAGATCAGCTTCTAAACTTCTAAGTCAAAATCCATAATAAGTTCGAGAAGATAACATAAGCAATTTGATATTCTTCAGAATACTACTGTATGCAATTGTGTGTGAACTAAGCGTAGTTATATCTTTCTTGGCGGTAGAAAAAGCAGAACAGATTATGTGAGCATAAACAACACGAATTTCAACAGAGCTGATACGGTTCAAATCCAAGGACCGCCCACCCCAAGGCGACCGGACCAGAATACGTTTTCAGACCTGCCAAATCAGTGTTCCCAATCCTGAAAATTTCACTCTAATGCAGTGCATGCTCGACGAATATACAAAGCATTTTCGTTTAATGAGCCAATGATGCCATCTATAGATAATATCTTGCATAGATTGGTTTTAGCTTTCCAAACTATTTCTGAATCTGTGCAAGTAAACTATAAAATGATGTACAAAGAAGAATGATGATTAAGCTTTGTAGACTTACAACAGTCATATCAACTCGGAGCTCTTCAAACCAGGCAGTATTTTCTTCTTCTCTGAGCATGCTTGCAATATATATGCAGGCTAATGCAATAAGATGTGGAGGATGTATAAGCATAACATCCATCTTATAGGTATCATTGAGAATTCCCCTGCATTAGTAAAATTGTTAGAGTAAGAATAACGATTCAATATACTAATTCTTATTTTGTTCTCATCAACTGGTTACAAGATCCTTAAAACAGAAATGGAGGCTTCCCTACATTCCTACAATGTGAGAGTGTCTTTATTTGCATAATAAATAGAGACTTTCCTACAGGTCAAATCAACTCAATTTCCATTTCGACTTTGTGTAGCATATATTTTCTGTCCTTCCCATTATTCACCATTTCTACCACAGTTCTTGTACTTGACAGTCATTCTCTTAGGTCACAGCACAATAACTAGGGTCAAATTGTTAGATTGTGAAATATTACTGTTAGAGCTCCATGTCAATATGGTTATTTAGATGCAATTTAATTGCATTGACAATCCTTTTTCAAAAACTCTGGCTGATTCCCAGATGCATTTTGATCAACTGTTGAGAGAGATGCATTTTCATCAACTCCTATGAGTGACTTGAGCCCAAGAATGAACTGACACTCACATTGATCATGTAAGAGATCAGGAAATCAATTGATCACTTTCACTTTGAGAGAATGCATTAATTTGTCGTCGTTATTATAAGCAACTAATGTCCTAAGGTCATCAGTTCACCTCTCCAACAGTGTATGTGGGGCAACTGCAGAAGTCTAAAGCAGCTTAACATTTCAGAAAAATGCATGAAGGCAAATATATATATGTATATTTTACCATATTAGCATGCTTATATGTGTTAAGGTAGTATACAGATTTATGAAGGGCTGGTCTCACTACCAAACTAATTGAGTTGCATCATTCATGCCAGCATCTTGAAGCAACCTGGAAAAGGAGAACAGGAGATGAAAGGAAACCAATCAGTACGCTAGAAGAAAGTAGATCATAATGCATCATAGAGAAGAAAATCATTGGACAACAAAAGGCTTAGCCTGAATTAATTTCTATAACATATATTAAATCATCCCTCTGCCTCACATAGAATATCCAGCGTTCTTGGCACATAAATTAATCCGGGAGATGATAATACACTCTTTATGAGAAGTTAGGGTTTGTAGTGGGTACTCAAGTTAGTTCGTAGATGTTTGAAAGATTAAAGTTGGAAAAGTGAACCTAAAAGCTTAATATTTTCTATATTACAATACTTGAAAAATTAGTGAACGTCCTTTTTCTTATTAATGAGTGGTTGAATTATGGAACACTCTCCCCGAGCAGCATAACTAACAACTCTATTAGAAAGTCTGATCAGCGACTTCTAGACGAATTTTCTATTTTCTGTTTATAATATATGAAAAATTAGTGGATGTCCTTTTTCTTATTTTTTTTATTGCAAGGAGCAGGCTACTGGATATTCAATTTGTGACAGAGGCTAAAGGTAACAGAACATTGGAAGTTTGTTACACTTGAGGATTGCAACAATCCAAAAATATGGCAAATAAGAAGTAGATGTTGAACAAACTGGATGAACTTTTAACATGTCATTTCAGTTTCTGCTGATTTTGCAGTTGGAACTAATAGCTCTGATAGTTTTGACATGAACATTGCGTGTTAATCGGCAAATGAGGAGTGATTCATTTTCTCAAGAAGCTATATTCAAGATTAGGTGCAAACACTCTTCCAACCACATACAATCATGAAACATTTTGGTTTTCCCACCTCAATTAGTAACCATGAAGCTTGAGATCTAGAGAATATAGCCCAAAAAATGCAAAGCATAATCTAGGAGCTACAACTGTGCAAACAACTTCAAAAGGCAGATCAAGATAGCAAGGATTTTTACCAAAAGTTCATTGCATGATGAAAGGTGTATGCTTCATAATCTGTATGATATTCCATTGTGAATGGATGATTATGAAGAAGAATACTAATATACACACCAAATATTATGACCAAACAGCATACTCAGAATAGATGGTGTTTTATTTCGTAAGTGGATCTAGGTATGTGCTTACTGAGATAATGAATGGTATGGATGGAAGACAACTAAAAAATAGTTGAGGGCCTCCAAGATTTTCATCTCCATTTCAAGTATCTCCTTTATTTCATACCGATACTTCTCAGCTGACTCTGCATAAGCAAAACACCTGGAGCTTAATACTTGCACTAACCAGAAAAGTGATGCCTCAGGAAGTGAAAAAGTGGGAAAACATTGTGCAATAGAGTCTATCCGCAGAGATACGAGTACAGGTATGTACGTGTTTTCTTTATGTAAAAAACAAGAAGTCTGGCCTGCACTGTGCTTTCTTCCACTTTTGATGCCAAGTACAAGCACGAAGCAGCAACAAGACGAGGATCGTATTCAGTCATACTCTTTCTGAAAGCAAAATATCATTTAGTGCTTAGAAATCTGCAGTCTTCAACATGCAGTATGATAAACATTTTGCTGAGCAGATACATAAATGATGGATAACAAATCTGACAATGATTTTGAAGGATATGCTTCACCACAATCTAGTCAGTGAAGGTAGATCATTACCGCTTCAGTGTTCAATCCCACTTATATTTTCACCATTGACTTCATTAAGTCAAAGATATTTTGCGGAAAGCTATTAAATGAATATCTTCAGTATTTTGATAATATGAATTTTCGAATAGTATTGGTTCTTGTGAGTGCTTTCAGATGACATATTGATTGGAAGAAAACAAAACACATAAAAGTTTAGATACCAGAAAAGCCAAATTATGACTGCATCAATGGGGTGAAAAAAGTGTTAAGAGTATCCTTTTAGAAAACAAATCACAGTTAGCCTTTAAAGAAATTAAAATTAGAAGTTTACTGCCTTCATGTCTATACTAGGATAAATATGGTAAGAATTTAAACAAAAATAGCTAATGTTCAACCCTGATGTTGTATGGACTAGAGCAAACCTGACATAAACACGTCTCATATAAGTAATTGCAGTGGCCACGACCCTGGAAATTAACCAACATATTAGAAATGACAAAGTTGGTTGAAGTTAAATAAAAGAAACCATTTCACATATTTGTAACCATATGTTTCATCTGTCAAACCTTCTTTCAAAAGGTTAGAGAGTTCACAAACATGTCATAGCAATACACCCCTAGTACATCACAGATGTATAACGTTAAAGTTGATCCGCCATCTGCAGTCAGTGCCATCATGCTGAGTGGACCAGCAACTGCAGATTCTTATTACAGAAAAGTCACATTATCATCTTGCTATAGGCAATTAAACTTGTCAAGGAGGCTCATTAAAAGACGCTATACATGCCTTCTAATTCAATTCCTAGGATACCGTTTAAGAAACATTAAGATCTATGGAATGAAAAATAAAGGTACACGTTCCGGATTACGTGCAGTAAGTTTCATCCTTTAGATATTATAAGCTTCTTTCCAATAATCAAGTACTTATGCTATGGTAAATCACTTTTCAGCTAGCACTGCAATGTGATCATAGCAATGAAACTTCAGAGGCATATTTCTCAGAATATAAGATCAGACCTTTGCCTCACTTTCACGTTTTGAGCCAATCTAGCAATATCTGGAGCAGAAAACAAATTTACACCATTAATAGCAATTGAGTATGATATAATGAGTATTTATCATGTAAATCCAGATGCAATGAGTTTCTATATCACACTAACAAGTCATTAAACAAAATCACAAGTGAGATTCGGTGAATTATGAGGCAGCTACGAACACTCTCTGCAAACAAACTTTACAAATTATGGTTGGAACTTGGAGAAGGTAATTCACAAATTGCTCTCTAGTTGATTTAGGCGTTGACCTACTAAATACAACCTTTGCCTTCATAGGCGAGGCTATTTTCCATTAATACGACAATTAAGGTGGAGAAATATAAACCTTTTTTTTTTTTTTATTCAAAACAGAAACTTCAACACAAAACACACAGAGAAATACATACAAATGCACCCACTGTGTGTGTATGGAGTAAAGACTTACAAATAGCCATGTGCAGCTTGATGAGCTTGAAATCTTCAAGGGTAATCCCTCTCTCTTTATCAAGCGTATGCACAACATCAACTTCTTCTGGGTCTAGCAGCTGCTTGCTGTTCACAACACAATTAAACCAACTCAATTAACTAAACTAAAAAAAAAAATCTAATCAAACAACACAAAAAATTGAAAAAAAAAATCCTCTTGAGATGGAAAATTAAGCAAGATAACAAGTAAAATATTTTTCGAAAAAAATGGAGACAATTGGGGTTTAGATTTTTACTAGTGTGATGATGACCAGAAATTAGCAGCCATTTTTTTGGACAATTAACTGACTGAGGCAATTTCTAATCTGGAAACGGAAAGTGCCACGTCTATTTTTTTTTTTTGCTGTAAGAGGTGGGCTCATGAGTACTATATTTTAGCCCATATTTTTTGGCCCGATTGTGATTGGGCCATTTGGGCTGATTAAAATCAGGTCTTTGATTAACTTCTGGGCTCCTAATATTCTCAAAAGGTGAGTGCTGGGCATCTCAAGTGTTGAAGCGATGGCCCGAGTGCTTGACACCTTAAAGATTCTTTTATTTTGTTATTTGATTTGAATCATTTGGAAGTCTCGGATTTTAACTAATTAACTTGTATTTGGAGTATTTAGAGATCATTTAAAAGCATAAAACAATTACGAGAGACGCTTAAACATGCAATTCTTGAAATTTAAAATTACCCTTATATCATTACTTTTAAATTTCAGGCGTTAGTTTAACTATTAATTAAAATTCTGAAAATTCCCTGTAAGATAAGGTAACCGCTATTAGTAAGTTTGTTGTGGGACTTAAACATAAGAAGATTTTAAATACAGCTAGAAAATTTAAATTTTAATAAAAGTAAGTAAATGACACAAACTGAATTCATGTGGTACCATTTCAAATAACACGTGTTGAAGAAATTTTCTGCAAATATTCTGCAAATAACAGTTGATACATTTTTTTTTTTTTCAAGGGAAGCTTCATTTGAGGTATTTTAAACAACTATAAGAGTGGAGACTCATTTAATTATCAACGGCCAACAATTTTCTGAGAGGATCGAGAGTTCTTCAATCCAATAACTTTCAGTGGAAAAAGTTAGTCCAATCGATACTTTTCAAAGTCTTATATTTCAACAAATCCAATTCTACTGGCAAAAAAACGGCGGAAAAAGTCGATATCATTGTGCGCTTCCACGATGTCATGTCGTATCATTGAGCAAAGTTTGGCATGTTCATGAATCTGTCAATTACATATGGGTCCAGCAAAAATCCATGCATGACTTTTTTTTTTTCCTTTTTGGGTGCGTTGAAACTTTAATTTAGAAACACACTACCAACCGTAGATGGGTAATTATACAAGAAAAAGTAAAAGAGCTGAAAGCAACTAGTTATTCCTTAATAATTAAGATTAATTTAAGACTCAATCCCAATATATAAATCAGGGTGAAATTAAATGATCTAGCAAACAATTTTCCTTCAAGTCCTGCCCATCTGGATGATTGCATCGATACGTCGACAATGATAAACCAAGTTTAACCCAAATTTTCTTAACATGTTCTGCTGAGAACGGTTTTCTAAATTCTAAACGTGTTGCAGATGTTCAAATGCTTGAATGCTTGCGGTGCATTTGCAGACATGCATACAGCTATATTTATGCAAATAAGACTTACAACAGAACGGCTTGATCTATTCCAAGAGTTAAAATGTTCACGAGAACTGTAACTTGTACAATTACTTCCCTTTTTACTTTTAATTTACGAACATTAAACCATTTATTTCCTTTTAAATAAGTAGATTCCAATTCATGTTAGTGTCATATAAACTCATATTTAGGCTCCATTTGTTTTGCAGAAAACATTTTCCTAGAAAATATTTTCTACATTTTTCAGTGTTTGGTTGTCAAAAATAAAAATGTCAATTTCCCTACCATTTTCTTCTCTTCCACTTTGGCCATGTTTAATGTGATTTTCCTGAAAAATATTTTTCTTTTATAAAATTAGGAAAACATTTTCTTACAATTATTAAAATTCCCCACCCAAGCCCTAACTCTACCCCCACCCCAACACCAACCCTACCGCCACACCCGCCCTAGCCTCTTGCCCCCCCCCCGAGTTGGCGCCCCTGCACCGATGACCTAGAGCCCCAGTGCCCTAGATCTGGCCCCAGCCCCCAGGCCTGGACCGCATACCCCAGCCCCTGGCCCTCGACCCCCGTGGCCCGAGACTCAGATGCTGAACCCTGGGCCCCAGTCCCAACCTTATGGAAGTCAAGGGCCTAGTCCCAGGGCCGGTGGGTCCGAGGTGCTTTAGGCCTGCCGCTCGCTAGCACACATAAATATATATTTTTAGTGTCATTAAAAATATTTTTTAATTAATGTTTATTATGACAACCAAATGATGAAAAATCTTTTCTACGAAAAGCATTTCTTAGGAAAAAATTTTCTATGTAAAACATTCTGCAAAAAAAGTTATTTTCCACAAAACAAACGGAGCCTTAGTAATAAATTATGAGGTGAAATTTAGATGATTCAATTAGAGTAATATATCTTAAGTGAAACAAATGTAGAAATCGTATTGGAAAGATAAATTGTTTATCGCTACCCCATGATTAAGAAAAGTACAAATCATTAGCAAAAGTGGGCAGTACACACGCTGCCAAGCTCGTGCTCAGTGCTTGTGGACAGCAGATGATAATACATTATACATGCTTCATCAGGTCTAAAGAAATTGGATCACATCTATTTAAGTATATATCTAATTATAGTATATCATAAAAGAGTTCCATTTTTGCTGACGAGTTGTATCATTTGTATTATCTCGTAATAAGTAGAAAGTTATAACAACATCCATATACATAAATCTTATCTATTAAAAAAGGGGTCACAACTAATAACGAGACTCAAAATATTATTTACGTAAAAATACAAGAAAAAAGCATACACTTCAATTATAAAAATATTATCTTGACTCAACAATTGAGCCATAAATTTGATAGGGAAGAGCAGGATTTGTTGTATACATTAGTTTAAGTAGGTAACATTTTCAATAAAAGAATTCCATGTTAGATTGGGTTATAAAAAGCCCCAACATATCAATTTTACTCGAATCATCTGATGGTTTGCCTGCGCATTCTAGCTCCCCATGATGCCTTTCCTCTATGATTCTTGATCATGCTCCTCCGCTTTAGCTCACTGATCTGAGATTGCCACCTATTCTTCCACTCCCCCACATCATCCAATCTCTGCCACAATATGATACCAACACATTAAGCAAAAGCGCGACACTCCTAATATAAATAAATGCAATATGTTCATGTGTCTCGGAATCGGAATTTGATACGAGGGTTTTGTATCACCAGAAAGAAGAAAAGGGGCAAAAAAAAAAAAAAAAGAAATGCATTTACCTGGAGGCGCAATCTCCCAGCTAAAACGTGATCGTAGATAGCTCTACTGTGTGGATCAGAAAGCGTATCATAAGCCTCCTTAAGCATAATAAACCTCCTGGTGTGCTCCTCAATATAATCCGGGGGTGACACATCAGGGTGGTACTTTCTTGCCAACTGCTTATAAGCTTTCTTGATCTCTGGGAGCGTACCACTCTCTGGAATCCCAAGCATATCATAGAAAGTCTCCATCGTCGTCTGTGCAACGGTGCTGGCTCCGGCCATGGCCATGGTCCTGAACGAGCCTCCAGGTGCAGTTTTGACAGAAAGTCTTGGCGTTGTTGTGAGCTTGGAATCAAAAGACAGGCGAGAGCAGCGGCCATGGCTTGATAGTTTGGTTTCTTGGTAGCTTTTCGAGCAGAGAAAAAGCCCTGATTCGCCACCTGGTGAAACCAATCTGCGGCTCATCATTCTTGTTGTTGCCGATGGCTGTTGGCTTTTGCTTTGGCCTGCTGCTTTTGATTTCTTCTCGCACTTGAGCTGTTCTAATATATACGTCTTGCATGTTGCACCGAAAGTTCCGTGAGGGTGGAAAGAGATGGGTTTATGCCATTTTTTTTATTCTGACGTCCAGAAAGGTATGTATTAGAATAAGTGCTTTTACATTTTCCTGTGAGGAAAAAATGTGCGCATAGAAATATTATATTGCTTTTTATTTGTTTCTGATTGGCAGACTTTGCTGACTGGCAAGTCTAATGTAGCAGCCCCCTATCGATTAAAACAAAGAAAATTAAGCTCTTTTTCTTTTTTTTTTTTGTCAAGAAAATTAGGTTGTATTTACTCCACTACTTGTTACCTGAATCAGTGGGTTTATTAATTTGGATAAGCACATCTATTTTGTCAACAAGGGAAAAAGAAAAGAAAATGGAAAAGAGTGCTTGGCCAGCCATGATGAGAAGGAACAAAATGGTGTTTGGTATAACTAAAGATTATTTGGGTGTTCTTTCTGCATTGAAATTTGATTTGGATGATCCGAGTGAATCATCCCTTTGACAGAGGTAAATCTTTGCCGACTAAGTAAAAGGATAGCAAGCCACGGATCATGTTTACATGTATTTTTATTACTATAAAATTCATAAATAAAGTAGTTAATAGTTGAATGACCATTATCTCTTTTGTAGTGAAGAATCTTATACGTGTTTTTAGAAAAAGGAATTTGTCAATTTCTCGAGGTATCAACGTGGCGTGAAAACACATAAGAAATCTAGAATGGAAATGGAAAAGAGAAGTAATTTCAGTTCCTTCCGAATTAGGAGTCGATCCTATTTCTGATAGGTGTAGTTGACAATTGAATCCAATTTTATGAAAATTAATGCTAATAAAATGATAACATAATTATTTTAAAATGACCTTTATTGTCGAGTGCTAAGATCATATAATTATATAATTCTTTCATCATTACTAATCTCTCGGAAGCTAGATCTGTAGATGAACGAAATGATAAAATTCCGGATATATACACATGAAAGCATTCATCAGCTCAGGCCCAGAGGCAACGACATTGTAGTTCGCCTTTCTCTGTTTCATGTAGCATGCATCATCAGAAACGGCAACAGTTACTGGGATCGCAAACAAGTCACGAGCCGTCCTGAAATTTGAGTTTTTTTTTTTAAATTATGAAATTTGAGCTTTCTTTTTTTTAGGAAACCGTAAAAGAAAAATTAATTAATTTGTTTCAAATGTAGAGTAAGTAATTTTTAATTTGGTTTCAAATATAGTCAAAACCGTATCAAACCAACCCATTGCACATATAGGAGCAAGGGATTCTCCAAACCACGTATGATTTGAGACAAATTTCTATCAGGTCTGAAACGATAAAAAAAAAGTCTTTATAACAAGTGTGTTTCTCAGAAATCCAACTTGTATTTTTTTCCTTTATGGTCATGAGGCGGCTACTATCTCAACTAACAACTTGTTGCTACTCATTGTTCAACATTTTTCAACTTTCCTCAATGTGAAAGGTTTTTATGATTTGTTGATAGCTCCTGATACAAATAATTTGGAATACAATTATACATCAACTTATCATTCCAATAATGAATACAAAAATTTTGATATTTAACACACGAATTTTTATCATATAAAAAATTGGTATAAAAAATGACATTATAATTTTATCATTTGCAATTTTCAAAAAGGGTATTATATATCTTACCCATAACAAATTTGGTGACTTTCATATTAAGGCACGTAAGAATCTTTTTATTCTGGTGGATGATTACAAGTAAAAAAAATAATGCATCTTGCCTTTCTATTTGTTTTATATTCGAAAAAAATATTGCCAGTAGTAAGGCAAATGTCGAAAGAATCATTTCAATTTTAATTTTTGAGCACGTGAAATTCTAAATGGATAAAATACCTGGGCAATCGTAATTTTATTGCCGAAAATAAAAGAGGTAAAATTTTTCCAATAATGACAAAAAGCATAGTTAGCCTTGGCCTCCTTCACGAGAAAACGTTAAACAAAAAAATCTTATGGGTCGGGGAGCAACCATCCATTCATGGAAACAGAAATAGAAAAGATTTCATTTTAAGTTGACAAAAAACGAACACGTTTTTCTTAATTCAAGAGGAAAATTTTAGGAAGTAAAAGGAAAGGATAAGACTAAGGAGAGGAAATATTTAAATTTTCTTTGAATTTAAAATGATTTTAAACGTTACGATTTTTTATTTTTTATTTTTGGGTTAGATTAGAAAGCAAATGAAAGAGAAAAATAAATTTTATATGCAAATACCACTTGTATTTTTTCTAATTAATTCCGTGTACATTTTCTACCGAATGCTAACTGCTCATCATATAAGAATAAGGTTTTCACTCCTTTCATTATACTTCAATTCGGGAGGATTTAGTTTTGCATTTAATATTTAAAGGGGCGAGGCTTATCTCTTTTTTCTTTATTATTCATGATATATATATATTTTTTGATTTGATGGTTATGATAGTAAAATTGTTGTGTCATGTAGTAGGCGTGAAATTGTTATCAAAATTTTTAAGGCTCGCTTAAATAGTTGAGGAATTAAAACGTTCCATGAACCACAATTTGGGAAATACCAAAAAAAATTAACCTGACATAAATAATACTCGACAGTAGAATTAAGCCAGGTGAAAAATGATTTTGTCAAACCAATTATAATTGGACTACTCTCAAAACTCTGGCCGCAAAATTGGACTGTTGTTCCTCAAATGATCAAAATCCGATCACTGACAAACGAAATTTATTCAAGACTTCCACCATAATGTACTTAGGGCTTGTTTGAATTGATTTTTTTTAAATAAATATTATTTTTTAAAAAAAAGTTACATCAAATTTATAATAACTATTTGATTGGATTTTCAAAAGAGTTGTAACTCTAAAAAAAGTATTGTTAAAAAAAATACTTTTGAAAAAAGTCAATCCAAACAAGCCATTAATGAAAAAGCTAAATTTATCTTAAACCTATTAATAATTTCAAAATATTGATAATTAAAAGAGAATTCTAATTTATTTAGCAATCTCTTAGGATATATATATATATATATATATATTTTATAAGAGGAAAATTCAATTATTAGAGTCAATCACCAACGGAGGAATCCCCGAGCATAATAACTCTCCCCCAAAATTATAAAATCAAGTAAAGCAGGTCACTCAACTTAATAAGGGGAAATAGCACACATAGTTCCCAAAGTTGGCATGATTTTTCAAGTTAGTCCTACTTGTTTAAATTGATGTAAATTAGTCCTTAATGTTTTAAAAAACCAATCAAATTAGTCCCTAAGATCAAAATCACAGTTAAAATTAACCAAAAGTTGATCACGCACTTTGCACATGACCAATGATATCAAGGTAAAATCGGAAAATAGAATTTCATCTCTTATGCTTATATAAAAGTGTAAAGCTCTTTGCTTTGTTTTCGTTGCTACTGGTGGCATAGGCTAATATGTTTTTTTTCCCCTCTTGCTTAATAATATTTTTATTTCGTGATTAAAAAAAATCAAAGCTGCAACTCTTTTTTTCTCATTTAATTTAATATGAAACATGAAAAGTTTAATATAAAAATTCTAGAGATGACAGCAAACAAATCATTCTAATTTAATTTGGGCAAAAAGCTAGTGATGGAACTAGAAGTGGAGGAAATTTCGTTTGTTGCAAATGTGTCAGGTTTTGTTGAAGTGGTGAGAGTAAAGGACAAGGATTCTATCTTAACTCATATTTTGGTCCTAACCTTCTAATAAAATCTTAACCATATATTTCATATATCAATAAATTTTCACAACTGATTTAAATAAAGAAGGATAAGAAAATGAGAATGAAAAATTAGTTTTGGCAGTAGTGTGATATTTCAATCAATGAAGAAGATTTGTTAAAATACAAAATATATGGTTGAAATTTTAAGTTAGAAGGCTAAGACCAAAATAGAAGTTAAGAGAGGATTCAAAGGTGACCAAACTGATGGAATCAAGGTTTTAGTGGTGCATTCAACATGTTGGACGTAAAGCCAATGAGACAAGTCTGAGTTGTCATTCCTTTTTCTTTCTTTTTTTTATTTTTAGTTGATTATAATACCTTGAACTTTTGTATTATAAATTTCATTATGGAATAATTTTTAGACAATAAAAGTTCCTAATTTTCATTAAAAAATTTCAATCAGATATCTAATGTGTCTTATAAAAATTCACAGTAAATCCAAATATGCAAAGAATGCAATAACTATCATCCAAAATATTAAATTCCTACTGTTTTTTTTTTCTTTTTGGCTAGGAATTCTTACTTAAAAGAATAGATAATCGGATTTCGTTTTATGGAGCAAAGGGTAAAATTGTCAATTGCTTGTATGTTTGAGGTCATTTGAGACATTTTCGTCAAAACTAACGTCCATTCTAATTGTAGGGACTAATCTGATCATAATAACTAAATATTGGAGACTTGTACGAATTATTTGAAATAATAGGAATTAAAATTAAAACTATGTAAATATTAAGGACTTATTTGAATTTAACCCAGTTAATAATAGTTAATGTGGCCCATACTTAACAATAGTTAACGCGAGCCAAACCTTAAACACGATATTCTCCTTACGCCTTTGCCCCGAGCACATCCCGGGGACACCCGCTGTCCAAATTATTGAGCGTCCAACCTACGTACCAATGTCCGTAAGCAATCTGTAATCTTAAAATAAGGAAAAATATCACCATGTGACACGCCATTGAATTTCCTTCCAACAGAAACATTAAATGCCAACGTAATCTCATTGCCAAGTGCATGATCTCATCGTGTCAACTAAAAACGCCTCCCCATTTATATATACCATATATACATATATACATACATATATATATATATATATATATATATTACTCTCAACAATTATTTTTCTTTTTCTTTTTGTAGTTTCTAACAAGAATTTATCAGTTCTGTGGTGATTATAACAATGGGAGTGAAGAGGGGTGCTTCGCCGGTGAACAAGGTGTTTGCATGGGTGAGAAGGCAGTCAATGAAGGTGAAGATTTTAATGGGCGTTACGGCTGCGATATCTGCATTGGTGGCTCTCAAGTATACCATCAAACGTAGCGACCATTTCTTTGTTGCAGCCGAAAGTGTTCATTTTACAGGCATCATGGTCTTGATTTGCAAGCTCACCAAGCACAAAACTTGCTCAGGTTCTCACTTCTTTTTTCTTTTCTTTTTTGGATTTTACTGTATATATAATGGCATGTAGTTTTTTTTTTCTTTTTTTTTTGGGTAAACCCTTCACCCCGAAGGGCCTGAACCCAAACCCAGTTCCTACGAGATTTGAATGTAGGGCGTTACTTCTAAGAGAAATAATGTCAACCATTTAACTTATCTCTTAATCCCATCATGTCGTGTAGTTTATGCTTTTATTTTATTTTTTGTTTTGGTTTCTATATATGGATGATGGAATTAGATTAGAACTTTTGTGTTTTGCTTTTATTTTATTTTTTGTTTTGGTTTCTATATATGGATGATGGAATTAGATTAGAACTTTTGTGTTTTACGCATGCAAAAACGTGAAATTTAAAAGCCTTTCTCTTCCTGTATTTTCTGTTCTTTTGTTTTTCAGTTTCATTGCATATTTTTGTCTTTTTCTTCTTGTTTTTCTTTTCTTTCTTATTTTTTTATATATTTGTGTGGAGAAGATATCGGTAACGTTTGGAATTCAAGCAAAGATTTAGTGCGTCTATTTTGGAATTTAATTTTCTCAATCATATTTTTTTAAGAGAGTTTTGAAAAATTAGGGGAAAAAACTGATCTTGGTAACAGACATTCAATGCCAAAGACATAACCGGATTGTACCACTGACGGAGGGGGGTCCACCTAAAAAAGCTGAATAAAATTGGCAGCTGAAACTCAATTTTATATTTTTTTGCGAATTTTTACAGTTGACTTGTTATTCTAAACTAGAGATGTTTCTTCAATAATATATAAACCTGTAGTATTGATTACCAAAAAGAATAAAGGTAGATACTATTGGCGGCTATATAATAAATTTTGGAGTAATACTAGGTGTCACTTTATTTTTATTATCTAAATATTATCTTTTATACGAACGCTAGCTGGCATGATAAGAAAGAGGGAGATTAAAAAATTTCCAAGTTATCATGCCAAGTATGCATATACGAGATGATAATTAAACGACAACATAGGGTCGTATTTAGCATTACACAAAAATTTTAAATGCTAAAACTGTTGTATATAACTTCAAGATAATTAGAAAAAAATGGTATTCCCACCCATATCACATTCTTGGCACTGACATGTATGCTTCTGCACTGTCATTTGTCTGATCAGAGGCGGAGCCAAAGAATTAACTTGATCATGAGTATATTTTCATTTTGACCACTTGGTTAAAGTTCTTTCTTTGTTCTGCTTAATGCAGGCCTTTCATTGAAGACACAGGAGCTTACAGCCATCTTCCTGGCTGCGAGATTGATATGTAGTCTTGTCTTGGAAGCTGACATTCACACCATTCTTGATTTTGCCACGCTTATATCAACTGTGTGGGTTATATACATGATAAGGTTTAGATTAAAGCCAACGTACATGGCCAATTTGGATGATATGCCCCTTTATTACCTGGTATAGTATCTTTTTCTGTTCTACTTGATGTTTTGAATGCTGGAAGTAACAAACTTTGCAGTTGTGTGCCAAAGGGAAGCTTTTCTTGTTCATTAATTGATCATATATCTCCTCAATTATTTGAATTCCATTTTTAACACTAGAGACTGTTTTAGAATTTCTGATGCTAACCTCTATAGCAATCGGTATATCGTATGATATCTAGTGTCATGACAAATTGTTCTACTTCAATTTTTTGCAAAGATTTTGCTGTGTTTGCTAGTGAAATACATATATGAGTTTCCAGGACCAGATAAGATATTTGACGCTTGGTCATATAAAAGGGTTATCATTTCAACATATTAGTTTAAAAAGGTTAATATTTCATTTTCGGGAAAAGAAATACCATATTACTCAAAACCAAAAGCCTTTTACAGATTAACTGTATTCAGTTACTCAGTGAACCTGAATAGTATCTAGAACCCAAACAATTTATTTTCTTCTCATGTAATGCAATAACTGAAGCATTTCCAAGTATTGAGCACAATTTTATGGAGACTTTTCATACGAGTCCTAAGTCTCACATAGTATCTGCGTGTTTAGTTCTGAATATCTAGCATGCAGCTATGGCACTCCGATCCTGGCAAAACTTGTACTTTGTTTAATACACATTCTTGAAGTTTAAGTTTTTTTATTCTTAAACAAATGGCCATCCATGATGCTTCTTCCCTTGCATCTTGCAGTATTAGCAGTTTCTAATAAGGTAATATGGTACAAGTAAATCGATTTTAGAATGAAGATTAGGACATCTCTGTTGCATAGATTTTGGAAAGAATAATTTGATCTATTATGTTAATAGGTTGTTTAACTACACCCTTTTGACTAGTCCATGCCTCTTTGATGGCCACAAGGATATGATTGTGAAAATCCATTCCATACATGAGCTTGTGTGCAATGGAAAGGCTTCATCAGTACCAGCTTATGAGACTTTTGATCTCTTTTGACAGTTAGTTCCTGCCGCTGTTCTAGCCATACTTGTCCATCCAAACATGTCGTATCCAATTATATCCAGAGTGCTTTGGGCCTTTTGCGTGTATCTGGAATCTGTTTCGGTGTTTCCTCAGCTTCGTATGATGCAGAAGGCCAAGGTTTGGGTCACTTGTATCTGCTCTCCTCTCTAACTTGATTTAACTGCTTTATTTGATCATTGTTTCACAAAGAATACATTTAGATTTGTTACTATCTATTGTGTTTTCATTCAGATGATTGAACCATTTACAGCACATTATGTTTTTGCATTGGGCATTGCAAGATTCTTAGGATGCGCTCATTGGATCATTCAGGTTAGTTTTGGAGAATGACATTCTACCTTATATGAATAACTTTAGGGTGGGTTGGTTATAATTCTTGTTACCTAATTTTTGTTCTTATTGACCAAAAATCAGAATTCAGGTTAGTTTTTGTTTTCATTGTCAATTTCAAAAAGAAACAAGAACCAACAAACAGTTTTTGCAACTCTATTAAACAAGAAACATTGGTTTTCTCATAAAAAGGAAGTCACAACTCTTATTCACATTTCGAATAGTTTTTTTACTAAATGAATCCAATGGGAATATCCCAAAAAGAAAAACACATAAACGAATATTTTAATTTTATGTTCACAGTGGTTCCCCGGTGATGGTTAAACATTTTATTATTTTATGAACTTTTAACCTTATTTCAAATAGTTTAATTTTATGTCATGTATTATTTGTTTGTTTTTGGTACAAACAAAAATATTTCATGACTTCTTGCTGTGAACCATGAATTATGGTAGATTTCGTATTTAATGTCGATCGTGGTTTGTATGGCATGTTAATGTGGAATATAATTTGTGGTAGACTTGTATATTGGTATTGTCTACTATTATTTTGTGTGGCACACTATTCTAGACTATGATTTGTGGTAAATTTCATATTTAGTGAAGTGTGTTATTTTTTGTAGTTTGTAGTGGTACAAAATTTGTGTTGTGGTAATGTTGTTTATGTAGTAAATACTTAATGATAATTCAATATTTTTTTAATTTGTTAAATATATTCGAAAAACCAACTATTCAGATCCGAAAACATCTGATATCTGAACATCCGATATATCCAGTCAAATATGTATCAATATTTAACGATCCGGTATCTGATTTCCCATTCCGATTCCCACACCTAAAAATAATTAAACAAAGTGTTCTATTAAATCTCGAAAACGATTACGATACAGATCAGAGTTGTTTAAATGTTGAGAGCGAATAGTATTGACCAGCCATGAGTTCTCAAGAGCACATACATGACTTATTATTTTACGCCATATAATCGTAGGCAAATTAATCTAATCTCCTCTCACATGTGCAGATGTATGAATCTGGCGGACGATACCTTTTCTTCATCGGAGCCGGGTACATTTGGCTACCCATGGTTTTGCTAGCAGAAACTGTTCAAACGTTCATATTAGCTGATTTCTGTTACTATTACATTAAGAGGTGAGATCATAACATAACATCTAAATTATTTAGACCCCAGTGTCTAATCACACATGTAGACTATTCATTAGGAGATTTTAACCACAAATTCTTCTGGTTTGCAGTGTCATGAGTGGCTATCTCTTGGTCAGCTTGCCTTCTCCTGTTTAAGAATCTTTTCAAGATCTACTCTTGGATTTTGGAGACTGTAACAGTAACAATTTCCTTTTTAATTTTTATATTAATAGGCGAAAGACTAGTTAGCTCTATGCTCATCGTGTGGCTGCGTTGGCAACAATTTGTTTTACAGTACTGGATTTAACTACAAAACTGGTAGCATCAGGCTTTTTTGAACTCTATATATACCCTCCTTTCTCATTACTTTTAGCATTCAATTATCTTTTTGCTGAGAAGCAGGGAAAATATTGTTGAAAAAGAGGACCTGGGATGAAGGATGCTAAAAGACCAGGAGCGTATCGTTCTTGGTAAATATGTAACTACAAAGTATTGCAGTTTTAGAGTTGAATCTAAAATATTTTATTAGTCAAAACTAATTAATCTTTGAGACCAATCAGATCTAAAATATTTTAATAGTCAAAACTAACTAATCTTTGAGACTGAAACTAATCATACTATTTTGAGGCTAAATGTCCTTTTTTTTTTTTTTTCAAATAAACATTGTTAAGGTGTTTTAGTCGGATTTTTTTAATTATTTTCTGGAATTATTGGAAAATGTAGTAGCAACAATTCTACAATTGGGTCTGTATTTGGCGGCAAATTCGCACACTAATAGAACTTGCCTAACATTTAAATATGAAGTTGCCACAACTTGTAGAAGAGTACCCCTGGAGTAGTGAATACTGTGATATGTTCATTTTGTGATGCAATAAGAAGAAAGCATGGATATGGCTAATGTTAGGTACATTAATTGGCGGAAGTATTCGACATTTTATCTTTTTGGTAATTATAGAAAATGCCAAACACTAATATTGGAATTTACAGGGTGTTAGGACCAAAAAAACAAATGAGAATAATAAACAACGAACACAATAGATTAACGTGATTGGACAAACCAACCTTTGGGGGAGCTCAAGTTTGAGAGTCTTTACACCTTTCTTCTTTTATCTATCTTCTTGTCCTCCATCTTATGCACTAATCTGTTTTATTTATAAATCCTTTTATCTCTCTCCATGTCCTCTATCTTATACACTAATCTGTTTTATTTATAAATCACCAGATTTAGCTTGTAAAAACAATTTTCTAATTTTATCAAAATTGGAAAATTTTAGGTTGCATTTAGTTTGCCTGTTTTTTGTTTTTATTTTTTATTTTTTATTTTTATTTTTTGAAAACAATTTTCATTTTCTGTTTTTTAAAATTTACAGAATGTGTTTGGTTACTAAAAGTGTTTTATTTTTTTATGTTTATTTATAAAATTATCACTTTGTTTTATTTATAAATTCTTTTATGAATACGAGCTGCAGCCTGTAACTAGTGAACGAAGCAATTCATACATCCAAGTACAAGGGACAAATCTTGCACTTTAAAATCTTTACGTCCTTGAAGTAGGACTTGGCTGAAATTTGAGTAGGTTGCCCTCAAATTGAAAGAATTTTAAATGAGAACTTTCTCGATAGCTTTATGGCTACGATAAGCTTTTTCAGTTTGGCTGGGGCAAACAAAAGGCAACGGTTCGAGACAAGCTCATTTCCTAACTAAAATTTTACTTTAATATTTTAATAACATATACTTCAACCTGGGAAATTATTAACAAGGAAAAAGACAATCAGACCTCCAAGTTGTACATTGATAGGCAATCCGAAAACAATAAATAAGTCTTTGTCTGATGTTAACAACAGACTTCATCAGCTACCAACCACAAGTCGCCCACATGCACCCACTACGCCCCACTCTACCAACCATCATTTCCAGTGGGCTTTTCCCAATACCCAACAAAACCACAGCAATATGCCACTACCACGACCAGCCAGGCACGGATCAATGCAATAAGCGATTCGCTGTAATCAAGCTTACTTTTAAAAGGGTGTTTGATTTTACTTATTTAGTGCTAATAAGTATTTAAATAATAAAAAGTACGTGAGAAGGTACTTTTTTTTAGTTAGCCAAACACCCTCTAACCTATTGGCTAAAGCCCGAGTTTCGGTTGTGACTCGTCCAGAGTCAAATCTCCGAAAAGGCTTCTAAACAATTTTATAGTGTTTATGTGTCACAATGGCCATAAGGCTTCTAAACAATTTTATAGTGTTTATGGGTCACAATGGCTATACGCGAGTGTACCATTCCAAACAAACTTAAATTGGATAAGAAGTTAACTAAGGGGGATGAGAGTTGGGGGTTATGGACCGAACTAGAGCCCGAGATGTAATCACTGTTATGAATAAGATTTGACAAATAATCTACTAAAAATTTCTTTGAATAATTTACAACTATTTAATTATATTAATCGTTAGAAATCGTTTAAAATATTATAACGCTATGAATCCTATTGCGAGCGAATCTATTTCATCCCTTTTTACCCGCATGATGTCCACGTGTCCACCATAAAAAAGAACCGTTCAGCTGAGGAGATGTCAACAGCAGACCTTCCCAACACGTGTCAATCTTTCCGTTGCCTAACTTTAGAAGAACCTAATACGGATAAGTGGGACCCAACTCAAGATGAACTCGACGCGTGGCACCATGTCAATCACTCAACGTGTCGCTTTCCAGTTGAAGTGAAAGTGACGATGCAGATACCAGTAGGGGGGACAGGAGAATCTAAACCCACGTGGTGGTCTTCAGTACGACAACTCGCAAACGTCAGTGAAAATCGATGGAAACGTGTCGAGACGAGAAGGACCTCGTCGCATGTGCCGCTTCACAGAAACTTACGTGGCAACATTAACGCATGCAGCCCTGGATTAAACAGTAGGTTTTAAGGTTAAAAAGACGAGATTTACTAATTAATCTAGCGCTAAACGCAGTTTACGCTGCTCCTTAAAAACCTTAACGCATCCAAATGGATGGTTTCGCAATCTTACGTGTCACCAACCGCCCTTTGCGTCTCCCGTTTCCCCTCCACGTGGCACTCCCTCCTTCCACCTTCATCGTATTTTGTTTCTTGTTTTTCTTCTGCTTTCCTCTACAATTCAACCAAAGTTTCAGGCCCCAGAAATGAAAAAAAAACTAGAAAAAAGAATTCAAAAATCCCGTTAGGGTTTCGATTTTGATTTTGAAAAATGTTGGAGGTGACAAAAGAAGGTGATGGTGTTGAGTTGAGCTTGGAGTTATCAATAGGAGGGTGTTATAAAGAAATGGAGAAAGCAGCAAAGAATGGAGAAGATGATGGAGATGGTGATGGTGGTGGTGGTGTTGTTGCAGAGAGTGAGAAGCTTCACGATGAGAGCAACAATGGCGGCGATGATCAGAGTGGGTCGGACGCCATGGATTATCAGCAGAGGAAGCGTGAGTTCCACGCGCTGAGGAGGCAAGAAGCGCGGAGGAAGAAGGCTGAGAAGCAGAAGAGATCGATGCTGAGCAAAGGGATCGTCAATGGCGACGACAAGGCTTACTTGGAAGCGCAGCAGTTTCAAGCGAGAGCTCAGGATAGAGAGACAAGGGAGAAGGAGAAAATCGAAGATTTCCCTCCTACAAATAACAACAATGCTGATAGCAATTTGCAAGACTCGAACGTTTGTGTAAACCAAGCCAAGATGTCGAATATTCAACTCCAAAACGCGGGCTGTGTGAATGGTTTCGGGGGACTATTTTGGGGTCAAGGTGTTGGGAAAGTGAAGCAGGATGAGAAGAATGTGACCAACTTGTTTCAGCCAGTGGCTACTAGAAGTTTTAGGCCTTATCATGGTAGCTGTGATTCGGGTCGGGTATCTCCTCTGGGTGTTGATTCGGAGCATAATAACTCTGTGAAATGCCGGCAGGGGAATCAGAGGCCGGTGTCGAATGGGTCGTCTTTGGAGAGGACTTCTTCGGCTTTTTCGGATTACCAAAGCACTTTGCACAAAGGTAATTGTGTTAATTGATCCTTTTCTTTTTTTTTTTTCTTTTCTTTTTTGGGTTACTTTTAGTGATTTTAATGTGTTTATTCATGAAATTAATCTTCAAGTTTAAGTTTTTAGATGAGGTTGTGTGTATATATCTTATTGCTAGGCGTTATTGTTCAAATGATGGCTTAGTTTATTTAATGAGGGTTGAGACATTGTGCCACAATATAATGTACTACCCAAGAGTTGGAAACTTGTTTCAATAGATTGAGAAATAAGCCGCAGAGGGAACAAGGTGAATTTGCACCGCATCGTTTTATGAAGAGACTTTTGGGACTGAGGTAAAGATATATGTTCTTAATATTGCGACGTTTATGGCAATTAGGATATGTAATTAAGTCCCAACTGCTTGATTTGACGATTGGTGATATCGGATGAAAGTATCATCTTCGTGCTTGTGGTTTTAAATTTATAACATCTTAGAAATGATAAATATGGTTGTATTTGAGTGCGCCAAGAAGAGAATCTTGAGACATCAAACTTGGATGAAATCACAAGAAGCTTGTAAATGGAGCGGAGGGGTAGTGTGATTTCATATTGAGCCAGCCAGGAGTGAAGTTGGTATTGCTTAATGCACGATTTGAGGGGGTTGATCAACTCCAGCACTCAGGCGAAAAAGATATCACCTATAGCTAATGTTTATAATTGGACATTAGCTTGCCTCATTTAAGATGAGAGTCATGTTTTACTCGAAGCAAAAAGGCTCGGGTCTCCCTCTCTCTATATTACCTTGAGTTGCATTATATTCCTTAGCGATAATGGAGCCGATGTGTTCCGGTTACACCCGCACTTGTTTGAGCAGCTTGTTATATTGGAAGGCCTTTTCTTTTCTTAGGTTGAAAAAGGGAAGTTCATACACGTGCTCTCTTAAATGTTTGACCTAGAAAATACTCTTTGCATGATCAACATTATCACAGTGTGGATCAAACAGGACGGATAATATGGTGTAAAATCATACATTCTTGGGAGTGTCATGGGGTTTCAACTGAGGGTGTAACGTATCTCTTAGAGTCACGATTCACCTTATGCTAAAATATTTTGTCGTGCTCTTCATTTGTAACGATAACATAATTCAAGTTCTTCTCTCTAATGTAGTTCTGTTATGACTGCAATTACCGCAGGTGGATGCTGCAGTACAGATACAGGGAGTCTTTCAAACTATTCCCAAAGGTGTCAACAGCAGTTGAGTGCTTCGGCAACTAGCGATACACGCGAACGTTGTGAAATTAATGGTTCTTCTGGCCAGATGGGATCTGAAATCCAGGCCAATGGGAAGACAGCAAATATCAATGTAAAGCTGGCTTCCTCAAATACTCCGACCCCTGAATGCTCCTCGGACTTCCAGAAACCTGATCCAGTCGAAAGCCCTACTTCAACATCCCAAGAACCGACATCTGCTACCTCAAAAGGAAGCAATGAAGTCACAACCAAGCCTCCCAAGCCACAAACGCACGAGCAAGGTGCTACTCCTCTTCCCCGGATGCCATTGGTCTCGACAACAGGAAATGGTCCGAATGGGAGAACTGTAAATGGATTTTTGTACAGGTACACTAAGACGGAGGTCAGCATCGTGTGTGTTTGCCACGGGAGCTCGTTTACCCCGGCCGGGTTCGTGCAGCATGCAGGAGGGATAGACATCTCTCATCCTCTAAGGCACATCACCATTGTTCCTTCTTTCGGTTGAGAACACAGATGCTTGACTAGTTTAGTCTTTTTTCTGTTTAATTTCCCTTTGGTTTCTTGAGGGAGTTACAGATGAGATGTTACGGTGAAAGTCTTCAATCTTGTTTTGGTACAAAACCATAACCTAACAAATGAGCTTTTCCTCGGACTGAGGAATTCCTAATTTAGTCGTTTTTTGTGTTACGATCAGTACAAAATTTATATTTTATCTTTTCAGTCACATCGTTATAACTTTATGAGGTGATTTAAACCTCACTTTTTTCTCGTACCGACAAGTATTTGAATCTGCTTAGACAAGCTGTAGTAAAGATGATTGCTGTGTGTAATATTTGAAGATCTTTCGATTCTTTCCACATCTGTCCTACAATATGGGACTATTAATGTAAAAACAGGAGATTTTAACCCATTCTTGAACCGTTTCTAATTTTCACGACCTTGTGTCTCTATTGCCCTTTTTTTGCCAGCCAATTTGCCACAATTTAGTTGAACTTTTCTTGATAATGAGTAATTTTTGCAAGTCTTGTTCATTTTTACTTTTTACCACTGTCAAAAAACAAAAAAAAAAAAAAAAATCTCTCCCATGCATTTCAATTATATTTAACCCCCGCTCCAGCATGCGCGTGAAAATGCAAAATATAACTTGCTAAATAAAAAATAAAACACAACAAGCAATCAATCCTGATGCTTTCGATAAAAATACACAACTTTCCAATTTAATTTTTTTTTCAACTATTGATCTCCTATAAAAATATTAGAAATTTATCAACAATTACACTTTAAAAAATATACTTATATTCTTTTCTAAACGTAGACCAAAAAAATAAAGTTCATCATTAATAATAAATAAAAATATTAAAAATATTTATTTTTCTGCAGATCGCACAACTTATACACTAGAAATGTATCACTCCTCTCCAGTTACACACCAAACGCTTTCTTGCATCGAGTGGAACAATCAAACATGCATGCTTTTCCAAACGTAAAAGCCATGTACCTAGTTAATAAATCAATTACACCAACATATGGATGCCCACTTCCAAAACTTTGTTCAAATTGAATTCAATACCTTTAAACAAAGTCAATAAACAAGACAATATACGAGGTTTAAACATATATCCAAAATTCAGATCCGTTATTTAGACAAGCCCCTATAAGATGTCAAAAATTTGCAATTAAAGCAAAATCTACGGCCCAACCAATTTCTTTTTTGGTCGGAAAACATTTCACGAAATATTTCCATTTCTCACAAGTCCAAGTTCCATAGAGAATCCAAACAATAAATAATTCGTCAAATGCCCATAGAATATAACATAAGAGAACCGCTCCACGGACACAGATGCTAGTATGCTACAAAGTCATAGTTAGTTTAGATTCATTCACCATTACCTATAAGCCAGCAACCCTCCCCCCCCCCCCCCGGCCCCCACGAAAAGGGTAAAACAAAATATAACAATATTAGTGGTTGCTTCCTACAAAAGTTTCAGATATCCCAATGATGACCTATTCTCCCAACACAGATGATATCCAACCACTTCAGTGCCCCTTAAATTCCAAAACAGAAGACCTAGTTAAAGCACGCTCTCCCCAACCAACCTTTAATCTACAGCTCTCCTCATGCAGTTGCAGAGACCCTTGGTGCGGTATTTTTGGCATGTCCATTAGCTATTCCAGCAGGACGGTTTATCCGCCCTCCGTTGTTCGTGACGTTTTCAGACCTCTGATATCCATCACCTCGGTTAGATGAACCTCCACGATTGCCACCCCTGTTGCCATATTCATTCCTGCCACCAAAATCATTTCGACCGTAGCCCCTTCCACCTCCATAATTTCCACGCCCTCTCCCACCCTCATTTCTAAATAAAGACCCTCTACCAGGTGCGAATCTTCCCCTATTGTTCACTGCATTGCAAAGTTTTTAAGTTTATCCACTAAGGCAAAATGATAATTTAATTCAATGTCTAAAACATTAAGTTTGAATTCGTCAAAAGATGTACAAGAATAATCCTGTGACAATCAGGATAAATGTTGCACCTAGACATATGTCATCTGCATAAACCAATGTAGAAGGAAAGGAAACAAAGGCTTGTGCGTCACCTATAGAAGTCTCAACAACAATGGTTTTCCATGAAAATTTTCCAATAGCACTATAGCAGAAAGGTAGTCCATCTCTTTCTATAACAATTTTGGTAACTGCTAAAATGCGTTGCTGAGGTAGGTCAAGGTGCACTTCTTACAAGCATTGTATTTTTTGATTAGCAAGGCTGCATTGCAAATACATCACAATATTTTTTTATACCAAATATGCACCTTCTTTCTCTTGGTTTGCATTATAATCACTTGTGTGTTCTGCTGTCAGCTAGGTCTAAGCACTTTTTACGAGCTATACAGGCCAGTGATATTCATTGCATCACAAAGGCTCTTCTTTTGAAATTGAAAATAGATAAGGAAAGCTTAGGTGGTTTCTGTTCATCTACTCTTTGATTATACTATTAGATGAAAAGTACCAACCAAAATCTTCAACAGAAACAGAAAAAGAAAAAGATTCTTCTGAAATTCATCTCAATAGAGTAAAATCCAAGTGAATTCCAACTTGCCTCGTGAATTGGTTGACCTTTTCTCCTCAACAACAGCCTGGCATTCGCCAATCTCAATTGGAGAAGCCTGAAACATCAATAGATCAGGTAAAAATGCAAAATCCTGCAGCTATTAAAAGAGAATGCAGCAACATCAGCAGATACCAAGCTCAATTCTGTTTCCATTCAGGGGGATATCCCCTTTTAAATTTGGAAAGAGAGAATGAAAAGGAAAACAAAAAAGCAAAATAGGTGCATTGTGGTTTATATGCATCCGAAAATGTAAACAAACCCTCTATAAAAGCAAGACCAGAAAGCAGAAAACTAGTGTAGAAACATATGACCCATGATTTAATAAAAGGTAATAGTTTATTGGAGATGATAGAAGATTTTTAGTTTTACCACCTGAACTAAATTATTTGGTATCATTCAGGAACTATTAACGTTTTCAGGATTCCCCACTTATCATATAGAGGCCAAATATCTAAAATCAAAATCCAGATGCACAACAGGTAAAACAATAAATGGAGCTCAAAATCCTAAACTTTGGAAGGCAAATGGAATATCATAAACCATCAAGTATGTCCATGGATTTCATATGCCATTGATTGATTTGCTAAAAGTTGTCACTCCACCAAAAGAGGAAAGGAGAAATAGGTCAAAAATCCTATAAATGGACATGTCACTGAATAAATTTGACTATTCATTATCAAAACCTCCATAAGCAACTAGAGTCAAAGAAAAGGGGATCGAAGTAATAATATAGAAGTTCAATAGCAACATATCAACTGAGCTAGAAATCATAGGGCAACACGTACCTCAATTGCTTTTTCCACAGCACTTGCCACCTCAAACTCCACAAAACCAAAGCAAAATACCTGTTGCCGCAACGAATGAATAATAAATACTTAGGAGGAGAATCGAGGAGTATAAAAGCATATAAGTAGATACACACTCTGTTTCTCCTGACTTGAATGCCATTATTCTTAATGGGCCCAAATTTCTTAAACTCCTCATGAAGCATGCCATGAGTTGCATTCATGGGGAGGCCCCTTATGTATATCGAGTACCCATCAGCTGCTGAAAAGTGAAAAATAGCTACATTTTAGAGTTCAGTAAACTTAATTGCACTTGTGACAAGAAGTTTTAGCTTAGAACAGAGGAGATGCCTACAGAATCAAACAAAATACCATACCTTCTCCCTCATGGTTCCCATTTTCATCAGCATCTGAACTGGAAACTAATCCATCATTCACTGATGCTGAGGATTGGTTCACTTGCTCTTGGGTCTTAGGTACAGATTTATGAGGAACAGGTTGTGGAGGTGAAAAGGTTGCAGAACTTTCTTCGAGATGCATCACCTAAAACAATATCACAGATCACTCAGAAGACAGATAAAGTATTCACCAACGAACTCTAACTGTAGGGTAATCTCACCTAGATATACAAAACAAAGGAGGAAATTCTCATAAAATCAACATAATGACAGTAGTTCATGGTTTGACACTCATGAAACGTTAAACAGGGTTTATGTTGGCAGGACTGCTGCTCTTAATCTTGTGCAAGGCGGAATATAGAAATAACAGTAATTCCTTGAACCCAGTCAGGGAAACATACAATAGAAGCATATGACTTCTTCGGTACTTCTTCAATTTTGGTGTCAGATTCCACCACCATCTGAGAATCATTCTGGGCTTCATCAACAACTTCATCTACAGGCACTTCCTCTTCAACAACCGGAACTTCTCCATTTTCAGGTGGATTGTACACCTCTTCCTCGTTACCCTTCTCAGCTGATGAAGCGCTTTGCTCCGAAATGTGATTCTCCAGCACTGGAGGATGATCTGAAAACCAAGACACGGAAAGACAAGAAATTACCAGTCAGTCAAATATCTTTTTTGGGTAGAACTTAATAGTCAATCACTGCCCATAACAATTATTAAACAAAGCATTTACTAAGCGCTTTCATTACTTTGCTCCAAAGTAATGGTAGCCCCCACATCAGTAGCCGGAGCTGGGTTTGCAACATGCTGGGCGCCATTCTCCACATATCTGAACATGTCATTTAGAACAAAGTAACCTCTATCTTGTGGAGCGAGAAAGAAAGTTTGAGTGAAGTTCCTTATCGTACAGTCCTTCTCTGTCAAATATCCAGTTACAAGGACATGAACTCCACCATTCAATGACTCTTGCGCATCCACGCACTGGATCTCTGCTCTGATGTCAGCATAGTTGAGAGAAAGAATCTTCTCGTTGATGGCCTGTTTACAAAGTATATACAACCTTAAAACACAAATCATAAAATACTAAGCTCGACAGATGATTCTTGCTAATGAAAAGATAAACACTCCCCACAACCAAATTAAAGATTTACAATCTCAGCTACTTACAATCAGTCAAAGATGAAGAAGCTTTAAGATAAAGCAGGCGAGGTCTATTCCGATGAAAACCAAAACCCAAACGATACGATATTTAACAAAGAAAACAAAAATAGAGTGACAGAACACTACTTACTTGCATTGTCGTAGTAACACTCATGGAGCCATCATCCTCGGGGCGACCAAGCTTACTGATATCCTGGTAAAACCGGTATACAAGCCCCGGGGAGTGGTGCAGTATGTGATAATACTGCTGAACAAATGCATTTCCAACCTATATTTCCCAAAGACAAAAATCAAAATCAAAATAAAAATATATACATATATACATAGCTGAAATTAAATAAAATACATATAAAACTAAAACAAAAAAATGTAGAACTATCTAACTCTGAAAAAAATAACTGAAAATTAGAGACGTACAACTTGAGCGGAGACAGGTTGTGCCGCGGCCATCGCTGATAAATTGGTTCCGTTCGCCTTCTCACTCACAGACCTTCCAAGACCCCTAACTAAACGTCAAAAACCAACTCACAAAACGCTAGCATTCGGTGATCTTCAAAACTTTTTACACATACATACATACATACATACATACATACATATATATATATATGAAGAGAAAACGAGGGGTTTATGTACCTGGATTCGAGTCGGATCGGAAGGAGTGGAGAGAGAGACTAGTGAATGGAGAAGTTGGGCTTTGTTTTTTTTCTTGTTGCAGTTTTTTTTTTTTTTCCTCCTTTTCTTCCCTCACTCTTTTGCTTCAATTTTTGAAGCCTCTCTTTTTGTTGTGGTGGAATCTAGGGTTTTTGGTTCGGGAGAAGGCGCGTACCTGGAACTTGGACCAAAAAACAAATGGGGTTTTTCGGGGGGATTATGTGGTATGGAAATAATATTTTTGAAATTTTCCTTTTAACTATTTTTTTAAACCTTTTTCTGGAAAAAGCCATCCCCTACTCTACTCCCACTCGAAAAAGAGAGAGTTTTAACAACTTGACTTATGTCTTAATTCCAAAAATAATATTTTGGGTTGTGTAAGAGATTTTTTCTCTTTTTTTCTTGGTTACCAATAGCATTTCTTATAGAAGTTGACCCACAATGTATAGAACAAAGTTACAATTATATCTAGCTCTAAAAACATATGAGATCAAATAAAAGAATTTATCATAATCACATAAGTAGTTCATCAAACATGTCAAGATGCAAAGGCAATATTAGTAAAAAAAAATCTTAAAAAAGAAAGAAGAACTACAATTGGAATTTAGAATATATTGTATCAAACATAACACAAGAGTTATAACTATCATACTTTAAAATTATATTACACTAGGAAAAAGAACCACACACGTGAAGAAGAACCTTCAACTTTGAAAGGAAGAGCGAAGCAGGAAATTTGAAGTATTGAATAGCAAATTCAATTGTAGTAAATTTGAAGTATTATTATAAGTATTCAATGATGATTATTTAGTTTAATTATGTGAAAATTACATTGAAGTTCACTATGATGAACAACTTTTTCGTTTAAAAATTCAACTAATCGTACACAATAAATGATAATCAATTGCTTTTTAAAATAAGTAAAATGGAATATACTTTGGATGCTCACTCATTAAACAAAAGGATTAATAGAAGTAGTTACGTGCGAAACGTAGACTATTATTTGCTATAAATGCCATTGTATAAATTACTTATTCTGCCAAGTGAACTATGAGTTGAAAGACACGATAACCATGGCAATTAGATGTTTTATACTAATCCCCGATTGGGCTTGGGCCCTCAAGAAGAAAACATAATAGTTCATCGGGTTACCCAATTCACAATAGTAGAGTTTTCACGTCATTGCTATTGTTCATATACAATTTGGATTTAACTAGCACCAGCTCTGGGATTGCTTTTGGACTGAGATCAATTTTGCAAAATGATTTGCATACTTTTAGATTCATGAAATTAAGATTACAAATTTAACAAGCAATACAAGGACCCATTACTTGGGAAAAGAAGCTTGGACATAACTCTTTCTCTAGACTGGCACATAACGAGAATTTCATATATCAAAATACAATCACTCAAATGCGTGACTTACCCAACAAGAAAAGTGTGAAAAAGACTGTACCTAGCTCGAAACACACATAGACAAGCACATGCACATCGAGGCTCAAACTCGATTAAGTTTCTAAAACGCAGGACAGGAAATCAACTCGATAAGATTATTATAGCGCTATTTGAGCTCTGCATTCAAGCCTCAACATACTTACAACAAAAACTGAAAGATATTTTTCAAGTGTTAACGAAATAATCAGCTCAAACTGAACATAAGCAGTCAATCATGACAGAAACCGTGCAAGTAGGGTGAAATTTCTCTCATCGAACCAGCTAAAAATCATGCGCACAAAGAGTATATTATATTATTCCTTAAACCGATACTAGACAAAACAAGAAATCAATCAGTTAGTCATGGCTGGTTCCTATATCGTCTAAATGTCACATTCTATCTTTATGGCCGTAATACTCACATTTAAGATGACATGGGAATTTTGCAAAACCTGGAGATATTGCGACGTGTCATCTTCCGGGAGATAAAGGTCCATGACTACAACACATATGGGCCTTCCATTCAAAAATATATTAGTTTCTACATATAAGATATATGTCAATATATTTTTGAACGGAAGGACCATAGGAATCACAATCACGCACCTTTATTTTGTATTTTCTATGGTGCAAATACTATTTGCTGCCACAACTAAAGTCTACTACTGCGAAATTAGGTGCAAAGCATTCACAAGTGAATTTTAAAATTTGGGCACCTCAGAAACATGACTATCCTTCCATGACAGCAAGTGAAATATGCAAAGATCCTCAAATACGCAAAGTAAAGAAGTCCTAAAGAAGGAATTTGAAGCATGCAGCGCCATGATGAAAATAGAACAGCCTGCACACCGCAGGCAATTTCTGAACTAAGCTCTTCTCAGAAACTGAAGACATTATCAGGATTAAAATTAAGCAATTCAATTTGCCGGGTGGTATATCTCATCACATATCAGATGATAAAAGACAGGGATCTCCTAAGATGCAAACTGGTGTCAGTGATTGAAGGGATCCATTTTTCACAATTAGTTAAAAGCATGCAATTCGGGTAACCTGCAACAGTAAACCTGACAAGAAGCTTCAACCAAATCAAATAAGGTTAATAGCTTTCATGGAAATCCCATGAAGTGGACATTCTTGCAACAGTGTGTGTCTCAAAGAAAGTGCACACTTTTAAAAATGAAAAGAAGTAGAAAAACATAGAAGACTTGTACCAAATAGTACAGCACTGGTAAAACGAGGTGATAAGAGGTTCCAAAGAATCATGAAGGCAAAGTGAAAAGTATCCTAATAACAAATTTCCATCTTATACCGCCTTTCACTTGCACAAAAATAGTTTACTAGATATCAAATAGGACCAAATTGGACAGGTTAGGCTCTAATACAAGGTATTCCTCAATCATAACAACCAAATGGGCACATACAAAAAGGATAACAACATGCCAGTACCTTTAATCTCTGTGAAAATAGCTAAAAAATAAACTCAACAATCAAATATTAAAACTGGAGGGTGCATTACAGGGCAAAAAAGTAATCAGCAGAAACACATGATAATTAGATTTATTGCAGATTCTGATGATTCCAAATGCCTAAATGTTCGTGGATACAATTTCACAATTCAAACCACGTTTGTAGAATTGGTAATTTACCCACTCAACTATGACCTTAGCCATGTATAGACATCTTTTGGGATAAATATGTATATATGAACAAATACAAAGCAGGATCTTGAACTAATTTAGCAAAGAGGACTGCTAAAAATATCAATAAGACTCTACTGCATAAATGACGAGTACCAATAAACGTGTAAGGAGACATGGAGGGTCTCTCAATGGAATGCTTGCAGAACTAGCTTAGCTGGTTCCCCACATAGAGATTTCAACCCCGATGATACATTCAAAGACCAAAATTGCACCCCTGTATATACTCATTTTCATAGTCAACATACTTCGTCCAAAGTGACTTGAACTGGTTCATGGCAATATCAAGCCACGGCTTCATATTTCCGTTGAAGTGTACAACAGCAGCATTGTTAATCTCATCCATGCTGATGCTTGGATTATATCCAAGCCCCAGAACATGCCAGGACTTATCCAGTGGCTTTGTTGTGGAATAGTATGTTATCAGCCCAGGAGGCAGTGTTCCCAGTTTCCATAGTGTCCGGTTTTCATTCTGCCAAAGTTTTGTATTCAATATAATATAGATGCATCCTTGACAGTAAATATGTATGCAGAAAATAGAAAAAAGAAAACGAACATAGCTACTTGCTAATATTCACATGTATACATACACACATATATATATAGAGTCACATGCATCATAAGTAATTAAGACCATTAACCACATATCTAACTTACAAGATTTTGCCAGTAGTGGTACTCTTCTGTGCACTTCTCCCTCCTCCAGGCATCCAAGTCAAAGAAGTTCATCCCATAAGCCCATGCACATGCATTAGGATTAAATTTTGCCTTAATCAAAGGATGAGAGAAATTCATGTATTGAGCATAACGGTGAAACGATCCAAAACATGTCTCCACAGCACCATTTACTTTACCATCCATGTCTATTTTCCAAAGACCAGTCAAATCTTTTTGCACCACAATATCGTCATCCAAGAATAGTATTCTGTGCAACTTTGGGTACATTTCCGGCAAATAGAACCTCAGATGATTCAATATGGACAAATACTTTGGGTTCCTGAATTTCATATTAGTTGTATCCTTGGTGGCATTCTCAAGCTTGTTCTCAAAGTAAAACCTCTGCAGATTAGCAGATTCAAGCTGTCTGAGCACCGGAACATAAGAAGAGTTCAAAAACTTGTAATCTTCTACGGCTTTCACTTCAACGTGAGCCCCATTGTAATCCTTCATCTTGAACATGACTTGCATAGCCCCAAGATTCATCTTATCAGTCACAACATGAAACACGTGCTTTGATGGATCTTTTGCATTCTTGGTGGCAGAATTCACCACAACTGAGGCAGCTACTACATTGTCGGAGAAAATAGCATAGTGGTAAAGCTGTGGGTCCTCAAACTCAGGTGGAGTAGGCTTCCCTTCATCTGTATACTTCTCTGGATGAGCAATCCGCTCTTCCATCAACCTCATAGCAACACAATGCAAGCTTTTTGGAATTGACTTAGCGGCTATCAAGCTCGAAAAAGCCCCCTGCTTTTTCGCCTTTGTTAATTGCTCATTCACAGCAAAGATAGTATCTTTCAGCTTCTGAATTTTGAGCTGATTATCAAAGGACTCCTTTGCCTCCGCGATCACTTGCCGCGTTAGCTTAATTCTTTCCTTTACCTCCTTCTCAAACGTCCTAAGCACCGACTCATCAATCGAGTTCACATCCGACTCAAACAGAGCTCGATATGAAGGTTTTGAGATCAGATCTGTGTAATTGCGAGAAAGATCAGCAAAAACCCGAACTATTTTTGAGTTCTCTAGCTTGAGCTTCCTAGCATAGGAAGCATAAGCTAAAGCTAGAGATCGGTGATCATCAGCTTGCTTCCTGATCTGATCGAGCCTCGGCTTTAAAGGATCAGATTTCAATGCCAATACTGATCGTCGGAATGGTCCCAGACCGTAAGAATCTTGAGTAGGACCCTAATCACGACATTAAAAATAAAAAATTGAAAACAAAAAGCAACATTCAGTACTAAATTAAGAACATACAAACACAAATCTATAACTGCATAGATATAAAAGGAAAGAAGTGAAATGCCAGGAAATGGAGTTAATTAGTTATAAACAAATAAGGCATCTAATCACTTAAATATCACAAAACAATTAGATCAAATTCTAGCAATTACAAGCAACTCTTTTATGCAGAATCTAGTAAAGAAATTAACAGAAAATATGCATACAGGCGTATAAAATGCAGAGTTAAGCTCAACTACACACAAACCCCGTGATTCATAAACAAATCCATACTTATCACAAAAAGAGCAAGCAACATGGAACCAAATGCACGGAACATTACACAAGACATTAGCGCATAGATTATACACATACATGTAACACAGAGCAGAGAACAATTCGAGAAAATGAGAAGAAAAAGTGCTTACGGAGTTGAGATCGGAGGGAATAGTTGAAGAAGAGTCGAAGAGAAAAGAGAATGTAAAGAAAAGAGAAACGACGACGGCGACGGCGACGGCGGAGGCGAGCAGCTTGAGGGAGGCTCGAAATGCCGGCCCGGCGTGGCCGTTACTCCGATCGGCGAGAGACGCACGAGAGCTCCGATGCGTCGTCATCACCATTTTTTTTCCTTTTTAATTTTCGATTTAATTTAATAACCACTCCACCACTGGAAAATGAAAGTATACTTTAAACCGACAGTTTATATAATTGTGTATACATGTACATATATAGAAAGAGAGAGGGAGAGCTGTGAGTGTTCACTCGGTTTAGGAGTCTAGAGAGAGAGAATGAGATCTGGATTAGTTAAAGAGTTAGTGTCTGCTTGGACTTTTGAGGTTATGTAATTATTGTATTTGTTTAGCTGTAGACTCTGTTTTTCAAGTGCGCGTGTGCTGTGCATGTTAGACATGAGTCTTATAGTGGGCGACGGCGGAATAATGGGGGCAAATAATTGAAGAAGGATGAATGGGCCATAAAGAAAAAAGCCCATCTCAGTAAATGCCTTATTTGGATCGTTGGGCTGGGTTCGGGTTGGATTGGATTGGTATTAGTTCAGTCTTGTACCGGCCCGTTTGATTTGGTTTTCTAACAATTTTTGAAAAATAGCTATTTATGAGAAGTCAAAATTTCTGACTTTTAAAAAAAATTGTATTTGAACTTTTTTCAAAATTTAAGCTTTTTTGAAAGCCAAATCAAATAGTTATTGCAAATTTAACTTCAATTTAGTTTTTTCCTCTTTTTTTCTTTTAGCTTCAATTATGGTAAATTTGTGGTTGTTTTGGCTTGTATTATGTACATTGTATGATCTTTTGGATTAGCTATGGTATACGTTTATCATTTCTTTTGGAATAAACTTGATCCTAAGAAAATACATTTCTTCATTGTTCAAAATTTTCATTCTCCTCAACATGTCTATCAATCGAGTATGGTAGACGGGATTACTTGTACAATTAGAATAAACTATCTCGTTTTTGCTTCAGTTATCTTTGAGAATTAGTTATCTATTATCTTATAAATTATGTTTTTTTGTATATAAGAGTCATTGTTTTTGAGAATAAAGAGAAAAACTCTTATCTAACTACCAAGGATGAAGAAAAATCATGATACTTGTGAAGGCAACAAGCTTCAGGTCAAGCTGAAACATAATGCTATTCGCAGTACTCGTGCGTCTTTTCAGGAAATGAAAATAAATGTTCACGCCTACATTAACGACTATGACAAAGACTCGCAACGATTTAATACTTCAATATCAAGAAACATCGTGCACCTTTTATTCTTTTCCTTTTTGCGAGCCTCTATCTTTATCTTTTCCTTATTAGTATAAGAAACGAAATTGATCATTTCATTTAACTTTCGGAAGCTTGAACATCAGCAATTTATTACAAGATTCTATCCCTTTTCAATCTTTTTATACATATTTGTAACATCTTTATTCTCATCGATTTTTTTTGGGAAATATATGTTGTCACAAATCAATTTTAATATTTAGTCAGCATTGATTCGTCTACATGATATGAATGCAAAGATCTCCCCCCATATTTACCATGTTCACTCTTGAGTCACTCGAAGACGCTAACTAACATATTCTGTTACAAGTAAGTTTTCGTTTTGGGTCCGATAACTCTCGGTCACTAATTTATCGCTAAATAAAAACGGCTTATTTAGCCACCGATTTTAATCACTTGCTATTTTTCGTCACTAGTTGACAATTTTCTAGTAGTGATAACTGAGAGAGAAAGGATTTTCAATTTTTGTGTCAAAATCCCGTCAATGCGAAGATAGATAATATTCTCGATCACTTTTAATACATGGTAACTAAACTTGAGATGCAAAACAGATAATGCTAGATTCAGAGAAGAAAATTGCTGTAATTTTACATACTAATTAAGACGAGAATACATATTTACTGATCCAAAAACACAAATAGCAAAAACAAGTTAAAATGAGTCTCCATTGTGAACCTTCTTGCGCAGCCTGCTCACATGGTGCAACCATCCAAACCCTTTCACAGCCTTGGAAAATCTAACAAGATTACGCCTCCCCACTCCCATGTTCATCTTCCCTGCTGAGAACTTGAACGCTTGCAGACAACACAGCTGCTGCCTATCAATCTCATCATCTACTTCTTGTTCCTCATCTTCAGCATCTTCATCTGCATAGCTTTGAATTTCACCTTTTGATTTAATCTCTTTCTTCTTCTTCATCTTCGTGTCGGTTTTCGCATTGGCCTTTCCTGATGATTCCATCTCATATGTCTCCCACAACAAGTCCATGCCTTCATCGCCATCGCCATTCTTGTGTCTCTCTTCGAATAGCTTGCATGCTAATGTCCTCTTCCACTCTTTCTCCTTCCTCATTGATCCGTAACTCCCGAGGTCGTAGTCCATTGACCGCGAACTTCCGTATGTGTATTCTCCGCCATTATCGGTATACTCGATGTTACTTTTAGCTTTGTGTCTCCGAAAATGCTCTTTCGGGTCAGTTTGGCATTGCTGTTGCAATCTGCTAGTCTTCGAAGTAAATTCTCTAGCGTTGTTACTTTCGTTGCAATTTATGGCCTCGGATCCGTTCATTACTATTGAATCTTCTTTCTGTCTGTCAACTACTTTATCGGCCTTCGTGCCTGGTGGTGGCTCAACTTTCTTCTCGTTCACACTGCAATTCATGTCAACCAATTCATTCAAGAACTCTTCAATTCTTTTATTCTCCTGGAAAATTACTGGCTTAATGGCTTCCACATTCTCAAAAGCTGTTACATCTTCATGAATGGTGATGCTTCCATCTATATCATGATGCGGGACTTTCATGACAGATGATTCAACAGCCTGCAGAATCTTTTCTTCTGGATTATTTTCCTCTGAAACACCATCAACCATGGACGTCTCAAACACAGTTTTGTACACCTCGAGAGCCTGCTCTGAACGCAAATCTTCTCCGTCTTCATCATCTATCTTGGGCTGCAGTCTCTGCAGGACAGCATGACAAGCAGATAGCAGAAAACCCATCTTCCCTTTCGCAAATTCTGTCGAAATTTTATCGTTAATGATGGTGAACAAAGCGAAGAGCAGAAGGGAAGTGGTGATGAGGAGAGGAGAAAGGAATGAGAGGAGTTTAGGAAGATATGGTGAGATGAAGACGAGGAGGAAGAAATGGAGGGGGTGTGAGATGATAAAAGACCACAAGAGGGTGAAGCCAGAGATGGGAAGACTAGAAAAAGTCTTGGTGTTGGCAGTGCTTGACAAGCACGGCCCAGACATTTTGCTCTTGCTTGAGTAGACTTGGAAAAACAAAGGGGAGGAGAATAGAAAAAAGGGAAAGATGGAGAAGAAATGGAGAAGAAGAATCTTTGATTTGTTGAAACAATGGGAGAGAGAGAGAGGTGTGGGGATTATGGTCATTAATGCGGCGCTAATCAAGGGAGTCGAAAATTCCTTTTCTATGCCTGCCTGATTGCGGGGGTGTTGAGGGTTGGGGGAGTGTTTGGGGAACTCCATTGCGAGTGCTTACTGTGTTTTTCGACGATATTAAAAGATAGCTTTTCAAGTAATTTTTTAGTTTTTTTATTGAATTAATAGTTCAGAACCTTATTTCTCTAAATTATTATTATAATTAAAATAGTTTTAGGGTCTAAATTAACTTTTCTTAATAAATTAAAAAAAACTCTTCTCACTCATTTTTTTATTTTAAGTGCTTATAAACATTCAAATAAACAAGTAACGCCAAACACTGTTTCACTACCATGAAAGAGAAAGATTGAAAAGAAGCTTTCCTTTCACTAACTCTTACCCCTGATAAAAACCTTTTATGTTGCCTTTATGCAGAAAATTACCAAAACATCCAAAAGCGAAATTAGAAAGCTTTTCAGATTGCCTGGCCGGAGCATCAGGCTCATACCCTCCAGCTCTTAACAGTTTGAGGTCCAAGCAAAGGAGATTTTGTACAGAAAATTCATAGATATTGCCAGATGAACAGAGAAGAATCGTTTGTTTGTAACATCAAAGTCGAATTTATAGCTGTAGCTGAATGAAACATGTACCACATTTTGTAGACACCAAAAAGCATGTAGGATTGGCAAATTTGTCTCTGAAGATATTAGCCCCTATATGTTTCTCAATCATAAGGCTCACAGGAATCCTATTCTCATTTCTAGTAACTAGTACTGGGTAATTAAATTTTACTTTGTGATCAGGGAGACGGAAAAAAAAAAAAAAGAAAAGAAAAAGAGAGACAAAATTGACTAACACTGTGTTGTGCCTATCCTGAGGTAAATAGGTGTGCAGATTAAATGGTGAATTACATACTCCAATTATTAATAAGTTATCATTTAGTGAAAGAATATCCGGAGGTATTGAAATTCTTATTGGAGATGACGTCAGAGTTCCTCTTAAACCAGTGCTGCCCCCTTTGGGGAAAGAGAGGAGAGAAAAAAAAATGAAAAAAGAAAACAAATTTGATGCATTTTAAGGGGTTGTGACAGCTGTGGTAGTGCGTATATAATACTACAATATGTGGCCTTTTCATTTGTTCATTTATATATATGGAAGCACAAGAAAAACATGTCCTAACATGGAGAAAATCCCAGAATCCGTGTAAATGGTGGAAGATGAAGAGAAGTTGGTGTAGAATTCGTTGCGGATCTGGTTACGTAGTGGAAAAGTAATATATTGAATTCATAAGCAATCTATTTTCTGTTATAAACATACTAATAAGTTAGTATAGAAGAATAAGGAAAAAAGTTCTTTCGTATAAAAGAATACTTCTTGAAACGTGCTTTAACTCGAATGTATCTCCTTTAATAATGTAAAAGCTCAATAAGTATCCACCCAAAAAGAGTTTTAGCTAAGAGTATTCTTATGCAAGAGAGAATATATGTGTAATATACTTCTGTTGTTGCATATTATATAATATCTCTGTTTATAGGCTTAATCTAATTAAATTAGTTAACCTCAATAATGCGTTCAACTTTTGTAAACTAGATTCAAGTAACTCTTCCTCAACCGATTTAAGTAACACTATCAAAACTTGATGGATTTGAGACGGAAATTTTCCATCTCAATTTGAGAAGAATTTGAAGCGGAAGTTGTCTATCTCAAATTGAGATGGATTTGGGATAAAAAAAATAGACAAAACTTTCTTATAAGTTAATACATATTGGGGACCTAAATTTGAGAGGAAAATTCTCTGTCTGAATTAGAGACGAAATTTTCTATTTCAAAATTTGAGAGAAGGGTTTTTGAGACGGAAAATTTTCGTATCAAATTCCGTCTTAGACCCATTTTGAGACAGAATTTTTCAAAGTTACAAATTCAAAAACTTTGTAGCATAACTTCCTTAATGATACTCAATGAACTTAATTATTCCCCCAAACAAGCATCCATTAAACTTGAGTGATCAAAAATCCAACAGTGGGGACAAGGAAAACAAAATAAAATGGAAAGTTGATTTTGAGTTCCAATAATAAATGACCATGTGTTTTTCAATCTAGCACGAATAATGCCACATTATTTCAATAGAAATAAATGCAATCCAAATTAATTAATATGAAAGGGCTGCGGGGACCTGCTACTTTTGACTACGGAGTTGGTTCAGCAGTTCATTTCATGAATCCTTTCATGAAAATGATCTAACTGGTCGACATAGGGGCCGTTTTGCTTTGCTTATTTTTAAGTGCTTATAAGCACATTTTACTTATAAATAAAAAATTGATTTTAAGCTAGTAATAAATAAACAAAAATTTATTTAAATAATATATGTTTAGAAGTTACTGACATATTTGGTAAATAAATTCTTATAAGTGATAATAGTAGTTAAAATAACTAAAAGAACATCTCATTAATTAATATACTTCTCATTTGTAAGGACAAATATGTCTTTTTAAAAGATTGACCACCAGGCTTATAAGTATTAAAAAAAAACAAGCTGCATTTTTGCCTACTTATAAGCAACCTTAAATTGCTTGCCAAACATGTAACTTTCATTATTGGCTTATAAGCTAGTTAAGCCAAACACCCTCATAAAATTTCAGCACATGGTGACCATTTCATGCACCAATGTAATAAAAGAAATTTAATACATGGTAACACCCTAGTAACATTTTTTATAACATGCTGAATAATTAATTTATTAATATTAAATTTTTTTTATAATATTATAACATTACAAAAGATTTCAAGTGTCAACTTTGAAGCATAGACAAATAATTCAGAAAACTGTGATTTTCGGAAGGATGAAACCAGAAACGAGGGAAACAGGAGACAGGAGGTCATTGGAGGGGAGGTTTTAAAATAAAAGTAATAAATAATAATAATAATAATAATAATAATAATAATAATAATAATTAAAAAAAGGAAGTTGGATGCTCACATAGGGAAGTACTTGAATACATACTCAAGTGCTTGCCATGCATGCAGTCCTTTTGGTAGCCCCATCGAGTCAAAAAGGGATGGTCCAATCTGTCTATTTGTTTACTGATTCAATTATTCTGCGAGGGTGGTCATGGAGAAACCTGGACTAATTTCTTTTACCATGTCAAATTTTCTCCACGAGATCTACTTCATTTGATGTATATTTATCTGCTTCTTCTCTAGTGTTGATTGCAAGGGACAGCTTTCGCTCAACAGTAATATCCTTCACAGTCGGTGAAAGAAATTATGAGTTCGTTTAAATTAACTTTTTTTAATAAAAAATACTCATTAATCTCGTCTAGTCAGCTTTCAACTCAACAGCAATTATTGCTTGAGTTGTTAAATATCATTTTTAGGAACTGTTTGCATTTAAACTAATTTTCTGATATCCCTCGTGATCTAGTTAAAGCTTTTTTGCTACGCAAATAACCCACATATTAGATCGGGAAATGATGTGAAAAAAATTACAAAAGATAGTTCAAGCCATCACCGGAGTGTGGCTTCATCAATGTTGCAAGCACAAAGAATGGCAGTGCTAAGAATTCATGAAATTATCCATGCTGCCGTGACTTTATCCCAGTAAAATCTATCACATAATTTGACTTTTTTAATTTCATTTGGAATTAATCAAATTTTCAAGCTAAAAAGTAACCATATATTTTTTATAATGCTCTAGTTGGACATTAGAATCCAACTAGAATCTAACAAGGAAAAGTGTTTGAACGATATAGAGTGCATACCTTTGGTTCATAGCTCCAATGAGTTTTTCTAAGCATTTGTTTGAAAGAGTTTGGATAGATTTTGACTCCTATGGAGCTTATCCAGTGGTATATAGTTATTGTAGGAATCTAATTCTTTGACCAGTTTAGAGTTTATGCCAAGATACTCGTGTTGGACCCCGATGGGTTAGGAGCCACATCAGCGAAAATCTCCAGTACTCCGACACGATCAATGCTCCCTTCAAGTTGGGGAGACCCGGAACCCGGAGTAGACAAGCCGGGGCCAGGTATGGTCCATACCACATACAAAGAACTTGTGTAAAACCATGTAAAATCAATGAAGATTGCAAGTGTAATTTGCACTCACGTGTATCTGCCACAGAGAGAGCAGTGAGAAGTTTCCGACAAATAATGATTAGATTAGATATGTCGTGATTATCATTAATAAGCCTTTTTAAACGAAGACTTGGATCATCGTGATCAGTCCACCGTTGACCAAAAGAAACGAATCAAAAGAAGAAAGTATCAGTCCCCCTAGCTGAGAATAATTGATAAGCATGATGGCATGCTCGAAAAGTATATTGAAGTTTAGATCACAATGATTAAGGTCTAAATTAGAAATTGACGGAAAATAATCCGATAAAAATCTGGTCATATTTGATATAATGTCTATTAGATTTCGCTTTTTATAAGAAGTAAACCTTGGATAATCCAAAAATTTTTATTTCAGGTCTTAAAAATGAAAAATTGACATTCATTGATTATTAATACATTATAATATATAATACTCATAATAAATATATATATATATATATATATTTATGGACAAATATTATAGTGTTCATATTTTTGTTTTTGAATTTTATAAGTTTACTGTGCACATGTTTTGATTTATTCTTCTTTTTTTTTGCATTTAAATTGAATTATTAATATTTTTTAGGTCGATTCTCTATTTAATCAAGTCTGATCTTTTTAGTTGCATTTTTTTTATTCATGTTATTCTTTTTAGATCTAAATTAGCTTTTCAATTTCTCTAGGTTAATTTTATTTTGAATTAATTAATCATGAATCTTTTAAAAACTTAAGTTTTCTTTAGAACCGCTCTCCCACAATATAATTTAAACCTAAAACATGGCTTTCAAAAAAATAATGTAATCACTTGGGTTACTCACTAAATTCCTATTAAGAACTTAACAATTACAATTATGGTCGAAATTTTCAAAACCATTCAGTTTCAATTTTTTTTTACTTTTGCAAAAAGATTACAATTATGATTAGTTTTTTTTAATTTTTCACAGCTATTCGAACCGCTACAATTTGCTAACATTCCTACACCTGACCGCCAAGGATATTATGCAAACCACGTTGTCGCGCAAACGGTTTCTGGGAGCTGACCTTTGCGTCTTCGTCTACATAAACGATTTATAATTCTAATGTCCAGAAATTTGTCTATTCGCTATTTATAACCTTTTCGTCACGTTCAGACTCACTCACGGATGTCCAAACCTCACATGGGATGCATTCGTATTGTCCTTTCTCTCATACATGTGGTCGGAAGAATTTACTCGATGAATAGTGACTACTCATCCACGCAACGCCCAGTTTGGCAACTTAAAAGTAGTTATTAGTTGATATGAGAACAGCATCACTTCGTAAAGATAACACAACTAAATCTCGAGAAGTTGTAGAAAAGGCTTTTCCTTCATTACTCTATGTCGAATAAGGATTGGTCTGAAGCCCCGAAAAGTTGTAGAAGCTAAGTTGTAGAAAGAGCTTTTCCTTCATCGCTCTAGGTCAAATAGAGATTAGTCTCAAATTTAATATAACTTGAAGACTTCATAATAATAACCCAGAACAAGAAAAAAGTAGTCAAAAGTTACTGCAAACTGTATTGCATTAGCTCTTGTTGCTCCGTAACCACAAAAAGGGGAGCTTAGCTATTAAAAACACAGGACAGAGAGCTCGTATTAAAGAAACTATTCATACAGTTTAACAAGTTCAAATCACGCATTGAATTGTACATTAGGAAGAATCCTAGCCATGCGGAAGTTTACGCATTGCACCTGTCACTCGTTCATTACAGGCTTATTCTCACTTGCCTTGGGCTTCTGCTCCTTCGGTTTTTGGTCTTCGCTCTTCCTGGATTTACATTCGAGTGCCAGAAGCATGTCAGGAGACAAATCAACATCAACACTAATTACACTCTTATCAAACTACCATTATTTAGCAATTGAAAGGTAGGTGATCAAGCTACAGACGAGAATAACAAATAAGTATAAATCCAAACAGGAAAAGGGATTAGGCAGCATCTGGATTTGGCATGAAAAACTGTACGTTTAGCCGCAGAATTTTATGTTCTTGTGCAACATCCTTAACTTATTCTTAATGGTTGTCTGACTTCATAAGTAGCACCAATGGAGCAATGCCCACTGAAGTTGCAAAAAGATGGAGAATCTATGAGATTCATCAGATAATGCACACATGTCAGCAAGGTGAAAAGAAAGCAAAGAAAGTCCAATTATCAAGTAAATAGCCAAAAACACCGAGCAATAACACTTCCCAACCAAGAAAAGTTGAACATTCATAGATATAAGCGTTGATCTAGTTGCAAGAAACTCTTTGTTTAAGCCTCAAGCTTTGATCTAGTTGCAAGAAACTCTTAGTTTAAGCCTCAAGCTTATCATTATGCATAGATATGACACTGTTTTCCCTTTTACTTGCTTCTACAAGCATGGTGTCAGACTTGACACAAAAATTAAATCAATGTACGCTAACTGACAATGCCATAATACAGTTCAAGGTGGGCACATTAAAGGGGGCTCAGGAAAATCCAAGGCAATTTTCTTGGCACCATGCATTCAGAACTGCAGAGACTATAGGTGCCAAACCAGATGAATAACCTCTAAACAAACGTTGGAAAAGCTGACATGAGAAGAAGCAAATAGCTTTCTAGATCACTTCTAGCCTCTTTTGTCTGTCCCATTTATATCAGCAAGACTGAAACCAAATGGAAACGTCACTATCTAGATGTGCAATTAACAGAAAACATTAAGCCCACAGAAGTAGCTCAAGCAACTAATGCAATAAAAAGGGTGGTCTTCGAATTTTCCTTTCTTCTTATCCCATTCCCATCCCTTTTTCATTTCATCCAACTCTTCAATGACCGAAGTTAAAAGTTTTATTTCCTATAATTTCTAACTCATTTGAAGGAAGGTGCGCTTGATCACTACAAAACCCATCTCGATGGACTATACACAAGCCAATCAGGTAAAAAGCATAGCATGTGACCCAAATTCTTGACTGGAAGGGACAACAAAGGCCTCTGCCCTTCCATCCCTTGAACAGATAAAGCGGGAGGGCAGAGCTTTCGGTTTCTTCATATTGTCAAAGAGTTGCATAATGTTTTTCTCATGTTGTCAAAGATTTAATCAATGAAAATAGATACGAATGCCTAATCAATTAGACGAAGTATTTGTAGTTTTGTTGGGTTCCTAAACTCTTCAACATGTGATCACCAAATACTAAAAGCAACTATTACATCCAAATATCCAATTCACATGCCCAACATAACAGTCAATAACCATGACTTTCAATAACCAGACAAGCAACCAATACAGCTCATCAATAAATCCAAATATAGCATTAAAATCATTCAGCTAGGAAATAATTCCAAATGTTCATAAATTACTCCCCTCATGGTCCAAACACTCTCAAAAACAACGAAGAAATACACTTCACCAACGCAGACATTTTCTCTAAAAGTCTCCCATGGGCACAGAAAAGCTTCACAGAGCCCGACAAACATAAAAACAAAATGTTAACACAACAAAAAGAAGAAAATGCTGAACATAAATTTACGAATATTTATCAACAATTGCTAGCAATTAAATACCTAATAAATTACAAACAAAAACTATAAGCTTCCGCAGCATCATCTACATTGATATTTTTTCAAACGAAGCCTACGTGAAAAATAGTCTCAAACATCATTCTCATTAAAACGCTAATGTAATAAATTTTTTTCCATAATTAAAGCGATAATCTAACCAAACATTTGGGAACAAAATCAAAACTCCAAATTCTCTATTGCAATAAACCAGAAAATAATTTTAATCATGCGATATCAAAACTATACACCAAGAATATGAAGAAAGAAAGTAACTTTTCGACACAAATTTGACATGCATGTACATATATATAATAGATAGAAGCATAAAGGTGAATGATGATACCTCTTGTCAGAAGAGCCACCCTTCTGGCTGAGGAACGATCGGAAGAGAGGAGAGTTAACGTCGTAGATCATCGTCGTCGATTTGATTACAATACCCTAAAAATTGCTTCTCTCAAACCCTAATTGGACTTTGATCTCAAGAGGCTTTTGTAACGTTGTCTTAATGGGTTTTTTTTGTTGATAATGGTCATTTTGGGTCGAGAATGGAAGGCCCACCTGACCCAATAATTGGCAAAATATATTTCCTTTTCCTAAAGAAGAGTATGCTGTTTGGCCCGTTTGGATTGGAGGAGAAAAAACTTTTTTTTTTTTTTGTTCCTTGAAAAAGTACATTTTTGCAGTAAGTAATTAGATTGAATTCCAAAGAAAGTTAGAACTTTGAAGGAAGAAAAAAAAAGTTTAATTTTAATTTTTTTTAAATTTAGAAATTTTAACTTCTCAAAAGAATGTTCAAAAGTTATAGAGAATATTTTTTAAGAAAAGTCAATTTAGACTAGTCCTAAACTATTTGTACTAGTTGTGAAATTTTAATTGTCGAGCTGTAAAGATTAGGAGGTGTTCTTAAATAAAGACAGTTGATTAATTGGCATTACATTTCAAGTGTTGAGCTTTTTAACTATTTTGAGAGCAATCTTAAAATTCTAAAAATATGGAATGGTATTTTGGAAGAAAAAGAGGAAAAACAAATGATGTGAAAACAAATTTTTAATAGCCTTTTCTAAAAGGTCCTAAGAGCCTCTCACTTTAATTACCTAAAAGCACTTCAAAAAATAATTCAATAATTTAGTTTTAATTTTTAAATTCACAAAATGTATTTTTAAGTATTAAAATGTTGGCCAAATAGAGAGTGTCTTTAAATTTTTCCTTCAAGAGTCTCCGATGGTTGTACGGCCAAAATAGTACGATTAAGAATTTAAGATGAATAATTCTCCACTTTTACTATTTTCTTATATATTAAATTAGAAAATAAATGAATAACTAACAAATATAGTAAAGTAAATGTCGTTTGGGCAACTCAAATCCACGCATTAATTACCGCTTATAGGTTCATGACAATTTTAGTACTGTTAGCAAATTAGCTTCTTTGATCGTCGAGTAATTTGCCTATTAGACTAGCCTTTAAAACATATATATATATATATATATATATATATATATATTGATGTTAGCTAAATCAAGAGTTTTACTTTAAAACATTAGTCATATTAATTGATCTACATATATATATATATATATATATATTGATGTTAGCTAAATCAAGAGTTTTACTTTAAAACATTAGTCATATTAATTGATCTTAATTGGTAGGATAATTTTGATATTAGTCAACGTAACTTTTTATTAAGGGAGTTCAGTTGGCGGGCATTATTTTTTATTATATGAAAAGCTTATCCAACTTGGCCAGACTAGGCCAAATTAATATTTGTGATAGCAACTTGACGTTAATCTATATACCATCTAAAATAAGGTTTATGTTTTTCTTTTCATATCACATGTCTTAATGTTATAAGTTGTTTTCACTTAAAAAATGAGTTCTTTTATAACTATTATTTTCCCAATTAGTGTTAAAAATTTGAGAAGAACTATATTACAAAATAAATTAATATTTTACCGATGCATGCACCCTAAAAATTAACTAAAAACGATAAATAAAAATATTAAAAAGTATCCATTTCTCTCATATAACGATTTACCTAACACTAATTGTGAGAAAATAATAAGATACAAAATAAAGGTAAAATATAGAATAAGAGAGAGGGTTATTGAATCCAAATTATTACTTTTGAGGAAATAGTCTCAATTATTTAAATTATTAGATAATAGTTTCATTACTTGAACTATTGACTAATTTCAAATACGTGGTAAACATATAACATTAGCGAAAAACTGCATCTGACTAGTTGTTTGGAAGATAACTGCATTAGTGTAAACAAGTACAAAAGGGAAACATAATATTCTTAATGAAAAGTTATTGCAATAATATTGGAATATATTAGCAAGCATATTTTAGAGATACTATTTTATTGTCAAAGTAAATTTAAGTTATAGAGTAGTTTACAAGATACAATAATCGTTAATGTTTATGGATATTTAACTATTTTGATACAACTCATCAATCTAAAAGAGAAATAGTATGTCATGCAATCGTGACCATCCTCTATCGATTTTTTTTGGGCTATCTCATTAACACTTTATGAACATTACGGAACCAAATTCTAACATGCATGCAAAATTCAAGTTTTGTCAATTAATCTAAAGATTGTCTCTTTTATAAATAACTATTTTTTTAAAATTATTATGCAATTAATAATATGAAATGTATAAACCAAGTATTATCCATATTAAATCACTAATCATTGTGAAAATAAACATGGTGCCAAAATTGTTTATTTACACATTCGTTTCCTTTTTTCCACTCCCAAAATAAAAAAATAATTGAACCATCCATTGTGCATAGGTAGTAGGCCTTTAATTAATTATTACTTCATTGTTTACATACACATTCTTTTCTTCTTTCACTCCCAAAAATAATTACACCATCCAATTATTATTTCAATGTTTACATGTACATTCTTTTTCTTCTTTTCACTCCCAACAAAAAAAGAATTATACATTCTCTTTTTTTTTTCTTTCAACTCCCCAAAAAATTTTAAAAAATAAATTACGCCATCCGTTAGGGATGGATGAGCGATATTTCATGCCACGCGCCCTTTGTGATGGTCGTATGGCCAAGATTTTATTTAAAATGCAGACCAAATGGCAAATTACGTCGAAAATTTTTATTTTTACCTTATTTTTAAAAATTTGCAAAAATACCCTTTTCGGTATGTCACCTACCAAAATGGTAGGGTAGGTGACATACCGTTCCCAAATCTCGAAATTTAAAAAAAAATTGGTGTATTTTTATCGAAAACGGTAAGTCACCTATTGTATTTTTAACGAAAACGATAGGTGACTTACTGTGTTGAGTTTGAGGTTTCGAGAGTGGGGCGTGGGGACCGCGGGGTGGAGGCGGGGGGTTGCATAATGCATTAAATGAGTTTGTTTTTTTTGGGTTAAAAGGCTTGTCTACATTTAATGCATGTGGCTTTGTTTTTTTTGTCTGCATTTTCACATTTAATGCATGTGACTTACCCCATTTTGTGACTTGTCCATTTTCGGTACGGTAAGTAATTTACTGTTTTTGTTAAAATCGCATCGTTTATTTTTTTTAATTTTTTCAAATTTTAGAAATCGTGAACAGTAAATCACTTACCATTTCAAAACAAAAATATTTTTCCGATAAATTTTTAAAAACAGGGTAAAAATAAAAAATTTCCAACCACGTCTGGCTGAAGCGGCACCAGGGTTTCGCGGATCTCGAGCGGTTGAAAGACACTTTCATATGTACTTGAAAAATATTGGAACAATTCCGATGTGGGAGAACGAAAAATGACTCCCCTTATTAAGGAGGAAAAGTAGAGACTTTTAGAAGTGCAATGGCCCCATCGTTCAACTATCCTTCTATGGGTTAACTTTGACAACTTACTCAAATAGCCAAATCCTTCAAGGACTTTTTTGAAATGGATTTTTTCTAAAAATATTTTTTCTCAGCAATTTTTTTAAGAAAATACTTTTTAAAATTCATTAAAATTTTCACTTCTTAAAAAAGTTTAATTTTAAGTTTTTTTAAATAATTTTATTTTTTTTAAATCAGATCAAATAATTATTATAAAAAGAATGTGTTATTTGCATAAAAAAATATTTTTTTTAAGTCATTAAAACTTTTGACTTCTAGAAAAAGTCAAATTTAAGTTTTTTAGTGTTTTAACTTTTTCTTAAAGTCAAATAAAAAATTTATTGCAAAAAGAATGCATTTTTTACGTTTTTTTCCCTTCAAAATATATTACTTTTTCATTGAAAAAATCCAAATAACCCCTAAATGATATTGTTAGTCTTAGATCGATCCACTAGCTTCCCTATCTCATTTTTTTAGAAAATGAGAAATTCGCAAATTGATATTCAATTTTCGTGAATTTGTGCTAAATCTATCCCATATTCTATTAGTCTCACGTGATTGAAATAGGTTAACTGTTATAGTGGAATTAAAATAAAGATTCTCTAAATTAAAAAAATAATTAAATAAAATAGAGAATTCTAAAAATAAGAAAATAAGTGAGCTAAGGTCTTTAAATATAAGAAGGAGAGAAGAAAGAAATTTTGGAGGGCCAGAAGTTTGGTTGCCTACAAAAACATTTTTCCCCTTTTAAATTGAAAGAAAATTTATGGCGCCGACAACATTAACTCTTCTTCATGGTATAAAACCAAATCCATAGATTTCACTTGAAAAAAAAGAAAAAGAATAAGAAAAATAATGCTAGAGAATGCACACATAAAATATCTTTGTTAAATTGATTAAAAATAGAAGGCACGTGATTGAATCACTGCCATTCATGATTATTTATGATAAATATCAGAAAATTCAAACCCCAATTTTTAATTTATTCCACGGCCACTGCCAAGTTATTCATCATCCATCATTTTCACTGGTTTGCATATCACAAAAAAGTTTCTACAAAAACCAGAAGTCTTTTTCCTTTGTTCCTTTTTTCTTTTCTTTCTTTTTCGTCGGCATTAAAAGCAAAGGTGACACACTGATGTTTGTAAATGAATTCCTTTGGCTAGCATGTTATCAAATGATATAGAAAAAAAATACAATCTTAATAAATTATATATATATAACGATATTTAAATGAAAAAGGAAAAAAAAACACTCATGGAATTCTTAATGCATCATTTAATTTGCATTAAAAAAGACATTATGTATGTATAGGTCACGCACCGCAGGGGTGCATACCCACAAGTTAGTGGCTCCAAGAGTAGGTAGAGATGACGGATAATAATCCGCAAAAATAATAATATATTGAATAAATATATATACAATTCAAACATTCATTTGAAAAAAATAGACTTAATGAATTGGGTACTTATGGTGTTTAATTAAATGTCCTCCTAAAAAGCGGTATTAAAAACTAAACTCTACTTGACCAAGATACAAAATCGGAAGTCTAGTTCTTAAATAATTAATTAATAAAGTTTATCATATTTAATTATTGAGATTTAAGTCTAAAACGTAGCAACTGACTTTCAATACGGTAATCTGTTCGGTCATCATCATCATCTTCACTCAATGTAGATGATGATGATCTGGCAACAAAAGGAACAAATGAATATAAATAATGTAATGATAAAAAGAAGAGAAAGGGTAAAGAAAAAGGCTCAAAAATTTATATAGTTAAGTTGACCAAGTCAAATGTGTAACTACCAAATACATCTGTCTTCTAAATAATTGTCGCATTTAAAACTATGATTTTTATAAGCACTTTTGCGGTAAGTTACTTTTCAGCGTTCTCGGCCTCTTCTCGTTATTTTCTCGTAATATTTAGACGATATTTATTCGACGAGTATTAATATATATTACGTATATTTTGTAGAACTCTTTGTAATATACATAAAAGATCTAATTTTAATCTTTAAATTCTTTATTCTATGAAAGAATAAACGGCAAAATAATTAATAACACAAAATTAGAATGTAAATTATACCATAATCTTTTGGTCCATATAAATTTTTTCGAATAGTCAAGTACTCTAAGAGCTGTGATAAACGCCAATATTTCTGTTGAGAAGAGAAAAAAGAAAGACCACATCAATTTAAAAATGTTATTTTGTATTTCTTTCGCTTAGCTTGCTGCACACTAAAATAATATAGTGATGCTACCAATGTGACTTTAGTTGAATAAATAAATTTCGAGATACCAAGAAACCACTAATACGTATTTTTATGAAGATCCATAATTGACTTTTACGAATTAAATGAAATGGTTGCATTATAATTTATTATTTGTCATGAATGCTTGAACAGAGTATAAGCAAGTAACTTCCTATAAAATGGAATTTGTAAATTTGTATGATTTGTTGATTAGGGTCAATAAATCTCTTTCATGGTAAATCACGAGGGACAAGATCGGTCCTACTATCTAATTATCAAATAAGTCACGACATTCAAATTAGAGTAGAGAACTGTGATAAAATTTGACCAAATAAGCTTGTGAGTATTTTTTCTTTCTTTCTTTTCTTCCTTTTTTTGACTAGGAACCCATCATTGATGGTAAGTTTCAAGTGAAAAGATTGGTTTCACAATTTAATTATTAGGTAAGTCACGATATTTAACCTAGAGTAAGAATTGAGATTGAATCTGACCAGGTAAATCAAATCACTCAAACCTAGAGTAGATGATCGGATTTGAACCCAATTCTTGAGTTACGTCCTACTTCAAGCCTTAGTGTTCGGATATTTGCGTAGAATTATATTTTATCGAAGTAATTAAAAAGAAAAGAGCAAGGAAAAACCCCATAATCCGTCATGGGTATTACCGTCCTCGTACATAGAAAACTTAAGTACATCGAAGCGTACGTTCACCTTACTTTCACTCAACACCCAACAATCTCTTTCTCTCTCTCTCTCTCTTTTGCCTAATCTAATGCCACTTACTGCCAACAGCAACATCATCCTTTCTCTCCCAAGAAACATACACACACAAGAAAACCATAATGAGAGTTGAAGTAATACAAAAGGTGGTAGATGCATGAGTAGCAAACCACAACAACAACTGTCTGCTATTACTATAACATGCTCTTTTTTCTCTCTTGGTTGCCACGCTTCACCAATCACCTTTTTCCATCTTGTTTTTTACCCTTATTTTATATTTGTATTTAAGGTATGCTGTCAACTTTATATACTCCAACCACCTTGTTAATTATAATGGATTCGTGTTTATTATGCTTTTATCTTGCCTTTGTTTTTGAACTTTTTCGGTCTTCTCCTTCTAGTTATGCTAAATGTCTGGCCTCAAAGGCCTGTGTTTAGATGATTTCATGTATGCTTTATGGGTTTGTCTTGATTTTCCATTGTTGATTTCTTCCTTGGTTTGTGGATAAATTTTTTTGTTGGTTGGTTTTTTGTTCTTTTTTATCTGGTTCTTGTCTCTGCAAAAGGTGGTAGGTTGGTGGGGTTGACTTAGTCTTTATGGGTAGTTTGACAAATTATTCCAGGTGAATTATTTGGGCGTTTGTGTAGATTACTTCTAACAATCCTGTTTTGGCTTAAAATTATGAAAATCTTGATATGCTTTTTTGTCAAATTATGTTCATTCTTTATCAAACTTGTAGCCTTTTATGTAATTGGTAGTGCCACAAGGCTCTGCCACCTTTGTTTCATACCTCTAGTGATACAAAATTTAGTCTGCAATTTCAGATATCCTGATGGTATTTCATTATGCTTAGCTTAAATTCCTTGCATGAATAAACTTTTAGGCTTTTTTTTCTTTTCTTTTGGCTTGATTATCCTTCTTAGTTTAATATAAGTGCGATCTATAGTATTAAATGTACAATTGACGAGTTGTTGTTGACTTCTCTTTTACATGTAAATTCATACTCATAGCTGCATGTTCTGTTCATTTTATATCAGACAAAAGGAAATAAATTTTACAGTAATGCTTCGTGTTCTCGAGGAGATTTTGTGGATTCGGAGAGACATGTACTCTCGAATTGCAGACTTGAGTCACTTCATTTTGATGCCGACAAATAGTTGTTAGACACAAAAGTAGTCCTAAGTTTCTCGATAATTAGAGTAGTGCAGCAATTGCAATAACTTTAATCTTTTGGGTGTCCGGATGATTACTCAGTTTTGTCAATCATAGGGTGACACTTAGAATCTGATTCTTGGTGGTGAGTCATGGTATGTTCTGCGTTCTTGTGCAAGCTATAACTTAACATCTGACTTAACTATCACTTATTGTACTTCAACTCACAGCATTCTGCTATCTAATTTGTAGTCTAAAATCTTTACACCCTTAAGCCATTCCTACCCTTTTGGGAACGTGTATATGTATTCTTTCTTTATGTTCTTTTCTTTTCGTTTTATGATATTTCCTGGGTCAAGTTATGTATGCTTTACATGTCTCTGTGTTCTTGTTTTCTGCTTTTCAATGACTTGTCTTTGTAATGACTGATCTTCCTTTGATAAAATTTCAGGGCCAAATTTAAATAGATATTTTGGTTATCTGGAATAGATTGCCATGGTGAGCATTCGTAGACGTAAACTCTTGGGACTTTGTTCTGGTATGGCAAGTTAATCATTGCTTCATCTAATAGTGGATATCTCATTTTAAATTGTCTACATTGCACAATTAGCTATTTATATGGGTCTTTAATGTGGATCTTTTTGTATTTTCTCCATACCTAGCATCCTCCATTTATATATTTTTTCTCAGAAACATTAATGGTCAATAATAAGCCTTGCTTTATTGAAAACTATTCTTCATATGCAATACAACATCACAGGGCGATCATCATTCGTAGTTCCACTTCCCAAGTTTTCCAATAATGGACACACTCTAGAAAACCATCTGCAGAACTCTAAACCAATCAGTGTTCATCCTATGCCTTCAATTGATGCTGACCAGCCAAAGGAGGTAAGCATGTGTTTGTTGAGATGGTGTATTTCATGTTCCGCACCATGGAGTTCTCTTTTGAGGATGCTCTCTATGGTTTACTTTAGTATTCTATGTCATGCATCTGATATAGCTAGCACCTTAATCATTGAGGAAGTTAGAACTAGCTAGATCTATTCGGTAGCATACTGCAATGGTGCTGAACATTTACAAGCAATTGAATGGCATAGTCATGGGAAGATATATTATAATACAATTACTGAACCACAATAAATATCTGTTTGAGGCTGGTGATCTTTTCATCTCTCCTTTTTTCTTTCCCATAATTTTCTGTTGAAGAGTAGTGCACTCTGGCTATTTCAAATACCTTTTATGCTTCTAGGGGATTCATTTTTGGAGAAATCATAAGAGTTAAGCACGATCAGTTGTTATGATACTTAAAAGGTCTAGTCGCATGAGACGAAGATCAAAATGATGAATTAAATAAACAAGGACCTCCTTCTTTTAACATTTCAAGGAACAAAGTAACTCATTATGCTTTCTACATGGATGCATTTTTTTGTGCAAGTGTACAGACATAAGCAATTAGTTTATTAAGTTTGGTTAATTGATACTTCTATCACAACATTTAGACCATCTACTTGAATTTTATCCGTATCTGGATCAGTACTCTGGTAACAAAGATCTTAAACAGCTTTTTGAACTTGTACAATCTTCTTTTTGGCTCCCTAACAGTGTCTGTTACTTTGTTACTTATTCTTAAATATGCTTTTATTTGGACTTCAGCTCTTGTAAAAATCTCCATTCAGTTACAAGATAGTTAAATACATAGAGAATGACAGTAATCTTAAATTGCTACTGAATAGTTGAGAACTGTTTTCAGCCCTTCAAGCCTGCAATGATGGTATTACTTGACATGCTGCCATGTGCAATCTCAAGAAGACAATGAATTCAGATGGAGCATAGTGGTTGATTAGTTTATGTTTAGAAAAATTGTGTTGGTTGTACCTGGTTTTTTTTTTTTTTTTTCCTGTCTTCAAGCCTAGAATATATGTTTTCATTACTCAAACTATATATAACACATAAATTTATTTATTGTTCCTCAGAAAACTACGCCAAGAAGGGGTCCTGGATCATCAAACTCTTCCATTTCTAGCTCTCGGACTGAACAGCAGCCTCAACAATTTCCAGGTATTTTCTTGTGTCCTTTCTCTCTTTCATATGTGCGAACTGTGAGGATGAGTCTTATGATGTCCTACTTTGTCTTGATTCCTTGTAGTGTGCTACTTTGTATCTTTGGGTGGTAATCAGTCCATTAACTTTTTGGTAGAGCATTCTGAATAAATTTTATGCCTACGGTATTGAAAACCTAACTCTGACAACAGTGCACTTATCTCCGAGTTTCAACTGAAGATGCAAGTCAGACTGGTCGGTATATTGCAGTCATGTTGGGAATTGGATATCGAGATAACTTTTAACTTCATTTTTTGCTTTTATTTGCTTAAAAGCTATATTCTTTCTCTTGTTTCTGATAAGCAGTTCCCTCGGGTTCTTGCATTGCGCATAAATTAGGGCATGAAATCTGATATAACTGTCTTTGGGATATATGGCATAATGAGTTTTCATGTAGAGGGCTTTTACAAATGACACGAACATAATAGGAACAGTCGGAAGGAATGGAACAAATGGGAAAACTTTCTCTGTCTTGCATTAACAAAAAGATTACACATAGTTCTCTGTCTTGCATTAACAAAAAGATTACACATAGTTCCACTAAGAATGTCCTGGCAAGGATATCAACTGGCTGAAAGAAAAATATTAGAAAGGTGGAGCCATATGACTGTAAAGTGATTTGAATTCCTCTGCATTGAGATCTTAACCTTAAAAGTGCACTGGATTTGTTACTTCTCTGATGAATTTATGCCATGTGATGGTTTTGTCTCTGTAGCAGATGACAAGTGATCAAGTATGATGACTTCCAAATTTCGTCTTTTTATATATTTGGAGGACTACCCAAACCTTCAACATGTTTAGTGAACGTCTGTGGAGGGATCTACTTGGAGCATAAATTTTATCCAACCCCTATATGCTAGTATTCCTATATTGGCAATTAAAATTTTACATATTGCCTTTCCTTCACATAAAGATGGTTAATCCAATTATACCAATCCATGTGAATTTAAGAGATGCTACATTTTGAGGTCAATATCATTGGGAACTTAACTGCAGTCGATCTTTACGTGATTCTTTTTGTGTTAGCCTGCAGACAACTCATTGACTCCTGACTTTTTCATCTATTTGAAGCAGGAAATTGTAGTAGTTGTAGCAAAAAAGTCATGTTATTTCTGAAAGAACTGAACATGTCAGAATTATAGAGCTGATTATTTCCTTGTATTACTCAGAAGTTAAACGCAGGAAGCGGCATAAGAGGAAGCACTCTGAACACCATGAACCATGCCTGATGAGAGGTGTCTATTTCAAGAATATGAAATGGCAAGCCGCAATAAAAGTAGACAAGAAACAAATCCACCTGGGAACTGTTGGCTCTCAGGAAGAAGCTGCTCGATTGTATGACAGGTATACTATCAAACTAGATGAATTTTTTACAAGAGAGTCAGAAACTTTGATACCAAAAGGAAATTGTGCTGTCTTCAAAATCACCTCTTCAGCGTGAAACTCGTAGTCATCAAGGGGATCTAAGTTTCAGGCTGCTAAATGGCTACTATATTCCCTTCTTCAGCTTGGAGTTTCTTGTATATAGTGGAGCATGAGTTTGTCTAATTGCTTTAATGCACTCTTCTTTCTAAAAGGAAAATAACAAAATCAAATGAAAGAGCTCAAGAAGTAATGCCTTTAGAGCTAACCCTGCATCATCATCTGCGCAGAGCTGCTTTTATGTGTGGAAGGGAACCCAACTTTGAACTCTCAGAGGAGGAGAAGCAGGAGCTGAGGAAGTTCAAATGGGAAGAATTCTTAACAATTACTCGCTCTGCAATAACCAGCAAAAGTAATGCTCATATCTGCTGTGACACTTGTTGGTTAATGCCAAGTCTTATGGTATCTAATCGGTGCTGTAAATGAAATTCGCAGAACACCACAAGAAAAAAGGTCCAGGTTCACGAAGAAAATCCGAGCCTCCAATGCTCAATGGTGAGTGGGAGGGTGAGCATGGCGGCAGTAGCCTCTCGGCTTCAGAAGATGTGGAGCCAGACACACAAGTATCTTAATATTTTTTTCCCCACAAAGCTGAACGTGTTGGTTGTACGATCAAACATTCAGGCTCATTATATTCATATTCCATAGTATTCCATTCTTGGTATATAAGAGCCCCTATTAGGGCAGATAAGAGCGGAATGTTTTCGGTAGGACGTGGATAACCACATTTCTGATTCAATATTTATGCATGCGTGATTAATATCATTGAAAGGACATTATTTCTTGATTAAGTTTCTCTGATTAATTATTTTTCTGCCATTGTAACTCACCTAGAATGCTACTCCTACAGTTCACACCAGTTTTTTCTTTTTCTTTTTTTCTTTTTTACTAAATAAGCAAGGAACTTTGGTCAAGATAAAAAAACTTTACAAGAGACAAACAGAAAAGAAATCTGGCCAGAATATCGGAGTCAAGACTCCAGGCCTTACATATGCAACTATTGGTTCTAGAGTTAGCATATTTCCTATCCGTGTAAATGGCATGCTCGACAGATTGTTCTATGGACTGCTTCTTGGCTCAGATTTCATAAGTTGTCTCCAGCTTCTGCTGAAGTTGAACAAGCCAGGATGGTATTGCTTGGAAACTACACTTGACTGTGCCTTTCGGTAGTATTTCAACATGCGGATGTAATGTTGTTGATCTTACGAGGGAAGACAATTATTTTAGCGCCTGAATTTGGTGTAACATAAAAACTTAAGGGCACGAACTTCAAAAATTTTAAATGAAAGGGGCTTAAACTTTTACACTGCCAATCTTTTTAGCTTATATCACATCTTTGTCTTTGGTCAAACTATGATGCTTCTAATTTACCAAAAGAAAAGTAGCTTATAAAATGAATAATTGTGTCAAAATTATCTTTTGCCTTATGAGTTAGGTTGACTCATTTATACAATTTAACTTAATTAAAACACTAAACACTACTCCAAACACGGGAAGCACCTCACCAATTCCACTTTTTTTCTTTTTCTCCAATTTGTGTAAAATGGAAGGAGGGCTGAAGGGAAGATTCAAAAATAAGTTGCCACCAATTTCATCCTTAAAAACGCCAGCAAAAATTAAAATAGAAAAATGGTACAATAGCCGATTATTATACATATATAACACAGTCGATTCTCATATGATTACTTTTAAAATTTATAAATGGATTAAACGACTTCACAAATTCAAGACAAATAATCTTGAAAATCTATTAAAACTTCAATCTTCTTTGTTTTATCTTTATTGCGATTTCGAGATTTCTGATGTAGCCATAACCGACTTCTTGTCTTCAATAAGTTACCATAACCTCACCATACAAGAAGTTCAAAAGAGCTGTAAAAATTTATTCTCTTTTAACACAAAAAGTAAATAAAGAAAATTCCTCCATTATTAAAGGCTTACTCGAGCCCGCTTCTATCAACTCCTTAACATTTCTTGGGTCTGAGTTTGATCTCGCCGGAGCTTACACCACCACCCCCACCTCCTCCTCCTCTTAGGTAACACACGCAGCCCTCTAATTTATTTATTTATTTTTTATTTCATTCTGGGGTTGTAGATTTTGTAATTTTAGAAAGCATATTAGAAAAAACCTAGTTAACGAAACAATTATTAATGTATAATCTTTGTGCTTGTCTATGTAAATCGTGAATTGCTACTTAGTAGAGATTGAGAAAAATTCACTAGACTTGTGTTTTCCTATGCATTTATTTATTTATTTTTTTTAAAAAAATTTGTTTTATGCTAGTGAGCTGCCTAAACGATGTTTAGCTCTAGTAATGCTGTAAAAGGAGATAAAGATCTGTTCATTGTGTGTATAATTCAGAATCTTGGCTGCCCCGCATTGCATTTCACCCGAAAAAAAAAGATTTCTTGCGCTAATTGTTTTAGATTCTGCGATTGTAACACCCCTTTGTCTCACATTGGACAACCATAACATGATTACTTTAGAAGTATGTATGTCAAGGCCTTGTGTAATGACTGGGGAATTAAATTTTAGATTTGGGGCCCAAGATAATTATTTCGGGTTTTGCCTAGCTTGCCACGAGTTTTGGTCGTGTGGAATGTCAGGAATAGGTTGCAAAAAGTAGAATTACAATTGACCGCGTGCAACATGGTGAAGAAGAGATAACTGATGACTGCATGGTTGTTCTATTGTCTGTTCTGAGATTCACTTTTCTGACTAAGTATAGGCGAATTGAGAATAAGGGAATTTCAGTGTGTAGAAGTGTGCAATAGATTATTGCAGATCTTGAAGTTTCAAGTTCATAATTGTTGGATTGTTAATGATTACACGCCTTAAGATGGCTGATAACTGCATATTTGTTCAGTTATCATTTTAAGGTCGCTAACTTAAAATTTGGGTGGTGTGGGCAATAAGCAATGGCCAATCTTGAAGCTTCGAGTTCAGACAGGGAGCCATTTCAAGCGATGGCAGCCTACAGGAAGCCTCAAATTCTGCTTGCTGCAAGTGGAAGTGTGGCTGCTATAAAGTTTGCAAATCTTTGCCATTGTTTCTCTGAATGGGCAGAGGTGAAAGCGGTTGCGACAAAGTCTTCCCTACATTTCATAGACAGAACTTCTCTTCCAAAGGATGTGATTCTTTATACTGATGAAGATGAATGGTCAACATGGCAAAAGATAGGTGACAACGTGCTACACATTGAGCTTCGTAGATGGGCTGATATCATGGTCATTGCCCCTCTGTCAGCTAACACCCTTGGCAAGGTAAATCTTATTGTTCTCGGAACTCTTTCACTCAGAATAGGAGATACTAATGCAGGCTTCTTGCAAGACATGCTTTAGTCATTGAATGAGACGCTGATATGATATGACACGCTCGTAGTCTTGCACTTTGTATTGCTCTTAGAAACGCATGATAAATTTCTGACTCACATCATCATAGATTATTGAAAACCATGACATGAAGACTTAATTGCCTGCACAAAAGTAATAACAGTGAGCTTCTGTAATTTGCAAGCTTGATCATCCTGGAGCCAACTCAAACCTTTTGGGCAGCAAACTTTTACATGCAGTTCCGTCTTCCATGTTCTTTTATATCATAAGATATTCCTTAATTTTCTTTGTGCATCATGTATAGCTGTGAAATAATTGCCTTCTTCTGTTTTGGCTTTCATCTGTTGAGCTGTTTCAGGTGATTGTTGTCTTGCTTTTGTTTCTCACATCTGCAAGTTGTTTTCACGTTGTAGATTGCTGGAGGACTATGTGACAACTTACTGACATGCATTGTGCGAGCCTGGGACTACAGTAAACCAATGTTTGTCGCACCAGCCATGAATACCTTCATGTGGACCAACCCTTTCACAGAACGGCACCTTATGGTAATTGATGATCTGGGAATTTCTTTGATCCCACCAGTAACAAAGAGGCTAGCTTGTGGAGATTATGGCAATGGTGCGATGGCTGAACCTTCTCTCATTTTCCAAACTGTTAGACTCTTCTTTGAATCACGGGCTCAGTCTAGTGCCAGCAACGTTCAGTAATTACTGGACCATTAACCATCCATTTGTCGAAATGATTGAAGATATTGAAATATTGTTAAAATGCTAACACTGGATGCTGATCTACATTTGATGCACTATTTCCCATTTTGTGTCTCACTGATAGTTTGGGTTCTTTTCAGTTAATCTTACTAACTAATTGCTATTATTTTTGGTTGGAAGACTAGTTCTGGGGTCCTAGATGAGTAAAGTTACAATGTGAAGTTTAGTGTAGGCTTTTCATTCGGTCCGTGTCAGAGCTAAATCCTGGTCATCATCCCACCATCTTGCATGCAGTCATGCTGGTGAATCAGAATGTTACATTGTCATTGAATATTGCAAAGTTTTAACAGGACCTGTGGTTAGTGGTCTCATTGGGAATACAAAAGCTCAATCCAGTCCTGATGTCCCGAAGCTCCCGAGTGAGGATTCTCTTGTAGCATTATGAAAGAAATTTGACGATTGTGAACTAGTCACATGCGAACAACCGTTAGATTTCTTCAGATCTCGCTTTTTGAGCATATCCATTCCCCTTTGTTGTAACCTATTCAAGTGAAGAATATGGCTGCTATTGCATTTATTTGAAGGGGGCAGCAAGGGTCTTCTAGTATTTGGCGAAAATAAATGTTATTAGATGCAATTTTGCATTAGAAGCATAAGCAATGCAACTATGCAAGACACAACTCTCGACTTGGGTTCAAATTTAGTTCTCTTTTCTAGGTGAGTGCCTTCGACTTTACTGGTGTTCAATACAGGGGATGTGTTATATACTTAAGGTCATAAGCAAAGCCACAGAGATTTCAGGGGGTGCACAGACACCCCTGACTTTTTAAAGAAAAAAAATGTTATCATTATTTTTTTATTGTGGGAGATCAATTACTATGAAACACACACTCGTGATAAGAGTGCACTCCCTCAAAATTGTGATAAAAGTAATATCAATACTTTTATTTTATTTTTCAACCAAAAAAAATATTTCAAAATGAAAAAAAAAAGTAAAAAACAAAAAGAACACAAAGAAATGATGAGATAAAGAAAGAGAAAATATAAGAAAAAATGACTGCTTGGTCACTTATATATAGAAATAATTTTAATAAGTTGAATATTTGATGTTTTCAAAATTTGCAATCAAGTTAGGACATCTATAAAATATAATTCTATTTAAAACAATGATAGATATGTATTTATATTTCTTATGTATATTAAGATGCCATTGTTATATTAAATATTATATGTTTTTATAATTTATTTTTAATTTATATTAAAAATCTATATATATTGTAGAAGAAGATATATGTCTTCTAAGTTTATTGCATGTGTTAGTTTTCTAAGCCCTTCAACAAAGTATTTAATTCTTTAAAATTTAAATAAATATTATTTCCATCCAAATAAAAACTTATTATCTAAAATATATTTTAATTCCTAATTAATACAAATTGTAAATCATATTCGTCCAACAAAATTTTTGTAGTCAACTTTTTACAAATTAATATAAATTATTTAATAAGAAATAATTAAAAATTATATATTAAATATCCTTATACTCAGATACATGACCTTTGTTCTATTTTCTCCTTATAACTTTCTTTAAGCCAAAACTTTTTATTATAAAAATAAATTCCTTTAGATTTTGTTCATTTTTACTTCATCTTCTGCAGTTGTATTAGTCGTAGTAATAATAAATTGGGTCAGTTGTTAAATCATAATCATTTATAAAGCTTATACAATTACAATTCCATTTCATATGGAAGTTTTATGAATAAATTCATATGTTAGTACTCATAATTTGTTCGGATAGTTGTCTCATTTCTCTTATTTGATTTCATATGGCATACTAAAAGAGTTTCACTTTAAGCATTGAATGTCAAGTGGTATTTTTACATTAGCAAATTTTCTAATTAATAAATATAATCATCAAATTTGAAAAATTTTGATTATCCAAATTTAAATTTGAATTATATATAATCTGAGAAATTAAAAGATAGTGTTATTTAAACTATATTAGTTATAAAGAAAACTTTGATTTATGATGAGAGTCATATATATACATATATACATACATATATATATATATATATATATATATGTATGTATATACAGAGACTAAGTTGAACGGAAAACAGGTACTGTTTATTATTTTTTAATTTTTAGTCATTCTTGTCTTTTTTAAAAAAAATCAATTCCACTCTCTAGAATTTCTTGTCAAGTGGAAAATGCATATCAGTAAATGAGCTATTAAAAGATGATTTGCTAATTAATAAATTGAAAATATTAGTTTTAAATAATATAAATGATTAATATTTTACCAATTATTAGATAAATTCAATTCATACCCTTTTATTTTTATTTGTTACAAAGAAATTTTGGTCTCTTTGCAAAATTAAATATTGAGATTTAATATGTTTTGCATTTGTCATAGAAACATACATGTCTTTGGGAGATAAAAATAAATTTTTTTTTGAAGAAATAGACATATACGACATTGTATGTATATTTGTTATAAAACATTTCTAAAAATATATGGTAGCATTTTAACTATTATCTTTAAAGTAACGAATAATTAACATTAATTATATGATAATATATTTAAGTCTCATTTTTAATTTACATTTGGATAAATCTTACCTTTCTTTTACTTTTGTAATTCTTATAAAAAATCTATGATTGAGAATTTATCCAATTTCATATTAGTTTGTCATTTTTATTAATCAATTATACTTAGTATGTGTTGAAAGTTTTTTTTTTCCTACTTTTCTAAAAAACATATTTTCTAATTTTAAAAAATTATCCCATAAATTACACAGGTATAAATCTAGTTATATGTATACATATATATACATATATATATATGTGTGTGTGTGGGTGTGCGCACGCGCGCATCCGCTAAGCCCAAGGTCCTAGCTTCGCTATTGCCTAAGGTTCACAATTGGTGGTTGAGCTCTGCCAATTACATTTTCTTTGTAACACAAAAAAAAAAAAAAACACTATGCAAGACACTATTTCATCATGAAATTTTTTTTTTTTTTGAAAAAAGGAAAAAAAATCTAGGTGACCTCATTTGTTTCTCCCCATTTAGTTGAAATTTTTTCCTCCCAATCACAAGAGTTAGTATTTTCTCGCAATCCTAATTGGGGACATAAATAAATATAAAATTTTTTGTATAAATAAAAAAATTAATTATAAAATATATAATAATTAATATAATATTGACATAAAAACATAAACGAAAAGTATAAGAATTAACTTTCATAATTATTTATTACATGACTTCATATTTCAAAATAGTTAAATATTTAATTTGTTGAACTTCATACTTTAAAATGGTTGAATATTCAATTTATTTACCCGTAATAGGTATTGGTATGTACCTGGCTTTCGTCCTTTCACTATCGGTTGAAAAGGTCGAAGTTATTCTATCTAATTGTTTTTATAGATAGTTTTGTTTTCATGAATAAAACAAAAAATAAAAAATTCCTATGATTTTTAAAATTTTTCATTGTACAATGAAATTTTTTTTTCTCTTAAATTAATTTAAAAAAAAAAGAATTTGAATCCCATGTGCTTAAGTTAAGAACCGTGTGAATCAAATATTGTATTGATTCACGTGGTTCGCACTAGTTTATACAAATTTTTTTTTATGTGTACTCTGTTTTGTTGTATTCGTAAGGGCCCTTCTTAAATCCAATTAGATGTTAATGCAAATGAATCATAACTATGTAGCCCTATTCCTAATAGATTGACCCCAAAATAACATATCCAAATTATAAGAAACCCTACAAACGCCACAATTGCAAAATTTGACCCCTGAAAATTTATAATTGTTTGAATATGTAAATAAATCGCAGATACGATCTAAGTAATAAATGTCCAAATTTAAATATTCATTAATTATGCTATTTTCTTTCATTCAAGAAAGAAAGTCATAACGCCCATAGTCCCATTTATTATAAATGACAGGGCAAACACGACTTGTATACCACTAAAAGAAATTAACATTTGTTGGGTTATGACTCAAAGTCCAAGTCCATACAAATTAGGAAAGAATTTTAATGAAAATTAAAATTCTAGTTTTGGTAAGAGTCTTAATTATGGTAGGATTGATAGATGAGGAAATCCTTTGTCTTGGAGGACAAGGAAATCTCCTCTATAAATAGGACTCTTGCATTAGTTGTATAAGGTGTGCCTTAGGAGAGTGCCTTAGGGCCACACCCTATGGGGGGTGTGGGTGAGAGAGAGAGCCTGAGAGCATCGAAAGTGTCTTATATTCGTTCTAGTCCTGTTGAGGATAGAACCATTATAAGAACTCTGTGGGGAGGGTTTAGACTTTTCTTTCCGTGCAAAAAGTCACCACCTGAGTTGTAATCCCATTATTGTTGAATAGTGGAATTTATCCCAGAAGGGATCGTGGACGTAGGCAGAGGGCCGAACCACGTTTGATAGTGCGTATTCTTTTCTCGTTACTTGTGATTTAATTCCGCTGCGTGAGTGTGTGTTATGCGTTCTGATTTCCCAACAAGTGGTATCAGAGCCAGGTTGGAGGGAAGACGTTGATTTGCACGAAAAACGAAAAAAAAGAAACACCAAAGAGGAGTAAAAAATTCGCTGATCTGTTGGTCACGTTTGGCAGGCTTCCCAGAGTCCGATCGACAATCGGTTTATTGCTGTGTTTTCATCTCGGAGAGGAGAGTAAGCTGCTAAAATTTCATAACGATCCGACGGTCGGATTGTGAGATACAAGTAGGTCAAGTTTTGTGAGTTTGTGGTCAAACAGTCAAACAGAAGGTTTGACCAGCGGGCTGCAGGGGTTTGACCGCATTGACCGAGGGTCTTCTCACCGTTTTTCGACGTCCTGAGTTCGTTTTTGAGGTCCGTTTTGCCAAATTTCTTGATGTATCGTGGGTGAGCCTTGAAATTGGGTAAAAAAATGAAGTGGTGATGAAATTCTGCGAAAGTCTTCGAAGCATTGTGCGAGCAAACACAGTTAGTCGACTAGTGAACAAACTTCTAGAGGAGAGAAGTTTGGATGAGTAGACTAGTTGAAGAAGGTTCAATTCGAGGGAGGAGTCACGCGCAGAGAGTCTACGTAGCTGAACAATCAGAGTCCTGGCCAGACAACTGATAAGGAATGCTACTGTTGGAAGAGAAGACCATGTCCGAGATGCCTTGTGTCGAGGGAGGACGCAAACAACCTTGAGAGGTCGAGGTTAGATGGCATGAAGAGGGATGTTGGGGATGACTCCGAAAACCTGCTAGGATGTGTTGGTAGCTGCTGTCGTGAAGAGTGTTGTCGAGCGAGGGCTCTAGCATGAAGACTGTGAAGAGGTTCCAGTTGTGGCAAAGAAGCTTCGGACTTTTCGCCAAGGGAGGAATTTGTTGGGTTATGGCTCAAAGTCCAAGCCCATACAAATTAGGAAAGAATTTTAATGAGAATTAAAATTCTAGTTTTGGTAAGAGTCTTAATTATGGTAGGATTGATAGATGAGGAAATCCTTTGTCTTGGAGGACAAGGAAATCTCCTCTATAAATAGGACTCTTGCATTAGTTGTATAAGGTGTGCCTTAGGAGAGTGCCTTAGGGCCACACCCTATGGGGGTGTGGGTGAGAGAGAGAGAGAGCCTGAAAGCATCGAAAGTGTCTTATATTCGTTCTAGTCTTGTTGAGGATAGAACCATTATAAGAACTCTGTGGGGAGGGTTTAGACTTTTCTTTCCGTGCAAAAAGTCACCACCTGAGTTGTAATCCCATTATTGTTGAATAGTGGAATTTATCCCAGAGGGGATCGTGGACGTAGGCAGAGGGCCGAACCGTGTTTAATAGTGCGTATTCTTTTCTCGTTACTTGTGATTTAATTCCGCTGCGTGAGTGTGTGTTATGCGTCCTGATTTCCCAACAACTTTGAACTTTTTTGGTGCCAAATTCCCGATTTTCTCCTAAAGAGCTGATCCGCCTCCACTACCTGCTTCCCTCCTCCCTTACCCGACCGCTGTCCACCACCACCGAAACGGCGGCGCTGGGAGGCAGACCACCACCATAATTCTTCCGAGCACCGATCGGTTGACGTAGCCTCTCTGATCGCCATCTCTTTTGGTGAGATTTGCTTGTATGTGTATGCGAACGTTTGCATATACACATGCTTAAATATAATAGATGTATATTTTGACTTATATTTTTTTATACAAGAATATGAATTTACAGTATTTCATATGTTGTTTTCTTTTGTAAATGTAAGTAATTAATTAATTACTTGCTGTTAGTTTTGATGCGGTATCATATATGGTGATGAGTGATTGGTCAAGAATTGTTTAATGTAGATTAAATTTACAACAAATATATTTCCTTTTAACTTTTTTAGAGAGCAGCAAAGGATAGAATCTTAAGTTTACAAGGAAAATTGTATGAATCATATGTGTCAGTTATGGAAGTTTTAGCTTATGTTAAGAGGGTAAATTAACATGAAGTGTTGCTCAAAAATCGATATTTGGTGTATAAAGTCTCGATATGATAGTTTCGCTGCTGTTAGTGGTAGCTGGAAGTTGCTAGTTGAAGTTTTAAAAGATCTTAGCTTGTTGGTAGCTCTAGTCTTGCAATGCCTCGTATGACTGTTAATTTCGTGGATGCTGATGCTTGTTTATTAACTACTCGTGTTTTTATTATTCGAATGTTGTGCCGGGGCTGTGGGCTCCTTTTTTATGTTTATTATTTTATTTGGACACTGAACTGCCGTATGATGTTTGGGATATTGCGCAAAGGGCTTTGAGTTCCATTCCTTGATTTCTTGGACTGGACAGTGGACAGGGATATAATTTTTATTATCATCCCTTCGGATGCCAGTGCAACGAGGTGATCGCTACTGCAGGTATCTCATGTTACACTGAGTATAGGTGTTAAGTTTATCATATTTTCGATCAAGTAATGGGGGCAATGCGATACCTTGTATCTTCTAGAATAAGTTCTTCTCCTGGAAAACTTTATGGAGTAAAGTATGTTAGCATACTAATGTTTGTGTATATATACATATATATATATACATACTAGTGTAATACTCTTGCAATGCACAGGGAGAGATATATGTGATTAGATATATTAATATTATAGAATTTTTGTATCTTATTAAATAGTTATTGAAACAATTATATACAATGGAATTAATAAAATAATAGTGATATGTATAAAGAAATGACGTAATATTAATTGAATTAAAACGTTTAATATAAGAATGAAACTGAATAAATGAGGAAAACAAAAAAATGACCTAAGAATGGACATATTTAATTGATAAGTAATTATGAAAAGCTTGTCATTTATTAGATAGTATAAATACACATAAATCATATGCAGGAATGTCGATAATGCTTGTCCGCCGACTCTAGTGGAGGGGTTGGGGCTTTTTTTTGGAAAAAACTCCTGGGCTGGGTGGGGGCGGGGCCGAGGCCGGGGTTGTATATTTAAATCTTACGTGAAACCGTGTTTAGTAAAAGTGTTGCAAAGTTGCCTTTAGTCCAGCGGTAGATGGCGTTGTTTGTTTCTTAATAGATGCAGGTTCGACTCTTAGTATCGCCTTTTCCGTTTCAATAGTAGTAATTTTTTGCCGTAGTCTAGTAGAGGTAGGTTTTTGCCTTTATTTTTTCCTCCTCCTCCCTTTTGCTTTTCAATACACGAGTGTCTATCTGTACAACTTTGCCAAAGAAACCCAAAAGCAGAACCAAACATAGCCCTAGCCGCCACGTCTCTCACCAAGAAGCATCAGCAGCGGCGCCATTTGCAGGCAAAAGCGTCGCAATTAAATCTCGCATCAGCAAATAAATCCATTAAATCTCGCATCAGGTTTGCATTTTTCTTCAAATCTCGCATCAGCGTCGCTCCCAGATATGTCAAAAACCTTGATGTGCAGATATATAGTAAGGCATGAAAGTGGTAGAAAGTATATAGGTGTTTGTGAGTTTGTCTTTGGTTTCTTGCAAAATATTCCTTGCGCGTGATTAATGATGATCAGATGGAAAATATGCTCTTTTCTACTTTTTTTTTTCCTTTTGTTTTCTGTTTTTTCGTCTGAGAAAACTATTTTTACAACTAGCTTAAGTGTCTGTTTAGATTGTTTTTTTATATGAAAATATTTTTATAAAAAAATATATATTTTGTAATAAGGTTCGGGATCTGTCAACGAGGGGCTGGTTTGGATTTTTTTTTTAAAATGCTTTTTTTTGAAACTTTTTGAAAGTAAATTTATGAAAAAAAAATGAAAATTTTACACTCTGAGTGTTTTCCAATTATAAAGTAACGTTATCTCTTTTAGACTTTTACTGTTTACTCAATTTTGAACCTGGGTTGTTGACTGTGGGAGTTGTATAATACCTTACTGTCACCACACCTTTGAGCTCGACTCTTTTAGAATCTTTGATACACCCTCGGCAGAGACGATTAATAAACTGCATGGAACTAAGGCAGGCACGGTTTATTGGGGGTGAATGAATCAGATATGAAGTGATGTTTTCTCTTTTCCTCCATGTTAAAGAAATTGAGCATAAATAACGTTATCTTTTTTTGATTCTGAGAGATGTCTCAATAAAATGCTTGAAAAGTAAAATACAAAAACAGAATGTTTAGGTCGATAAAATTGATTTGTGTTGGATAAGTAGATATCTTCCAATTATGATCAGTCATCAGAAGATTCTGTCATATATCTGTTAGTATAAAAAACCTTTAAAACTGGCCACAGCCTCGACTAGAGGTTTCTGCTGGTTTCCTTTTCTTTATGCTCATATTAGTTAATATAATCTTGACTAGAAGTTTTAGTCCCCAGATCAGATGAAGTGAAAGAATGGATTAGAGAGGTTCTATTTGTGGGAGCTATTTTGGAGAATAATATTCTTTCATGCTTGGCTTAATTTTATAAGTCATAGTGGGACAGATCTCAAGAAAATCTCTTTACACTATTCTTTTGGTTTGTGCATGATTTATGTTGTTTTATATTTATTTTTATCTAATAGGGATTTCACTTGACAAGTAGGGGCTTAACGAGTGGCTGTTTCGCCCCGGTGCTACCCCTTTGACTTTTATTGACAGGTGCCCCATAGGTAGGGGTATCATGTAAAAGCCACCGGTAGGGACGGGGTTGGTGGCAGGTGGAAAAATACCAGGTGCGGAGTAGGGTTTTGTGAACCCCGCCCGTACCCAGCCCCATTGACGTCCCTATACCTGCCTATATGATTAATTCTGTTTGTGGTGAAATGTATTTCCTCTATTTACTTTTTGTCTTTCAATGTGCCAATTTGAAGACAGTTTCTTTCTCGTGGAAAAAGATGAAAGGAAAAGAAATAAAAAGGATGCAGTCTGAAAACTTCATTTCTATAGCATGTGAGTGTGCCAAGCTTTAGAATTGTATGCATGTTATATACAGTACAGTTTTCATTTTTGGAGGATATTGACCAAAACATTCAAGGGCATTGATGAATGGTTCTTTCTTTGGCTCTCATGGATTTTATCTAAGCATCTATCTTCTTTATGTTCAGCTATTGGGATAGAGCTTGATTGGTTTGGTGTCTCTCTCCTGTCGCAGTCATCGTCTTTATGGCTTGTGAACTTCATGTTGTCTTTGATTTGTAGTTGATGCATGTAGTTATCTGGAGATTCGGACTTTAACCGCCATATGATGTTGGGGTCATGGCGCAAGGGCTTTGAGTTCTCCTTCCCCAAATATCTTCTGATGGAACTATGAAATGGTTTCTATGTCTATCCCTTCTGATGGAAGTGGAATTGCAACATATTGAATTAGTTTTCTCTCTTATGGGAAAAATATTTGTAACAATGAGACCATACAATGTTTTATATATACTTCTGGAGATTTTTCCATTGAAATGATTTCCACCTGAAGCTAAAAGGGATCTCCATTGCATTATGTATTAGCTTATGGCACTGGTTAAATCATTATGATATAATAAAACTCAAAATTGACAATAATAGTTGGTAATAACAGCTGCCAGATGATGTCTGGGACATTGCGCAAGGGCTTTGAGTTTCCTCTTGTTCTGGGAACTTTGAAAAATTAATAGTACATCCCATCTGATGGCAGTCTCTCTTACTCTGTTTCTTCCATCCTTGTCTCTTGATTCTTTCTTCTTCTCCCTTTAGCGGTTAGTTAATGATGAAACTGCATCTTTTTATCTATACTTCTGAAGATGTCTATAGAAATGAATTTTACCTGAAACTAAGTATGACCTTAATGGGATTGTATATTACCTGTGGCACTGGTTTTACCAAAATGAATTAATAAAAATAAAAATGAAAGTTAGTCAATAACAGCTGCCAGATGATGTCTGGGACATTGCGCAAGGGCGTTGAGTTTCCTCTTGCTTACTTTTGTACCGGAAACTTTGAAAAATTGTTTTATATCCCATCTGATGGCAGTCCTTCTCTCGTTCTATCTCTTCATTCCTCTTCATTCTTTTTCTCATTTACAAAAATTATGGATACCTTTCCATTTTCTTTTCATCCTTGTTGTGGCCTGATGTTTGAGTGCAAGGGGAGTGAATGAATTGAAAACTAGGCATTCATCCAATAATTAGGTTAATTAATTTTGTTAGGGTGGATTCAGTAATAGATCTTGATCAAATTCAGAATAATGTGGGACTTAGGTGATTGAACTATTTGCTAGATTTAGTATAATCCAATTAGAGGTGCTGTCAAGCAAACCATGTTCCACTGCCAACCCAGACCACGCCCCCCTCCCTTCTCCAAACAAAAGACCCACACACCTAGGCACACAACCAACCTTCTTCTGTGCTCAATAGCCATCTCTTTGTGCATTAGATATAAAGGAACATAACTGTGCTTATTTGACGTACATGGAGGTCAGTCTAGTGTTTAAATTCCTAGGTTGGCCCTATAACTTCTACTTATGTAATAGCTGGCCCTTTTGGCCATTCCAGATGGAAACTCTTCCATGGACTAAAGATGCTAAATACGTGCGAGTATGCTTTTGCTTTGTGCATATCTGATGGATTATCTCTGGAGATTGTATTGGAGCTGATAAAATTAGGTTAGCATTGGTTTCACTGATAAGCGTGAGCTTATGAGGGGTACTTCCTAGTTCTTGCCTTGAGCCGTCGATTTCATGGTTTACAAACAATGCAACTTAGAATCCTATTACACAACATGTTCTTAAGGTGCCTGCATGGAATGACTATCCATTTCAATTAATTTATTGTTGCATGGCTCATGATGATCTCAATTTGTCTACTTGTGTCTATAGAGACTTAAGCCCTGCGTGGAGATAACTAGTATCTAAGGTACATAGTATTTGACACTAAAATCAAGTTCAAGCATGAATGAAGAATCCTATGCAGTTTTACTTGATTAATTAATACGTAACTTACTGAGAATTTAGTAGTCACCAAAACCTTTTTACTTGATTGTTTATATGTAATCACCAAAACTATCTATTTTTGTGAGAGAAAATTACTTGCTTAAACTGTGAATGTAGGAGCATTCTTCTTGGGACAGATCAAATGAAACATATTGTGAAGATTTTGACAATTCTGGTGGCTATATCTGCCCTCTGGATTGGCCTACTGCAGACATCTGTTGTTCCAGAGAGCTATACTTGGTTGGTGAGCTTCTACCTGGCTCATTATTTCTTGTAAATCACCATAATCATTCTTGTTGCACATCTTTGATCTCACCTTCCCTTCTTTAAGAGCTAAGCTGGGTTATGATTTGCTTCCTGCCAGCTGCCTCTTTACTTCATTGTGTCACTAGGATGTTATGGACTACTAATGGTTGGAGTAGGTCTAATGCAGTTCCCGACTTGTCCTCAAGAGGCAGGTCTCTTACAGCAGGTACTAGCCCTTTTCTTTTGTGCAATTGTAGATTGTGAGCTGGTTGAGACATGGTTTTCCTACTTGTCACATTTGCAGAGCAACTCAAATACTATCAGTTATGAATATGTTTGGGCCTGCTAATTATCATCGTTTTGCAGGAGTGTGGCCCCGCCTGGCCATCCCTCTCTTGGCCTCTGAAGAAAGAAGGGGGGGGGTGTGTGGGGGGCTGTCACAGTCGAAGAGTGAAAGGGGAAAACAGAGTTAGGCTTCAGAAACAGCTACTTTTAAAAGTCTTTTAGATTTTTAAAATTTGCTTTTTATGTTTTGTAGGATATTCTTGAAGCGAAGGACTTCCTAAAGAGAAAAGGAGTTGATGTTGGTTCTGATTGATCTGGTTTTGTTAAACACGACAATCTGCGATCGTGATAATTTGCCAATATTGCCTTGACAGAAACTGTAGTCAGCCGCGATATGGACTTGAGATAGTTGCAGAGGTCATGGGATCTGTTGCAACAAATTAGGTTCGGTTTTCGACAAACCCGCGGACTTTTAAAACCATCATTTTTTTGCATGAAGATTTTCCGGATTCTTTGTAGAGATTACCAGCAACGCTTACAAGCCTAATACAGGAAGTATTTTCTGCTTTCATAGAAGATGTTTGTAGCACATGGGGCACATTTCAGACAGTTTGTGTCAGTGACAACTCTGTTGTCTTCTGGTGATAATTTTTATCTATTACAGTCGTTCAGGATATATAATCAAATGATGAAATAGTTACCTCTTCTTTTGGGTCAACAATTTAGACAAGAGTCTTTTTCTCAATAGAGCACAAGATACAAAATGTATAAGTTAATGTTGAATGTTCAATTTTTCTAGTGACTTAGATCAACAAAGCTTTAACAAAAGGGATTTAAGGCGTAATTTAATGGTTTTTTTTTTTTTTTTCGAGTAATGATAAGGGCCGTTGCCATAAGATAATGGTTTGGTCTCAAAAATTAGTAGAATAGAATCCAAGGGAGAAATGCTTCTATTCGATTGTAAAATGAACATTGATAATTTTACGTTTTAGCCATACTTTTAAATATTCAAAACTTTAAAACAGTCTTCTAAAATTTAAATATTCAAAACTTTAAAACAGTCTTCTAAAATTACAAAAACTATGTTACACTTCTAAATGTACATTTCATATCACTTGTAAATGTACAAAAAATCCTGCTCAGAATTTGCCAACACGTGTCGCCGTTTAGACCCAGATTTCAAACCGCAAGATTGATTTTGATAAGTTTAAGAACAACTATTTAGAATTTAAACTAATTATTCGCAAAAGAACTGTTACAAAAAGAAGACTTCAAATCTATTTGTTAACAAAACGACTAGTCTTTATATATTATATAAAAAAGACCACATATTTTTTATATGAACATTTCATGTCATCAAATTTATTTCCTAATCTAAATTAGATTTTTCATTAGATTTTTCTAATTTAAATATTTTATTCACTCCAAATCTTTCATAAAAAAACATGATTTTTTATTGAAAATTACTAAAATAAAAAAAAATAAAATACAATTGTATTTTATCGTATCATAAATTATGAAAATTTATATAAGATATTCATTTCTTCTCTCATGCATCGCACGAGCTGCACGATGCAATTTTATCTTAAACCAAGATCAACATCAAGATGGACCACTATGTGCAACACCGAGTAGAAAAAGCCCAAACTTACACTAGGCCCATTCAAGTTGCCTACTATATATATATATATATATAGTCACACTGCGAAACAGAAATTTCTAAAAGCTCGCGGTTGGCAAAACTAAAGGCATTAGCAAAGAATAAAAATGATCATCCCGGTCCGTTGTTTCACCTGTGGCAAGGTGGTAACTTAATTCAACAATATATCTAAAAATATCTGCTTTTTATTGTAAAATAACTTAAATATAATGTGGTATAAAATAACTTGGATAATAAAATCTTTACTATTACAATATAATATCACTCCTGTTTCTACTTCTTTTCTCTACTACTTCTATATACTATTTCTATCTTTCTTTCTTCATCTCAAGCTTCTATCATCCATCTCCTTTTATAGCAAAAATTTGAGAAGATAATGCATTAAATGGAAGGATTGCATATCTCCAAAATTTCAAACTTTGCATGCTATAACAAATTCCAAAGCAATTATAGCATCAATTGTTGACTTTTTAGCAAAAGTGAATTTTGCAAGTTGTGAATGTCCATTTCACAACACTCCCCCTTGGACATTCATCACAAGAATATGCCTCTTAAAACCTTACTCGGAAAAACCCAGTGGGAAAAAACCTCGTGAAGGAAAAGAGTACAACATCCTTGTTATACGCTTCATGTTGCCTCATTAAAAACCTTGGCAGGAAAACCCAGTGGGACAAAACCTAGGCAAAGGAAAAAAAGAGTACAGCACGTATAATTCTCCCCCTCATGAAGGCAATCAGAAGCAATCTCTGAGTCGTCGCATGCCGATCTTATGTAGCATCTTCTCTAATGTTGTTGCAGGTAACGCCTTTGTAAACAAATCTGCTAAATTCTCACTTGAGCGAATTTGGCAAACATCAATCTCTCCTTTCTTTTGGAGTTCATGTGTAAAGAAGAATTTTGGTGAAATATGTTTCGTTCTCACCCTTGATGTAGCCTCCTTTTACTTGAGCAATACAAGCAGCATTATCTTCATACAGTATGGTTGGTCCTCTTTTGCTAGTTGAAATGTTGCATTCTTCTTCAATATGTTGAGTTAAAGATTTCAACCATACACATTCTCGGCTCGCCTCATGTAATGCAAGTATTTCAGCATGATTTGAAGAAGTGGCGGCAATAGTTTGTTTCATTGAGCGCCAGGAAATAGCTGTACTACCATATGTGAAGAGATATCCAGTTTGGGATCGTCCTTTATGCGGGTCAGATAAATATCCAGCATCTGCATACCCTATTAATGCAGGATGTGTATGCTTTGAATATAATAAACCCATATCAATTGTTCCACGAAGATAACGAAGTATATGTTTAATACCGGCCCAATGTCTTTGTGTTGGTGTAGCACTAAATCTTGCTAATAGATTTACAGAAAATGCAATATCTGGACGTGTATTGTTAGCAAGATACATCAAGGCACCAATTGCACTAAAATACGGTACTTCAGGGCCAAGCATTTCTTCGTTATCTTCTCGAGGACGAAAAGGGTCCTTTTTGATATCAAGAGATCGAACAACCATTGGGGTACTCAATAGATGAGCTTTGTCCATATTAAATCTCTTCAAAAATTTTTCAGTATAAGTCTTTTGGTGGACTAAAATTCCACCTGACAAATGCTCAATCTGTAGGCCGAGACAAAATTTAGTTTTGCCTAGATCTTTCATCTCAAATTCTTTACATAAATATGCAATCTTTGCTTTAAGCTCTTCAATAGTCCCTATGATGTTTAAATCATCAACATATACAGAATAATAACAAATTCTTTTCTGATCTCTTGATAAAAACACATGGGCTTATGGGACTATTAACATATCCTTCTTTTAGGAGATATGTACTTAGATGATTGTACCACATTCGTCCAGATTGTTTCAATCCATATAAGGATCTTTGCAATTTAATGGAGTACATTTCCCGAGGTTTTGATCTATATGCTTCAGGCATATTTAGTCCTTCAGGGACTTTCATATAAATGTCACTATCAAGTGACCCATACAAATATGCTGTCACTATATCCATAAGGTGCATATGAAGTCCCTCACAAATTGCTAGGCTAATTAAATATCTGAATGTGATTGCGTCCACCACAGGAGAATATGTCTTCTCATAATTAATTCCAGGCCTTTGTGAAAAACCTTGTGCTACAAGTCGTGCTTTATATCTGACAATTTCATTGTTTTCATTTCGTTTTCGCATAAATACCCACTTGTAGCCAACAGGCCTTACATTTTGAGGTGTTTGGACGATAGGTCCAAAAACTTTACGCTTTGTAAGAGATTTTAATTCAGCCTCCATTGCGTCTTTCCATTTAGGCCAATCATTTCTATGTCGACATTCTTGAACGGACTTTGGTTCACAATCCTCGCTTTCTATTATTAATTCAGTAGCTACCGCATATGAAAATTTTTCATCAATAACAATTTCATTTCGGTTCCATCTTTTTCAATATTGTCGCTATTTTTCTCACACTCAGGTACCTGATTCTTTACTGGTGTTGCATTTCCAGCAATTTTTGCGACATCTACAGGATCATTAAGAACCTTAAAATTGCCAACTTGCTTACTCAGCTCCTTCCTTTTTCGAGGATTTTTATCTTTGGAGCCAACTGGTCTACAACGTTTTTGACGAACAGTAGACTCATTTGCTAGAGTATTAGATCGCTCTTCTGAAATATCAATTCTAGCGGGAACATTTCGAGTGGAGCGTGTGACTTAGTCACTCTATTCGTATCGATGAATGCATCCGCAATTGATGAGCAATCCTTTGTAGATGAATAATTTTCTGAACTTCTTGTTCAGATAGATTTGTGCGAGGATCAAAATGAGCCATAGATGATGCATTCCATGTAATTTCTAGCTTTTCCACCTTTTGTTTTTCTCCCCCTAATGCTGGGAATACTGTTTCGTCAAACTGACAATCAGTAAAACGTGCTGTAAAAAGATCTCCAGTTAAAGGTTCAAGATATTTAATAATTGATGGAGATTCAAAACCAACATATATTCGATCTTCTTTGTGGTCCAATTTTTGTGCGTTGTGGTGGAGCAATTGGAACATATACTGCACAACCAAATATTTTTAAACGGGATATATTTGGTTCTTGACCAGAAACCAATTGTAAAGGGGAATATTTATGATAAGCAGTTGGTCTTATTCGAACCAGTGCTGCAGCAAGCAATATGGCATGTCCCCAAGCAGAACTAGGCAACTTAGTTCTCATAAGTAGTGGTCTAGCGATTAGCTGTAGACGTTTAATGAAAGATTCTGCTAAACCATTTTGAGTATGTGTATGAGCCACAGGATGCTCAACTATAATCCCAATTGATGTACAATAATCATTAAAAGATTGGGATGTAAATTCTCCTGCATTATCAAGACGAATTTTCTTAATCATATAATCTGGAAATTGTGCACGTAGGCGGATTATTTGTGCAAGGAGTCTTGCAAATGCCATATTACGAGTGGATAATAAGGAGACATGTGACCAACGTGTGGAGGCATCTACTAATACCATAAAGTATCGAAATGGTCCACATGCTGGAAAAATAGGCCCACATATGTCCCCTTGAATTCGTTCTAGAAATTCAGGATTTTCAGTATCAATTTTAGTTGGGGATGGCCTTATAATCAATTTCCCTTGGGCACAAGCAGCACATGAAAATTCATTTGAAGAGAATACTTTTTGACTCTTTAATGAGTGCCCTTGTGAATTTTCAATAATTCGTCTCATCATTATTGCGCCTGGATGTCCAAGGCGATCATGCCAAAGAGTAAAACTCTTTGGATCAATTATCTTCTGATTTATCATAGCATGTGATTCCATATGATTTATATAAGTACAGTATAGCCCAGAAGATAATGCTGGCAATTTTTCTAATATGTGCTTTTTGCCAGATATAAGCGATGTGATATAAAGATATTCTTTGTTACCTTCCTTCATGGTTTCAATATGATAACCATTTTCTCTTATATCTTTAAAACTGAGTAGATTTCTTTGTGATCTACTTGAGTATAAAGCATCGCTTATTATCATTTTTGTTCCTTCAGGAAACAAAACACAAGCTCTACCCGAGCCTTCAATTAATTTTGCAGAACCAGCAATTGTATTGACATTTGCATCTGCAAATTTCAATAGGGAGAAATACTTCTTATTCTTGAGAATAGTATGTGTTGTAGCACTATCAGCCAAACATATTTCTCCATCATTGTCATGATGCAAATCCATATTTCTTCACAATAATAATAAAGGAAATGGAAAAATATTAGTAAAAATATAACATTCATTTATAAAAGATAGATATTACATTCAAGCTAAAATTAAGCATTAAAGTGACGGACAATTCGACATAATAGAAACATTCTACTTTTACATAAATATTAATTCAGATGGATATTTCCATCACCAATCAATTGCTCGATATTTTGTTGGCATATTCAAAGAAGTCAGAGCAATCAAGGTGCGTGTAGTTCATTTGAGTATTCTGTTCAACAAAATTTGTCTCCACACCTTTTCCTTTTTCTTTCAACGAAGCTTGGTAAAGATCTACGAGATGTTTAGTAGTACGACATGTTTGATGCCAATGCCCTTTTATGCCACATCTATAGCAAGTACTTTCAGTACGTTGGAAAGATTTATGTAGTGGATAATTTCTTTTGTCGTGGTTTTCTTGTCTTTTGAAATGTGGTCTATTTGAATTGTGAAAATTATAATCATTACCATGTCTATAACCACGGCCACGACCACGACCACGACCACGACCACGACCATATCCATGACCATAATTATTTGATGATGTAGCATTCACCTCAGGAGATGCAATTTCACTCATTTTAGGAAATGGTTCTGAGCCAGTTGGTCGTGTTTGATGGTTTTTCATCAAGAGCTCATTATTTTGCTCAGCAACTAGAAGACATGAGACTAGCTCAGAATATTTTTTGAAACCATGCTCTCTATATTGTTGTTGTAAGAGCATATTAGATGCGTGCAAAGTAGAGAATGTTTTCTCTAACATGTCTTCATCAGTGATCTTTTCTCCGCATAATTTCAATTGTGAAGTAATTCTAAATACTGCGGAGTTATACTCACTTCTGATTTTAAAATCCTGCAATCGCAGTGAATCCACTCGTAGCGAGCTTTAGGAAGGATCACTGTTTTATGATGATCAAATCTTTCCTTCAAATTTTGCCAAAGGATTTGTGGATCCTTTACTGTAAGATATTCAGCTTTAAGCCCTTCATGGAGATGATGACGAAGGAATATTAATGTTTTAGTGCGATCCTGTAAGGATGCGTTATTTCCTTCTTTAATTATTTCTCCAAGATCCTTGGCATTGAGATGTATTTCGGCATCTAGGATCCATGATAAATAATTGTTTCCAGAAATATCAAGGGCCACAAACTCAAGCTTCATGAGATTTGACATTATAAATCTAGCATATTTCAAAAATAAATTAGTAAGTGAAATAATAATATATTTATCTAATGTAACTTGTAAATCAATAAATATAAGCATGTAGGCATAGTTACAAATATGGTATATAAAACTTATAAGCATGACATAATATAATATAAGATGCAAAATAACATGTTGTATAATTATTACAATTAATCATTACATAACTATTTTAGTGTTTATGTCTTTAGAGGTCATCATCATTTTTTTTTATTTTTTATTTTTAATTTTAAATTAAGTCATCATAATCACATGTCCAAAAGTCAAGGTTATCACGTCCTCAAAAGTCACGGTAATTAGGTCTTCCGAAAAATTAGGGTATTTGTTATTATTTTATTTTATCATTATTATTTTAAGGATGAAATATTGTAATAATCTATTCTAAAAGAAATAATATAGCATAAATTTTATTTCTAGAATAAATGCAATGTAAAATAAATAGGATAGTAAAAAGAAACTTTATACTATAAATATGATGTAATACCAAAAATAAAATAAGAACCGTTACCGAAATTTTTGCAGGATCGTGCACCTTTTAATAATTTGCAGGACTCCTCGTCGGCAGAGAATCGTGCTGATAACGTGTTGTAAAATAACTTAAATATAATGTGGTATAAAATAACTTGGATAATAAAATCTTTACTATTACAATATAATATCACTCCTGTTTCTACTTCTTTTCTCTACTACTTCTTCTATATACTATTTCTATCTTTCTTTTTTCATCTCAAGCTTCTACCATCCATCTCCTTTTATAGCAAAAATTTGAGAAGACAATGCATTAAATGGAAGGATTGCATATCTCCAAAATTTCAAACTTTGGATGCTATAACAAATTCCAAAGCAATTATAGCATCAATTGTTGACTTATTAGCAAAAGTGAATTTTGTAAGTTGTGAATGTCCATTTCACAACACTTTTTTCTTTTTTTTTTTCTTTTTATAAGTTAACCATTTCCAAAAGATTTTTAAAGCAATGAAAATCATTTTTGACCATTAGGGTTTTAGCTTTCGTGCGTGGGAAAAATTATTAATTATTATGTTTCAGGTCATTGGGAACAAATGGGACACATATCTGGATCTTCTCCAAGCTGATTACATAGAGGGGTGAACTTTTCTCTTTAATTTTTTTCTTTTTTTCTTTTAAATATATGTTTACCCAGTATATTTTGGGTTATAAAACATCAGCAAGGGTTTTGGAACTTCATATTCGTGTATGTGAATATGTGTGTGTCTTTATATTTATTGGCTTTTATGTTAATTCGAGAATGCAATTAGTTGTTCTCCTACTTATAATTGAAATGTTCAGTTCGTTTATGGAATAAGATAATTTAAGAATTTCTTTTTGAATTTTCCTCCTGTAAATTTCATTTTCTTTTTCCTAATGTCTTGATGTTGTTCAGATATATGATGAATGAATCTTCAGCGCATAGCGTGTTATCCTTGTGATGTGGGCAAATTTGAGGAGTAGTTCAAAAATGTCCACTTGTTGGTGAATGCCTGATTTTGGATTTGGGAAGTACCTGAAAACTTTAATGGTTTCACAAAGATAGCTGAAATTTTAGGATTTGTATCTTTACGGTTATGCTATTAGCTTGACTCGTTAAGTTGGAATGTGAAATTCTCGTGATCTCGGGCTGCCTGGGTACTCTCCTTTAATGTGTTTGCACATATAGGACTATCCAGCCATGTAAAATATATATTATCTTGGAGGATTATATGCAATGTACATCTATGTCTTTCCAAGAAGGCAAACGCCCCATTTCTCTATGAGACAACTTCAACATTGTGTTGGTTTTTTGTTGAATAATCTGAGGTTTTACTGTTGAACATCTCCCTTGAAACTGATGGTTAAGAAAGGGAACTCTGTAAGGTGGTAATTTTTGGTGGGATGGAACTTGGGTTAATATATAGGCCATTTTCTTCTGTAAAATAGATGTATGATTATAGTCATTGTGGGAAAATGAAGTAGAGCTTATATCTAGTTGCTGATATGCAGGGATGCTCCAGATGCGTTGGGGTTGGTTCGTTATTGCTGCCGGAGAATGCTAATGACTCATGTTGATCTCATTGAGAAGCTTCTGAACTACAACAGTACTCTCTCCTCCTCTCTCTCTATATATATATCTCTCTCTTTCTTGTGTGTGATAACTTTGAACCCAACCACTACTGTGCATGTACATTTTGAGGGAACTACCTGCTGCTATTTTGACTTTTGGTGAGTGGGGAACGGGCAGGGGATATGGAGTTGTGTTGGGTTTGAGCTTGTTGCAACCCCTAGATATCCAAGGGGTGCTCCCTGTGTCTAGAGATAACCATCCTGTTGTTATGTATGATGATTGAAGAGGCCATAATCCATGTTGGTTTTGGTGAATGGTGGTGATAGACCGATAGCCGTCGAGAAATTTGGGAAAAAAGCCAAACATCGCAGATTTCAATATTACGTCGGGATCGGGTTTATTCAGTTTCACATGCCCAAGGTGTTCATCTGTTGTGAACTGTGAAGTACAACAAATAAATGATGACTTAGAAGCTTGTGATATCAAGTTTTAAACGTCAAACACAATGAACTTGGATATTCCCGAGTGTTTTCAGGTCTTGGTGTTCGATATTGTTTATCTGATGATACCTTATTACTTGTTCTTTCTTCCGCTGAAGAATACTTAAAAATAGAATTAGCTTAATGCCCATTTACTATTTGTTATTGTTTCATATGTTGGTGTAAGCTATATCTGCTGAATTAGAAAGTGGTGGTTTTGCCAAAGTGCCTTAATATGTGGACTGAGGAAGCAAAGTGTTCCATTGGTGTCTTTTTGCTCCATTGGTTTTGGCTTGACATCGTGCTTCCTATTTTGGCAGCTCTGGAGAAATCTGAGGGCAGTTGAACTACTTGAGCTGGGTTTCAGGGCAACATATGTGACTATTATATATTACTCGGTACTCGCCGGGAGAACGTAGGTTACTGTGAACAATTGTGAAAAGTTGATATTGCTGAAAATACTAAAATATGCAGTATTAGTCACTGAAAACAAAATTAATTGGACTACAAAAGATTTGCATTTTCATTGTTTGAAAATTGAAAGAGATTCAGCTCAAGACATTTGGTTGGAGTATAATTCTCTCTGTTTTTTGGATCTACGTTAATTGCATTTAAATTTCTCCTGCAATTTACCTTTTTCGCTTACTACGTCCAAAGTACAATCCAGAGTAATGTCCACACGTGAAGATGGGTTAGTATTACCAACTGCAAAAGGCTGACTTCTTCTTTAGCGGCACTTATTTTGAGTGCTTATGACTTATAACTAGTCAAAATAAAAAGCACCCCCACTCCAACTCTTTATAAAAAAATGCTTATAAGCATCCAAAATAACTCTTACCTTACAGGCAATAAAACCAATTGGGTACCATCAAGTGGAATTTGAGGTGTTGGTATCAATCAATTTCAAAGCGCTCTTTTGGGGGGTCTTTGAACATGTGGAATGTTTAAGCCATATAATTTGTTGTTGACCCAAGTTGGAGCCAATGTGCTCAGCTGTAGTTTTCCATGCAAAAGAGCAAAAATCTTATTCCTCTTGCTTTTTTCTTATATATATATTTGTTTGGAAAAACTCTTCTATCAGTTGAACTGGCATTAATTCAACTAAAAAATTTGTAGTTTTCGAACGAAAATTCATAGGTTAACAACAAAAATTTATAAGTAAAAATTTTTGTTTTTGACCTACAAAATTTTGGTCTTTGACTTATGAATTTTTGTTTGTTAACTACAAATTTTTTAGTTGAGAACTGATTTCAGTTCAACTGATGGAAAAGTTTTCTATTTGTTTATAGTCAGTGCAAGTTATGGCCATCGAGATTTCATGCCAGTTTCATAAATGGGTCAATCAGCCTAACTATGTTCTTGTGCTTATTTATAACACGTGTTTCTTTCAGTCCTGGATCGTGGAATGATCTGGACACCCAAATCTACATTTTTTATCAAGAGCAGAGAGCCACCATGGAGTGTAATAATGTCCATTTCTTTTGGAATTTGAATATTATTAATTGTCCAAATTATATTATTTATATTTTAATAATTAAAATGATCTTCTCATATCAACATGAGAGAATTGTTGATAAAAGAAGATTTTTTAATCCCACTTTTTTAACCCAACTCTACATTTTTTTTTGTTTTGTTATTTTTAACCACTCTTGTCCTACCCGTATATATTTTGAAACTGTTTTTTTCTTTTCTTGATAGAAATATTTTAGGTAAAGATTAGGCTTTTCTTTCAACTTTGACAAAAGTTGTTGAAGTTTGAACTCAATGCAGTAGAAAAATTGTTAATTCCTAAATTTAGATATCCCGAAAGCTGTCCAAATACCTGTTAACAATTTTCGCCAATAACTTTGGCCACCCAAAAAAAAAAAAGATTGGATGAAGTATGTTATGCTTTAAAAATTGAAAAAGAATTATGACAAATTTTAACATGACAAAAATCTAACACACTGTACTCGAATAACAAAAATTTACACCCTTTTTATCTTTTTCTTTTGGGTTGTAAATGATAGTTCTCAAGTATTCTTTTATAATAAAAGATGAGATCGAATGTACTTACTGTCATCGAATATATTTATGAATTGAGTTCGATCATAATTTCTTGGTTTGAGTTGATAGTCTTAACTTACTTGGTAATTAGGATCGTAAAGTCAATTCATTCACTCAAAATTTACCATAAAAAAGAATGAATTCTCTAACTTATTGAAAAAGACGGAGAAATCAACCAGCATACCCAAAAGTGATAAAACCATACACGAACCGACAAAAAGAGAAATCAACCGACGCTTGATTACTTATTATGGTACGAGGCTTTACTAATTACACTTATAATTTGGGAAGTACTTCTCCTCGTGATTGATTTCTAAACATTAAAAGCTTTAAGATTACAGAATTTCGTTAGCGGTTAGAAGCTTCATGTCGCTACTCTATTTAATTATCTCTAACACTCATATGCTTGTCATATGAGATGTTAAATTTCAATAAAATAATTAAAATTTACCCAAAAAAAGGAATAATCAATTTTAAATAACAGATATACTTATTCATTACTTAAGATGTAAAATCTTCATTTTGAAAATTTTTCCTTTTATTTTGACCTCTTTTAATTAGTATTCAATTATAAACAATGTCCCTGAATATCGTAATCAAGGTTTGATCCCAATTCTTCTCCTTTTCTCTTTTTGTTGATCTCTTTTGATTAAGCTTAATTATAAATATTGCATCCTTAAGTATTCTAGAAAAGAAATTAGTAATTAAATAAGTAAAACACATAAAAAAAAAACAAAGACACCAAAAATGCCTATTTTCATTCTTTTTTTTTAATTAAAATTACCCAAAAAGAAAATTTTATTACGCTTTTGTTATCGAACAAAATCTAGAGTAAATCTAACACTTCAAGAATTTCACTGTCAGCATTTCTCTCTCTCACACCATAACACACCCTCTTTCTCTCTATATCTATATCTATATACGTCACTCCTATAACATTGTCACATCATCAACAGCAGCCCTTTTCACACACACTGTCACACACACAAATTATATATACATATATATATATATCTATATATCTGTGTGTACATTATATTGACATACGAGCACACATAGAGAGAGGTAGATACGAGTGGAGAAAAGAAATGCATTTTGAATTTTGGGATCTAAAAATTCGAGCTTTATAGAAAAGAAAAATTTAAGAAGTAAACGAAAATGGGGCGTTTGAGAGAGTCGTGGTGTTTCTGTAACGGCGGCGGAGGAGGAGGAGGAAAGTCGGAGAGAACGAAGGCGGGCATTTTGTCCGGCAGAGGTCCAGCCATGGCTAGTATTACTGTCGGAAGCAGTCGTGGCACTGGCTTCTTGATCCACCGTAACCTCCTACTCACCACTCACGCTAACCTCCCTTCCGTCACGGCAGCCGAGGCAGCCGAGATCCGCCTCCAGAACGGCGTCGCTGCTTCCCTCTTCCCTCACAGGTCTGCATATGTAGTGTATAAAACATAATTGTGTGTGCGCATGTGTTTTCTGTATTTGTAGTATGTGATAGGTTTGTATTTGAAACACACGCATTCATGTGTGTATATGTGGTGTTTATATCTCTGTGTGTGTGAGAGTGTCTGTGTGTTTTGTTTATTTTTTCTTTCTTATTGATGGTTTTTCCATTTTAATTGAGGAAAGCTACAAGTTAAGAAGTTGTGGTGGGCTGCGAAATTTGATAAGTGAAAATGAGAATTCTTCGTGTTTTATGGGATTCGCGGGAGGTTGTATGAGCTAGGGCTAGCTTGTATTTGGTTAGTTCATTGCACACTGTTTTAGCATGTGAGGAAATTTGTAGTTTTTAATAAGAGTTTCTTGCTGAAATGTAGTTTTAAGTTTGCAAGAGCATTTCCGAAAAGATTTTGATATTCTTTTGTGTTAGTTACATTTTGTGCTTCAGTTGAGTCAATCAGCACCATAGAGATAATTACTGTATGTTATGGATGGTTTATCTAGTGATTGTAGTATCTGAAGCCGCTTGAGGTAATGATAAGCTGTAAATTAGCTCAATGAAGAGAAGGGTAAAAGCAACTACTGCATGTTAGTCTGTTAGATTTTCCTGACTTCAAGCTTCTGTGGGTTTTGGAGGTGTCTTTTCGATATTCATCATGCTAGTTGGTTGGTCTGATAAAGACTTGCCAAACTAGGAGCACTTGGCAGTGATTTAGAACATGTAATCAACTATCTTATTACCTGGTCAAGCATTTCTCTCTGCTTAACTAAGAAAGATGTAGATTTTGTTTTCATTGACTTAATATTAAATATGTAAGATTCTGTTGTAGGTTCATGCATTGATTACTCAATTTAACAAGAGAGCCGTAATGGTTGAGTTCACGTGTATGAGAAGCTTGATTGAAGCAACCTAGATAGCTGGTTGCCGCCTTTCTTGGGCATGTAATGTTGTAATCTATATGCCTCTCGCTGCCTTTTATATTTTGTGTGTGTCTCTGAGCAGTTCTTTAATCTTGTGTTACTTCCCTTTTAGTGGAGTAGAAGTTCTAAGTTACCGACAAAGGAATACTGGAGATAAGCATGCAAAGCATCATATCATGAATCGGTCGAACCATAAAAATAAAAAGCACATTTGGCTGATGTATGTAGCTATTGCTATATATTGATTTATTATGGCTATAGCTATTATCAAGCTGAGGTTAAAAGATTAATTTTTTATTTTTTTTGATAAATTATATTTCCATCCTAGAGTTTTTGCACTACATCTTGATCAAGTCCTGCAAAAGTCCTGTGACGTATTCGGTATTCATGTTATTCAAGTGCAGCTCAATATTTTGTGGTAGCCTGTGGCAATAGCTAAAAATGTCATGAAGACATGGTTTCTAGCTCCTAATAATGTTTATGGTACTTTGCATGATCATTGATGCTTTTCATAGACAGTAGGGTGTAGACGGTGCTTTGCTTCTTTGCTACAGTAAAATATTCTTTCTTTTCCTTCCTGTTGTTACCAAAGCTTTAGTTTTAGTTCCATTCAAGCATGAAGCAAGCCTTCCTGTTTCCTTATCTTTCCCGAGTAGTATGTAGTAGAATGTGAGAGACAATAACAAGTTATGAAGTAACTCCACTGACAAGCTTGGCTACATTGCACACACATTGATTTATGGTCTACATTTGGAAACTCTAAACTAATGCTTAACTTGTGATCATCCTAGCTGCATTAATGTGGTTTGAGTGGTCTCCTTTCCGCACACTAGTAAGAAGTTTGAGGTCTTAATGTATGACCTAGTTCCTTACTTGGGGGGATCCTGACGACTATGAATATTCATTACTGAAACACATAGGGTTGAAAAGTTTCTTGACGCTGAATACCGGATACGTAAAATGATGAATGTTCCAGAATGTTCATTTTATCATAACCTAAAATTGTAGATATGTTATGAAAAGCTAGTGGGAGTTGATACTAGATAACATAATGCACATTTAAAAAAATGCAAGGAGTGCAATATCCATTTTGGACATGCTTAATAATTCAAACACTATTTGCAGATTTTTCACACTTTGTCCAATAGGTCTGTAGCCTCTCAGGGATAAAGAATGCCACAAATATCTTCATTTATGTATGATAACTCATCCATGCAAAACTTGTGACAATGAGATGACTCTAATTAATGAAGAAAAGTGAATTGTTTGGAAATAACAAGGCTCAAGCCTTGGACAGTCATTAGTTGATGAATTTCGAAACCAAATTGCTATCGTGTGTGCAAGAAAGAACCAGATAAATGACAATGTTATCATTAACTAATAGATCGGGGATCTTGGGCACTGACAGATATAAATGACAACAGAAAGTCAACCATATTATAGAACTTATAGCAGAATTATGTTATATTAATGCACTTTTCTCTTGTTATCCTTTGGATATCAGGAAAAGGAAAAGGAAGGAAATTTAGTTGTTTTAAACTTTCCACGAATTATAGAGAGGAAATAAAGTTGAGAATGGTTCTCCTAGGAAAGTGATTTTCCTGTATCCATTATCCACAAGATATATAAAATTTGTCAGAAATTATCCACTACTTTATCTAATTTTCCCTTTCAAAATGAGACAAAAATTTAAATTCCTTTAGTTGACAAACTTTTTTTCGGCTTCTCTTGCAGACTTTCCTATTACCAGAACAGAGATGCCGTGAAACATTTCCTTGTATTTACATTGATAGAATACAGAACTTGTCTACGTAACATAGACGGAGTTTATTGTTCTCATCTAAACTTTTCGGATTATTGCATCTGTCTATTTCTGTTATATAAATCCATGCTTTCAATTCTTTTCCCTTCCATGCCTGCATGAACGTGCTCGTGCTTACTCAGAGTTCCAGACTTATTTCTGTTGCTAACATATTTATTCAAATGCAGGTTTTTTGTTACCAGTTCTGTGCTTGATCTGACTATAGTAGGTCTTGATGCCTTGGATGAAAATCCACACCTTCACCAGCCTCACTACTTGAAAACCTGTTCAAAACCAAATCTGGACCTCGGTAGTGTAGTTTACCTTTTAGGGTACACGGGGAAAAAGGAGTTAGTGGTTGGTGAAGGCAAGGTAATTATAGCCACTGATAATCTCATCAAGCTCTCTACTGATGGAATAACTTGGAGCCCGGGGTCCCCCGGTTTTGATTTTCATGGAAATCTTGCATTTATGGTCTGTGATCCTATGAAACTAGCTACATCCCCAAATACAAACTCCTCTTCGATTTCTCCATCACCAAAATCATCAATAAATGACCATCCTACACAATTTGGTATCCCTATCCCAATTATCTGTGATTGGTTAAACCAACATTGGGAAGGCAACCTTGATGAACTTAACAAACCCAAGTTACCAATAATCCGGTTGATGTCTACTGGCCAGAAGAGTGATCATTCTTGCGCTTCCTTTACAATGCGACAAGTTTTTAAGTCGACAGAAGATAAAAATGAGGAAACTATGACATCATTGCGTACAGCGTCAAAACTTAGAGAGCAGCCTGGTCCAAGTTCTTCAGCTATTGCCGATACTCCAGAAGATAGACATGTAACTTCTAATCCACCAGCTGCCACTCACATACAGGGGATTCCAACCCCTGAAATTTACAAGTCACCTACGTTAGCTTCATCAGTAAGGAAGAAGGAAACTGCTCAAATCCAGCTATTGGATATTAACTTTCCGCCAAGGATCGCTAGATCTACGATCTCTCGGCAGCCTGCAGAAAAGGTTCCACCAAGCTCTGATGAAATATGCGTTAAGGAACCTCCATCAAAGCAGCCCCTTAGAGAACGATCCAGTTACACTGGACAGTCTGGCCCCATGGTAGATGCTGAGTCAACAGGATCCGTAAATGGGGCACAAAGTGAGGTCCAATCAAGTTCACCTCCTATTGAGGTTCTTGGCATGCAGCATGAGTATAGTAGCGAGGGAGAAACTACCATGTATTCTGCAGAGACAGCTGAAAGCCGTAATTATCCGAGCCCCAGGGAGGGAAGATTTCAATATGTGGGTAGGAGCCAAAGCTGCGTCAACTACAACAGATGGGGCCCAGTACCCAAAAATCCGGCTGCCCATAGGACAACATCCGAAAAACAGAGAAGCTTAATGCAGGGAAGAAAGGTGTATTCCCAAGGTGCAACTTCCCAAAGAAGTAATGACTACTACAGTCCAACCGTAGCTTCAATCATGAAGAAAAGGAGCTCCAGTGACAAACCGACCCGGACCCGTCCAAGTGCAGCAAATACCTCTCCGAGATGGGTATTCTAGTTACTCCAGTGACGTTGATCATATGATTATTCTTTAATTTAATTACTTTGTTCGGGCTGCACATTCCATCTTTTTCTTCTACCTTACACTGTAAGTAACATGTCACGATCGTGAAGACTGAAGAGAGATCAAACATCAATAAGAAAACTCCGAAAGGACTACACAGGTCAGTCTTCTGATGTTTAGATACCGACGAAGTATGTGCACTTGTTTACCATAAAGGCAAATGCTATAAATGGTTCCATTAGTGGATACAGATGAGTTTCAGGTTTAGCAGGGTCGAGCAATCCGAGCATGTGGATCAATCGTAGAGTATGTGTCCATGGCCACTAAACTAGAATTCATATAACGCATGACATGCTTTGATAAGTAACTTGCTGATTTACAATGTTTGATACTGGTGTTTTAGATTTGATGGAACTTCTTCATAGGTAATGGTGTGGCTTCATGCTACTCTCGCTTAAACAACTTAGTAGAGTATGCAGTTTGATGGATAGACCATCTCAGTACCCTGTACCCCTTGGCCTTGGCGCCAGTCCTGACCTGAACCTCAGACCCCTAAAAAGAAACGGGCAAAAACATTTTTCATCCACCTGAGGTTCACTTCTTAATAACCCGAAGCTGTTTACAGAAAATATAAGAGCGACGAACAGCTGATCATTGGCTGAAAAATTCACTGAGCACACACAGTGACTTTGCACTTGGGTGGTGCAAGGTACCAGGCAGAAATAAATTTCAGGGAAAGTCTCCCATCTGGCTGATCGAATGTTCAGCTAGCTAATACATAGATGGGCCCCACATACATGCCTGTTGACCAAATGGGAGACTTTTTCATAACTTCATGATATCTACTCTAAACGAGTACTAAATGAAAAGAGGTCAGACTTCATCCATTCCAGCATTTCAAAGTGCAACCGAGGAAAAAAGAAACCCATAAAATAGTGTCTGGAGCTAAACAACTAAATGGTCTTTTTTGGTTTTCCATCTGTCTCAACTCTCTTTACAAGATACCCCTACTAGTAAAAGAGAGAAGCACAGCAACTCAACCAACATCTTTCTGATAATCTTCAAACGGTTAGATATTAGACAGCAGAATAACCACCTCCAGTCTGGTGAAGCATGGCATCTATCTCATCTCCATCCTCCATTTCGAGCTGTTTCACCAGAGAAAATGTGAAAACACGAATACATAATGATTAGCAGCGCTCCAATTAAGCAAACTACGGCACCTTGTAATTCGTATAAATTACAGTCTAATGATATTAGTTGCAGTTTGCATATGCAAATAAATCCTACAATCAAGGAAGTTGAATCTTGACAATTTATTAGTTTCAAGCTCAATCATGGTAACAGATAATAAAATTTGATTATAATTTATATTTAAAGTTGATAGTACCCAAGTACAACATAGATGCAAGACATTCTAACAACCAAACACATCCATTTTTTGGTCATAGTTGTGTATGAGTTACTCTTTTATTTTATTTTTTTACAAAGCCCCCACCACCAAACCCAACCCCTATCCCACGGGATTTGAATCTAGGACCTGACTCCTGGGTGAAGGTTGTTGTGTATAAGTTACTGGCGAACCCAAAAGAAACAAACGATTTCATCTTCTCTTCCCAGTATAAAGAAATATAACAATAGAACTACACATTATGTTACCTCATCTGGGGTTTGCTCTCCCCTAAGCCGCCTACCATCAAACAAGAATGCAATAGCACTGAAGTCTACTGACTGCCTTTCACAGTAAGCAGTCATAAGTTTGCGTAACTGAGTACTGCGCTTGATCCTAAAGAAGACTTCGTTACCATCCTGCAAAAGCAAAAGTACATAGTAACTCAATGGAGAACCAGACAACTACACTTGAGCAAGAATGAGATAATAGTCTCAATGTTAATGCCACCATATAGAAGTCAATCATGAGATAATTTTCTAAGGCATGGTTTTGTGGTGCAATACAAATAAGTCCTTTGGGAATACGACAGGAGATTAGATTTTTAAATTGACAACGAAATCCAATAAAAAGTATGACTAAACTGAAACCTTAGCAGGTGCATGGCATATCAGCCACATCAAGCTGAAAGAGAGCAAACCGCAACACACAGTTAAGCATTCATCAACCAAAACATACTCAATGAACGACACAAAATTTTCCTGCAAGTGTGTTTAACAAACTACAGAGTCAGAAGGCCTCCACAAAAAGATCTTAATTCCATTTTCCTTTATAATTATTATTCCCAGTTTTTTTTCTTTTTCACACTGTTTAGAATAAAAGGTGGATTAAACACTTAACACAATCATATTCATTCAGTCTCAAATACTTGCCTTAACCTAGCACAATGTTAAACGATCCGCCAAACACCACGTTAGCTACTATTTGTAGTTTTTAAAAACTAAAGTTGAACAAGTAGGCCTGATGAAACACTTCCAGCCTAAAAGCGTAATTATGATAGATTCAACCAAAGCCTGACATAGATATAAGAAACGGATTATTTAACAACTCCAAGTCACAATTTCACATTGGGATGAAGATAACATTGGCTACAAAGTGAAATAGGTCCTTGAACACACCCTGACTATGTGCGTGCAGCAAATTGTCTCACAAGTGCACCACTCACCCATCAAACAGTTTGGTACAGGCAAGCAGGCATGCATAATTCCAAACATGCTGTCAATAAGATATAATCAGTAGAAAAACCAACAGTATTTTTTTTTTTTGGAGTAATATAAAAAAAGAAGAAATAAAGATTTTGACTACTTACACCTGTATAACTGTCAACGCAAGAATTTCAACATTAAATTAACAATCACCCATTAAAACGTAAAAAAAAAAAAAAATTTGATGGCAGACAACTCGATCCTTCTAGTTAATTTCATAAATCATCTAGCTGAATTAGATTATTCATTAAATTCAGAGCAATAATTACTAAACTAAGTTTAAATTAAACAAATAAATAAATACTGGACATCTACAGCAATTCATTAGCTTTGCCTATGTTACATATATTAAATTATTCAAACGAACTAACTGACACAACAACCAAAAGAGAAAAGGAACAAAAAAGAAAAAAAAAACGAATTTATTTCAAAATTTTTCTAATTATATTCACATACTTGCCGTAGTGCTAACATAATGCACAAAGTCACGAGAAAAACAAAAATAAAATAAAATTCTAAAACAAAAACTAGAAATTACACAACTGTACACATACTACTCAAACACATACAAAATCACAGATTGTTATGTATTAACATTACATTTAAAAAGAAAAGGAGAAAAAGCTATACATACCTGGCCTTTAACCTTGAGATTAATGTGAGCCGAGCCGGACTGATCCATCGGCTTCTTCTCATCCTCGCCGCCGGCGCCGCTGGCAGACATCGTTGAACACTACCTAGGGTTTTCCAACACCTCTTCGGGATAATTATCGCAAAATAGGAACAAAATACGCAAAAATTAATATGAAAAATCGCAGTGGTTTAGTGAAAGAAAATGTTCTTTTTATACCCACCAATACAAAAAGAGGTAATGTTTTCCATTATCGTACGCGCACATAAGGGTGATTTGGTAACTCGAAAAAATGTTCCTTGGACCTTGGGCCTTGATGACGTGGTTGATGGAGGGAGCGCGTGTACAATAAGAATGGATTTGAGAGAGTGTGGAAATTTTGGCGGGGAGACAAACAATAAATTGTATTAGAATGTGATTTGGATTACGAGGAGATGGGGAGAAGTAAAAGCGAGGGAATCCTCGACTTTTGACTCGTGAGTCGTGACAAAAGGGAAGCATGAAATGGAAGGTTGGCATTGGGTTATTTTCTTAGTACTGGTTTACTTTTCTAATTTGTTTCTTTTTAATTTTTTGTTTTGGTGTAATTTACTGCTCTGTTTGTTATAGTCTTATTTTAAAATATTTATCCTATTAAAATGAAAGTATATTTTATGAGATTTAAAAAATCTTATCATATATCCTATGAAAATTTAAAACAAAAATATACTTTTTATCTTATAAGAAATAAGCAATCATTCTCATATTATTTTTTATAACGATAGAATGCATGGTGCATGTGATAACATATCTTAAATCTTATAAAATATCTCCAAATTTTAATAGGATAAGTATCTTAAAATAAGATCATTCCAAACACACTATAAGTATTACGAGAGTGTCATATTTGCGTGTTTATGAGAGCGTCGTGTTAGTGTTCGATGAAAGAAAATGTTCTGTTTATGCACTAAAAAAGAAATGGCACTCTATAATTTACGGTGTGGCTTAATATTATTCGGTTAATAATCAACAACCGAATTAAAACTGAACCAAACGTCCCATTGGTTTGGTTATTTTTTATTCGGTTTGGTTCCAGCTCTTAGGATTTAATCATTAGTGATCATAAATTTAAGTTAGGAACATGAATTAACTGAATAATTTAATTTTTTAACAAACTTATTACTTATACATCTACTTATTAGTCTTAACGAATGACAAGACCATAAGAAACTTTTTGTTAAAACTTACAACTTATAAATTATTCAATTTTCATCAAATTTATTAGCCTTGACGAATAGTGTTAGTTATTCAGTTTGAGTTATTTGTCTTAAAATATCCACAATAATATCATATTTCAATGATAATATGGTTAAGACTCTAATGAATTGCATAAATACATACACTCCTCACTGTCATATGATCCAACTCTCCCTATTTTACTCAATGGACTGATATGACTCAAGGCCTAAATATTTTTAGTGGGATAATTTCTCAATAAGTTCTTTTTGTTGTCAATTTTTTTAAATTAGTCTTAGTATTTTGAAATTTTCAAACTAATTCTTAATGTTTCACAAATATAGTTAAGTTAGTTCCTTCTTTTAATAGACATTCATATTAATTCTTAATATTTTCGAAAATAATAAATTTATCCCCGTTGTTTTGAAAAACATTCATATTAGTCCTTAATGTCTTACAACTTATTCAAATTAGATCATATTTAAGAAAAAAGATTGGGGCTAATTTACATAAGTTGTAAAACATTGAGACTAATATATATAAACATTTCTAAAAAATAAAGACTAATCTGACTATCTTTTGAAATATTGGGTAACTAATTCAAAATTTTTTTATGAAACACTGAAGATTAATTTAAATATTTCAAAACAATAGGGTTAACTTATAATAGTAAGAAAGCAATAAAGACCATTTGTAAATTAACCCTTTGTTTGACCAACAAGTTAAGGGTGCGTTGATAGAAACAAAAAATAACGTGGTTGGCTATGGAAAATAACAAATTTTTAATGGACTTCGAAACAAATTGCTCCATTTTAGAGAACTCTAAACTATGTGTGAATTTTAAAATGGCTAAGCACCCATGAGTTGTGGATGTGAGTTTTTACGTGCGTGTGGAGTCTATGTAAGTCTTTACCATACAATTATGTGTAGGCAAATGAAATTACATACATATAATTTCCAGTCTAATTTGGAAATAAATTTCTATTGATCTTCTCAGTAATAAGGAAACATTTTCTTAAAACTAGTTAACATGATCAGATTATGCAGTTGCTAGTTGTAATGACACAAAAATGTGATTGACCAAAATTATATAAACTCCTTTTATTTCCCTAAAGATCAACCAAATCTAATTATGTATTGATTGAAGTCAACGCTCTTTGATTGGAAGATTCAACAAAGATTTTAAACTTTCAGTTTTTGTTTTCTTCTATTGTTTTGGTTTATACTTGAAATTTGATTGTTCCAACATTATGGGATACAGTGAATTTTCAGTTAAATTATGTTGGATTTCACAAACAAAGCATCAAATAGTTTACTAATAATACAATTTAAGAAACTGATTACAACTCTGTTTGGTCTAATTATAAGATTTTAGCCGTTGAGCTGTAAAACTTTTAGTGATAGATCTTTGGTTAAAAGTGTTGTTGAATAAAAATTATTGATTGTGTGGCCTGATATTTTAGAAATTGAGTTTCAATTTTATTAAAAATAATATTGGAATTTCAAAAATATAGAGTAGTATTTTTGGAAAAACAAGAAAAATTTTTTTTTGACATGATATAAAAACAGCTTTTAAAAAGTCCTTTTCAAGAAGATTCAAATTGGAGCTCCTAATCTTTTAACTTTTTTAAGTTTGTCTTATATTTAAAAGTATCTTTAAAGATTTGCCTAACAATGAGCTTTAACTTTTAAATTCACATGAATTACTTTTGAGTATTAAAAGTTGAGAGTGTTTGACTGAACTTTTAAACACCAAAAATCAATTTCTTAAACTGCATTATTAGTAATTATTCATGCTTTATTTGTGAAATCCAACATAATTTAACTGAAAATTCACTATATCCTATAATGTTGGAAGATTCAAATTTCAAGTATAAACCAAAAAAAATAAATAAATAAGAAAAGAAAAGGTAAAAAAATTAAAATCTTTGTTGAATTTTCCAATCACGAGTGTTGCCTTCAATGAGTGCTTGTAATATTATTAACTAGAGTATAGCAAGTGCAATAATATATAAGAGAGGTGAAGAATCAGAAGCATATATCAATTAGTTTATTCAATTTGATTACTTGTTCTATGGCTTCCATTGTGCTCAATGCCTTTATCATTTTCTTCAGTGTTCTCCTGATTGTTGCCAATGGAGCTAACATTACTTTCAATAAAAACATTACTCTCAATGATAACAGTACTTTCAGTAAGAATTATTATCCTCTGTGGGGGTTGGATCATTTTTCCCTAGTTAACCAATCAGCTGAAGTACAACTTCGATTTGATAATTATTCAGGTTATTTATAACAACTTCAATTTTTTTTTCCTTCTTTTTCATCTTTGAGTTTTTTTCTACGTTTATGTACATTATAAATTTGCTATTGTCACTATATGATCTAAAAGGTTCGAATATCATGAAACAGTTTCTTATCGAATTATGAGACAAGGTAAAGAACAATATGTTTAAAATGATTTTGATGTTTTCTTGAACATTACATATATTTGAAACTTTATATATCGAATTTGTTTCTTATTATCTCTGATATAGAGGAAGGAATGTTTGATTATTTTACTTAAACTAATTCTACTCATGCAGGGGCTGGGTTTAGGTCCAAATTAGTGTATAAATCTGGATTATTTCGTATCAGGATGAAGATTCCGAACAAACCAACAGAAGGAGTCGTCACAACCTTCTATGTACTATTTAATAATCTTTTATTCTATTCTAACTATACAATCATTGTCTACTTTTTTGTCTTCTACGATTTAATTACGAGAAAACTATTCTTTTTGGTCCGATTCTCACATGAGGTGGACCCTGTACTTCGTTAAGAGCCTGGATGGCAAAATGTTTTGGTTGGAGGTGTGTGGCATAACAAAGCTGACTTGCGTTTTGCGTTACTGCAGTTGAACTCTGCTAAATATGGTCAAGATGACAAGCCACATGATGAGATTGATTTTGAGTTTGTTGGAACAAAAGGAATTTTACAAACAAATGTGTTTGCCAATGACTTGGGGAAAAGAGAACAACAGTTTCAGCTCTGGTTTGATCCATCGAAAGATTTTCACACTTATGCAATTCTTTGGAACCAAAATCAAATAGTGTAAGCACGGTTTTGCTCTTTTTAAAATCATTCTCTTAAATTTTTTTTTTCTGACTTTACTCTTGTTTTTATTTACCACCTCCAATCCATTAATCTTGTGCTATTCTTCTTGCTTATTTACTTATCTTACACCATGGATAAAGAATTATTAGATCATGACAAGCGATATCATAATAGCTAAAATGCAACATTAATAAAACACGATATCCTTTTACACAATGCTCTAATTTTTTGTTTTCCTTTTTGTAGGTTTTTCGTCGATGAAATTCCAATTAGAGTGTTCAAGAACTTTAGTGCACAAGGAGTAAATCACCCTTCACAAGCTATGCGAATTGAGGCGAGTATATGGAATGCAGATTGGGCAGGAAAAGTTGACTGGTCCAAGATACCCTTTATAGCACACTATCGAGAGTTTAGTATAACAGGTTGTCCATACATTACCTCCAATATTTGTAAATCTTCCAAATTCTTTTGGAATCAGGGTGATTACTGGGAACTCAGCCCTTCTCAAAAGAAATTATTAGAATCCTACAAGAAAAAATACATGGTGTATGATTACTGTACAAATGGCTCAAAGGAGCATCCAGAATGTTCTAAAAACCCATGATAGATTAAGAGTTCCTTGACAAAAAATCTATAGATTATATTAAAAAAACACATTTTTTAGTAAATACATGTCTCATGTGATCATTCTAATCCATCTCCCCTTATTCTACCCTTTTATACACACACACACATACATATATACATATATAAATACATAAATATATATATCTATACGATTATTAACTAATTAAATTTATTTAATCACCAATTAATAATACTATTTTCCATCTAAAACTAACATTCAACAATCTCTTGTTACCTTCTTTGCTATATTAGATCATCTTTTTTATTTTACTTTATCAATTTAAATATTTTATTTAATGACTGAACATCTCTCTTAAACAATTTAAGTGTTTTATTTAATTTATTTAAAATCTCTCATAAAAACATAATTAGTATTGATAGATCATCAAAAATTAAATTTTAAAAGATAAATTTGTATTTCATTCTCATATAGAATGTGAAAATTGACCATCAATAATAAATATAACCCAGAGAAAAAATCCAAGAGGGGGAGGGGTGAAATGGATTATTATTGGCACAAAATGCATAAAAATTATTTTTTCTTTCAAGTTCACAAAATAATCAATGATGTATGATATTTTAAATTGCAAGCAATAGGTAAACAAACAACTCGATTAAAAGAAATAAGGGAGAAAAAAAAACCAAATGTAATGATTTTTAGGTGGTTCAAATTCTCTTAGGCTTGGTCGACCATGTAAGGTTTCTCTTAGGATATCGAAAGCTTCATTACGAACTTCAACTTCTTGCTTTGATCATTGAAGAAATGTAAAACAACATAGTACACCCTTGCTTCACCACTAATATCTTAAGTGTTCACCCGATCCTTAAGGAGATTACCCTTCACTCTATGATCCTTACAAGGTTGATTAAACAACCTATACCACGTACCCAAGAGTGAAGAAAGAAGGTAACGGAATAGTGGAGTTTGGTTACAAGCAAACTTTTTAGAGCAAGTGTTTGCAAAGGTATAAATACCTATTTAAAATTCTGCAAACTTGATCAATATAATGAATGAGAGTATTAAATGCATGTGGAAAGTTTCAAATGCTAATACATTGAATATGAAAGCTCAAATCAAGTTGTGTGAATATTAACTGTGAAAAAATATATTTATTATAATGGCAAAAAGGCAAAACTCCAATGGCTATATTTTGGAGTCGTTGGCACTACCTGTCGACTCTACTGATTGACCAGTGCCTTTTTCGGTATCGTGCTAAGACTCACTGGAATTACCGGCCAACCAGAATTACTAGTCCATTAGAACCCTCGTCTGGCTTCAAGTCACAGCGCATTGACCAAACTGGTCGGCCCCTGTATCTTCCAATGCCTATAGGTCAACCAGCACGCTCTTTCAATGCCAAGAAAGTCTACTAAAAAAGACCGACAACTTCTTGAAAACTTTTCCACCAAATCTTTTCAGAAATAGCATGCATGTTTTTGCATACAATGGCTGCAACCAAACTTCCTTTTGTATCAAATCTCATAAATGCAATTTTAGAGCACTCAAGGCATTACATGTACATCTTTTATCAAATCTTACTTTTAAAAGATTCTGCACTATGTATATGTATCTATATGTATATATATGTATATGTATATATATATGTATATGTATATATATGTATGTATATGTATATATATATGTATATATATATGTGTATATTTATATGTATATGTATATGTATATGTATGTATGTATATTCATAGTTCAAAGTCAACCAAAAGAGGTAAACCTCTTTGAAAACAAACAAGACTAGTTAAAACACTTTTGGTTTTAAGAAATATGCACTTGGGTCTTTTAAAAACATGCTCATGCCAGAAAGAAGAAGAGTATATTGAGCTCTACATTTCATACTCTAATCCAACTGAGTTTAGGGTCTTGTTGGAGCTATTGAGTATCTTACTATAACAAGACTAGACCTGCAATATGTTGTTAACTTTTATTTGTCAAGCTCTGCACAATCCTACTAATGCAGATTATGCAGCTCTCAAGGAGATTTTAAGGTTTGTCAAAGGGACATTAATGCATGGCCACCTATTTCAGCTAGGGCCCTTTCAAGTCCAAACCATGGTTGTAGAGCTCAGGTGCAAGCTTCCTCTAGCATTTCCTAGGCTAAGCTTGAGGTGGATGTTTAATGACAAAGCAACTAAAGCAAAAATGCCAGCTTAGCAAAGCATCTTAGTTAGTTAGACTTGTCTCAAGTTAATTAAGGTTGTTGGTAGTTGCAAGTGGTAATTAGTTAAGGAAGCTGCTAAGCTGGCTCTAATTGCTTTATTTCCAAGTTTCATGTATTGCTATAAATAGTACATCACATGTGTAAATCATTGATCACATGTGGATGTTTTCTTTCTTTAATAAATTAATTTCTCAAATCTTTCTAATCAATTTTATTTTTTCACAATTAATGGACTTTTGCATCATATATATATATATATATAGGAATTGAGTAAGGGACACCATCAAGGGCCCAGAGGATAAGGGGGTCACAGGGGGGAAAGGATTTATCCTTGCCCCACTGTCGGCCACTGATTTCTGGCATTAAGCAGGAATCGAGTAAGGGTGTACCGCTTCAAAAGCTCCATTCTTGACTTAGAAAAATGAGGAAAAAGGGCTCCATGATTCTATCCGTATGGAGTCACCTTCTTTACCCAAACATACAGTGTCTTGTTTGAGGTATATGTCATTATAGACTATGTCTAGGGGGCTGCCACCGTAAACAACCCCAGGCCACATCCGCATATATATATATATATATATATATATATATATATATATAAGTCAACACTAATTAATGATGCTCTCTAATTGTAGCTTAAAAGGGTGTTTGGCTTTGCTTATAAGCTAGTCAAATCGACTTATAAGCCAAAAATGAAAATTGACATGTTTGACAAATCTGCTTATAAACAATTCAAAGCTACTTATAAGCTGACAAAAAAAGTAGGTGGGGAGCAACTTTTTTTTTTTAGGTGCTTATAAGCACTTGGTCAAAGTAAACAAAAAGACTTGTTTACCCTTAAAAATGATAAGCAAATTACAACAACATGTCTTTTTTAGTCATTTTAACTAATATTGCTACTTATTAGCACTTATTTACCAAATATTTCAGTAACTTATACGCACATATTATTTAAACACATCTCTACTTATTTATCACTGGTTTAAAAGTAACTTTTTGCTTATAAGCAGTACTTACTTATAAGCACTTAAAAATAATGCTCTATTTGTTATAGTCTTATTTTAAGATACTTATCCTATTGAAATAAGGATAAATCTTATAAGATTTAAGAAATTTTATCATGCATCCTATAAAAATTTAAAACAAAACCATACTTTTTATCTTATAAGAAATAAGCAATCCTTCTTATCTTATTTTTTACAACTATAGAATGCATGGTGTATATGATAAAATATTTTAAATCTTATAAGATATCTCCAAATTTCAATAGGATAAGCATCTTAAAATAAGATCATTCCAAACACACTATAAGCGAAGCCAAACGGGCTCTAACTCTGCTCAAGATTTTAAGACTGCAGGGGCACATGATGAACTTGATTTTGAGTTTTTGGGTACCAACGATATATTGCAACAAACGTCTTTGTTAACAATGGGAACAAATCATGAGCAATGACTTCGACTTTGGTTTGATCCATGGACTTCACACGTGCGAAATCCTATGGGATCAAACCAGATTTTGTAAGGATTACGTTAACCTCAAATCTTTTTTGCCATCTTAATTGTTTACATTCTTATATTAGCATCTTATAAGATAAGTGTCACGTATAAATAAAACTTATTTAAGTAATTATGTCATGTAAATAGTAGAATATAGTGAGACTTATTTAAGTAATTATTTTCCCCTATACTATTGCATTTATTTTTCTAACCGAAAAGTAAATAGCCAAACCATTCCAATTACATTTACATAAATTACTCTATTGATGTTCTCCATTTCCTTTTCACAATCCAAAAACATTGTTTTCGCATACATTTCCTAACTATTAATGCATAATCTTCCCGTGCATCTCACGGGAGGTAAAATTAGTTCTTTCTGTTACTAAATATAAAGTTGTTTGTATATACTTAAAATTTGAAAAATAAAAATTAACTGCACGATTTAAGTATTAAAAACTAATTACAAAATTAAATAAATCAAAATAAATAGTAAAATAACATATTACAATTATAGTTTCGGAAATGAACATATTATTTTTAGTTTCTAAAATTAGCATATATTTATAAATTTTATTTTTTGGTTTATTGTGATTTATTTAAAATTCTTATTTTTTAGTACTTGCACTGCACAATTAACTTATATTTATATTTTAAATGTATATGAAATTTTTTATTAGGAACAAAAATTATGTAGATTAATTTATATTCTCATAAACTATAAAAAAAGTTCAAAATTTATATATGTGTTCATATATGAGACAGCTTGTAGTTTTGTGTGTAAAATCCATATAGATTTCAAACGCCATATATGAAAATCTATGTAAGTTATGAAAGAAAAATAACGTTTCATCTAAGATTTGAAAAGAAAAAAATGCTATATGAGCAAAAAATTAACACCATTACTTAACAAAGTGTAAAATATTACTTTTTTGTAAGTCCAATCTTTTGTATTAAAAGTTTTGAAGTTCAGATACTTAATTCATTTTTTAAAATTCAAGCCCTACAATTATCCTTTTTCCTATTAACTAGGATTAGATAGCTCAAATATCATAAGATAGACAACTTATAGCCACATTATTATCTTGTATTATAAAATATTATTCTTCACGACTATGAAGTTTTCCCCTGCTCTTATTGATAAAAATTAAAGATCCCTACATGAGAAGATCTCTAGCTTTTATTGTTTTAGATTTCCGAGCATTTGTAACGCTATGAAAATATTAATAGTAGTGAAATCTAGATTATTGAGTATAATATAATCAAACAATAATACTATGACTTTATTATTGACAATTAGCTTCTATCGTTATAAAAGAAGTCAAATCTAAAGTTCACTCATCTTTTCATTAATTGTAGATTGATTTTTCTAACAGGTGTAATGTTGCATTTATTAAGATTCATTAAATAATGATCTCCTTGGTTTGTCAATTTACCATATCTGAATATTCTAACATTAAATATAACCCAACCCCTAAACCATGAGTCTACTCGATATGTAAACATTTTTTTTCCTTTTCAAATTTAAATAATACACAAATGGTCAAAATCTTATCTTTCCCTTTGACTTTTTCACATTGAACAAACTTTCCATTATTGTATAACAAACCAAACTTAGTCATTATTAATTTCCATCTTAATTTTGGTCATAATTACACAGTAGACATATTAATTGCATATATATATTTTTTCAAGTATTTAGCAACCAATTATGTGCAACAAGATTGCATATATATATATATATATATACACACACACACACACACACATATATATGTATGTATATATATATATATATATATGTATATATATAATTTATTTCTATTGATCTTCTCATTAATAAGGAAACAAGCATAAATTTGATCGGAACTAATTAACATAATCAGATTATGCAGTTGTTAATTATAATGACACAATAAGAATATGATGGACCAAAAGTACATATAAACTGCCTTTTATTTCCCTAAAGATCAAGCAAATCTGATTAGGTAATCAGTTTCTTAAACTACGTTATCAGTAAATTATTTGATGCTTTGTTTGTGAAATCCAACATATTAACTGAAAATTCACTGTACTCCTATAATGTCAGAAGAAACTAATTAACATAATCACATTATGCAGTTGCTAATTATAATGACACAATAAGAATATGATGGACCAAAAGTACATATAAACTGCCTTTTATTTCCCTAAAGATCAACCAAATCTGATGGGTAATCAGTTTCTTAAACTACGTTATCAGTAAATTATTTGATGCCTTGTTTGTGAAATCCAACATATTAACTGAAAATTCACTGTACTCCTATAATGTCAGAAGAAACTAATTAACATAATCACATTATGCAGTTGCTAATTATAATGACACAATAAGAATATGATGGACCAAAAGTACATATAAACTGCCTTTTATTTCCCTAAAGATCAACCAAATCTGATGGGTAATCAGTTTCTTAAACTACGTTATCAGTAAATTATTTGATGCCTTGTTTGTGAAATCCAACATATTAACTGAAAATTCACTGTACTCATATAATGTTAGAAGAATCAAATTTCAAGTATAAACCAAAAAAAAAATAGAAGAAAAGAAAAAGTAAATTTTAAAATCTTTATTGAACTTTCCAATTCCAGCGTTGACTTTAATCAATTGTTGTAATATTACAGAGTAGAGTATAACATGTGCAATAGTATATAAGAGAGGTGAAGAATCAGAAGCATATATTAATTAGTTTGTTCAATTTGATAACTTGTTCTATGGCTTCCATTGTGCTTAATGCCTTTATCATTTTTTTCAATGTTCTCCTAATTGTTGCCAATGGAGCTAACATTACTTTCAGTACTAACAATACTTTCAGTGACAATTATTATCCTTTATGGGGGTTAGATCATTTTTCCCTAGTTAATCAATCGGAAGTACAACTTCGATTTGATAACTATTCAGGTTATTGTTAACAATTTCAAATTTCTTTCCTTTTTTTCATCTTCAGAGTTTTTTTTTTCTATGTTTATGTAATTAAGAATTTGCTATTGTTACAATATGATATAAATGGTTCTAGCATCATGAAATTAGTCTCCTGTAGAATTAAGAGACAATGTGAAATACAATTTGTTCAAAATGATTTTGGTGTTTTCTTGAACATCACATATAATTCAAACTTTGTATATCAATTTGTTTCTTTTTTATTATCTCCGGACAGAGGAAGGAATGCTTTGATTATTTCTAAAGAAACTAATTCTACTCATGCAGGGGCTGGCTTTAGGTCCAAATTAGTTTATAAATCTGGATTATTTCGTATCAGGATCAAGATTCCAGACAAACCAACCGGAGGAATTGTCACAAGCTTCTACGTACCAATAAATACTCCTTTCTTTCTATTCCAACTGTATAATCATTGTTTACTTGTTTGTCTTCTACAATTTAATCTTTACAAGGGAAGATGTCATTATTCGACTATTTGGCTTGATCTGGTTCTCATATGAGGTGAACTCCATTTTGCATGCAGTTGAACTCGGCTAAATATGGCGAGGATGACAAGCCGCATGATGAGATTGATTTTGAGTTTCTTGGAACAAAGGGAATCTTACAAACAAATGTATTTGCCAATGACATGGGCCAAAGAGAGCAAAAGTTTCGTCTTTGGTTTGACCCATCAAAAGATTTTCATACTTACGAAATTCTTTGGAACCAAAATCAAATAGCGTAAGAATGATTTTTTCCTTTTTTAAATTGTTCTCCTACTTTTATCAAAGTCATAAATAAGTCATGATAATATACTAACAACTCTCAAAACATAGGACATTGACAAAACACGAGATCTTTTAGCTCTTTGCTCTAATTTGTAGGTTTTTCGTCGACCAAATTCCCATTAGAGTGTTCAAGAACTATAGTGCAAAGGGAGTAAATTATCCTTCGCAGGCTATGCGAATAGAGGCGAGTATATGGAATGCACATTGGGCAGGAAAAGTTGATTGGTCCAAGATACCCTTTACAGCACACTATCAAGAGTTTAGCATAACAGGCTGCCCATTCGTCACCACCAATATTTGTAAATCTTCCAGATTCTTTTGGAACCGGGATGGTTACTGGGAACTCAACCCTTCTCAGAAGCAATTATTAAAATCCTATAAGAAGCACATTGTGTATGATTACTGTAAAAAAGGCTCAGAGAAACATCCAGAATGTTCTCAGAACCCGTGACAAATTAAGAGTTTTTGAACGAGACATCTATATATTATATGATAAAAAGTACATGTTTTTTAGTAGTTGAATTTAAATATTTTATTCAATCACTGAAGATCTTTCATAAACAATTTAAAAGTTATCAATTATTAAAAATCTATCTTAAAAACATGATTACTATTAATAACTTATCAAGAATTAACTTTTAAAAAATACATAAAATATGAAAATTGGCCATCAATAATATATAAAGATATTAAGGCACACATTTCTCTTATGTATTTTATGGCTGTATACTCTAGCTAAAATAAAAAGGGTGGGTATACTCTAGTTAAAATAAAAGGGGTGGACCTTGTTATCAATTATAATTGCTATTATTACGTTAGAAGTGCTAAAAATTTTATACGGTAGATCTACTTTGAACATGTTTAAAAATTTAGTGAATTTGACTACCACATCCACGACCAATGTATTGTTTGGTTGGAACTTATTTTAAGACACTTATCTTATTGATGACTTATTAGAAAAAGGTATTGTTTATTACTAACTTATTATAAGCTGCTTATAAGATACTTTTTCATAAAATGTCTATTTGTAGTTGTAAAAGTAAGATGAACTATGAATACTTTTATCTTATAAGATATAGTTGGGACATTGGAGATATTCTAAAAATGTACGTAGTATATAATACCTCCAATGAAAAATAAAAAATAAGAAAATAAAATTAAAAATTAAAATATATATTAAAAATTAAAATAATAAAAATAAAAATTTTAATTAAAAATTAAAAACAAATAATTTTAAAAATAAAAATATAAATATAAAATTTAGAAAAGTTAAAACTTAAGATTAGAAGTTGGAAAACTAAAATTTAAAAATATTTTAAAATAAAAATAAAAAATTAAAATTCAAAATTCAAAATTCAGAGAAATGTGAACTAGAGGAGATAATTCAAACCTTTCTGGTAAAATAAGAACAACCTCTACATTCAACCCCTATTTTACCATTAGCAAGAACCTGTTGTTAATATTGAGAGGGGGTTTATCCATTTTGACATTTATTTATATTTTTTCTTTTATTTGAATAGCTAAGGGCTATTAATCAAGTATAATAGTGGATTTTTTAACACGTCTTACAAGAAGCTCTAGGAACTTTGAATAGTTGTCTAGTACTTGTTTGGTTAGAAGGAGAAATTTTTGCAAGAATACAACAACGTATTGGCACTGATTATGCCAATCCCTTGGGAATTCAAATATTACAAAATAAAAAATCAAAATAAAAATAAATTATTAAAAAATAAAAAATTAGAAACTAAAATTAAAATAAAATTTACTGATATTTTATATTTTATAATTTATTTAATCACAAGATTGTATTATCATTACTCAAAGTTGCATGTATTATTGTCCAATTTATTTACAAGGACATTTTAGCTTAAATTAATGATAATTACAAACACAATAGTCTTATTATATCAGATAGTTATCTTATCAGACACCTAGCAAATAAGATGCATATCAAATTTCAAATTAAAGATAAATTCATTCCAAACAGAGCCTCAGTGTTAACAATTAAGGGATATAGGGGCTAAGTAAATTTTGTTACTGTTAAGTGCGAACAAGTACCATATTTAGTTTGATCTCTTATAATTTAAAACTTTGGTGATCTTTCTATGTAGAGGACGTTTAGTTTGGCTTTTAAGTTGGTCAAATATGTTTGGAGTCAATTTAAGCTAATAGACATATTTGCTTAATAAAAAAGTATTTTTTTAAGTGACTTTAAGAAGAATAAGAGTCAGTTTGATTTTTTATTTTGGAGAGCTAAACTGACTTTTAAATTTTAAAAGTCCATTAAAAAAACAGAGTATTTGGTTTGCATTTTAAAATTAGTTTTGATTAAAAGTCAACTGAGGTTTAAAGCTAAAGGGAGATGTTAAAATTTTTAATTTTTTCATTTGGCATTTTGGTAACGGTGTTTTAAAATATTTTCTAGACAAAAGTGTCCCATTTAAGTTTTCATTATCCCCTTTAATATTTTTCATATTATTTTTAATTACTGAATTATCTGTTGTATAATTTTATTGAATTGATATTTTGGTTGTATTTTTGCTAAAATATATTTATTTTTATTATTAATATTTTGAATTATAACTATAACTTTTTAGAGAATTTTTTTAAACAAATAGAATTATGAATATAAAATAGCATGTTATATAAAGTAAACAATATTACTTTCAAAATGTCCTTTTCAGTAATTTCGACAACCAACCGTTATTTTCAAATGTAAAATCAAACACCATATCATTTGATAAAAGTTCATTCATATAAAAATAACCAAACACATTTTTTTTTTCAATAAAAATCCATTTGACAAAAAGTCCATTTTGAAAATGCCCTTTTGTAAAATTGAATTTTTTTAACTGAATGCCAAATTAGCTCTAAAAAGTTCTCCACTTCTAACTTCTTCTTTTTATGCCGTTGAATACTTTTAAAGAAAATAAATGTGATCTAATTATTTAATATCTTATCTTTACCTTTTTCATTTTTATTACTAAATTATTTTTATTCTTTTATCTTATACATATCTTTTTATCTTTATTACTATAGTTTATTTAATAATTATAATATACTTATATTATATATGACAAAAATTAAATTATTAAGTTATAACATTTTGATAATATATTTTTAAGATATTGTGTGTTAATTGACATTTTATTTTTATTTTCTTAATAGTTATTTTAACAATATAAGTTTAGTGTTCAAGACACTTTAACCAAATATATAAATACTTAATTTTTGTAATTACAACTTTTATTCAAGCAGATAATTAAAGCTAAAAATAAGAAAAACACTTAAAATCAAACGTATTTAAAATAATACTTTTAAGAAATCAATTCAAATGCCCTCTTAAGGAGTTTGTTTGAAATAATTATCTGCCCTCCACTTATTCCTTAAGTACATGTTTTGATAAGAATCGCACAAGGGTAGAGTTAAAAGAAATTATGAAGTAATTTAGGAAAACTGATATGACTATCCATCTAAATATGACTATTTAAATATGATCATATATTATAACAATTGTCAATTAGATCAAGGGGAAAATTTATCCAAGAAATAGTGTGTTACCCTATGTGGAGGAATGTCGGAGATTATTATAGGCCAATCAAGATTTTTCCTTGAAGCATGTTTATTGGGAGGAAAATAAATATGTAGATTGGATGATCAATTTTGAGCTTCATTTCCTTCTAGGATTACCCTTGATCGAAGAACCACCAGATGATCTAAAGAGATTGCTAGGCGAATGACTTGAAAGGGGTTTTCTCTCATAGATTTGTGAATCACCAGATGATCTAAAGAGATTGCTAGGGGATTGACTTCAAAGGGGTTTTCTCTCATAGATTTGTGAATCTATAACCAATTTTGGCCTCCATTGAAGGGAAAAAAAAATGACCAACTTGCTTCTCGATAGAATAACTAGTATAATTCCCATGCAATACACTAGGTAAATGAGTATTTTTTTAGTTTATTATTGATGATTAATTTTTATAATTATGTGAGAACAAAATATAAATATATTTTCTTAATTTTAATTTTAGCTAGTTTTTGACAATAATTATATTTTCTTATGAAATTTTTGCGGTAGTTGAAATGAATATTTGAATTGGAAAATAAAAGCATAAAACAAAAGGTCTTGTATGAAAAAGAAAAAAGAAAAACAATAAAAAATAAATGGTGATTTTATTAAATTTCTTAATTTGGAAATTTTAATAATCTTGAAAACAAAAATCATGCAAAATAGATAGATATAGAAAAATAAAATATAAATAAAATTTTTAGCAAGCTTTTAACATTAACTCTATTTCTTTTATAAGAGATTTGCAGTAATTAAAAATTAAAAACAAATTACATGATCTGAAGAAAAGCAAAATCGAAGAAGAATAATACATTATTAAATTTATTGGCTATAGGAAATCAAATTATATTAAAAAAAAAGAACCATTAATGAAATAGATAGAAGCATTTTCATGTTTAATAAATTTTTAGATAAGTAGTTTAGGAAATAGTTTTTGCATGAATAGAAGGAGCGTGACTCAAAGCCTTTTGACATGAAAAAAAAGTTATGCCATAAAGATATGTCACATTAATAAAAAAATAAAAAAATATTACATTACATATATACGTACGTGTCTATATAAATATATATATATATATATATTTATATATATATAAATATATATATATAATATTTACCATGAAGTTGGAAGTAATTAATTTTATATTATTTATTTGTCATATATAGTTTCATAATATTAAAGGAGAATTTGAATTTGAATTATTTTATTTTCATAAATAATAATTATAAAGAAGATTTTGGAGTAAAAATAAATTATGACAGTGTGACATGTAATATGACTAAGTAAGGTAATAACATTATTCTATCTATATAGTGTATAGATATAAATATTGGACCATACTGCGTCATCATCATGTGCTGAGTTAATAATGAAAACTCGTACATCACAAGGGTCATACTAGTTGTGGACTAAACGAGCATCACTTTTAGACGGAAGAAGATTATCTTTGAAAGTAAATTTTTCTATGCTTAGATACGCTGTATTTACGGAATATTGCTTCGTTCAAAGGTCTTATTATCCTTTATTTATTTATTCTTTAAATGACAAGTTAATAAAATCATATCTTGCGTATTTTTTAATACTTTAAAAAAAAAAAAGAGGAAAGAAACACGAGAACTTAAATAATCGTATGCGGATGTAAGATTTGCCATGACACATTATTTTCTCTAAAGATTGTTACCACGCACATAATTATTATATCTTTTGTGACTCTAATTATATTCGGAAAAGAGAAATCAAAATTTAATGTCAATAAATAGGTAACTCTCATGGCTATCTGTATAAAAGAAATATCCATTGAAAAATTTAATGAATTTTCAAATTAAACAATTAATCCCCATACTTTTTGTGAAGCAATTACTAAATCTCCTGGTTATATATATATATATATATATATATATATATATATATATATATATATATAGGCACTGAGTAGTAATGGAGAGACACATATTAGATTTAGTTTCTTTAGTTCTCCATGGCTTTGTATCAATTCATCTTTTGCAGCGTTCTGATAATCAATATTATCTTGATGCCTGCAAATGGAGCAAATGCTGTTTTTGGTCAAAACTATTCTCCGCTATGGGGTGAAAATCATCTAACGTTGGTTAACCAAGGAACAGAAGTGCAACTTTCATTAGATAAAGCTTCAGGTTAATTTTTATCTCACTTTGCTTTTTAAGTTGTGAAAAGTCACACGGGTAAAAAGAATTAGACCTCTCTATGGTTTACGAGTGCGTTAGATCTAGGCTTTCATAATCTGTTTCTATCTTGTGAAAGTACGATATTCTTGAAAAGAGGAAACATAATGCTATGTTTTAAAATATAAAAGAAGAATTAAGAGAGAATTTTGATAAAAAGGGTCTTACGCATTTTAAATGAACCATAGGACTAGTCCAAACTATTGCACTGTAAGTTCAAAATATGTATTTTGAGATTCCACATGAATTAGAAAGAAATGCTTACAAAGATTCGTATACATACGATATGTTTACCATTGACGATTGTTAGAAAGTTGAATTAAGTGAATATTTAAATGCCGAAGTATTTTTTTCTTTTTTCCAGTTACATAAATGCTAACTTTTAATTATTAATTACAAAGACATGCTTACAAAGATTTGTATACAAAGCTTCAGCATTGATGATCGATTAGGAAGCTTAGTTAAGAGACTTAAATAACGCCAAATTAATTTGCTTTATCGGTTACATGGATGCGACTTCATCTCAAATTTCAACATTTTGAAAATCAGTAACTTGTATACAATTAAGCATCGGTTAATTATATAAAATACCCAGAGTTAAAACATAATTACTATATATAATGAATGCTAACTCTCTTGTTTGAATTAATCATGGATGCAGGATCAGGATTTAGGTCCAAATTGCAGTTCGGATCCGGACTGTTTCGAATCCGTATGAAGCTGCCGGAACAAAAAACCGGAGGATTTATTACAAGCTTCTATGTAACAATTCTAATTTTTTTTCCCCTTTAAATTAACTTCTCTTTTCTTTCTTCAATTTGTGCTTCACAATTAATGGTCATTCGTAGCATATAAAATGTACATAATTACAAGTCAACACTAATTAATGGTGCTCTAATTGCAGCTTACCTCTGCTCAAGATTTTAAGCCTGCAGGTGCACATGATGAACTTGATTTTGAGTTTTTGGGTACCACTGGCATATTACAAACAAATGTCTTTGTTAACGATGGGGGAAATCGAGAGCAACGATTTAAACTGTGGTTTGATCCATCAAAAGACTTTCACGCCTATGAAATACTATGGAATCAATACCAAGTAGCGTAAGGATTGAGTTATTCCTCAAGTGTCACGTGTAAACAAGACTTATTTAAATAGTTATTATATCATGTATGCAGTTGCGGCATATAACGAGATTTGTTTGTCAATGTTTAGGTGGTTTGTGGACGGGATCCCGATCAGAGTGTTCAAGAACAACAAAGCACGAGGCGTAAATTACGTATCCAAGCCGATGCAAATAGAGGCGAGTATATTTAGTGCAGACTGGGCAGGACAGATTGATTGGTCTCTTGCACCATTTGTAGCTCACTACCAAGATTTTGACATAACTGGTTGCCCATCTAGCAACACCATCAGGGGACTATGCTCCTCTCCTCAAGAATTTTGGAATGCCCAAAGGGAGCTTAGCCTTGTTCAGAAACAACAATTGCATAGAATCAGAAAGACTTACATGACTTATGATTACTGCAACAAATCAAGCAACACTCACCCCGAATGTTCAATTAGTTGAATAATTAGCTAGGATTTGGTAGTTCAAATATCATATATAAGATCATAGACAATTTGTAGCCACACATTATTATCTAATTGTATGAAATGTCTGCACGAGTATGAGATTTTCTCATGCTCTTACTGATGAAAATTAAAGCTCTGATCCCTATATGAGAAAATCTCTAACTTTAATTTTAATGTCTTAGATTTCCTTGTATCTTTATGAAATTATCAAATAATGGTGTTATGAGTTTATTATTATTATTGTTAATTTTCACCACTATGTTATAAAAGAATTCAAATTTAAAGCTCAACTCGTCCTTTATCGTGGTATAATTATGCATTCCCCGAGCTGATCATGACAGAATCTTATCTTTTTTCGTTCGGGTACTGTTGCACGTTGAACAAACTTTCCATTATTGTAAACGAACCGTCGACGAAAAAAGAAAAAAGTTGTATAACAAACCAAAGCCAGTCGTATTAATTGAATTAGTATATAATTGTCATCTTAATTTTGGTCATAATCACACAATCGACAAGCCATCGACGTAAATTTGTCCTAGCCACCTTCGTGCGTAGGGGAGGATTTGCAAAATAAAGCCCCCATGAGCGAGAGGGGCAAAGTGCGATAAGTTAGAGAGATTTAGGCTCCATTTATTTTGCAGAAAACATTTCTTGAAAACAATATTTTTTGCATTTTCCTATATTTGGCAGCTAAAAATGAAAAAATAAAAGAAAAATATTTTTTATTAAAGAAAAATAGGTTAATTTTCCTAAAAGATGTTTTCCTTTTCTCAAAACTCATGCGTATATACATACATACATATATATATGTACATATACGTACATACAAACATATATATACACGTCTATAATATAATTAAGCTGGAGACAGAATAAGGCCAAAGATTATGGTTATTGATGAGCTTTCCAGGGTTTTCTGCTGCATGGGACAATTATTGAGAGATAGAGGGGATATATACGAAATGCTGTAGTGTCAAAGTACTCTTTGCGTATGGGTCCATATTTGGTTAGATGCCTCGGAGAGCAAACAAATAACAACCTCGCTTACTTGTGCAATTAGGGTTTTCCGGAAAGAAATTATATATTTGAGTATGACACACGTATATTATATTGTATCATCCAATTAGTACGTAAAGATCACATCTTAGTATTCGAGATAAAGGTTTTTAGCAACTGTCAAAATTGGTCGCTAAATTGGAAAAATTTAGCAATTGATTTTGCGAGCGCCATAGTTGGCCGCTGAAATCAATTTTAACAAATATATAATCAGTGAAACATATATATATATATATATATATATACATATATCTTGGAAACAGCTTATGCTTCGATTCTCTTTAACCAGATACCAGCCAACTCGGTGATCAACTAGTTCCCTTTAGACTATATTTAGCAAAAAAAATATTTTCTGTTAGTGGGCAAATTTTTTCTCTTAAAGTAATTCCAATATAAGAAATTATGATGTAGGAAAATTATGGGGGTACGTATTGGCATTAGGAAAGCCACTGACGTGTGGGAAAGATTCAATATGATGCCTCTCACACTCTCCTCGCTTGTTTTCCAGCATTTTTAAAAGTTTAACGATATATCCGAGTATTGCTATATAAAACCCCATGAACTTAAAAAACCGTCTTATAAGGCTAGCTGTGTTAGACGCAATAACAGCTTCAATTTTCAAATGGATTTTCTTCATCTGAACTTCTTTGCAGTTCTCCCGCTGATAAGTACGGTGATGCTGGCTACTGCAGCCGAAGATGTAAACTTTGATGTCAACTACAATATTACATGGGGAAACGATCATGTCGTGTCCCTGAACCAAGGAAAAGAAATTCAGCTCTCGCTGGATAACTATTCCGGTTAATTTTATCTCTAACTCGATATTTCAATTAATATTCTTCTTAATTCGAAAAATTCATCATGCTTCTGCTATTGTTATGGTTACATGCAATTATTGTTAACGTTTATAATTTTTTTGGTCAAAAAATATTATTTTTTCGAGCCTAATTACCAGACATAGCGCCTGTTCTAAGATATTATAAAATTTCGTTCAATTATTCTCAAATGTAAAATTTCTTTTAGAACTTCTAGTAGTTGACTCCCGTAATCAAGTTTCCGAAGCTTTTGGCTTGGTTGGATATATCATTATCAGTATATATACCTTATTAAATATAAAAAGTACTACGAGAAAATTCAGAATTTATTACTTGCGAAAATCTATTTTACATGAAGCATATTTTTCATGTATGTAAAATCTACTCTTCGTACAATAAAGCCTGTACGGGCTTGAAAAATGCCATATAATCTTGCCAATCCCTACTAGCTAGTGTTATGCAAATTTCAATATGAATTCATGCTAGGGAACTGCATCTATTGCTTTGTCTATTATCTCAATGGCATGCATTGTGGAAAATAGTAATCTTTGGTTCTCTGAATTACGTAAATCTATCTGATTCGTATAAAGAAAAAACTAATTTCATTTTATTCTTTCGAAAAATTGCAAATGACTATATATTAATGCAGGGGCTGGCTTTGGTTCCAAGCTAAGTTATGGATCTGGCTTCTTTCATATGAAGATAAAGTTACCAGAAAAGGACTCTGCAGGGGCGGTTACAGCATTTTATGTAATAATCGTAATTCGTATCTATATGATACATAATCTTTTATCTTTTATTCCTATGCCCGATCTATATGATACATAATCTTTTATGTTTCATCCCTATACCCGATCTATATGATACATAATCGTGACATTATTAAAGCTGATTTCTGATGGGTTTAAATTTGCTAATGATTGCAGCTTTCATCACATACTAATAATCATGATGAGTTAGACATTGAGTTCTTGGGCAATAGAGAAGGTAAACCTATAACGCTGCAGACTAACATATTCACCAACGGCCACGGAGATAGAGAGCAAAGGATTCTCCTGTGGTTTGATCCTACTGCAGATTTTCATACCTATAAAATCCTCTGGAACCAATGTCAAATAGTGTAAGAAACTAAGAATTTGCATTTCTTTGATCGTGTTTTAATTACTGCAAACTTCTTCACATATTCAAGTGGAATTTTAAAATAAATAATCTAATAATCTGAGTAATAACTTTTTTTCTCACAGGGACTATGGCCATCTGGATTGGCTTTTTTTTTTCCCCCTCTTTCTCTCCATGAGAAAGCACTTGTTTACATTAAGAAAGTACCTTTTTTTTGCAATAAATAATTGAATTGACTTCAAAAAAAAGTTAAAAATTCTTAGTTTTTTTTTTTTCAGAAGTTAAAAAATTTCAACTCATTAAAATAGCACATTTTTTAAAATTTATATAAAAACGTGTTGAAAAAAATCAATCTAAACCAACACTAATATATTTTTTTTGTGTATATACTAGAATAAGGAGTTAGGAAGGTCTAGGACTCCCCCCCCTCCCCCTATTGGATTGACCTGTATTTATAATGGGGATACACATCATTTAATGTTATTTTTATATTCATGTAACTAGTGTTTTGTGGAACGAAATTTATCGGTTTAAAAATAACGAGAATAACACGACATCCGATGATGTGACTACGTACACAAAATTGGTCATTGAATTTCTTTGTTTGTACGCTTTTATTTGTAGGTTTTACGTTGATAACATTCCCATTAGGGTGTTCAAGAACAACAAAAAGATTGGAGTTGAATACCCAACACAACCAATGCAACTAGAAGCAAGCTTGTGGGATGGGGATAGCTGGGCAACAGATGGGGGCCAAACCAAAACCAATTGGTCTCATGCACCCTTCAGAGCCCACTTTCAAGGCTTCGGCATTCATGGCTGTGCCTCTACTAATACTCATAATAAAGTTTGCTACTCTTCTGAGTTTTGGTGGAACGCTAGGAAATTTTGGAAATTGGATGCTCAACAACAAATGGCTTATCAAAATGTGAGATCAAAGTATATGACTTATGATTATTGTTCCGACAAGCCTAGGTTTCCTAGTCCTCCCCCGGAATGCATTTAAAATATATATATATATATATATATTAAATATGTTGAGTTGCGTATTCGACGTGTTTCAATAAATTTATGACGTCATTCTTGTTTCAACGTTGATATATATCGTAAAAGGTTAGAATAAAGATATGATAGAAAGTTGATAGGATTGGACATTATGTAAAATAATCAATGTGGTATCAGTAATATAAGATATAATGTCAATGACGAAAAAAATTCAACATAGGAAATACGGTAGTATAATTTAACAAGCATATAAATTTCATGTAGAGTTTTCATCATTTGCATGATAGAGACAAAAATATGATGAAAAATTGTATAGGCTTTTTGGGACCATATATAGTGGACATTTTCACTTGCCAAAATTTAATACATGTAAATTTCAAGCAAAATATTATACTGCAGGATCAGAATCAAGTTTAGGCAAATGAAACACCAATAAAAACTATTAGAATTTTAATATTAGAAAAAAGATCTCAGAAGAATAGCAATGACCTTGAAGATACGATCATTTAGAAAAAGTGTTAGAATATTAATTTTTCCCACATAAAAAATCCATAAAATTCAACACTACTCTTTCTAGCACCAATTAATTTTAGGTTGAGAATTCTTAACATGACATAAAAGTTTGTATCTACCACATGTGACATGGAGTGATAGAATATTATTCCTTCAAAATAAAAAGTTTATAAAATCTAAAACCACTTAATAAAATCAACCTAACACCAATTAATTTTTGGTCAGAAAATCATGTGTGACGAGAAGTGTCAAAATATTATTCCTCCTAAATAGAAAATTCATGAAATCCAAATCACCTAATAAAATTGTCCTAACAAGAATTAATTATAACTTAGAACCTCAAAATTCTTAAACAGAAGAAAATTTATAAGTTTTAAGAATTTAGAAAATCTATTTTCATTTAATGTCCATCTCCCCACTTGTAGAATTTAATTTTTTGGACGAAATTTTCGTGAAAAAGGCTATCTCCATTCTCCAAGGACCCGATTATTTGCTGGGCCTCAATAGAGTCTTAATGGGCCAACCGGCCCAGTCACCACAACACTCTCTACCCTCTACAGAGCTCTGATCTAAACTGAGAGAGAGAGAGAGCTCTCCTGCAAGCAGAGACGCATCCTCCTTCCATGGCGGACTCAACCATCGCAACCTCCATCACGTCACCATAACACCACTTATCTCAACACACTCTATCTAATGGGTCGCTTAACGAATTTATTATTCTGTCTGCTATTTCTATTCCTCTTTTCAACCACCTCAGAATCTATAGCGCAACCAGCAAAAGGAGAAGAACAAGAAGAAGAGTTGTCAGAAGCGTTAGTGTTAAAGCCATTGCCTGATCGCAAAGTGTTGGCCCACTTCCATTTCCAAACCAGTGTCCCTCCTACTCAAGCCTATGGCTCACATCACCATCTCTTCCCCAAATCCATCTACCAATTGGTAACTTTTTGCGCTTTACTGTATGCATTTATTTTTGCTGTCTTTTTGAAGTGTATGGCTTTGTTAATTCGTTAAGTTCAACAGTGTCTATTGATTATTGCCGTGTTTTGTCGGAGTTACACGTTGGCGCCGGCTAATTGTCATAATCTCATAAATAATCATTTACACCTATATATAGTTTTGCAAGGAAGATTGTGGGTTTTATTTAATATTTACTTATGAAGTATTTGTTTCCTTATTTGTCTCTTACTTTAATTTTTGATGTTTGAAAATGTTGTTCCTCAATTCATTTATTTGTTACTTTCTTGATAGTGTGAAACAATTAAAGGTTTAGCTGGGTTGTTTAATTTAATGTGGCAATTTGTAAAGTTATGTGGTCTTGCATTGCACAATCAGGTTCACAAATTCCGGGTTCGGGAGATGGAATTGTCTTTCACACAAGGGAGATGGAATTATGAACGCTGGGGTGGATATGATCCTATAAGCAGGAATGTGAAGCCACCGGGAGTTGAATTATGGGCTGCTTTTGATGTTCCTCAAGATCAGGTTGATGCTTCCTGGAAAAATTTAACTCATGCGCTTTCAGGGCTATTCTGTGCTTCGATCAACTTCCTGGAGGATTCTACTAGTTATTCTTCACCTCAATGGAGCTTCCAGCATTCTAGAGGTAATTTGAGATATGGCACATTGCCTCGTGAGGCTGTTTGCACGGAAAACCTCACTCCTTGGTTGAAGTTGCTTCCTTGTCGTGACAAAGCTGGGCTTGCTGCATTGATGGACAGATCATCCATCTACAGAGGATTCTATCATTCTCAGCGACTGCATTTGATAGCAAATGATTTTCATTCAGATAAGTCCAGTTCTGGAATAATACTTGAGCAAACCCTTTCTGTTGTTCTTCAACCGTCTACTGTTAGAACTCCTGGTGGATCAAAATTTCAACCAAGTTGGTCTCTTAGCTCCCTATTTGGGAAGAAAGTCAATGGAAGATGTGTTCTTTCCAAATCTAGTCATATTTATATTCATTTCGAGCAGAATTTGGTGTCTGAGTTGAAGAAAACATGGAGGCAAAATGAAGTATCAGATTCTGGGGTTCAGCCCTTTGGAGGCACTTGGACTGATCCAAGCTTTGAATTATCAGTTTCCCCAGACAGGGTAATCAAAGAAGTAGAAAACTTGCATAATGAGAAATCTTCAATCCTCTTTGAATTCTCAGTTGATGATAACAGTGATTCAAAGCCGTTCGATTTGGGGCTCAGGTGGAAGCTGCCTGTAACTTGGTCATGCCAACTAGCACCTCTGCATGCTAGGAGGTTCTTAATGGGAAGTGGAAATGAAAGAGGCGCAATAGCAGTCTCCTTGACATCTACTGGACAGAGTGTGAATGTACAGAGCGCTGGTGATGGCATTTGCAATTTGAGAGTTCATGTTTTCCAAGTTGTCCCTTGGTATGTGAAGGTGTATTACCATACTCTAAAAGTGTATGTTGATGAGGAACTTCAACCTGCTGAAAAAATCATAGAAAAGATGAGCATTTCACCTTCAGAAGACAAGGTCTCTCCTGGTGTAATGGAGATGATTCTGAAACTGCCTTGCAGTGTGAAGTCAGCTGCGTTAACCTTGGAGTTTGATAAGGTATGAATTGCGTAAAGATTGTTTTGAAGTCATTTACCTATTAGATCAATGATTCATGGTGGTCCGGGACTATAGAAAGGGGTTAGAAAAGCGATTTCAATACATTGGATGCAGTTTCAGCCTATAGCAATATCCTGTTAGAGCATTATAACTTATCAATTTGGATTTCTTTGGTGTCCTCATTCTGATCTATTTATTTTCTATAAAGCTTTTTCTGGGGTTCATTTTTCTAGGAAATCCCTTTTTCTTAGTACTTGGTTTAGTTTAATTCTTGGAATGAGGCTTGGTATAATTTGGTTTACAGCTAGGTTCTTATAGAAATTATCCAGTTGTTGGAGTTCTTTCTTGTGCCAGCAATCTACCATGACGATTGCAGAAACTTCTAGTTTCAGAACTAAGTATAACCTTTTCTTTTTTTGTGTTTGACAATCAAAAGTTGACAAGTTTCTTGAGTAAATTCTTGTTGGCTAGAGTTAATTGAAATAAGCAAATAGTTTGATTCTAGTTGCTAACACTCTGTTTCGTTTACTAAGCTAATGTCTTATTCAGTTATTCTCTTGTGAGAATTTTACAGCTAAATAATTTTTTTAATTTTCTTTTGTGCTTGCCAATTGAATACTAGTTGGGGCTCAACCAAACTCCTGCAAAGTAGAGTAGCCACTGTGTCTGGTTTCTGGTGATTTTATGTGGTGCCGTGGCTCTCAATTCTTTTCCTCCCATAAACCTTCAGCTCAAAAGGCTAGAGATGTTGTCGGCTTCAATGCATCTCTTTCTCCACCTTCAAAACTTGTCCCGAAATTGCATCAGCTTGGTAAAACGATTGGTTCATTACACATAAATGACAATACACTTTGCAATGTCTGTTAATATGTCTGCCACATATATGTGCCTGTGTATTTTGTCCTTCTATCGACATAATGCACCTGTCTAAGCCTGAATGCAAAGATAAAGTGATTGAGCTAATACCCTCAAGGTTTCAGGTGCACTCTGAGGGCCAGTCTCTTTTGTGGAAAAGTGAGGAAGTCAAATCTGGATTCTTTGTTTTTAGCTTTTTATTTGGTGGGGATATTATCGGTCTATAATGCTTTCAAACTTGGCTTATTTTTACCTTCTTAAGATATGAGGCTCTCAAACAAGGATAGGTAAATCACAGCTTGCCAGAGCTCAAGATACTAATCTGTTTTCTGATTTTGGTAATGCTCGAAGACCAAGTGAAATAGAAAGCTTTTTCCATTAAATTGGGATAATTGCTTATTGGATGCACATAGTTTTGGAAGCATGATTCCACTTGAATACTTTGTTCCTCTTTCTGATTAGCTCAAGTAGGCCAGCTAGCCTTACTTTTCTTATGCTCTGATAGAAAAGTGTATACATTTCTCTTAGGCCATAATTGTTCAAGTTCTACGGTACATGCTATTCACTTTTGGCTGCTTGACCAGCCAGTTCTTTTTTTTTTTCCTCTTTTTTCCTTTTTATCCTTCTTCCCCCCCCCCCCCCTACCGCCGTATTAAAACACACTACTTTGCATCAACGGACTACTTATTTAAATCTGATAGAAAGAGTCAACATCTATTCTAGTCTACTGTCTCTGGGAATGCGAAGCTGTGATGGCAACCTGCACAATTAGGAATTGAGTAAGGGAGGACCAGAAGTAGTTCCCCCGTCTTGCTATTCCTAATGGGGGATAGAGTAAGAGACAACCTTAAAGGAGAGGGGGGTTACAGCAGGGATAGGAATCTTCCTCCCCCCCTCTGAGAGAGCCACAGTATCCAAAGAGTTCTACACACTTTTGGTGGAGGGTTAAAGTTTCATACTAATATAGTTGGTCGTTTGAATTCTCCACAGGGATTTCTGCACATTGATGAATACCCTCCAGATGCTAACCAGGGTTTTGACATTCCATCAGCTTTAGTTAACTTTGCTGACTTCCAAACAAAAATGAATTTTGTTGGGGATGATTCTTTGAACAAGTTGCCTATCTTATCTAAACTGCAGGTAATAATATTAGCTTATCGATAACTAAAACTCTCCTTTCTGAATTTCTTACAACTTCTAATATCTGAACAGGAAATAAGTCCTGTGCTGGCTTACACAGAAGTACTTCTTGTGCCTTTGACCACTCCTGATTTCAGCATGCCTTACAACGTCATCACAATCACATGCACGGTTTTTGCTCTATATTTTGGATCACTTCTTAATGCATTGCGGAGGCGTATAGGCGAGGAGGAAAGGCTTTTGAAAAGCAAAGGTAATGTCTCCTGAAGTGCTCTAGATTGCTCTCTGTATTGCTCTTTCCACTGTGAACTTTAGTGACCTTACTCTTTAATTTATCAAACTGTCTACTCATATAGAGTTAAAAAGGATCCAAAGACGAAGAAAAAGAAAGTAGCATTTAGAAATTTGATTACCATCTTTTATGAATATTTATAATAAATGGAAGTCTTTTGCTTGTAAATACATGTTTCAGGAAACACGTGCAGAAGTATCAGGTTTCATGACCAACATTTTAGTTAATAATAATGAGATAGGAATGAGCTCATCCTTTTTCTTAGTTTTGCTACAGTCATTATGAGAACCCTACATATCTCAGGAACCTGCTTATACTGACCAAGGCGATGCACTTACAAATTGGGTTACATGCTAATTGGTTGAGTTCCTTGAAACTTTGCAATAGATGTCATCTGCCAGAGACAAATTGGCGGTGAAATAGACAACTATTGGCTTAATGCACCAAATTCTAATCCAACTTGAACTTGTTTGCTCTTCTACAGAGCATTTCCTTGCATCTGTCTTCTTCCTGTGTGATGCTCTAGCAAATTGCATTCATTTTGCTTGTTTATTATATGTTGTGGACAGAAATTGATATTCTTGATAAATAGGAAAACTATGAAGACTGTACCGAGTCTGTGATCTGTTCATACAAATATAGCTTCTTCCCTTTTTTTACCCTGGTACAAGGAAATATTGCTTCAATCTCTTTAAGTACCAGCATTTGCTTCTTTGTCACTTTCCTGCAGGCAAAAGAACAGGCCCATTGACAACGCCGCTGTCTAAGTTGTCTGCTAAATTGAAAGGAAGACCGTGGGAACCGCCTGAACCATCTCCATCTTCATCCCCCTTGGTGAGTCGTAAACTTATTCTGAAAGTCATATTGGTTGCGGGGATTGCTGCTGCGTGGCAGTATTATTTTGGATGACCTTTAGAACGAAGCCAGAGATTGGCACCTGATGTACAATAGCATCATCTACACAACAATGTTAGAAGGTAGCAGAAACTGTCATTCTAAAGTTATCTCCAGTTTTTGCATGCAATTTTGTACCATATGCCCTACGAGTAGTGATATTTATATCATTCATTTACCCAATGTTCTCATTCTTGCCAATGCAAGATACCTTCCAGTTTCTGCAGCTTGTTCTCAATCTCCTTCAATTTTGACATGCAACTTATTGCAGAAAATGATGAGCTAATGATGTTATGTTTGAGTGGTTGCTTACTTTGAGTGACAGTTTCATTAGACATCTTACAATTAGAATCCCTTGTTTTTCCAATCCAGTTAACCAACCCAAATTCAAGTTAAATTCAATCGTTAAGATGTAACAGGAAAAGCATATGTGCTATTTCCTCAACTCAACATCTGTGTTATAACTTAGGCAGTAAGATCCTGTTATATGCCACAATGAGGAGTTCTTACGTCCAAATTTCTGTGATTCAGTCTCCACATATGTGAACACCGTATTTCTGCCTTTACATAACCGGCGTTTGAAAAGCACCAAGCAAAATCGACTGAGTGAAAAAAAGTCAAGGCGTTTATTGTGAAGTTGCTCATGTAGGTATCTTGATCCTCACAGGCTCATCAAAACCTTTTCTTTTCCCCAGCCACTGACTAGGATGTAACCAGCCGAGCCTACAAATCATCTTATCCTCTTGCAAGGGGCAGTAAGTAGCATCTCATCTTCTCTCATCCGTTTCATATTCTCGCTGATGAAACTACAGGGCAATTGACTGTTTGGAACAGTACCAGGAAGGTCATCGTTGCTTCTCTGGGGAACTGCAAGGGTTTCAAATTAAATGATAATGAAATGATGATACAGGCATGATAAAAAGATCTACAGTCCAGACTAGAATGACTATATCATCATTTCACGACTTGTCCAAGTCCAAACTAATAACGTACCTGAGTCACTTTTATTGATTCTTGTTCTCTTCGATGAGCTTGGGTCCTCAGCCAACAACTTCCTTTTCAGACTCAGGCTGCTGTATGCTGTAATTTGATGTTTCCTGTCAATCCCTCCTGCAAAATTACAGCCAGTGATAGGTGAGCTATCTAACCGGTTAAGTTGCCAGAGGCAGAATAAAACGAAAAAGGAAACATCTCATTTGACTAATACACTTTCAAGGTTGAGACAATACTCAATTAGCATATGCTCCTTCTCTTATCCCCCCTTACATTGGGAAGTTCTAATGAGGGGGGAAAACAGGGGCCGAGGACCATTTTCACTATTAGCCACTGAATGCCCTCAAGAATGTGAATATAAGAAAAGACAACCAAAAGCCTATCGACCTTAGTTTTTAGACACTTAAAAAGTACTTTTTATAAAGCTAATCTATTTGGTCATTTTCAAAAGAACTTTTTCATGAAACTTGTAGCTAAAATAAGCTAAGAAGTCAGAAGCTCCAAATTGAAACTTGTCAAAAAAAAATTTTGAAATGCACTTTTTATCTGGTTAGAAATTGTTTCCCGTCATTTTTTCTAAAAAAAACACTGCTCCATATTTTTGAAATTTTAATATTGCTTTCAAAACAATTGAAAACATCAAACAATCAACTATTTTTATCCGATAACACTTTTTCTAGAGCTTTATTACTAAAAGCATCTCACACCTAGGCGAAACACAGCCTAAGTCTATTTGTGACTCAGAAGCTCAAGTTCACATACCTGAGTTGCCATCTTTCAACCTTTTTGTATTGAGCAATTTGGAATCTTCAGACTGTGGCCTTCCATTAACACAACAAGGAGAATGTTCCTTTGTCCTAAGATTTTCATTATCAACATCCGACGGTTCATGTGCTCCTGATGCATCATCACTTTCAGTAAACTAAGAAGAGATCTCAAGCCATGTTGGGAAAGGAAAAATAAAGAGGAAAGGGGGATAGGGAGCAGGGGAAAAAGTTGTAAGCAAAAAACTAAAAGCTGGCCCAAGATTATCAAAAACATAATAGACTTTAGTTGTTAAAACACAATAAACAAATACAATAAGTTCCAACAAACCATCAAGATTATCAAGAATGTATAGACTTTGGTTGTTAAACACATAAACAAATAAAACGAACCCCTCTCGACTAGCTTGAGTTTTATGTTTTACAAAAATCATTTAAAAACATTTAAAAATATTAAAACCGTACACGCGCAATGACTGAAAAAAGCAAAATCAACCCGGCACAGGAAGGACAGCTAAAATAATACCCCTCTGGACAAGCTTAAATTTTTTACTCAAGTGCTCAATTATCTTTAGGGACTTCTTGGATTGGCTTTTTTTAGGGAAGAAAAAAGTTTTCTTAAAAAATGTACATTGTTCTTGTAAAAATTATTTAATTTAGCTTCCAAAAACTTAACACTCTGAAATACAATTTTTTTCTTTACAAGCCAAATTCTTAAAAAAAAAAAAATTACTTCTTCTAAAAAGTTGTTAAAACAATGCTTAAAAGCCAATCCAAACATGTCCCTAATATATTTGCAACCAAAGAATTCAAGAATGTTCAAAACAGTAGCAAAACAAGAAAAAACTCAACAAGCATACACAAGGCAGTGATGATAAAGAACCAAGAACACATACGTTTAGAGCCAACTTTAGAGAGCTTGCCGTCGACGATGAGCGCGTCGGAGTCAGAGGCGCCGGTGGACAAGCCACGGGCGGAGAAGAAAGACAACAAAGACTTCCACGTAACAGAAGAGGCCACAAGATCGACCCCTCTGCTTATAAAGTGACCGTTGAGCTTCAGCGTTGCTGGGTCGAGCCCAAAGGTTCGAGCTATGGAGCCCAGGTCGAGCCTGTGCTCCTCCCACGCCACCAACTGCACTATCTTCGATAAAGATGGGCAGTACAGCTTTATGGTTCTTCTCGTGTCATCTTGTTTCATCTTCTTGTGGTTTTTTTTTTCTTTTTTTTTGGGTTTTTGGCTGCTGCTTTGGGTGATCAGTTGTGCGTTTGAGCTTATGAGCTGCTTATAAGTAATGTATAGTGGAGTTCTAATACTCCCAATAACGGTTTCTCGAAGGGTCTCGGGATTTTTATATTCATTATATCAAGGAGAGGTGTCTAAATAGTAAGACCAAATTGGTCCGGAAGAAATATGATTTAATAGTTTTTTTAATAATTTTTAGAAAAAGTATTTTTAAGAAATAATATTTTTGGTTGTGAGAAAAATTGAATTTGAATTTTTTTAGAATTTTAATTTTTTTTAAAACCAAACAAATACTTATAAAAAAGAATATATATTTTAAAAAAAATCAATTTAAACAAGCCTAACTCTTATAATATAAAACTTTGAACGAATTGAATTGTTTTCATTTATTACAAATTTTCTCGTTTAAGTCGACTTCTTCAAAACTTTTCCTACTGATTTTTATGTTAGGATCATACTACTTGCGTTTGACTTTCCTTCAATTAAAAAAAAATTATATATATATATATATATATATATATATATATATATTCTTTTAGTTTTATTTAGTCATGAAGCTTAATAAATTAGCTTATTAGCTTTTTCGCAAATCATTCATCCCACCCGTTAGTTAATAATGTATGTCCAAGACATTTGTTCCATTCTCTGCTCAGAGAAACTTCTTTGACTTAAACAGATATTTCAAGATTTAGATCCCAATTTAACGAGGGCAGATTGATAGACACGAAGCAATTATGCATATCATCAATTTATTGTTATTAGTTTCTGTCATAATTTTATAATAACATATGTTAGAACGTAACCGCATCAAGTCACTAATCAGTGCTACATACCGAGACTGGAAGCCTACCCCGCACTTCAGTCTCACGACACAAGCCGACCACACACGATTGACATACACAAAATATAATGAATTGAAGAAAATTTATATTTTTATGGACATTACATATTAATTTTACAGACACAAAATACGTCCTATGTGATTAGAATCTAGCAGCAAGGCACCTAGGTTTAGGCATTTATCACCCTTCTAACACATGCTTACCGATTAGATTCTGTCGTAATTTTATAACAACGTATATTGGCACCAAATCCAGTAGGCCTTCCACGTGCAAAAGTACCTTTCTTGACCGAAACATATAAACAGAAGAAGATTCACAGTTGGGCAAAGTGCCTTGAGGCTGAGGATAAAGAATCAGCATCTTTGCAACTTTCAGTTGCTGCATTTCCTTCAACTAGTCATCCATGGTCCTTTCTGGGGCTTTCCTGAAAACCTTCACAGCTGCACAAAAGCCTCAAAGCAGACAAAATATACATACAATTATATGTAAAGTATATAATCTTTGTTTCTCATTCAAATACACGAGACACTAGAGCAAGTTCCATTCCCACAACACTACAGAATCAGGAGCCGTAAAATTTCTGTTCCTTTGAACTTTTCTTATCTGCTAAGAATTTTCTTGATTTTCATTTTGTTTCTCATGTGCTTTGACATTGAAATTGTGTAACTTCTATTGTTCATGTTACAATGTTATCATGAATAGGTTTGGGGGTTTATATTTGTTTGGCCTTTTCCAATTCTTGAAAAAATATTGTTTCTATTGTATTCAGTTATGGATATTAGCTTTGAATTTATCTATTAATCATTCTTAAAATAGTTTCTGACTCTCCAAAATGCTTCATTTTATGGAGAGAAACTTGATGAACCAATTCGAAAGTGTAAAATAAGTTAGGAGATATGGTGAGAAAGTCAATTTTACAAGTAGGGAATTTAATAGTCACAAAAATCTACGCTTATAGATGGGTGAAGCCTGAGGTCAGAACATGCAATGTTGTCGAGATTCAGCTTTCTGTAACAATTAATGTAATGTTATATTAATTTATTTGTTTTTAAAACTTCGTACCTGAAGACTTCAGAAGATGCTTTTTCCTGACAATGATTTATAAGCAAGAAAATTTGGAATTCGGTTTTAGAATTTTGAACTTTTCCTTTTTCTTTTTGGGAGTACAAAGATAATAATTTTGAACTCTCTAACCCCCCCCCCCCGGCTTTCTGGGTGCATTTTCTTTGCCAGTCAGATATTCTGGAGTACGAATAGCTCTTTTTGCAATCTTTTCTTGTTTTACCCTGTGTACAATTTTTGCTTATTTAATAGCTTCTCTTAATTCCTTTTCTAGTCAACTTCACTTTTACGAACTCTTTTAATGGATGCACTCGTATTTTGCTTCAGAAATGGCTATTCAAGAAGTTAAAAAGAGTTTACTTAGTCAACTTGAAGACATGGGATTCTCACAGGCTCGAGCCACCAAAGCACTAATTGGCTCCGGTAAATTATTCTCTGAAACATATAATGTATTTGCTGCAAAATGAGCAAGTTCCTTTTAGAGTACAGTGATATAAATATTCTGATCATATTCTTTTTTTTTAAGTCAATTTTGTATCTTAGGATATATTCTTTATGTTGCCGGTGAATCTTGACTGTGCATCTGACGGTAATACAAGACCTTATTGACATTCCAAACTCTTGCTTGGTGTCAAGTTAATGTTCTGATATTGAGACAAAAACCAACAACTGATTGTGAACTTCAACACTAAAATTTGTTGTTCGGGAATTTCTTGACGTGACTTCATATCATTCCTGTATGACATGATTTGCTAGTTTTATAATTTCTCTGACATGATATATTTAACAAAGGTCCAGGAATGATACGATGCAGTTCCAGAAGTTTGAAAGTAATCTGAAACTATTTATTACTTTGAGGAACGGTCTGGATTAATTTATATACTGAAGTCCAGTATCAAAATAGACATCTTTTCCTAATTGGCCTGCATGATTCATTTAGCAATTTCAGGAATACCAAAATCACTAATGTATAATTCACAGTTGGGTAGAGTGTGCTGATCCTAGATGCAATGCGTGTTTGCTTGGCCTAAGTTTGCTCCATCAGTCTTTGTAGTTTGTTTGGTTGTGCTCACATAACCTTCAAAATGTCTTTATGACTCCGAGATTCTGCAGTTTATGGGTTATTTTTGCTCTTTTGAATATGATCGCTTCCCTAACGGCAGGTAATTCAAGTATTGAAGCAGCTATAAACTGGCTCATTGATCATGAGAATGACGCAGACATTGATGAGATGCCACCCGTGAGTTGCTCCATCTTTATGGCATGCTTTTTCTTTCTTTGCATGTTGATCTGGTCCTTCATGTTTGTACATTCAGCAATTATAGCATGATTAGATCCTCTTTCTTCTTATAATACATATTTCAAGCCACACAATCACTTTAAAGTAGTGATTCTCATGTACTTTGACATAAATTACTGTCCATATTTGTCTCTGATTAGCTTTGTGTATAACCTGAAAATACTCATTCTAACGCGTCCATTCAGGTTTGTGTGGATATTGACATCGAAACTTCTAATCATCTTCAAGTTTCTGAACAAGTAAAACTGAAAGCTCAGGAACTAAGGTTCGATTTATTGTTCCCTCCATGAGGAATGACCTTCAACTAATTTTTCTCTAGCAACTTAGGATTAATGGACTTTTAGGCATTAGTTTGAATATCATTTCCGCACTTTGCAATAAATTACTACATTCTGATAGTATTTTCCACCGTGTTTTTGGTTGGTTACTTCTGATGATCATCATTTTTTAAGTTCTCAACTTAGGAACCAAGCACGTAGAAAGAAAGAAGAGGAAGAGGGGAAACTGGAAAGAGAAAGAGAAAAGGTAATCACTAAACTTCTTAGGAGTTTTCATTTCCCTGCAGAATTTTTCACTGTACCATCATATAGCAGGTATTGCAAGTAATTTTTGTCTGAGGATTTTATGTCCTGTAGCTCTTTTCTTTTAAGAAGTATTGGTTGTGAATGCTATCAAGATCCATTTTGTTCTTGATTGACTGTAAACTGTGAACATTGTTAATATGGCAATTCAAACATAATGTATTATCACCTTCATCTTGTGCCTCTCTATATCTCTTGGGGAAGGAGGCCTACTACGACAATCTTGGGCTAACTCTTTCTCGACTACATGGCAAGATTATGTAAATAAACAATTCATGAAGAGATAAACAATTACCTGCAAAATGAGGTTGCAGAACTGATCCTTGGACATACTAGGTGATGTAAGAGAACTGGGAATTTGACTTCGTCTTTTTCAACGGGGAGAAGAATAAGTCATGCTTCATTTTGATTCATTGCTTAGATGTATTGCTGCAAGAAATATGGCATATATAATATCACTGAGCTTCATCCTGGACTTGTTAACTAGCAGTTGAATAGGTGTGCAGTGTGCTGTCTCATGAGGCTGAGGTTCAATGGATTATTTCTTCCATATTTTTGTTACAGCATCTTCCTTGTCATATAAAGTGATTATGATCCTTAGCTAATATTGCGTAATATATGTCTTCCATCTCAGCGCATGTATAGTTGTGAAATTTGGCTATTTGTTTTTCTCTAGGAGAGGATCCGAGCAGGTAAGGAGCTATTAATGGCAAAGCGAATAGCTGAAGAAACTGAAAGAAAACGGTGTGTATACAATAATAGTCTCTATGTGTGAAGCGATAACGGCTTTCTGTTATTGTTCACATTGGCCTCGTATAGCTTTTTTGGTCTTTCTGTGGATTTTAGATTCATAGCCCGAGGGAAAGCTGATAAAGAGGAAGAGAGAAGGGAAAGGCGGAAAATTCGTCAGAAACTGCAGCAGGATAAGGTAAGATTAAAAATTTGTCTGAGTTTTTCTGCTTGACGAGGAATCTAGATTTGTACTGAAATTTGGCCTGGCTTGCCAAATTTCTTGTTTTCAAAAGCTATTCGGGCTTACACTAGTAAGGTGCTTAGCAAAACCTTCTCGAATTTATTTCATATGGTGTTCTTTTTCTCTTGTTGAACCAATTGATCTGGAAATATATTCTTCTGCTTAGTAGTTATATAATATACTCCATCCACTACTTGTAACATAATGCTTCACATACTGCACTAAGTACTTAATTTATCTGCCATTTAATTGGATGTGCCACAAACTTGTACTCTGATCTGATAGTTAGAGAGATGGGGTAGGCTTGGACTGCAGAGCCAAGGTCAGACTTCCAGAGAACCTGGCATATCATTGGCGCAGGAAAGAGAGGTATTGACTGAAGCATAGTTTATTGGTCATTAGATATTTGCACAATAATAAACTCTGGCTCTGATACATTCTTCTTTAATCTCAATTGCAGAAATCATTTTCACACGAGTCTACTGAGTTGCCTGTTAAGTCTGCTTCAGAAGCAGATCTCATGAGAGGTTGTTTAAGATCTCTTAAGATAAGAAACAAGGTACCTATATGCTCTTCCATCCAGTGTCCTAGTTGTTAGTTGAAGAAAACAAAAAGTCTCCTTCTCTTGAAGACAAACTACAAGTTCCATCATAAAATACACTTTGTATTTACTCATTTAATCGTGCAAAAAATTTTTCATCGTCCAAGGGATTGGTCATAATGAACTCTTCCCAAATTCCTTTCTGGAACTAGGATTTAGTATTATTCTTCAGTAGCCTGCTTCACACCATGCGTCTTCCTCGCAATTGGGTGTTTAATTTAGAGTGGTGAACCATTTCATACATAAATTATACAATGTGATTCTGGAAGTAGGAACTTTATGCATAGCAATATTTTGCTGCATTCCTGCTGCTAACCTCAAAATTGTATTTCCATCATGCCAGGATGATGCTTCCAGAACGAAAACGGCATTTCAATCTCTCTTAATATACGTCAGAAATGTGGTACATAACCCTGATGAGCCAAAATTCAGGAAGATCCGACTTAGTAATCCCGCCTTTCAGGTGAGATGCTTGTTCAATTCAACAGACTCAGTGACCTGTTGTTCCATTAGTCTCAGAACTTAAAGTAGAAGATATTCAATTTCAAAATTACAAAAATCTTTTTCACTTGAAAATATGATGTGGGGATTAAAAGTCGTAAAGTTTTAAATGGGGGAAGGTCTGTCTTATTTCTTTCTTCTCTTGCTTCTCTCCATTAGCCTCAGAAGAACTTAAACCTTGCTTTAACCAAGCTGATATTTTGCTGCATGCTACAAGTACAATAACTTTGTGCTCTTGTATCTCACCTCCTCTAAGCTGACAAGCTCTTCCATGACTGAAATACCTCTTTCTTTACCTAGCCTTTACTCTCTTTCATCTTTCTGAATTTCACATGTCCAAGGCACCCGTCATGCACTTTGTTCCTTGTTTCTTTATTCTAAAGCACTGAAACCTTTTAACTTTTTGATGGTAGACTACATTTTTATGTCATGCCTTAAGCATCAACTAAATGATTTTGATATTACCAAAGCTAGTTCTCTAAAAATTAGACATAGTCACTCCATCAAAAAATGGGGCTTTGTACTGGGATAACATTTTAGAGAATTAAATGTGATTTTACTTCCTAGTAATGTTAAGAAATTTCATATGGAAATATTAAAATTAAAAGAAGCAGAATTGTGACTGAAGCGAGCAATAGTTGAATTCTCCTGTCATAAAATTGATTGCATAAAGTACAATAGGTTTTTTTCTTTTTTGTTGGGTACGTTAGGGTTTGATTGAGTAGAATTTCCTGCTATAATTTAAGAGTTCAGAGAGACTTGATTCGTATGGTATATTTAGCCTCCAAAATTGACATCATTGCTTATTTTCCAAATGTCAGGATAGAATTGGGAGATTCAAAGAAGGAGTTCGGTTTCTTGAACTTTGCGGATTTGAAAAACATGGTGAATTTTTGGTCCTACCCAGAGATAAGGTGGACATGGATCTGCTGAAATCAGCCAGGGCAATTATTCACTCTGCTTCAACAAATCCCTTCTTTGGGCTACTATCCACGTAAGTTCGAGTTTTAGCATTTACTAGAAACTTCGTTTGGTTAATGATGTAGCCGAGACTTCTTCCATGTAAACACATCAAAATTGATCTCTTACTCGGGGCAAGATCCTTCAAAATACAATTCTTAACCTATACTGCTCAGACAGAGATTCTTTTTCTATTCGGTGGTTAAAAAATTGATTACTTCTCAAGACTTAGGAACCTTATAAATCTCCTCTATCAGATATTGTCATTTAAGTTGTATTCCAGTCAAGAATATATTTAGTTCAAAGTTCGAGCATAAAGGGCTTTTGACCAAAAACCGGAGATCAATAAATGTGTCTGAGAATATATTGTAGGAGGCAATTGATTTTGTGGTGGTAATGACCATGTTTTTCCTCACGTAGTCAAGTTTAACAGGCTCACTTCTCTCTCATGGAACCCTTTTTCATGCAATCCCCTTTTTTTCAGTAGGGATTGCTTATGACGAATGCCATTATCACTCTTTTAAATATCTCTCTTTCTCTCTGCACCTGTGTGTCTGTCTCTTTATATAGACGAACTATTAGGGGGCTTTGTGCAAAAAAAACTATTTGGGGCTCCCTGATGCTTGTGTGAATGGATCTGTCATCTTCTTAACATTCTCAATAGCTACCACTTGATGACCTCTTCAGGAGAAATCTGTGACACCAGCACTCTTATTTACTCAAACTTTTTGATTAGACACCCATAACCTCAACATGATCTAATTTAATTCACATTGTCAAGCAGGAATGATGTCAGTGAAGATTGAGCATGTCATATTGGCATGGAAGGTAATGATCCAACAGAGACACAGCATCTTTTCATGCAGAAAAGCTCTATTGTACCTTATCTCCAGCTGACCCTTAAGAATGAAATTTAGTGACAGGGTAATCTGTAAACAAATATGTGAATGTTACAGTGACATGAAACAAGGTGGTATAGGCACACCGATGAGTCATAACATCATCTGATTGCTGAAGGCATATGTAACTACCAAGATTTCCTTCTTATTTTTCAATTTCTCGTGTATATTTGTATCTGGATCACAAGTATTGTACTAGAATATAGAAAGGCTTATGATATATTTTTCAGCCAATATCAAGAGATCATGCAGAAAGAAGACCATTTATTATTACGTGTTCTACTATTAATTATCACTGAACTCTCTCCTGTAATTAGTTAATATTAATATGGATGAAGGAAAGACAAATGATGCTATATTTTCTAATCTTCCATCACTAATCTTTCAAATTCTTTTATCTCATTGCTAGGCAGTGCAATGCAAATATTAAGCCCTCCCTCATGTTTCAGTCCTGGTAACAGAAACACCAGGCCTGGTTTTAGAAATACTGTAGTACTGCATTTAATTTTTCCCCAAGCAAACTCATCCTTCTCTAAGCCTAATCTCCACCACGCCACAAGAGAGAAGCTGCTTTCCCTACAAGGAACTCCTTTATATGCCTCTAGCCAATCAATGCTGGATCTCACGTAATCACTATTCAATCTCTGTATACCTTCCTGCACCTTCTCGACAAGAACATAGTCTTTTTCTTCCTTGATCTCTCTCATTGTAGCTCGTGCAAAGCCGGGGATCAGTGCATTCCCTGCAAATCCAACCGGGGCTGGCGGCACCACTCTGTTCCTGACGTCTACTGGAAACAACAAAGTTGAAATTTCTTCATCCTGCATGCCAACTGCAATGCTCCTTGCTTTCCATATCTTTGCTGCCACAACATCAAAAGTGGAGCAAAACCTCAATTTTCCATCATCCAGCACAGCCTTCTTCATCTTGGCAATTTGGTCCAGGGACAAATGAATCAGGTGGGTTTGACTGTATAAAGATGCGATGCTCTCTGTATTCATATCTTTACAGCGTACCGTATGCAAGTTATCTGCATCAGTTCCCTTTGAATACTCAAAATGCTGATGATTTATCACTACAGGGTTACGAGCTCTGAATATTGTCCGATCAGGATTTGGCATGACTACTAGCTCTTCGCCGCGGGTTAGAGCTGCTATGTTAGACTCCCATTCACGGACTGCTATGCCATCCAGGACGCAGTGGTTGTATTTGGAACCCAATGCGATGCTTCCACATTTGAACTCGGTTAACTGTAAGGAAATATATCTGTTATGTTTAGCCTAGATACCTTACGATTTATTGTACCTTAAGCTTCAGAAGCAATGGATTAATGCCATCACAGGAGATGGTATGATTTTTGATACCTGCATTGATAAAACCGGCAGGTCACTGATTTCTAGCTGTTCTTCATTCTCTTCATGGAGAAACATCACCAGCTTCTTAAACTGTAGCTTTGGTGCCATGAGATTGCCAAGTTGAGACAATTCACAATCAACTGCTGCGGAGACAAAAGCAACACCGGCACCATTGCAGTCGATCTCCAGGCGCCGGCTATCTTCAACAGATGGCCTGAGCCTTCCAGCAAAGAAATCATACATGACTAGCAATTTTCGCGTTACAAGTTTCAGTTTCTCACAGATTTCCCGGAAACTCATCTGGTTTGCTGGAGGGTCGAAGAAAGCAACGGATTCTTGGTAAGTAACAAGGCCATGGTCTATGTTTGATAAGAATATTGACCTGTTTTCTGTAGGCTTCTCAGGAAATATCACAGTTTTCTCAATTAGCTTTATGTTCTCCATCATATGGATCTTGTTGTAAAAAGTTGATAAAACCAATGCTACAATGTGAAGCTCAAGTTCATGTTACATGTTCTCAGAAACATTGTATTTAAAAGATGTTCTTGAAAGAAGTTCGTTATGGCTATTAAATTGTCTAAACTTTTTGCATAACCGAAAGTTTTAATGCTACTTTTGAATTTTTGGCGATCATAAATACCGGTTAAACAGTGTTGGATTTACAGATTCCACACAGGTTAAACTACACACAACGTTATATGTGAAACGACCGTGATGATCAGATTAGTGCTTATAAGCTATTTCTTAGATTATACATTACAGTACATAAATTATTTTGCCAAACGCTGAAATGAGTTTATATTCTCGAAATATGCCACCCTCTTAATCTCCAAACATTTGGACACATATAATATATAACTAGCGCTAATAGCATATATACAATCTGAGATTTTGTGTTTTAAATTATTCTATCTAGATATTCTTTTTTTTTTTTTTTTACTTTTCTTTAGCTGGTAACAGAGAATATTACTCCAATACTGTATTAAAAATAAAAAAGAAATAAGTAGAAGAATATTAAGAAATAAGTAGAAGAATATTAATTTGGCGTATTTAGATGAGAAGAACTCTTGGGTCTTAGGTTCCACTTTGAATATTTGTGGAAGGCTTCCGAAAAGCAATGGCAGTAAACTTAGATCATTTGGAGATTAAAATTAAATATCAATTTAACTAAGGAGAAGATATTTAATACATTGAAAATCATTTTTTAATTATCATAAGTTATTTTTATAAATTTGTAGCGATATTTCGAGTGAATCATGTACATGAAGAGGTGAAATATGTGTAAATTGGTTAATTAATTATAGTTTGAACCAACTATTAGTAACTTTTTGCATACAAATTTTTCTTAACAACTATATTATTCACGAATGAACCCTTTTATACATCAAATCCCATAAAAGTGAGCATTATTTGAATATAATTGAACAATAAAACTAAATTAAAGCACAAAATTTGATTTTGTTTTAGTTATTAAAAATTTAAAAAAAATCAGTTTTCAATTCAATTTCGATTATTCCTCCAAAATTCGGTTAATAACCAAACAACTAAATAAATAGATATGAGAAAGTTTTATTTAGTTATTATTTTTCAAATTTGTATAGTCAGTGGCGGAGCTAGCGAGGCAAGTAGGGGTAGCCGTCCCCCAACCCAAAAAATCACAAAAATTTTCTATAGATATTTACCAAAAAATAAGTTTATATGTGTATTTTGCCCCCCCCCCCCCAACCCAATATATATATATATATATATATATATATATATATATATATGTGTGTGTGTGTGTGTGTGCGCGCGCGCGCATTTGTGTATATGATATTTTATTCAAATTTCTTCATTGATTCTTTTGAGGAAAAAAAAAATTTAATATGTCGCCTACTTACATTAAAATCCTGGTTCCACCACTGTGAATAATTCTTATATACATAACGTGATTTGCAATGATAGATATTGGAATTTGATCATTACAATTACGAATGAATTTAGTAATTTTGGTTAATATTGAAAAAAAATTACATTTTTTTTCTTTTAAATTCGGTTATTTTGATTAATAGCAGACATCGAACTAAAAAGTTCATTTAAATAACTTGAATTATTAATATAGTTCAGTTTGATTATTCAATTCCAGTTATTAAGTTTTAAAAATTTTAAAATTCAATTATTAAATTTAATTTCACTTTCTGTTAGATTCAACTGAATGTTCGTCCAAATGTTTGGAATGAAATATCTAAAAAAATAACCATTCCCATTGTGCTCTTTACAGAAAAACACCAAATAAAGAGCAGCGGAGAATATTGACCCGATCGCAAAGCGAAGAGGCCCGACCCTTGGCCCGGTTCGAGAGAATCCAATATTTCAGCTAAAATTCCATTGGATTTCTGTCTCTGGAAAAAAAAAAATATCAAGTCGCAAATCTGTCGCTTAAACCACTTTTTTCAATTTTCAAGATTTTCTTTAGCTTTCCCGTTCTTCTATATTCTCCCTCTCAAGTGTCGCAGTTATACATATACATTTACATTCATATACATTAACGGAATTAGGGTTAGGGTTAGGGTTAGGGTTTGGAGTTGTGAATTTTTTTTTTGTGCTAGGGCTGTTTCAATTGTGCAGTAGAATCATAAATAAAATGTATTCTGATAAACTAGAAGCTGAAACGAGGAGGTCGATTAAGGATCGGCTAAACGGCAACACCGCTGACTCCTCCGCTCGCCGCCGCCGCCCTGTGTCTGGCAAGAGGTGGCCCCCCCTCTCTCTCTCCATCTCACTCTATCCACACACACACACACACACACACACACACACATATATATATAGAAGCACGCGCGCGCAGTCATAGAAACGCATAGGGGGATGAGTATATCTATATACAAAGAAAGCAACAAACTAGCCTTTGTTTATCTCTCTGCTTTTTCTTTGGTGGTTGCTCTTCCTAGTGGTACGCAAATTGTTTGATATATTGTGTCTGAGCGCGCATTTGCACCTATTTATTTGTTTTCTGTGTTGAGACGTTGGCGGTTTAGAATTAGGGCTTTTTAGTTAGAAGTTGGAAAAGACTATATTTTAATTTCAATTCGAGCCTTTAGATTAAGCAAAGAAACATAGTTTAATGTACTCTATTTTGTTCTTTCTTTTCTCTAGAGGGATGGTTGGGCGTATAGTGGAAGGGGCCGATATAGTCTAATGCTTCCCGTGTTTAGCTTGTTTCCTTTGTTAAATGATTTCATCACGAATGAGCTGTTTGACTGTGAATTGAACTTGAAGTTAGTTTGCATTTTGTTAGAAAGTCTCTAAATTTAGTATTTGACCCCAATATTTCTCAATTGGATCTTCGATTTGACTTGTTTCGACAACATGAATGGACCACTTTTTATTTGTACACCTAATCCAAACTGGTACCGATGCTTGCAATGTGACTGTTAATTAATGTGGTACAGAGAAAAGGAGAGGAAATTAGAGGAAGTCAATAATTGATCGTCCTGTTATTCTCTTAACTGCAAAGATGATTGAAGGTGATGGGCACTGAAGGAATTTGGATCTGAATTTCATGTTCGGGTTCAAGAAAGGTGGAAAATACTTGTCTGGATGTTTTTTGTTTGGGAGTTTAATTACACTGCATCGAGTGACTTACGAGTTAGGTGGGTGTAATAGGTGGGTGTAACTTGTAAGCAGAGTCTAGCTAAATAACACTGGAGATGTCATAATTTAGTTTCATTGCAGTCATTCTTTCAGTTTCTCTAGAAGCAATAACAATAATGGGCAACTGATAGATTTTCCTGGCCTTGATATTCAGATTCATGAATGTATTTATCACAGTTTATTCTTGGTATACATTGGTTCTTTACTGATTTTAATAAAAATAGGTCTGATATTTCTTTTTAAAGCTTCGAGTTTGTAAGTTGATATTTCTATTTCCATTTCCTGCTCTGCACTGCTTAAGCTTCTTTGCTTCCTATCAGAATTGTTAAATTTATGACATAAACTGTTGAATGGGTTTAACAGCAAAAGTATCAGAGTATGATGTTTCATCTGGCACATTTAATTTACATGCAAATAGCTGGTCTATGAATCAAAAAATAAAATATAAAAATATAAAAGAAGGATAAAAACATCCCCCAACAATATAAAAGGATCAGAGACTTAATACACATGGATAGTTTTACTAATTGCTATGGGAGTTTGAGTGCCATCAAATCTGAAGTATGGAGCCCCCCCCCCCTCTCTACCTGCCAATGTCTCTCTCTTGATCTTTTGTATGTCAAATTATGAAATTTGTGTGCAGACAGAGAGAAGATGATGACAAATGGGAACATGATCTTTTCGAGCATGATGAACCGCAAGTATCAAGTATGGAGAGATTCATCATACTCATAGTTGGATTTAACTTTGAACAGCTCTTTTTACTTCATTTATTTGATGTTGCTGCGTTCTGTATTGATTTATGTTGATGGCAAGCATAGATCGCAGAATTGGTGAACGAGATCTTCGCTTGAAGCTCCAAAAAAAGAGCATCCAGCAAACTGCTCAGAGCGTGAAAGGATCTCTTTCAGGTGTAAGGGATCTACGCGAGAAGCTCTCTGGTATAGTTAGTCAACAGCAGATGGACATGGATCCACCCAAGCCCAAGCAAAAGCCAGCCAGTGAAGTCAGTAAACCTGTCAGGAAAAGTGTCATTGGTGAAGCTCCTGTGACAGAGTCTAAGAAGGTTTCCAGTTCAGTTTCAAAGAGAAAGACACAACAGAAGGTGAGAAGATTTGATATTCTGCTATTTTACTATTTCTATTGAAATCTTCTTTCCCAATGTTATGCGTACAATAGTTGCTTAGATTAAGGCTGTGGGTTCAGGTGATAGATTCAAGCTCTAACTGCTAGATATATATGAATATGTTTTCTAAACGTGTTTTGTCCCATTCTTTCTTAATATCCTTGACACTCCTTAAGGTCTAAGGAACACCTCAACACTTTGGCAGGATATTAAGCCTTGTAAGAGATTTGAAACTACTGAAGTCTAGAGAGAGACAATTGCTAATGTCAGAGTCATTTCAATGACTTGATCTGACAAGTTAAAAATGCGGGGGGGGGGGGGGAGGAAAAGGTGAGATGGATGAAGTAGTAAAGATATCCAGTATTATGCATCAATAGAAAAACCTTTTAATAAAATTGAATTGCATGCAGTTACTAAGCTGATTATTGTATATTATCTTTACCTTTTAAACAATTTATTTCGTCTTTCATAGCCGTACATAACGTAAGATCATATTTAGACAATCCCATTCCCCTTTTAGAAGTATGAATTTTATAGAATTTGAAATTGTTCTTGTGCTTGGGTTATGGCAGAAGGCTGTTAGGCTGTGTAGAAATCCTTTTGACATTTGTAAGCATGAGAATTGGTGTTCATAAATGCTTTTCTACCATTTGTAAACCGTCAGTTTTCAACTGCTTGGATTATTTGTTCATGTTGGCATATCTTAAGGTCATGTGTAGCTAGTTATGTAGTTTGACTTCATTGATTGCTTTGATTGTCAATTTGAATCTGTCTTATTGGACTTGGTTTCTTGTTGATCTAGCAAGTATAAAGCCCCATTGCATGTTTCAGGAAGAATTGTCATGATTTATTTCTTGTAATGTTACCTTTTCTGCCAAGTATTTTGAATTCTCAATTTTCGTTCTTCTTGTTTGAGTAAAAATCTCCATGAACTGGCTGTTGTCTCCCCATAAACCAAAAAGAAAGAAATAAATAACAAACACAAAGGAAAAAATGCTGTTATGCCAAATCGAAAAGAAATTGAAAAGGAAAATGTAAGAAGTCTTGGTTCTGTTTTATGTAATATAGAGGTACTGATTAGTTAATCTGTGATTGTGGTTGCCACTCCTCAGTGATGGTTTCGTGATGCAGGTTGAATCAGTGGATAGCTTCCTGCAGTCTTTGGGTCTTGAAAAATATTCAATCACATTTCAAGCTGAGGAAGTATGTATATTCTAATACTCTTTCCAGTTTCAATATTTGTTTACAATGAGCTATACTGAGAATGTATAGTACTATTGCTCTGTTTGTTATAGTCTTATTTTAATATACTTATTCTATTAAAATGAGGGTAAATCTTATAAGATTTAAGAAATCTTATCATGCATCCTATGAAAATTTAAAACAAAACCATACTTTTTATCTTATAAGAAATAAGCAATCCTTCTTATCTTATTTTTTACAACTATAAAATGCATGGTGTATATGATAAGATATCTTAAATCTTATAAGATATCTCCAAATTTCAATAGGATAAGCATCTTAAAATAAGATCATTCCAAACACACTATATATTTCAATTAACTTCAGAAGATCACAAAGACAGTTTTGCTTCTCTGCAGGTTGATATGAGTGCTCTTATACACATGACTGATGATGATCTCAAGGCAATGGGAATACCAATGGTACTACATAGCCTGCTTGTGTATATGCTATGTCCATTTTGTTCCATAACCACCCATTTTTACATAACGTGAAAAGGAAATAAGAAGTCTTGAGCTGGAAATCTCTTTACTTATTTCCGGTTCATGTAGAAGTATTGAAAGTTTAGTGTTCAAGGGCAAGGAATGGGAGAGGATTAGAGTTAAAATAAATGTTACATTTTAATAGCTCCTGCTGCTGAAAGTGAACCCCAGAGTGCCTTCAATTTTATAGCTTATTCTATCTCCCAGCCAAATTTTGTTTCTTAGCCTATTTTAGGGTGATAATTTGTTCCCTTTTGTGTGTGACAATGAAATTTGAGCCATGGGAAGAGGACGAAAGGACACTTTGTTGGGTGAAAAAGTCATTAGGGGCTATTCATTGTGAAGCTTTGTCGTACATTCATTTGCTTTTCCTTCCTGATTTGAACTAATTTTTGCTTTTCTGCATGTCTAATTATCAATTATCTGTTATCATGGCTCTTTAAGTTTCATTGTGGAACTCCATTGTTTCAGGGTCCAAGAAAGAAGATACTTCTTGCATTGGAGTCAAAAGTCTGAGACATGGAGGTTTTCCTGCTTGCTTGAATTGTACTGCTTTCTCAACCATCCCATAAGATTAACAGGCCTGTTTTTCAACTGGGAGTGTCTGCTTGTTACTGCTGGAGCATAATTTCAGTTGTAGTAGCTAGAAGTGAGCTTCTATTCTGTGGAACATGAGAAGGTGAAAATTTGGAATGTCAGTAGATTCTAATTTAATGATATAGTTTTGCTTTACATTGATGCCTGATTAGAGAGGTCATCTTTTGTTTGCCCCTTAATGCTTTTGCTTTTCATGGGCGCTTCTTTGCATCCCCTTCCTCGATGTGCTCTATGAATTTTGGTTGAGAGGAGACTTCTCAAATGGTATAAAGCTAATAGAAACGCTTGTAGTGTCTTTTTATGGCGTGTGCCCTTTCGGGTTACAAGAAGGAAAGGCGAGCACCATGGCTTATGTGTTTCCATCTTATATTGCCATGTTCTGGAGTTGCCATGAAGGAAAGCTGGATACGCTATGGTGCCTGAAACTGCACGAAATTGAGGAGTTCTAATAAAGTGAAGCTGGATACACTAGGGTACCCAAAATTAGACGAAAAACTGGAGTTTTAAGCTATCAGTGTCATTTAACTTTACAAGTTTTGAGTTGATGAGTGAAGCTTTTCTTTTGTCCTTTGTATTCACATGCTTAAATTATGAAGGCCCCATGTGACTTTTAGTAGACCATCATGACTTTATGAAGGCTGCTTCGTTTTTTGACAATTGTGTCAAACTGTGCGTTTGTTTGACAAGATTTGCTTCATTGTCTAACTTGGTATTGCATCCATACTGTACGGATGCCTCTTCGGAAAGAAAAGAAAAAGTAGCTTCGAAGGGGAATTAAACAATAGAAAAAGGAATACTGCATTTTGATCTACTATTGTACAAATGCATCGAGAAATATATTAGCCTGTCAAAGCAGTCATAATATTACGAGGGGATTCTAATCTCTGAAAAAGAAAATTCTCAGTAAAGAATCTACTTACTGCAGTTGCTCTAAAAATCTAATCTGATGAAAGAGATCATTATATATCGCTTTAAATCGCGGCAGTAGCAGAGTTCCTGTAGATGGCGTTGCGTTGTGGTTCCTCTGGCAACTCTCATGCTGCTAGGAGAAGGCACCTTCGCAAGTGAAGACGACGAGATGTGCCTTTTGCTTGGACAACACACGAGATGTGCTACTTTTCTCGGGCTTTCCATGCAAGATATTTTTTATTTTCTTGCTTGTATCTTTTCAATTCTCTGAGAACTGCAAGTAGCACATGCAACGATACTGGCAGGAAGAAGGGCTGTCGAAACAGTAAGAGATGAAGAAGGCAATGAATCAACAATCTAGAATCATATCTTTAATCCATCATCAAAGGTATAACGATAAACTAAACACACATGCACACAAAAACACACAGACAAAGAGAGAGAACTGAGTGTCTTGCACGTGGCTTTGCTTCATCTAAAGCCATTAAGAAACCATCTCCTGTAAAATGGATATCAAATATTTAAAAAGGTGCACAGGTTGGGTTCCTTGTTTTCTTGTTTCGACATTTCACATGTTTGATTCCCAACACCACACGTGATTCTTGATATTACCTTTGAAAGGAGGGAAAGAATATGTAACAGAATAAGGGACTTACTGAATAGACAGCGAAACAATGCTCGAAAGAGTAGTAGCTCACAGACATCATAGATGGGTGAAAAAATGCATCTTCCGCCAAGGATCTTGCTTGTCTCAAGGATACTGATTATGTACATATATTTTCCCGTTAGCTTTTCAGCAATGAAATATTATAAGGATATAAGGATATCAAACAAACACTGAAATAGCGAGATAGACAACACATACCCGCAGCATCATCATAGCTCCCCACTGATGCATTACTTAGAGCCAATTTTGCAGCTTCAAAGGAGAATTTTACCTGTTACCACCACAGTACAAGAAATCTACTAAAGTCCCTTCCATAACCAAAACTGGGACAATAGGTATAATAACTGAACTAAGTTCAAATTCACTAGAAGGTGATCGAGACTTAAGAGATCAACAGAATTTCCAACTTTAGAAACAAAAGGAATAGAAAAACAATTCTAGCTTATCTAAAACGGGAAAAGACAGACCACACATCACTTCCCACAGCTTTGGAGGCTAGAATCATTGAAAATTAACTGAAGTTGAAGGAACTCAAATACGCCCTATTAAGCCTGAGTGGATTCTTGCAAGTATCAAAGAGAGGCAGTATCTACGGTACAAGCAATCAAGTTACTTTAAACCCAGAAGGGAAGCTAGAGATTCCGTTCTCAAACTAGGCCAACTTAAAGATACAGGAAAAGACATTGAAATGGTCGTGTCAGAAACTTCAATTAATATCTGACCTGTTTTCCAATCTCATCCTTGATAATCATCCTGGGAAGTGACTGAACCTGGATAGAGAAATTCTTCAAATCAAGAAAACTTGAATCATACAACTGAAGGAATCTAGTGCTGACGACTCACCAATCGAGAAAGTGAACCAAGAGTGGTACCACACTGAAGCAGATTAGAACATGTGTGTTGGCGCAAGAGAACATCCAATTCCCTGAACACATTGATCAAAGTATATTACATTTCAAAATATATGGTGAATCCAATTTGACAACATAAATACCCGACAAACAGGATAGTAATGCACCATATTAACCAGCACATAGAAAAAGGGTTTTTAGTGATAGCCTATGTATCTTTCTATAAATTATTCAAGACAAACAATGAACTAAACAATAGTAAAATTATCAGGACAACACTCTGAGCTAATAGCCATAATACAAAAAAATTGCACCAATATCACAGTAGAAGTCAATATCAACCTATCCATCATTAGCCATGATCTTATGCTGCAGTCTGAACTGGTACTGGAACTTATCACAAAGAAGGGAGGAATTGAGTGCTGAACATTCTTTGCAGGGAAGTTGCAGATTAAACACTAGGATTTCGTTGGAATATGAAATCATTTTTCAACTTTCAAAAGTATAAGCATGGTAGAGGCTTAGGGTATTTACAGAAGCAAAAGGAGCAGCTTGTAAGACAATTTAAAAGATCTATTTTCTTCACTTCTCATCTTATGCATTATACTAGGGATTTGACTCACCATTGTGTGAAACCTCTGTCACTGGGTAAAAGTGTTGATATGCCTGATGCACCAATATATAGACTATCAGACTTCAGACCAAATAGTTGTCGCAATTGTCCAAGGAAAATTTCAAAAGCCTTCTTCAACTCCTGTTGCAGAATATCTTTGTGTAAATTTGAGAAAAAATTGTGAAACCATCTAGATTTTTCATTTTCTAGTTGGTTCCTCTGTTTCTACTTTCACAAAGGAACAAGAGTTAACTCATTTTAAGTTAAATAATAACTTTCAAATGTAGCTGAGACAATAGCAACTACAGAGAGAATAACTAATGATAAATCTTACTATTATGTTAAAAAAAAAGTCTGATAAAAATATGAAAATAAATTAGAAAAGTGAATATCATATGCAAAGTAGAAAATTTGTCAGCTGGAAATTTATACCAGCAAACCAATATTTGTTATACCTTGTGACTTATTTCAAAAATCAGTAACAGGAAAATCAAGCTTACAGAAGTATAAGTACCCACTTAGTCCTAATTCATGTTTTGATGCACAACCATGTTTCCATTTATAGAAAGCATACAATACAAATATGGCATACGAAAATGCTCTCTGAAGTATGCATACTGCATAGCATTGAAAGCTTGCATATCTAGCTATTTGTGTTTTAGGCAGTTAATAGATTATATAGTGTATCTAAATAATGCACATGCATTTAGACAGCTCTGCAAAAATTGATAGAGCAAGCGGAGCACACTATTGCGTACAAAAAACTAGCACTGAGTATATGCCTCTGGCATGTTAAGCATGTGTTTCGGCAAATACTATCGATGATCTCTTATGCGGCAGGGATGCTTTAACAAGTAGGACATATCATGAATGCAACGAAGATGTTATAAGTTTGATTATTCTACGTATACAGGCTTGTTATAAGTTTGATTATTCTACTTATACAGGCTACTAACCTCTTGAGAAATCTTATGTCTGAGAGGAACAATACTTTCTGAATTCTGTGAACAGGCAGGTGGGTTCCAAACAATGATACCTCCCCACATCTGAATGATATGATACTTCATCATGTGACAAGACAATAACAACGACAAGGAAGAACTTATGACTGTCATGACAAAAAATTAAAACTCACGGGAGATATAAAGCCATTTGTCCTGGAAATCCGCCCATCCGGAAGCTGCAAGAAAAGAGGGCACTCTGTTGCAGATGGCACGTATCTGGAATTACAGAGTACGAAGTTAAGCAGACTACAGTTGTTCTGACATATTTAAGGCTCATAGTTTAACAGCAGACTCATGAGCAAGTTTTGACCTAAATAAGGAATTAAATAGACCAATGAACATTTTCAATTTGAAAAGTAAGAGGAATTATTATAAAGAAATATAAGTATTAAACACTGACGAATTTTGCAGCAAGCTTTTCTTCAACCACCCAAGAATCTTTTTACTTTATATATTCTACAAAGTTAAACAGGAGTATAGGACTACCAATCAAAAGAAAATATTAAACAGGACCATGTATCCTGAAAAGATTCAAGTTATAACAAAGAAGTGTTTCTGCTGGAGAATTATTTATCTTTTACCGATATTTGAGTTGCTTTGGGTCAAAGTATTTTTATCGCATTTAAATAAATGGAAGAAACTAATAAGCAAATGCCATAAGGCTCTCAAGTACTGCTGGTATCCACCCATACTGTCTCAGCTTTGCAACAATATGGAGATACTGGAAAAGACTGCCATAATAGTCATTATGGAATGAAACACTTTTTCGTTAAAGGAAAAAGCACTCAGACAAGTGGTGATGAGTTCAAGAATATACACCACAAACTGCAAAACTTTTGATCGCCCTCCTGCTGCAGTAGACGTATCTAAGTGCCACTCATTTGAGTTTACCTACAAACATAGATTTTGCTTTTGTCATTTTAAACCACTTCAGAAATAGAAAGGGCTAAAGAAATTCACTCAACTTAAACCCAAGAGATGCAAATTTGAAGGATTGAAAAATTACCCGATAACTATCCTGTGAATGGCACAAAGAGTAAATGTACTAGTAGCACCAAAACATTTTTCTTGCAGTCATTATGGATGCAAAATTCATACTCTAACATGGAAAGGAATGCGCATATTGAAGTTAGCTGAAAAAGTGTACTCTTTGAAATGACATAAGATATAGATATAACGGTTTTCCCTTTATTCTTTTTAACTTTTCTTCTAGGAGGGAAAAATTTAGGCTTCTAAAGATCAAATGCTTATCCCAGATACAATAAATGCCAGTTAATGGTAGAAAGCGAGCATACAAAGAATGGAAGATCTCTGATATTGAATATATTGCTCTTCTGCTGCTCATCCCAATATGAAAATGAAGACTTAGGTGCATGGTATAAGACCTGCACATGGAAGGTGTAAAAAAAACACATCAAGGTTAATATAATCTTACCGTCTAATAGAACACATGAAAGAAAGAAATTATAAATAGTATTCTACTATAACAATAATGAGGATAAGAAGAAAAAAGATGTCTGCATAAGTATGACCTGACTCTCAGCAGTCACATCTGCAACAGGTCGTAGGGCCTCAATGATTGGAGCTAACAAACTCTCATCTATCTCTTGAAAATCCCTAAAGAAACATTGGTGCAGAAGGACAATACATGTTAGCCAGCAAATTGAATTGAGTTCATTCTTAACATGCATGATCAGGGGCATCCAACATCATATGGACTAAACATACATAGTCCAGAAACGGGTATGCAGCATGCTTGATCTCCTAACTTGTCTAAACACAAGGAAATTTCATAGAATAAAGCATGTCATAAGCAGAAGAATTATCTTCTGTTACACGAATATGAGAAACCCCTTATGCCTAATCACATGGATGGTGAAGTTCTATAAGATACAAAGCAAGAACAATCATACAATAACTTCAGGTAGAAATATTGAATTAGAATAAAAGGATGCTCCATACCAATCATAAATCCAATCTCGTGGATCTGCATTTAACAAATTGAACGAAAGCACAACCTTCCCATCTGCCCCTACGGGCATAAACTCCCCGTGAATCAAGCCATCTTCTCTCGCACCATTTACAAACACCTTCACAAAAGTCTCCGCAATTCTCTGTACTGCCGCCTCCTTCTCAACCCTACCGACAATCCAAGCATGGCGAAACTTCCCAACCACAGTCCTCACTTCCTCATTTTTGTTCACCACGACGGCTGTGTACACCTTCTCTCCATTCTCCAACACTGTCTCCAAAAACTCATCAAAATCACGATCACGATCAAAATCCTCTGAATTTTCACCCAATTTAAACTCATCCAACACTCCACATTTCCAGAAACTACTAGTTTCAACATTCTGATTACTAATGCAATTAGAACTAGAATCTAAGGCTACTGAGACGGTGAAATTATCAGCACAAGCACCACAAGAAGGTTTTTTTGACGTCAGCTTCTGCATTTGAGCTTGAACTGAAAACCCTAACTCATTTGCGGCTGACAAAGTGGAAGGTGTGCTATCGAAGTTTACGAAAACTGCTCGGAAATTGCACGGAAACACGACTGGATTCGATTCAATGGAAGTTGACAGTGAATCAATTTCGCCAAACGGTAAAGGTGATCTGTAGATCTCTATAGACTTCAGCAAAAACGGCGAACCTTCAACGAAAATCCGAAAACAAATAATGAAAATCAAAATCGACAAAAATCTGAGACACAACCACATATATATTTATATAACCGATAGATAAATTTTCGTATACAGATGCCACAGAAGATATTTATACATATAAACACATATTTAAATTTACATAAAATATAGTTACCTAAGAGGAAGGAGATGAGAACGATGAGAGTGAGAAAGAGGCGTTTACGGCCAGGTTTCGTTTTGCGCATTGTTTGAGGATCGAATTGCGATGCCTCCTCCGGCGTGATCGATTTCTCGTCCTTGTTTTCTATGGAATCCGAAGTTGAAGGAGCTGCTTCGGAGATTTCCGCCATTGCTCCAGCTTCTTCCCTTCTGCTGCTGCTGCTGCTATTTTGAGTTTCGATTCTCGAATAAATGAAGGAGCTCTGCAATTAGACAATCAGAGAAGATTGATCTAAGTCTTGCGGATGATCAACAACAGAGCCGTCTTAGCTCAGCCGGTAGAGCGCATGGCTTTTAACCATGTGGTCGTGGGTTCGATTCCCACAGACGGCGTTGTTGCTTTTCGAGTTCTTTTTTAAATATTTAATTAAAAAATATTTTTTTAATTTTAATTTCTCATAATGTTCATATTTAAAAATTATTTTTTTTGTGTTAATTTCTCAAAATGTTCATAATTGGCGTTGTTGCTTTTCGAGTTCTTTTTTAAATATTTAATTAAAAATTATTTTTTTAATTTTAATGTTCATATTTAAAAATTATTTTTTTTGTGTTAATTTCTCAAAATGTTCATAATTTCACCGGCGAGCTCAAGACATTGTACCGCTTCCACCATGAATAACTCACCAAGTTCACAATGCAGCTAAAGAATTAAAGTAACAATTTTACTGTACAAACTAGTGCACTTTGGAGTCAGCTGATGTTTTTAAATGCAGCTAAAGAAATGGCCATTGAAGAATCTCATACCATTTCTCTCAACCTGCACAGACAAAGCAGCTGTTACCAGAGCGCACGCTTTGATTATATCGTCTGGGTTCTTCAGCCGTGGAACATTCAACGCCCAGCTAATCACCTCCTATGCTCTGGTCGGCGACACCGCGTTTGCTCGCAAAGTGTTTGATAGATTGCCTAAAAGAGGGGTAGATTCTTGGAATGCGATTATAATTGCTTATTCGCGTAGTAATTGTCCTTCGGAAGTTGTAAATTTGTATGATCGAATGGGGTTTGAAGGAGTTAAACCTGATAGCTCGACCTTCACGGTCGCCATCAAGGCGTGTGCCAGCTTGTTGGACTTGGAAAAGGGTGTGGAGATTTGGAGGAAAGGGATTGATCACGGGTATGAGAAAGATGTGTTTGTTGGATCCTCTGTTTTGAATTTGTATTCGAGGTGTGGGAGGATGGATGAAGCTATGTGTGTGTTTGAGAAGATGGCTAAAAGGGATGTCGTTTGTTGGACTACGATGATCACTGGACTTGCCAAGAGTGGGAGAGTAAGAGGGGCAATGGATTTGTATAGGCAGATGAGAAAAGGGGGGTTGATGGAAGGGGATGGGGTTGTGATGTTGGGGTTGATTCAGGCATGTGCGAATGTTGGGGATGTTAAAATTGGTTGTTCGGTTCACGGCTATATGATTAGGAGAGGCCTACCTATGGATGTGGTAGTGCAGACTAGTCTTGTAGATATGTATGCCAAGAATGGAGAACTAGAGCTTGCCAATCATGTGTTTAGGAGTATGGGTTATAAGACTGTTATTTCTTGGAGTGCTTTAATTTCTGGTTATGCTCAAAATGGTCTAGCTGGAAATGCACTTGAATTGTTAGTAAAGATGCAGACTTTTGGATTTGAACCCGACTCGGCTTCACTTGTGGGGGCATTATTAGCATGTTCTCAAGTTGGATTCTCGAAGTTGGGTAGATCAATCCATGGGTTTATTATGAGAAGGTTTGATCTGGATCAAGTTTTGGGTACTTCTTTAATTGATATGTACGCAAAGTGTGGATCAATTTCGTGTGCACGTGTGCTGTATGACCGGATGGGAAGTAGGGACTTGATATGTTGGAATGCCATGATAGCAAGTTATGGTATCCATGGACATGGGGAGGAAGCTCTTTTGCTTTTCCGTGCAATGTTAGAAACAAAAATAGAACCAGATGATGCAACTTTTGCCGCTCTCCTTTCAGCTTTAAGTCATTCAGGATTAGTTGAAGAAGGGCAATATTGGTTTGACATAATGATTAATAAATTCAACATTCAACCAAGTGAAAAGCATTATGCTTGTTTAGTTGATCTTTTGGCTCGGGCAGGACGTGTGGAGGAAGCCCAGAATTTGATCAATTCTATGACAAATGCACCCGGAATTGCTGTCTGGGTTGCCCTTCTATCAGGTTGCCACAATCACAAAAAAATTATGATTGGAGAATTGGCAGCCAAAAAGGTCCTTGAGTTAAGCCCTGATAGCCCAGGAGTTTACGCTCTGGTCTCAAATTTCTTTGCAGCATCAAGGAAGTGGGATGAAGTTGCTAGAGTGAGGATGGTCATGAAAAAGTCAGGGATGAAGAAAGTTCCTGGCTACAGTGTCATTGAGGTGAATGGGGAGCTCCATGCTTTCCTTATGGAAGATAAAAGCCATCCTCAACATGAGCAGATCAGTCAAATACTTCAGAAGTTGGAGCAGGAGATGATGGCCTTGGGTTATACTCCACAGACTGAATTTGTTTTGCACAACATTGAAGAGGAAGTAAAAGTTAAAATGCTGTGCAATCACAGTGAGAGACTCGCTATTGCTTTTGGACTCTTGAACACACGGCCAGGAACAAGATTGCTGATCACAAAGAACCTCAGAGTATGTGGGGACTGTCATCAAGCAATCAAATTCATCTCCCTCATCGTGAAGAGAGAAATTGTTGTCAGAGATGTGAAGCGATTTCATCACTTCAGGGACGGAGTTTGCTCATGTGGTGACTACTGGTAGATGTTTGGATGTTATTTGCTGGCAGAGACTGCTACTGAGAATTTGGAAAAACCATAACAGCAGGTTGCCCTTCACTTATTTTTCCCGGTGAAGGCTGGCAACCTGATTCACGATGGGCATCCAAGAAAGTTGACATGCTAGATTCTCAAGAACGAGGGGCCAAGGGAAGGGAGGGAGGGAGGGAGGGAACTCAACATGCCCTAGGCTCCTGACCTTCAGATTTTACCACAGCTACTGAATTCACCTTGTGATGGCTACTTGATACATATTTCCAAGGAGCGTAAAATGATATCATCACTTGAAGGAAAAGGTCGGCTAAATTCTGTTCTACTTGTGCGTTCTGACATAGATACACCATTCTTTGATGGAAAGAGAGGTTACGGTTCAAACTAAGTTTCTCTTCTGTTTACAGGTTAATGCGTAAAATTGGCCAGAAGATTCAAGATTGCAGAGTTTCTTGGGACCAATATCTATATGTCCATTACAATAAAAGCTGCATATCCATGAAGTCCTTAGTTTATGAGCTACCAATGGTGGGAGCCTTGAATCCGTCTGGCACGGTCCTGTGAAGGCAGACGAACGCAAAAGAAGGCAATGATGCTATTCATGCCTCTATTTATAGTTCATGATCGCAGGCCCTATTTCCAGAAGTGCCTGGTACATTCTAAATGAAACTCAACCAGAGGAACTCATGATGTGATGCTGAAGGAGAAAGGAATACCTGATTGTGCTCTGAATAGTATGAGAAGTCTAATGCCTCTTACATTGTAAAGCAGGATCAATCTAAATGCATCTTGTAATGGTGCAAGATTATCTTCAAGCGCACTGGCCTTTAGTCATAAGCTTGTGCTAGGTGAAACATGGGACCTAATATCAACTTATTTTTAGCTTTTGATTCCTTCAATGAGGAATTGGCATCATATATATGCTGCTGGAGAACCCTGGGAAATGTGCAGCACTTATTAACAGTGGTCTCTTTTCCTTAAAGTGAGATTAATTGCAACTTGTGCAGTAAGCATTGTTAGATCTTTTTTATCAAATGAATACTTGAATGGCCCATGTTCTTTCACCTTCGGATCACCACACATGAGCGGTTTATATGTATTCACCTTTTTCTCTTTTCATATTTTGCTAACGGTGTGTGAATGAAATGTGTTTGAGAACTTCTGATAGATGTCTGATGTGATGCACATTTTATTAATATGGCCTGGAAAGCAGTTCAACAATATGGAAAAGCAATGCAAATAACTCTCTTCCCCATCCCCTCCCCCCCTCGCCAACCCCGACCCCCACCCCAAAAATAAAAAAAACAACAAAAACAAAAATTACAACTATGACCCAAAGAGGGCTACTTGGTTAGCCCTTCCAAAGACACTATGAGCAAAAAGAAGTTCATTAATCCAAGTCTTGACTTCCATGCCAGGTACTGTTGAGTTTGAAAGTTGAGTGTCAGGTTCAAGAACAAAATCAGGAGGAAAAGGTTTCCATGATCTGATAAGATTAAATATTTCAAAGCAGCCACGAGAGAGAATTACACAGATGGGAAACTCCGACCCTGCGCCACCAACCCGGCCCTGCCCCCGCCCCTCTTGTCCCCCTCCTTCCCCAACCAATTATATGCAAGAAAGCTCAGTCAGGACAGTAGAAGCAACGGTTGATTTTGATCAATATTATGCAGTTACCCAAAACTTAGCATGATTCATGAACTCATGCTACGGTCTCAAATGCTCAGCTCCTATATCCCTGAGCTTGGTTTTGAAGATTTTGATTGTCTTCCAGTAGACGGTCATATTCTAGAAGTAGATCTGCAGCCTGCTTCTGGAGGGCAGCAACATGAGCTTCAGCGGTTTCAACCCGCCTGTCTTTCTCTTCACTCTCCAACTTGAGCTTCTTCAAATTCTCAGTTAAATCCGAAACTTCCTTTTGCAAACTTTTTATTGCCTCAGAAGCTTTCTCTGCCTTTTCTTTGAGCTGCAGCTTTTCTTTCTCAAGCTTTTCAACATCCTGTTTTGAAGCTCCCACGTTACTCCTCAACTTAATCAACTTACAAAGATAGTGATGCATACGGTCAATTAAGAATCCAAGAAACAGAGAGAACCCTGCAAAATCAATTGTAGACCTGGTGAGAATGAGAAAATTGTTTCCATCAAAGTAGTGATACATGTTTGTTTTGCCACTGCATAGAAGTCACGCATTACACATCCTCCCTCACTCATGACAGACATATTATATCTTCATTAGCTTCTGTCTTCGTTAGCCTCCAACAATAAAAAAAGGTAAAGAAAAATAAAGATCTCTGTCAGGATTAAAAGAGGAGAAATGCACTAAATGCTAAAAAATGGTATTGCAACATATTGAACTCATAATGCTTTTCAATTGAACTCAAAGTTTTATAGCAACCACACAAGCAAACTGCAGAATCATTGGTAGTCCATTATACCATTACAAAGTAGCAACCATATATAACTAAAGAACCAAAACAAATTGCACATATTAGTTTGAACAAAATAACCAAGTTGGAGATAGCCTTGCAGTCTCACTGTTGGACAGAAACCAATCAAAAGTTACAAGGTTTTCCAAAAATTTCAGCAACACTTGTAATAACCAACTCTCGAGTGCAACTCTGTGGTCTTTCATGATCAGTGATCTATGATGGGGATTCCCAGCTATTATCTTCTTCTACAAGAGAAAAACGTATTGTACCTTTCCCATGGTTCCTAGATAAAAAAGTAAGAGAGAGCCTTGGAGTCTCATGGTTGAATAGAACCAACCTGATGGGAAACTTCTAGTCTACCAGGGGCCCCCAGCTCTTATCTGTCTTCAGTTTAAGGGGAAACCAAACTGTACCCTCTGAATAACCTTGTGGCAACCACTCATTTGTTCATTCATTGATTGAACTTTTCCAGCAATCCTATCACACGTTTAATCATTCATTCATTAATAGATTTATGCTTCTAAAAGCTCAAAGCCAAATCAAAATCTGTCACTTGAATTTTTTATCCTTTTCCTCTATTAAGTGACTCTGCAAGAGCAATGCCAGAACCTCATTTTAAGGCCATACTAAACAATCCAAAACTGAAACTCCTTTTTCTGGTGGGCAGCAACATATCACATTGAGGTGCAAATGCAAAGTTTTAACAAGTAGAAATAAAGAATTAACTGGATAACCTTTAGAAATCTTTCAACAGATGCAACATAACACCCCAAGAAGAAAAAGAGCCCATTCCACATATTATAACTCCATATAAAAGAAAAGGGTCGTAGTTTCACATATTATAACTCCATATAAAAGAAAAGGGTCGTAGTTTCTACTTGTCTTACATCCATTATACTCATTTTTAAAGATAATTTACCAATTAACGCAGCATAAACTAAGCTTCGGAAAGCAGAACACTACTCCGTATGCTAAGAAAAACCTTCAAAAGAAGGAATCTTTCAATAAGTACTAACAAGAGAAAGGCAGTAAAACAACTAACTTAAGAATCTGAAGCTTTTCAGAGATGAATGTCGTAGCAAAATAAATTATATTGAAAGAGGGCATTTAATACAAGTAGCTCCACTATGCTTGAGGTTCGTGAAAAGATGAAAACTGACTTTCAGAGTCTAAAATCAAAACACTTACCCATGAGAGAAGCCTCCAATAGATTGGTCCTCCAAAGCACCTGATCCATTGGTGACATGGTACCAAGCTTAGCACCCTTGTTCTGAATCTTGACAATGCTAATGAAGTTTGACAACAAAATGGCTGTGAAAGTACCAGCTATAGTTAAAACAGTCCCTTTTCTCATCTTCACTTGATCCAACCCCTTCATCACCAGCTCTCTCAATGGCCCAATCTTAACCATTAGAAGAAATGCCACTAAACCCTCCAGATATAAAACAAGATACAACAACTGAAGCATCTTCTACCACAAAAATTCCACCTTTCTTCAGCAGTGTATATTTCCTGTTTTTTGCCTTGAGGAGAACAGCACCTAAAACCCACAAGCATAAACCCTTTAGGCTTCCACTCAAACAACTGAAATATTACATTCATACAATCTCTTTAATAAAAATCAAATCTTGAAAAACACCCATCAAAAAATTGTCAAAAGAAAATCGTAAATTTTGCTCACTGATTCTTGATTTTTTTTTTGGTTGAAGAAAAAATTTTCCTTCATAAAAAGGAAAAGAAAAAAGAAACAACTGGTTAAAGGCGGGCCTTTTTAGCAGAATAAGAGGGTTTAAGGCTACAGATCTGCGGAATTAGTATCTTTCAGTGTAAAGATAACTTTTTTAAACAAACCCTTCTCTTTTAAATTTTGTTTCTTTCTTACTAAACTTACGATGTTGGTTTTTGGAGATTAGTTGAAGGGTTTCAATTTACAGTACATCTTACAATAAAAAGAATGGAAAGTGATTTGGAAGTGAAGTAAAAGCAATGCTGAGTGTATTATTGTGCTTTTTACCCAGAAAAGGAAAAAAAAAAGTACAGTATTTTGTGGAGAATGATAAGAAGTACAGTATAGTTTGCAGTATCATGCCTTTAGGGGAATTTTTGTTCTGTTTGTTATAATTTTATTTTAAAATTTTTATTTTATTAAAATAAAGACACATTTTATAAAATTTAAGAAATCTTATCATGCATTCTATAAATATTTAAAACAAAACCATTGTTGTGTTTGGAATGAGCTTGTTATAAGATTTTTTTTAGTGAAGTAAAAGTGATAAGTGCGGAGATTATTTAACGGCTGGTTTATATCGAGGGGAATAGGGGAGGGAAAAGTTAATGAAACTATTTAGAGAATAATGGGGGAGGGAAAAAGTTAATGAAAGAATTCAAAGAATAGTGAAAAATGGATTATTTCTTTGTTTGGGTTGAGAAAAAATGGACAAGAGAGTAGCAAAAAGGACATGAGCATCATTTCTCTGTTTTGTGAAAATAAAGTTCCTTTCCAAAAATTATTTTTAAAATATGGCATCTCAAACTAAAAGTCAAACTAGTTTTTGTTGTTGTTAAGACACAAAGTTGGCCGTTATTTAAAACACAAGAAAATATGGATTTGGCCAAAAACATTGAAACCAAAAGACATTGCAAAAAGTAAATAATTGAAACAAAAAGAATAGGAAAAATGGAAAACATGAATCATTTTTGTAGATTGAATAAAATTTTACTAACTTAGAATATATCAAAAGTTTTTATTTCTTAAAATAAAATATGAGGTAACATCAAATTTATGAATAAAATAAAATTAAAAGGACAAAAAATAGTAAAAATGACAAAAAAAATATGAATCGCTGCAGCATCAGTCTCTTTGTGTCTTCAGCTTCAGTGGAGAAGCGTCTAGGAAGAAGCGATGCCAGCCGTTTGACTCGCCTGACCCATTTGAAGGATCAAACGACGCGATTTCACTGTCATCTTCAGAAGATTCTCTTTTTTTTTTCTTTTCTTTTTTTGGGTTTCCCCCTTGTTTGTTTGGGAAGATCGAAGAGAGTGGATGAAACGAACTTTGTGTTCCGGCTATAATAACCAAATGAAATGAATATTGCGTACAGTGTGTTTGGAATATATGAATTTCATAAAATAGTGTGGAATTTATTTATAAATTTAATTTTTTACGTTTAAGAGTATTTTTAAAATATGAAACTCATTTCAAATTTTAAAATTTATAAATATTGCATTTGCTCGAGTTTTACCCAAATTATAGATCAAAGAGTGGAATTTGTAATTCTACGAAAGACAAAAATATTCCTATAAACTTCATATTGTTTACCATTGCCTTGTAAACTCATCTATTATTTATTCGAGGATCCTCCTTGATTTATTTTTGTTATAAAATTATTTTTATCTCTTTGTTTCATGAAATTATAATAACAAAAAAGATTATAACAGAAGTCTATTTAAGTAAAATATTCATATTAAATTCAATTGTACATGTGGTCCAAACACAATATGATTTATAAATGACAAAATTGACTTAAAACTGCTTTACATATCCAAACAATATTATTCATTTCAAAATTCAGATTCTCATGAAATTCATTTCATTTTATTTCTAAATGAAATGAATTTCATGCCACAAGTGCTTCCAAACACAATGTTAAAAAGATTTTATGCTACTACATGTTATAAATTATATTTACCTTTTTCATGGAAAAATCTGGAGCTGAAACGTGTCTCTATATTATCCTACATTTAAAAATATAAATTATTTTTCAGCTTATATTATATTATAATAGTAATTAACAAAATTTTATGTTAATACATATTATAAATTATATTTAACAAAATTTTATGTAAATATATAATAAGAAAGCAATGGCCAAATAAAGAACTGTACCAGATATACCATAGAGTGTGGAGAGCAGCATTAAACAACGAAAAGAATAAGGTTTTAAATGAAAATTTGAAAGTTAATGTGCAAGAACGACAATGATAATGTATGTAAGCTTTCTTCAAATGCAAGGGAACAAGAACGAATATGACTCGAGCTCAGCGCAGCGCGCACCACCTACATAACCACTAATTTCCAAATATTAACGAACATACTGATAAACATAATTTTAATTTTAAATTTTTATTGGCATTCCTTTTATACTTTGTATGTCTTAAATTTTATTTTTTATTTTTGGTAAGAGATACTATTAATTTCAATTTTTTTTTATTTATAAATCTACTTATAGTAACATGCATTTTACCCCCTGCCTTTTACAAAAATCACGTAAAAGTTCTTGTGATTTTAAAACGTGTTAATATCTCTTTTTGGTTTAAAAAGTATTAATATAAAGTGCAAATACACCCATAGATGAATAAAAATTGTATCTCCTAAATTATATAGTTTCTTTATTTAAATGACTCCTTATTAAACAATACAAATATATTAAATAATAATTGAATATAAATAAAGAAATCTACATAATTTATTAGATAATATATATATTTTTATTTTCACCCTATTAGAGGTGTAGTTATACCTTATTTCAAACGAGAGGAGGGAAGTCGCATCATTTTTAAAATTAGAAGGGAATATTTATACCAATTTTAAAATTCTTTGTTAACTCTAATGAAAAACTAATGATAGGGGCCAATGTGCAATATTTTTTAAATTACAGGAGTATTAGTGAGTTTTAAAAGTACAGAAAATTTTTTGCAACTTTCACAAAGCATATGAGGTTAAAATACATTTTACTCATTTACTAATTCATTTTTAATGTACTCAAATGATCATTTCTTTAGATTGCCAAATTAATTAATTTGTCATTTTAATAATTAGTTTTCTAGCTAGTTTATTAATTTATATTATTATTTGTAATTGTACTCTTTTTTTAAAAAAACTGTAAAATTCAAAAATATCCCTTGTGTACATATCTAAGAGGATAAAACATAATGCAGCAGCAAATGTAATGATTATTACCAAAGAAACACTAGAAAACACAACTGACGACTCAAAAAAAGAGGAAAATAACGCAAAGACAGAAAAAGAAAAACAAACCAAAAATAACAAAAGAACAGAAAAGAGAGACAGGAAACAAGGATGCCACTGGACGGCGAACATACTTAGATTTCATCGATCGGAGCATGGGAAAGCCCTAGACAAACCATTGGAGAAGACTCTACTTTTTTTCGGTCAAAAAAACCCTAGGGAGAGAGAGAGAGAGTGGAAAAGAGATCCATAATTATAAAAAAGTAAGAACTTTTGACTAGATGAGATTTCACGTACATTTACTTGCATGAGCAGTAGTTCTTTCTTTTCGTCTTTTCAAATTTGGCTTGCCTATGGACTCCGCGTAAGAAGTCAATTTTATCACTAGAAGATTTTGACAATGGAAATCAAAAGCACCAACCGTTTACTTGAATAACGTTACCCAAATCTTTAATAGAAAATTTCATTCTAACACCTTGAAATTTTGGTTGCAATAATATTTATATCAACGACAAAGATGACAGGTTTTACAAATTACAAGTTTTTTTATACTTTATATAATAACTTGATTGAATCATTTTAACCCAATAAATTTGAAACATAAAAATAATTATTTTTAGAATACGATATTAAACTCAATCATTTGCAGGCTTAATTAAGAATTTCACCGATAACCCTGTGTTCATATCTTCAAATTAATCGAATGTTCTGCATAATCAAGGTTTAGTAAGATGAAATTGACTTTTAATGGTCAAATGAAATATCAAATATCCAGGGTGTATTTCATATCCCTCCAATATATAACACAGACCACCCTATATCATCAACGTAATGATAACAACGACGCTCGAAAAAACAAAAAATTAAATAATGTAGAGATAAACAGTGGCACAGCCGCCACCACAGTAACGTTATCACCGGGGACACCGGTCAAAGGTGATTTCACCGCCAGACCACCTCTTAGCTCCGCCGCTAAAGTGACCGATCAACGGCCATGTCAAATGGTTGGCGTTATTTTCTGTAGCACGCAATAATAATGGTGTTGTTATTAATATGCAGACATGACATGCCCCCTACAATCAATAGCATAAAACCAAATTCATGGCTATCATGATGTTACGTAAATTCGTTGAAAAAGGATTAAATTTGTTTATAAAAGAATGATAGTTTAAATAAATTTTGACGATTATAAATAATGAAATGAAAAATCAAAACATATTTTTAAAGAATTTTATACTAATAAATTTATTGAAATTTTTTAAAATATATTACAGAATTTGGTCAAGGTCTCAAGATAATAAGAGTTGATTTGGACTGGTTTTTTCAAGAGTATTTTTTTAACAACTTATGAAAAAAAATGTTTGTTTAAGAAACTAAAAATTTTGGCTTTCGAAAAAAGTTATATTTGTGTTTTTTTTTTTTCTTCAGAATTTCAAATTTTTTCGAAGTCAATTCAAATAGTTATTACAAAAACAATGTATTTTTTAAAAAAAGTGTTTTTTGTTTTGGAAAAAGATCAATCCGAATAGACCTTAGATCAAATGACCATTCCATTGTTGCTTTGGTTTTCTGATGGGATAAGAGATACCTCTTTGAAAACCTCTTGTTTTCTTTTGGGTTTAGAGCAATATTTCGAGTCTTTTGGCATAGTATTTTTTAAGTTGCTTATAAGTAATTAGTAATTATAAGTAATTTTTTATATTTATAAGTAAATGGTGAATAAAAAGTGAAGTAAGAGGTAAAAATAAGGTAATAAAAATAAAATAATGTTAACCATTACTCTTAGATAAAATATACTTACAAGTACAATTTGTCAAACATGTAAATTTTACTTTTTTATTTCTAAATAAATTTGACCAAGTTATAAACAATAGCAAATACCCCCTTAGTTTTTAGTCAACACCAGAAAGAACTGCAAACAATGAATAAACAGATGCACGCATAGTCGCATATCGCACGTTGTTTAAAGGGTGCAAGACTTTTGAGTTTTGAGTATATATACATACACACACATAGCCGACAAGAGTTGGAAAACAGTGGTGTTAATTTAAATAAGCAGGTATTTATATATCCAGGATTATAATTTATAGCTCCAACGAAATCTTTTTTTCTAAACTGTATGAGTAATCAGAAGTGGTCATTAGTTAAAAAAATTAAATTCGCCTGGTAATGTGTTATTTAAAGTCACACCAAATAAGATTCATTCAATTATATTGATACAACGTGGGGTTTTGTTTTCTTTCTAGCAGGATATTTAATGCAGTTCACCAACCTATTGCCAGTGGTAGAATTATGTAATAATGCATGGCTCAATCATTGCAACTTTTGTACTGCAGAGAAAAGACACTTGGGTGGTAAAGGCACAAGTCAACGTAAATCATCATTTTCACCTCAAACTAACCATCAAGATTGCAATAATATTGACAGAAACAAAGTTTCTTACAATCATATATATTATTAGGAGAAAATTCTAGTTTTTCCTACAATTTGAAATAAAAAGAAATGCGCTTTTACTAGAAATACATTGCATTTGTCATGTGAGAAAAGTGTGAATGAAATGAATGAATTTGAGCAATAATTCATGTCAGGATTTATCTCCCTCATAACATTATCTAAATTAACTAAAATAATACAAAACTTGAAGAAGGTGGTGGCTCACATACAAAGCATAACTCTCTCAAAATGAAACGAAAAACAACGTTTGAAAGTCAAAGTCAGCCGAGCTGTCCTCGCAGAAACAGACAAACACAACCATACCTTTCTTTTTGTTTTTCTTTTTCCCTTTTTTTTTCTTTTATCAAATAATAACGTTTAAACCCCACTTGAAGTGAATTATACGGTAGCATAGACTAGTCAGCTAAACTAAAACCTACCACACTGGTTTAGGTAAACGCTAAAATTTTACGTAAGAAAAAACAGAACAAACATAAACATTCAAACAAGAAAAATCTCACTCTGGATTGTGTTTACATTAGCAATATATTTGTTTTATGTTAAAATCTTTTTGTTTTTGGTAATGTTAAGCCTAAGACAAAAATTAAAAGAAAAATCCATGGTAAATGCAAAAAAAAACCCATCGCTGAATTTCACTTGGGAGAGAGAAGACTTTGAGAGGACTTGAAAGAGAGATAGAGAGAGAGAGAGAGAAAGAGAGGGAGAGGGAGGCGAATAGTCAACCTTGACCGCTATCTCCAGTCAATGGTTGATAAACTTCTCCAGCCTTCTTCTAGTTTGCCTTTTTGTTTTCTTCTTCATCTTCAAATCTCTCTCTCTCTCTCTCTCTCTCTCTCTCTCTCTCTCTCTCTTTCTCTCTGGTCTGCTGGGTCTTGATTTTCATTCAAAGGCTTGGTGATCGAAGCAAAATGGCCGTAAGTTTGTTTTTCTTCGTCTTTTGCTGTCTTTTTTTTTTTTTTTTTTTTGTCCTCCTTCTCTGCAATTGCTTATGTAGATGTTCTCTCGTGCCTTCATGTTCAACTTTTTGTGTATATCACAAAGATATTATGTACATGTATATGTATATTATATGTATCTTTCATGGTGGGCTTGTTTTTGTGTTTGTGCGAGTTTGATATGGTGATGGATATAATTCACGATCCACTGCTGTTATTGGCTTTGGTTTGTTAGAAAGAAGTGAACTAGAAACAAGCTCAATTAAGAGCCCGTTTGGCTTTGCTTATTTTTGTTTGTTTTTATGTGTTTATAAGCAACTTTTACAAAAAAACAAAGAAATATCTATTTAGATAATATATACTAATAAGTTGTTACGATTACTTATAAGCAAGTGATAAATACTAGAGAAAGGTTTGGATATTTTGTTTATAAGACATGTTTGATAAATAAGTGATTGTAAGTAATAATATTAGTACTTTAAAATAATTGAGGTCTTTATTTATGAAAAAAAAAATTAGCTGCTTATAATAAGTAATATTATTAGTTAAAGTAATTGAGGTCTTTATTTTGGTAAAAACATTAGGTGGTTAACAAGTAATACTATTTGTTAAAGTAAATTAGGTCTTTATTTGTTGTAAAAAATTGCGTCCGTAAAAGCTGGAGGAAAAAAAAGTTAGGATAGAGGCTTGTTTTCTCATTGGCTTATAAGCATTTGAAAGTGGCTTGTAAGTTACTAAACCAAACATGTCATTTTTTTGGGCTTATAAGCAAAGCCAAACAGCATCTAAGTTGCAAATGGTTGCGTGCTTGTAGATTTTTAATAAATTTTTGTATTTTGTGCATGTATAATAAGGTACAATAACTAATAACATCTTTGGATCTGAAGGGGAAAGAAAAATCAATTTGAATCTTAAATTTAGGCTATCATGGTTGTTTGTTCATCGTGTAAGAAATTATCTCCTCAGACTTTTTCATTTTGCTTAATTTAAAACGTGGACGCCTAACATAATATGTGGTCCCATGCACATTTATTATTTTTATTATTATTATTATTTTATTATCTTTTCTTGATATATACCGGTTTCAAGACTACTTGCTATTAAATATTTATGGCTTTGTGCTGTATAATATTTACTGAATGAAAATCTTCATTGTTTTGCATACTTTTACCTATTTCTCGACTTCCATTCGTAATAATATTATACAAGCCATAGACGAAGATTGGTTGGATCTATGCTTTAAACGTTATTGTGACGCCCTAGTACAAATTTTTGCTGCTTTAACGTTCTATAGAAGTTTAAATATATTTGTGTGCGTATATATATATAGGGCGGTCATTAGAATTTAAGTATAATTTATTTAGTGTATCCCCGCGTCTTGCATCCTAATTCTTGAAGAAATAATATATCGGTATATTTATGGTGTGTGTATTGCATGTCAAGTCCGTCCTGCCTAGCCACTTGGTGTTTTCAAAAGCATTAGACTGCAGACCAGCAGTCATTACTGTTATACGTTGAAGAATTAGCTTGGCCATCAATGGGACAATCAAGAAAGATGCCTTTGTTTCATATCTTAGCAATTCTAGCTTCTTGTGATTTTGAGCGTAAATAGCTGAAACAATTTAAACTTCTAGCTTAGAAAGGGTACAAAATATTGATTTCCAAACTAAATAAGATATGATAAGTATCTCATGAAAAGCTCGAAACAAACGCAACATAAGAATGAGACTATATTCCAATTTTCTACAAGATCAGATAAAAAAAATACTTGTGTATTGTCATTGCAGCGCTCTAATGTACCGCAGTTTGGCGACTGGGAAAATGATGGCAATGTCCCCTACACAGTTTACTTTGAAAAGGCAAGAAAAAACAAGGGTGGGAAGATGATAAATCCAAATGATCCCACCGAGAATCCGGAGATGTTTGCCAACGCTGCTTATTCAGATTCCGATCCTACTCCGGCTCGGCCGCCCTCCAGACAGAGAGTTCAACAGGAGGAAACCACCAGGGACAGAGTAACTAACGCGACAATTCAACACCGAGAGAGCAGGGAAGACAATGAGTTCAGGCAATTTGCTGATTCGCCTGCGCGTCATCGTAACGGGGGACGCGTGACTGCTACCACCGATTCACCTCATCATCAATCCGGAAGCCGTGGAACGAGTTCTGCTCGACCAGCACGGCTGAGCGGAGGGTCTGAGCGCTCCGAGCACAGCATTGAGCGCTCACCCCTCCATACACACCACCAGGCCAGGCTGACCGGTAGGGGTAGCGGCTCTCCTTCATGGGAAGGAAAGAGGACAAGTGACACTTCTCATGGCACCCCTGGGAGATCCCGGATGAAGCCTAAGGCACCTGAAGCTGTAAGTTCTGTTTTCAATTTTATTGCCATCCACATCTTTTATATCTAACTAGGTTTACCACTCGTGCGATTTTATTATATATTTTAATTTGGGGATGTTTACGCTGATTGCAACTGCGAATGCAGCCTGCAAGAGATGTTATTCCGCAATTCGGAGCCTGGAACGTAAACGATCCTCAATCCGCCGATAACTACACGTACATTTTCAACCAAAATGCCAAGGGCGCGGCGAACGTGCGGGAAACCAATTCTGCACCATCACCTTACCATTCTACCACGAAAGACAATACAGATGATGAAGTAAAGGTGTGTTGCTGAAAATATTTCAGTGTATCAAATTTAAATTATGTAGCTTGCATAATATGATGTTTCTTTTCTATTAATGTTTTGCGTTTCTGTTTCTCTTTTTTGTTCTCAGTTTTCACAGAGATGCTGTTTTTCCTTGCCATGGGGTAAAAAGTGAGGACTTTTGGCTTCATGACTGTTTCCGTGCCTTTTTGGATTTGTTAATAGCCTTGAAGATTTCCCTCAAACAGAGTCATCCTTGCATATGTCTTCTTCGTTTTCAGTGTGCTGCTTGTACCATTGAGTGCTATATAACATTTCGTGATTGTATTTATTTTCTTCTTTTTTCTGGTCTTTCAATGGGGAAAAAAAATTTGTTTTGCATTTTTTCTTCTTCATCATCTTGTGGCCCGAAAAAGAGAATAATAACTCTTTTTTGTTGCATTCTTTGGATACAGACACAGAAATTAATACTTGGTTTGATTCAGAATATAATTTTCTTTTTTCCTTTTTCTCGTCTTATTTTATTATAGCGGAAATGAAGAGGAGAAAAACTCGCAATTATTAAATTCTCGTATGATTCTACCCATTCCACTAGTTAGGACCAAATTTTCATGTGTCCCTTTTGTTATTGTTCGTGTCTTTGTGTCAAAACCCAGAAAACATTATCATTTTCCATTCTTTTCTTGTGAGGTCGTGTAAAACAACTTTAACTGTACAAGTCTGTGCTAGATCTATCCCCATTCTAGAGGAGCCATATGAGGTGGAAGGTCCACGTACAGTTTTGAAGTCGAATCTTTTCATAAATGGGGCCTAAGGACCGATACGGTGATGGGTTTAGATAAAGTGGCCGGCCTACTAAAGTCATCTATAGTGATTAGTGTGTGAGATCATGATCGATAAAAGTATGAGGCTCACCCTTTACTAGAGAATAAAGAGCAAAAATATAGCATATCACAAGAGCAAAGCAAGAGTTAGAATCCTATTGTGAGAGGGACGCCACATGATCCTGGCTTTTAAGGACGAAGCCTTTTGACAAAGCCAAATCAATTTCGGCCACCAAACCTTGCAATTGATGAGAAGGCTCAAGGCTCTATGGAGTAAACAAAAGTGTATATATTGTCACACTCCCTGCCTTTTAAAGGTGTCTAAAGGATGGATCAGACGTAGGAGAGTGATAATTCGGAAATGGAATTCCTATAATGATTGGAATTTTCTAGTGACAAACTGCAAACAAATTTTCTAGTGGCGAACAGTAAACAATCTTAAATGAGTCCAATTGATTTGCCACTTCCTATGAATTTGTGAATTTTCTCTCCCCAGTTTTTATTAAATAATGGCTACAATGAAAATTTAGGATACTCCTGTTAAGGCGAAACTGATCGCATAATCAAATGAAAAATGCAATAAATTTGGTTGCTACTCGCTAGGATGTCTAGAGAAAGTATGATGGCCGGTGTTTTTTTTCCCTGCACATTATTATAAATTAAAATTAATTTTCCTTTCCTTCTTTAAATTCTCCAATTGAATAAATAATTAGAAAATTTTCGTTTACGAGTACCATGATGCTTAATTACAGTACAGACCTATGCGTACCCAATTCATGCATCTTTCCGACCCAAAAAAAAGCATCATTTTTGATAATTTAAACCTTAAAATGAGTGGATATAATTAGATTTTGCTTCCTTCACCTTAGTAACTTCGTTAATCACTTCTATTATGCCAACATTTCTATTTCAAAATATAGATTAAACAATATTTTGCACAAAAATCACCAAATCAAGAAATTTTCATTACAACTTGATATATCAAAAAACTAAGATATATTCTATCTATTAAAATGCTTGAGTAGGAGATAGCGTGGAACTCTTCAAAAATTATAATTTTTTTTATTAATTACATATAAATTTATTTTATATATTATGTGTAGATGACAACATAGGTTTAAGGTAACAGACCTAAAACCCTTTTCTTCTAGAGGAATCGCTAGACCTTGTAGCTCGAAAGGAGGCTAGGGTTACTTTAGGATTGTTTATGTGCCTTGGGGTGTTTGCTGCATGTCCCCCTACCTTTATATAATTTCTTGCTCACCCTGTTTATGGTAATGTATTTATTTAATTTCTTGCTTGCTCTACTTATGGTGAGGTATTGATTGTGCTTTCCTTCCTTAAGGTTTCCTTTCGAGATAAATTACCAAAAGTACTCCGTGCATGCTTCTCGTCCAAGTAATATTCGGACGCCCTTCATTTGAACTGTCCTAACCTTGCTGGGCCTTGCGGCTCTACAACTAATATTGGATCTCAACAATATTGAATGCTCCAAGTGAATTGTGACCTACACATTATGTATACTTTCAATATTACTCTGCATATACTTCTTGTCCAAGCAATGTCTGGACGCCCTTATTCAAACTATCCTAACCTTACTGGGCCTCGCAGCTCTACGATTAGCATTGGGCCTCAACGATATTGAAGGCCTCAAACAAATTGTGGCTTACATATTATGCATACTTTCAATATTTTGTTTAATCTTCTATCTTTTAAATATGCTATCTCTTTTCTTAACTCTAATGGGTGAACTAAATGTTTATCTTCAATCGAAAAACAAAAACTAAAGAATAAAATCTATATCCCATGACTCTGTGATTAAACTAAATATATCTTTAATGAATCGACAAATTTTTTCCCAATAAGACGCGGCGGCGTACCCAAAAAAAAAAAAAAAAGTAAAACAAATGCAGGGGCAATATCGTCATAGCGCTACATCACCAAAGCAAATGTATTGAAACATTTTTTTCCAGCGCCAGAATTTCGCGGTTGTTAAAAAATTTCAAATGTTTCAAGCCGCAATCATTAAACAAAATCATTCAAAATTGAAAATCCCTCCCATCTGTCTATCTTAAACCCCAAAAATTTCAAATTAGCAACGTTTCCAAAAAGAATTCAACTGAAAGCAAGAGCAGTCACCATTACCTCGCAATTGTTCAAGCCCAATTCTTCCTCTTCTGTGTTCAATTGAATTTCAGGTACTTCACCAAAACCCTAATATCAATCTTTAATTAAACCCCCTTTTAAATTTTTCCAGATGCATAATGCATTTGCAAATTAGTCCTTTTTCTACTTAACTATTTGAAAGAAACCATCAATTTTTAGGATTAGATCTGAATTTTTCAGATAGCAGCTGGGTTTTTCCCTTTCTTTGGTTTTGGCCTTTTTGTGTTGGTGAGCTTCAACAAGGGTTTAATAAAAAAAAAAGATGAGATTTTGATTGCGGATTCTGGTACCCAATTGGAAAGTGGAAAGAAGACATCAATTTGTAGGGTCGGATCTGAAATTTGCAGAATAAGTATGTTTTGACTTTTGTTTTTTACGAGCTTAAGAAAGGGTGTGAGGGAAAAAAAAGACTAGATTTTGGATACCCCTCAGTTTTTAGGGTGCTCTTTGTTGCATTTTTCATGAGTCATAAGAAGGGTGTGGCGGGAAAAAGATTGGATTTTACTTGCTATTCTTTTGGAAAATAATGGTGAGGGAGCAAAACATTGTATCCTTTTACTCTAAATTGCGTGAATCAGCTTTGGCTTCTGCGTCATCAACTCCCTTGTTAATTTTCCCCTCCACTTCAGATGTAGATTCACTATGTGCACTGAAAATAATAGGCCATGTTCTTGAATCTGATTCGGTGAGGTACGCTTGTTATCCTGTGTCAAGTTTTAAGGAGATTCATAAGTATGCAGGGGATAGTTTGTCTTCGTCTTCTGATGATGAGCCAATTACTATTTTGTTGATAAATTGGGGATGTCACCGGGATTTGAGGAAGGTTCTAGCAATAGGCCCTTGGGCTCGTGTTTTTGTGGTGGATAGTCATAGACCGATTCATTTGCATAATTTGAGTGAGCAAAATGAGCGTGTTGTGGTGCTTTATACTGAGGATGATGAGGACCATGCTGATTTGGCATATGGTTTTAGGGTGTCAGCTTTGGCTAATGCAAGTGACTTGAATAGTGATGATGAGGTTGAGGTGGATTCGGATAGTGAGGATGAGAATGAGAGTGATAGTGAGGAGGAAGATGAAGATGGGAATCGAAAGAGGAGGAGGGTTACTGAAGAGAGTGAGAGCGACCCTGTTAAGCTTTACAGGAAGTTCAGGAAGTTGAAGAGAGAGTATTATTATATGGGTACTTTCCATGGGAAGCCATCAGGTTGCTTAATGTATGAATTGTCTCATTTGCTTAGGAAGAACACTAATGAGTTGCTTTGGTTAGCTTGTATAGCTTTGACTGACCAGTTTGTTCATGAGAGGCTAACAGATGAGAGGTACAAAGAGGGGGTAATGGAGCTTGAGCAGCATATTAATAGTTCAGGGAATTTGGATACTATTACTTCAGTTACTCTTAAGGATGGGACTAAGGTTACTGCCCCAGATTCCTCAAGAATTGCATATGAGGATGAGCCAAGGTTGATGTTGTTACAAGAGTGGAACTTGTTTGATTCAATGGTTTGTTCATCTTATATTGCAACTAAATTGAAGACTTGGAGTGACAATGGAATCAAAAAGATGCAGCTTCTTCTAGCTCGGATGGGATTTGCACGCGAGGAGTGCAAACAGAAGTTCCAATACATGAGTGTTCAGATCAAAAGAAGAATGAAGGAAATGTTTGAACAATATCTACCAGAGTTTGGTCTTACTGATTTCTATTACAGAGGCTTTTTGCTGCTCCATGGTTACAGTTCAAAAATTTCTGCGGCAGATGTGGTGTATGGAGTTACTGCCCTTCTGGAGTCATCCATAGAGTCCGATGGATCATGTGCTTCCAAACAGTTTGGGATTGCTTATGATGCATTGTCAATGAGTAAGCTTGACAAGTTGGAAATCGGAATGAGACAGGCCATCAAGGTCCAGCGGGCAATTCTCAGACAAGGGAGTGCAGCTATAACAAAGAAGGGATCCATAAGAAGTGGGAGTAAATTCAGGTGGGTGAAGCTTGAAGACTCAGCAGATACAAAGCTCTTGTGTTACCCTCAGGCTTTGACAAAATTTGGTTATTTTCTGATGGATGCTTTACGCGAGAAGGGAGCAAGAATGAAGCCTTTGATCTGTGTTTGCTATACCCAAGAACGAACAAAGGTGTTGATAGTTGGAGTTTGTGGGAGACCAAGGCTCGGTGCAGTTCAAGGGAATGCATTTGGGATTGCTTTCAGAAGTGCAGCCGAAGAAACTGGAGCTGGGTTCTTTCATGAACTATTTGAATCATCTTGGATAGTTCTAGATGCCATTGCCGTGAATACATTCATGATCAGGTTGACAGAGAAGCTCTGGTGACAAGCTCTGTAACCTTTTTCCTTGCATGTACTTCTAAAGTTGTTGTTCCTGTGTGGCTGTTTTTCACTCTAAAGCAGCAAGTTATCATCATTCTAACTTGTCTCAGATGATAATAAAGAGGGAAACAAAATCTTTTTGTTTAACCTGAGATATTCTGTTTCTGCTGTACTTTTCTGTAATGAGTCTCTCTGTCTTGTAGATGTAAGTGAGTTTGGATTCTTCAATTAGCAAGGAAATATTCAGCTCTTCCACATATGGAGTTGCAATTAGAAACTAACTCTACGGTGGCAGGTGGTAACTGGTATTGAATTGTGCAGGTCAGGAGCCTGAGGCTGTTTCTTTAACTACATGACAATTTGATGCACAAAAGTGCCTTATTTCTTTCTTCTGATATGGTGGGAGAAGTTACTTTTCTTTCTAGAAATGCTTCAAAAAGCTTCGTCCAACAAAGTTAAATAGGAGTTTCCACTGTTTCTTCCCTGCACGTCTTGCCCTTCCCGCAACTGAATACTTCAAAATCTCATGACGCACATGCACAAACTGTCTGGAAATTAATGCTGAAGAATCCAGGGAACATCTCAGCCTTGACATTGAAGTGGTTGATTGCAAAACAACATATTGAACTCGAAGATTTGGAAGTGCAGGAGTTGAAATATTTGATGAATTAAGTATACTAACTAGTCATTGGTATGGTATTTACCTTGTAATCTGTTGGTTTTGATAGATGTACTGTAAACTCATTGCTATTACCATAATGATAGATGCTTCTATTCCTTTAATAAGTACACTATAGATGTTAATTTCCTGCAGGAGAAGAGGGTTTGAACTTTTAGCTTCATGAACATTAAGATTGCTCTGAAGAAGCAAAAGCTACTTATCTGTTCTGTAGCTAATCAGTTACTGTGTTTTCTTTATCGATCTTTGTCTAATTCAATAGGTTATTTAGATTTTTTTTTTTGTGTTTTTCTTTTTTTTAAACCATCACCCCCATGGTGGATCGAACCTAAGACCTTATGCTCGGGAAATGTAGTTTTAATTATTTGAGTTATACCTTGATTGCAATTTAATAGGTCTATGTGATACAGTCTCATGCTCGCATTTGCCTGGAAAATCATTGACATTCGGTATACATTTAAACACGTGATGCTGTAATCAATGAGGCTGAAGTATCTTCAAATAATCACCTGATCAAGTATTGAGTACTCATTCCTGGACGAGAAAGAAAAAACATCTTCGTATGTTTTTTCATTATGCTTTAGGTTTAGAATTTTATACTACTAAGTAATAACCAACGATATAGTTTGAAGTTTAACAGTTTTAGGCTAACTATTGAATCTCTAAAACGTCTAGTTAGAGTCATTATTTAAGTTTGTAATACAAACTTCAGCAATTTTAAGTCGTTAACCGTTTATGCTACATTGGTAAATGTCAAGTTTGAAGTCAAGACTAGTAAATGTTTTTGTAAAGACTATAATGTATGTTCACAGGAGAATGTGAGAATATTTATTTGCCATGAAAGTGTCATATTTTCGGGTTTTTTTTTTTTTGAAAAAAAAAATTAAGATCTCATTGGTGATTCTCTATCTACTCTCAAATATTGATTCAACTCAAAATCATTGATCATTAATCTCACTTAAAAAATGTTACTATTAAACTCCCTTTTCTCATCTCACATGTTTTAATTGAAAATTCAAAAAGATAGTAAAATTAGTCCTATGGTTTGAAATATTCATATTGGTATTAATATTTCACAGAGATAATTATATTATTCTGTGTTGTTTGAAAAACATTAAATATTAGTCTTTAGTGTTTTATAAATTTACTTAAATGAGTCCTCATTTTTAGAAAAATGAATTAGAAAATTTGGGACTGATTTGAATAAATTTGTAATATATTAAGGACTATATTAATTTGACTATTTTTGTGAAACTTTTAAGTAATATGGATATTCTTAAGCAATGAGGACTAATTTGATTGTCATTTAAAATGTTGACAATTAGTTTGAATGTTTTTTGTGAAAAATTAAAGACTAATTTAAAATGGTTGGATCAATTTAAACAAAAAGTGTGGTACAATGAAAACATTTTTGTATAATTAACCATTGCGCCAAAAATAAAAGAGTGTAATTAACCCAAAGGAAAACTTTCCCAAATTTTGCATAATGAAAAAACTCCCACAAACTTTTAAAAATAAATCAACATTTTGCCACTTAAAGTCAATTTTCTTTTTCTTGCATAAAGGTCATAGTTTGACTACTAAGTCACTGGTTGCACTACTATTTTATCTTTCCCCCCAAAAAAAAAAAAAGAAAAAAAGTGAAGTGATTGATGAAAATTGTAATATTAAAAAATTATAACTCCCGCCGGGGCCCTCCAACGACAAAAGCACGCGCGCGCACACACACACACACACGAATGGCGTGGGCTCTCTGGCCTGATTCAATTTGGTTCTTGGGCCAAAATTACGGGCCTTGCTTCGGCCTGCCTAGTTTAATTTATGGGCTGCGTCAAACAAAAAGACTTCGATACCCATCAAGCAATAGTATTTTCCCACGTGTCCATCGTGGTCTTCTTGTCAACCATTCACACTACCAACACACACAGAGACGTGTCCAGGTTTCTGCCTCCCGCCGACCCAATCCCTACACCCGACCCGGATATTTCCGGGTTCGGATATCCCCATCACAAAACAAAACACGCACACAAAAAATCCATCTTCCTCTCTCTCTCTCTCTCTCTCTCTCTCTCTCTGTGTGAAAAAAAGGAAAAAAGAAAAACATTTGGGAAAAAAAAAATCATCTTCCTTTTTGGCCCTTCTCTCAGCCTCTACTATAAAAGCCACCCCTTGGGGCTTTAAAGCAATTTTGTTTTTGCTTGAAAGCACCTCAAATATCAGGTTTGCTTTTTTCTGATTTAAATTTTAATATATATATATATATATATTAATCATCTAGGGTTTTGTGTTCTATCTTTGATTAGAAAAAAAAGAAAGTTTTTGTCTTTCTAATTTGCTGTTTTGATTGGTGTGTTTGCTCGGTCATCTATTGCTTCTGTGATCAACTTTTTTCTTTTCTTTTTTTTTTAAAAATAATATACGCAAATCTGATCGGTGGATTTTTGTTTTATGTGGCCGGAGAACGGGACATTTTTCATCAATTTCTTGCGTGTTTGAAAATTTTCAATTATGACGCGGCTAGGTTTAAAAAGAGTAAGATGGATAATTGTGTACTCGAATTTGATTCTGAAGTAATATTTATTGCAAATATTTTATCTTTTTTGGAATAATGTAGTATTGATTCTGCACTGAAAACATACCATGAGCTTACGTTTTAAAAATTTCAAATTTTTTTATGTATTTTTTTTGGGGCTTCTGGTTAGAACTCGACTTTGTTACTGCAAATGTGTAGTTAGCTTTTGAGGATAAAGTTCCGCTAAGGTTTTAGGATTTAGATGCTTGCTACACTGTTCGAAAATGTATAAAATGCCGGAAACTTTCGCCTTATATAGATCTGCGAGGATATGATTAGGTGATATGAGTATGTATAATCTATGTATCTTATTGTTATTGTTATTGTTGTGAAGTCGACTTTGAGGGATGAACTTGAATTTCAGTGATTGTTGGTGACTAGTTTGTACTATGTTCTCCTGTATGCTTTGATAAAATTATATCGTTATTTTGGTGGATTACTTATTTACTCTATTTTTTCCGTTTTGTTTATAGGTTAGAGTTTAAAAGATAAAATTTTTATGTGGTAAGCTTTTGATTTCATACTCTTGGCTATTGTTCTTGGTGGAAGATATTATTATGAGCGTATGGTTTTTGATTTCTTCTATAGGAGATTTATCTTCGTGCATTATTTGGAGAGGGAGAGGGGCTTATTTTTGATATGAGCACTCAGGACAGAAGAGTGCCTCCAATCAGGTATTCAAGAAGTAATAGGAGGAGGAAACCAGTATTGAATGTTGACCTCAATGCTGAACCGCCTGCTGGAAATCAAGGTCAGGAGGGGACTTCAGCGGATGCTGGAACACAAATGGAGCAACCGAATGGTCAAGGAGGTAGTATTCCACATGCACCGATTGATGTCGAGGCAATAGATGATGAAGTTATCATATCGTCCCCGAGGGCATTTGCAGAAGTATGCATTTTTCTTCTTTATATCTTTCTTTTATTGTGTTTGTATGCTTTGTTTATGTGATTGTGAGTTGCATTCAGTTTGAAACTAATTATTTCAAAGGTCTCTCGTTTCCTGACAGGCTAAAAACAATTCCAGGAGGAACCATGGAAGAACCATTGTTGTTGATGTGGATTCTGGTAAGGTTTAGAACATAGTCACAGCAGTACAGAGCTTCTCATTACTTGTTCTTTTCCCTGTTTGGTCATCAGCCACTTTGTGAACTCTTCTTTTGCGTTTTATTTTTGTCTTGCATATCTTTTATATATTTTTCTGGTACTAATTTTAGTTTAAGTTATAACCAATCCTGTAAAAGATATGGTTTAGCATTTCAAACACCACTTTGTCTTAGTATAAAACTTCTTTTGCACCCAGTATGAAGCAGTGTACTGATTCTGCCTTCCAGAAATCCATTCTTTCTTGGAGCTCGGAAAACTTAATTTTGGTTTCGGTAGGGTTTCAGTGGATGACTGGATTGGCGGTTGTAAGCATTCTCCGTTCAGAAGATATTGGTCTCATGTTCAGATTTTATGTCTCTAAGTGGCGATATGATAATTGCGATTTCTTCCAGATGAACCTTGTTATAATTTTTTAAAACCCCGACCCCCACCCCTCATGGGATTCAAACCTAGGTCATTACTCCTGGAGAAAATTGTCTCAACCCTTTGAGCTACTCTCTAATCCCTAAACGTTGTTACATGTTGTACTTAACTATTATACCTACAGTTTTGGTTTCCTTTTTCTTAAGATCATTTAAAATTGCAGAAGACCCATCGTCTTCGATTCCCCATAATAGTCGCACGAAGCGCAGAAGAGCCGGTTCAAACCAAACAATCATAAATTGCGATCTTTACATAAACCTGGAAGGGAGTAGCAGTTCTGTGGTATGGAATTTTCTGGTTTCAACTGGTTTCATTTTTATTTTTCCAAACTGTTGCTATTCTCTTTAAGTATTTTTGTTAACTTATTTTCTGTTTTTTATTATTCTGATAGAAACACTTATTTTCTTTTTTAATGAAGTCTTCTTTTTTATATGGGCGGCTCTCTTGATAATTGCAGGGTTAGTATAATAATCATCCATGCAGTTATTTACATGTTACAGGAGAAAATCTTTTTACCCTTACAATGTCATCTTGTCATCAGAATATATATCTTTTACTGTTTTCTGGCCTTGGATAAGGGTTGAAACAGTAACCTTACTTGCATATATCAGCCTACTCATTCTTTGCCTTATTTGGATGTTTTGTGGCTTGGAGAGGTACTAATAGCATCCAATTTGTTTGAATTGGAACAGCTTCTGCATCGTGGGACTGCTTTCTTCTCTGATACAACTTGCTTAAATCAAGCTTGGATTTTTGAAGTTGGTTTTATGGGCATGTAATGATTTGGTGCATAAGATGGCATCTCATTCTGTTATGTGGCACTGAGTCACTATAGAAATTGATGCTTCATTGTTAAAAGATATTTTTTAATGGATTTCATCTGCCACATCAGATAATAAGTTTACTTTCATCCACTGGATGCTGAGTGTCTGTATGCAATTTATGAAACTCCTAAGACCACATTGGAGGTGGTTGCTGCATGCTATAGGCAGGCCAAGAATGGGTGTTTTGTTTATGGTCTTGTACTCCATTATCTGCATGCTTATACAGATCTTTTCTTGGACTTCTAAGTTTTTCACAACTCTTCTTTACTTAGGTGTTGAAGTCCTAATAGAAAATTCGAGTCCTTATCTTGTGGATTGCCCTGTGAATATTTTAGTTTGTCCTTTTCTTTTTAAATTTACTTACAAATGCTAATTTACAAGTTATTGCATGTCAATTGGGCATTTCTTCTCTTCTGATATTTGTCGCTGTCTTGTGGTTAGATATCTTAGGCGAAAATCTATTTAAGATTGAAAGATTGTTCTTTATCCAATTTCAGAAAGACAATGTGCCGAGTATCCCACCACCTCCCCCTGTGAAGGAGCCTACCTTCAGCTGTCCAGTTTGCCTGGGCCCGTTGGTGGAGGAGATGTCAACAAAATGTGGTCACATTTTCTGCAAGAAATGCATCAAGGCTGCAGTAGGTGCTCAGAGCAAATGCCCTACGTGTAGGAAAAAAGTCACTTTGAAAGATCTTATTAGGGTGTACCTTCCTGCCACTAGTTGATTTGAGGTTTCTTTCTCTCTCACTCTCTTGCACATGCACACACGGAAACATGCACAATTTACGAGTTGGTATATTATATTCCTTGTGTTCTATTGTTGTAAGCTAATTCTTACGAGTCGGACTACCATTCTGAAAATTGATGTTGGGGATAAAAGAGGCACATAGTGGGGAGTTTATTTCTTACCATAATGTTTGAGCAATAAGACAACTGGAGAAGAAAATTTGTTCTTAGAGCTATGTTTCTGTCAGTGGAAATGAAGGGGAACTGTATAATGATGGGCAGTCTTTCTCCATCTGCTATAATTACAGTCAAGACCAAGCTTACCTGGGAAGTGATTTTTCACTTTGGGCAGTAATTTTGTACTGCAAAAAGTGACCAACTGCTCTGTACTTCTGGTACCGAAATGAAAAGTTTCTATTGACAGCCCTCCCTCTCTTCTGACCTTCCATGCCGTCCGTTATGCTGCATCTAATGCCCCTTGTGATTTCTTGGTCTTAAGTAGCCTGAGAACACACTGCAACTCTGACTATCACGCTTGTTTTTACAATATTGTCCTCATAGGAACGCAACATGTATGAAAGCTACACTTCTCCAATTGATTTTGATTTGGCAAGCACCTCTTACTCACCAATTCTAAGTCTAAACTATAAGATTTCATACCTCAATTCTTAAATGTCTTGTGTAGAAGAGATTCAGTAACTTGTTTCATTGGGAAAATTGTGTTTTAATCCTAGAATTGTAGACACGGGAAGGATCCTAAATTTCCCACCAGCGAGTTCATTCTTATATAACTTGTTACTTTTGCTGGTGAGGTTTTGAGTTGGATAACTATTTAAGATGTGAGAAAGTGAAGCAGTAGAGGATTCGTGTGGCAAGTTTTGGAATTTGGAGAAGCTGCTGGCTGAAAGCGCTTTCATGATCTTCCGATGAAATCTATCAAATCTTTATTGCTTACCCTGAAGCCAATTTTTGCTTTTGTTGGTGCATGTATTTAATAGAATGGCTGGCTGGTAATATTTTCACTTTCTAATCTATGACTTGTTTTTGCATAAAACAGGTTTGGCCAGCTTTTTTATGGCCTGGAGTTATTATGTACAAGGAGGGAAAGATAAATATGCATTGGGTGTTTATGATACAGGAGGTGTTCTTTTCTGTATCTATGAGGGGAGGCTACTTTTGTTGGTTAGCAAGAGCTATAGGTTGGATTAGAATTCTTGTTCTTGATGTTCCTTGTTATATGCATATGCATAATGGAAAAGAGGACAAGCTAGTTCATGCTAAAAATTTTTGCTCCAAATATTACTTTATGACACTTAATTATGCTAGATTAGTAGTTCGTTTATAATCGTCTAAAATTCATGGATTAGTTTGTGACACTTAATTATGCTAGATTAGTAGTTCGTTTATAATCGTCTAAAATTCATGGAATGCGCCCCCTCGTAGCTTCACTATGGTAGGGTGAAGGAACCATCCCTCTTCTCGCCGTCTAAAATTAAATCAAATTAAATGGGGTTTCATTTTTTATTTTGCGAAGTGTGATCGGTTATCTCTAAATGTTTTCCAGCTCTCCGAAACAAAAAAGAGAGAAAGGAACATAAAAAAAAAAAAAAAAATGAAGGAAGGCTCAGAAAAGAGACAAGTCGTTTCTCGGAATGAAAAAAAAGGGCGCGCCAACTTATGTGGGATTCTCCTACGGTGTGATTGTGGCCCTCAGCTCCAAATGTTATTAAAGAGTTCTTTTGCTAATTTTTTATTTTTATTTTGGGTGTTTATAAGTATTTAAATGACGGTTAAAATTGAGCAAAATTGCTTTCTGTTTCTCCAGTAAGGACAACACACCCTGAAACGCCTCATATCTTTTCATTCAGAAGCAGAGCACATATTGACTAAAAAAAGAAGTAAAGCGCATAGATGGTGCAAATTGGCATTATTACAAAGCAAAGAAAATAGTCACCAACGAACTTAGAATGTGGCTACTTTTTCTTCTTCTTCTTACTTTTTCTTATAAGTAGAATATGATTGTTGGGATCACGAGATAGTTCAAGTAGTATTATTCTTCCAGAGTGAGATTATGGGTTTGAATCTCATGGATCTGGTTTTTTTTTTTTTTAAATAGAATATGATTGTTAAAAAAAAGAAAAGGAATATGATTGTTTTTAATTATATTGACCAAACGAATATACATAAAACAAGCTGAAACACACTACTTGTTAAAACAAGCGGGAGTAGACGTTATTTATATAGACAAGCACAACCGAGTAGAATATCCTCTCATGGAAACCTTTTAGCATTCTTTTCCGCAGGGTGATGAACTTGACCTTTATTCTGATCTTGACCATGTTTTGCCGCTTGATCTTTGTGCTCAGCTTCATCTCTGCTTGCATAATTTCCAGGCAATCTGTAAACCCCATCTCCATACGGCCTTCCATAGCCAAGTCCTGGCGAAATTCGAAATCCAGGGAACGGGAATCCGAACCGCGGTAAGGGCCCGAATCCTCCCGGGAAGGGCCCAAAGAATCCAGGGAAACCTAGCCCAGGTCCAAAGAAGTGAGCACTAGTACTGATCGCCATGAGAGCGATACTAAGGACAAGCAACATTGCGCTGGAAACTTTTGCCATTGCTGCTACCAGCAACTATCTAGTATTTCTTGTATTTTTCGCCATTTGCATATGAAGTTGGATTATATACTTGAAATTCAGACTCAGAGCATTTTCATACCGTGTTTAGAAATGACGTCATTCTTGCAAAGCCTGAAGTATTTGACATTTATGGAGCATATTTATTTCGTGGTTTCTAGTAGGTTTATCATTTGTACGACATGGAGTACAGATGATAATAATAATAATAATGACAGTTGAATCTTTTCAAAATAAATATTACAATTGTGAGGGATAAGTATTCGACCCATGCCCATGCAGATTATAAATGTTTAAAATCCATATTATGCAAGGAGGCATTGTTTTTTCTAATTTAAATTGAAGGGTAATATAAAATCGGTCTATTTCCGACATCATATCCACAGTTAGTGCATTCATCCTAGTTAGCAGTTCCAACAACTACGTATCAAAGTCACGATTGATGTCGACACTAGCATCCATATCTTAGATCTTGAAAGCATTATATAACTGTTTTGTTTTCAACACTACAGAAACATGCTTTAGAAGAACCATTTATTAATCCATCTTTCATTGGATTCACTGAGTTCGTTATCAGATCGAACACCTATTGATTTCGGATTTATCATACCCGTTGCCATCAACTTCAATTTTCTTTTCTTTTTTTTTAGTTTCCTGAAACGATGACGAGTCAAGAGTATATTTGGTGAAATAAAAAAATGAGATAATCTTTAAGCGAATTGAGTTGCCATAAATATTTGAGTGGGATCCGACTATATATACATATTTTTTTAAAAAAACAAAGAAAAAGAAAGCTTCAGTATAGCAACTTATTCCACTGCAAGTCATCTTTTTCCCAAATATGAGCATACGAAGTGATATAATTACTTAAGAAACTGATATTCCATTCAATTTATTCGTGCAATAATGGAGTTAGTTTTAATTGTTTCAAATTTCTTATTATTGCAGGACATGACCCAACCACTTTAGTGTGGGAATTTCTATTATCAGAAGAAAAATAAATAATATAGGTGGAGGATATATAATCAATCACCGTCCAAAGACGATTTAATGTATGAAAAAGATTTAGTATTCAATATATAAATTTTTTACTATACAAACAAAAAGTCAAAGAAAACATTACGTGTAGCGTTAACATCTATTCTCATAAGGAAGTAAAAGTAATTAAATTTCTTTCTTTGGCATGTTTGATATCTCAGCTTATGTACAGAAGAAAAACTAGTGGCGAATGTTTTAAATTAGTTTCTTCATCTACCATCCAAATTTAATTTTTCATGGTTTCACCATGATATAGTAAACAAGCTGATAATCGATAAATCGATAAATTAACGAATTAAGATCACATGGGTTCTTCTTTAAATTTCATGCTGCAGCTGAAGAACCGAAAGTTGAATGTAACAGAAGTTATCCATGGACCTTCTTTCTTCTCCAATTATATTACTTCTTGTGAATGATCGATTTGGGAACGAATACTTGAGTGATTTATAAGGCAATTTAATATTATGGGCAATGGATATGGTTAAAATAACAACTCGAATTAACTATTTTGGATTAGTTGATTTGATGTTCAACTTTTCTTTAATGTTTATAACACTACTCCTAGACCTGAAATTTTAACCTCAAAGAGTGATGCACTTTGTAAGTATCTATACAAGTGTGATATGATGTTATGCAAGTACCTTCAAGCAGGTTGATCCAAGCCGTGGATAACCTCTAATAAGCCAAGTTGATTTAAGAAGGGACATCTGAGTGTCAACGTAGTGAATATAACTAATAATTTGGGTTAACTATTTTGGATCAATCATGAATTATGAACACAAAGCATTGGTCTTGCTCGTGTACCTGAAGTCCTAAGCTTGGTCATGACAAAATGGCTCAACGTTAACTGTAATATTTTAATGTTGATAATAAATTATATTCTTTCTCAGCTCCCAAACATAAAATTCTGGGTTCGCAGCATGACAAAGTGGCTCGGAGTTAACTATCATGTTTTAGCGTCTGATAAAAGATTACCTCCTTTCTCGATTATGCTGAGTACCCCACTAAATTTAATGGTTGAATGACTTATTTGCTTTAGAGGATGTTCAAATTCTGTATTGAATTAAATAACTGAATAATTTTTCAACACAATCAGCTGTTACTAAAATAACCAACCACAAATTTTGGTAATAATTAGTTTAATATGTGAACACATAAATGTCATAAGAATCACAAAGTAGATCTATTTTATAAATATGCTGTTATGCAACCTTATTTTGTATTATCCTGAAAAAAAAATGACTGATTTATAGATTCTTTTCTTCTTCTTTTCTCTTCAAAGACTGATTTATAGATAGATGTTGACAAGAGAACATGAGAGAACAATAGATTTATTTATTATATGGGGAAGATCATGGTAATATCATAAGCTGAATCACCTCACTATTAATGCCCTCAGAATAATACATGATTAGATATTCATGGATTTGTTTTGGCATTCTTATCACTAGGTTTAGGAGGTTCAGGTTCAGCTTCAGGTTTCACTTCGCCATCCTCTTTGTAGCCAACAACATTTCCATATCCAGGGTAACCCCTTCCTCTTCCGTATCCCGGGAAGCCCCTACCTCCTCTGTATCCTCCATATCCGCCATAACCTGGCCCACCTCCTCCTCTGTATCCTCCATATCCCCCGTAACCCGGCCTACCTCCTCCTCCAAATCCTCCATAACCCGGCCAACCTCCTCCGTATCCTGCATATCCACCATAGCCGGGTCCACCTCCATATCCAGGGTAGCCACTGCCGTAGCCTCCGTATCCAGGATAGCCATCGCCGTAGCCTCCGTAGTAACCGCCATAACCACCTCCATTGCCACTTCCCTGGGGATCATAAACGTCACCCTTGGATGATGGGTCTTTTCTTTCCTCAGCACTAGCTGATATAGACAAGAGAATGACAGCAAGGACAACCAATGCCTTAAGAATTTTCTCCATTTTCACTTCCATAATCATGTAAGCAATGTTTTAAGTCGCCCCTTTATAATCCCTGAATTGCCAGGTCTGGAAACAGGCCTAGTTACGTTGAGGACTAGAATGTTTGATATATTTGGAACATATTTATTAAGCAGTTCCTAGTCAATTATCACGCTTAGTTGTTAGCAACTTATTGTAACCCTTTCTTGGTTATGTATTAGGTATTTCGGATGTTCAGATTGTCAAACATGAGCTTATCAAGTAAACAAATTTATGATTGTCTTCGGAATCTGATGGTTTCAGAAGGAGGTTGCTTGGTAGTATTTTGAGTTATTGACTTAGGGCTGTTTGGATTGGCTTTTTTTTTTTAAGAAAAAACACTTTTTTTCCTAAAAAAAATACATTAAATCTCTAATAAATAAGTGATTTAATTTCCAAAAAAGCTGAAACTCTAAAAAAAACTCAAATACAATTTTTTTTAGAAGTCAGAATTTTTAACTTTTCAAAAAAAGCTGTTTTTTCAAAAGCTGTTAAAAAAACGCTTTTGAAAAAAGTCAATCCAAACGGGCCTTAAACAGAAGGCAAAAATAGTGACTTTAGTGACCAGGGACAGATTTAAAATTTTTTATGTCGACGAAGACTGTCACACAATTTTAAACCATCTAACTTTGATTCTTTAAAATTTCAACTATTCGGTTCAAAATTAATTTTAAATACCTTTTTCCAAGATATAAAAGACTAAATTTGATATATTATACGCAGATGTGATCATGGCTTCTTCATCAGTCTTCACGATCGACAAACAATCATAGCTTAATCTCAGACAAAATATTCACCTAACTATGAAAATTACAGGAAAGTGGCAGGAGTGAATAAGAGCAGAACCTTGCATAGCGAAGGAAAATGAAAATGCCCCGGTGCTACTAGCAACTAACAACAAACTCCGGAGCAGGCACACGCACGAGGCTCATCTCTTTGCGGGTTTCTTTCTCCATTCAGTTCTGCCTCTGTTTATTTCGAGTTCATTGCCAGATAACCTCAATAAATGCAAGAAATTCAGGAGTGAGTTTCCATCTTTTGCAGCGGTGGCAGATCCGTTAGTTCCCTCGAATTCTGCAATTGCAGCGTCGTCCATTACTTCAGGACTTGTGAGGGAGTCAACTACATCATCATGCTGGCATTCGCGCCTATAATCTAAAGTGATAGTTTGCAGCTCATGAGTATCAATGATTTCTTGAGGCATACTCTGAAAGTGATGAAATGTCAGTGAGCAACTTAGAAATCTATGGCAAATAGCTGAAAGCAGTTAAGGTTGATGAGTAAGATCATCCACTTAGCAGGACGTCCAGAGGAAGTAAATAAGAGGAAACTTTCATTGCAGTTGAAAGACAGATAAAAGAGAGACGAAAGTATTATAGACTTAAAACAACAAAGGTTACGGAGCCCAATGATTATTGAGTTGGCAAAGGACTTCATCACTGGGCTCCTAGCCTGTATTCAACCCTTAAATTTCCCAGTGCAATGCAATCTATAAGAGAAATTGTGGTATACTAATGTAACACAAAAAATTACAAACACATTTTTCGAAGATGGTAAAATTTTGGGCCTAAATGACTAAGCAACAAGAATTAAAATTCACTCCAACAGCCAAACAGAGATCATAAAAAATTACGAACACATTTTTCGAAGATGGTAAAATTTTGTGCCTAAATGACTAAGCAACAAGAATTAAAATTCACTCCAACAACCAAACAGAGGTCATACTTGAACAGTGCATATCTGGAAATATCAAAAATTGTAGCAAACTTCAAGATGTAAAGACTGAGGTCCACTAACCTCCAAAACCCATCCAATGTAGGCAACATTGTTTATATGTTGATTCATGTCCAGATCAGCTCTTCGTGGCTGGTAACTCACAAAAAAAACAAAGAGCTTGACTTCCAAAATTGAAATTTATATATATTAGGAATGCAAAGAAAACATATCAAAAAGTTCTATATTCACAGGTTATCTTACCACCAAACCTAGTTTGGAGTACTGCACTGGGTCCTCTAGTTTGGCTATTTTCTTCAGACTAGCATTGTTCTCTTCAGGAAATGCTAATCTAGAATCCACAACAAAACCAATACTTTTAGATCAGAGTATCACTACAACATGAGAGAATCTATACCAAGTGACAATTTATAGCCCTTTTCAAGGAAAAAGTGAATGCAGGATGAAAAAATAAGGAAAAGAAATACTGACAACTTGGATCTTTGAACTATAAGCATATAATAGAAAGATGCAGTATCAGTCTCACTGATAAAGCAACCACTAATATGACCATTCAGAAATGTATGTCAAGATACTCAAATTGTCATAGTAACCAATGATGTCAGAGAAGCACATGGAATGATTAAGGGGGCTCAATCATCCCCTCTCCCTTCCCTCCCCAGTACAAGCAGATAAACAAGAATACATAAAATGGAAAATGAATACAATGGAATAAGGTGAGCCCCTGAAAATTTGGTGAAACTGTGACATAAAACATAATGGAATTTCTTTTTCAGAGATTATTATTGATAAGTATTTCATCTACTGGAGTTCTTTCACTTTTTGGGTGATCAATCGGATGCCATCAACCACAAATTATGCTCATTACTATTCCAAGTCAATCTGTATCATTTGACATCGGGAAAATTTCAACAGTACTTTCCAGGTTTCTAGCTACTGTTTTCTCCATGCTTTAAAACCTATGACCTTTGAAACAAACAGTGACCATATCAACTCATAGAGCTCAACCAAAATGGAAGAACTTGTACATGAAGATGATATTTAAAGGGATCAGGGGAAAGTGACTATATATTTGCAGTCAAAACAAAACACACAATATCAAAAATTAATGATAATTTATGCCATTTTGCAGCTTTAAACACAAATTCACTTACTTTCCCTAGAGTTAGGTGAAAACATTATCATTCAACGGCAAAAGAAGATCAAAGAAACAGAGAGGGATTGGGTTAGTGAAAAGCCTACCTAGGCTCTGTTGGGCAATATACTAGATACTCATCATGAACCTCATCAGTGACCTTCTGAAGCCGTCTAGTGTCTTGGTTCATCATGACCCATTTGCTGCAGTTACAGATTGTAACTAGTGAATTTTCTAAAAGTTGGCAAAGCACAATTATTTGATCTGGACATGTACCTCTGCTTCAAATTTTAACAGATAAACATAATTTCAGTCATGACGTAGTGGTTCGCAATATATGCATCCTTAATGCGTATACATAAGCATATGTGTGTGCTTGCATGCATGCGCATACATATCTTGTGAACTAGCGAATATGGCCACCTTTGAGGATAGACAATCAGTACTTAGACACTAAATAATGCTTGAAAATTGTTCCATTATATTTGGTTGATAAGTATTGGAGATTAAATTCCCAGATATGTACTTTAAGTATGAAACAGAAATAACTAAAATGATGTCTCTTCAATCAAGTATAGGAATTTAGTGTAAGCTATATCCAAGATTTCAGTTTCCATTTCAGCAGACAGCGTATCCTATAGTCCTCATTTGCATCTTCCAACTGGTACTAAAAGACTCTGGCATGGTGAAGAAAAGATGTAGAAGTCCAGAATGCGAGCAAGTGAAGTTGTCTACCCTAACAATGTAAGCTAACACGATAGACAAGGCTTCTTCCTTTTCCGAGGCTTCATTTGTTCAATTAACCTTAAAATCTACATAAAGTAAACAACATGTTGTAGTGCACCTTGTAGCTCTTCCAATGACTTCCCCAGCAGCATAGTCTTTGAGAATCCAGTCACGCCTGGTCCCGATCCTCCCTTCACCTTGGCACCACGTCTCTATTTCAACAACATCACTCCTGTCCCATTTATTGATCTCATAAAACATGAATGAGAACTGTCACGGAAATATAATATTGAAGCACATTTTGGAATGGACAACCAGTATTACCAAGCAGGGTATTTATAGATCTCTATGTGCATTCGAGCTGTCACCCATATGAGATGCATTTTTCTCATGGTATGTGTAGTAGCAAATCCATCTGTAGAGAATCCAACACTCTGGGCATGGTTGCAACCCACCTCCTGAGAAGGGAAACAAAAAGGAATGAGGTAAATATTTTTCACAGGAACAGGGAAAGTACAAAACAAAGAAACATATTAGGGTGCATTAAGTTCAGATGTACTAATCAATACATTCGAGTAATGTGCAATATACACCATAAAGATTACATGTGAATGGAACAGCTAATTGCTCATAGGTGCGACATTTTATTGAAAAGGGGCCCAGGCAAAGCTGTGTTTTCTGACTGCAGCAATAAGTAGGATGCATGGCTTATCCTACTAGGTGGGATTCGCCAGTTTTATATGCATATATATGCAAAATTGAATGTCAGCCTCCCAAAAAGGAGATAGTTTCACCATCATTTAAATGACCGAAGTATCATCTTTTGGTCATGACTCCATTTATCCAACTTCAATTAATTATAAATAGAAAAAGTTACTCATAGTTCCACTCTGAATCCTACTTTTTCTCAACTTATATATGTCCTCAATGACACGGTGCCAAATTCAAAGTGAACAGTCAAGTTGGAACATAGCAAATGCATAAGTGATCTCATAAAGTAGAGCACTAGAAGACCGTTAATAAATTCAACATCCATACACATAGCTAGAAAGAGATATTGGTAAACAAATCAACAAATATTCTAACCCAATTTATGAGATGAGAGAGAGAGAGGAAGGGAGGGAGGGAGAGAGATCAGAGCTCATACTCAACACTTGCACATTCTTTCGTCATGAGGTCCCATGATATCCACACAATTTCATACCAGGCAACCAAAAGAAAGTGAAAAAGCCAAATTGAAAAGGGACACACAGGTGAATCTCTAAGGATTATCCAATACATGAAGCTCACACTATGCACTAATTTGGAGAAGGATCAAGGGGTCTATACAAGAAAAGATTAAAGTAGTTAGGATCAAGGGATCCGAACAAGAAAAGATCAAAGTAGTCTTTGAAGGATAACGAACACCTGGTTGCATAATTTATTTTAAGTTTATCAATCCTTTTCTCTTCTTGTTCAGAAAAATTCCATAAATCAATCTCACTTACAATCTTCAGAAATCAATGAGGAAACAAACAAAACAAAAAAAATGACAACAACCCGTAAACCGTACCAAGAAGGGGAGAAAAAGGAAAGAAAGAAAAGTAAGAATTAGCCTCATTACATCAAAACAAAGATAATTACTCTCACAATTTAATAAAATATTGCAAGCAAAAGGTAAAATTTACAAGAATTAACAAATCTATAATATTAAACGCATAATATGATGTTGCAAAAACCAACCTCACTTCTGCCCTTCACAGATTAGTAAATATTTAAAAACATTAGGAAAAAGTTATAGTCCACAATTTATATTTTAAAAAATGAAAAAGGAGAAAATTCAACCTACATTATACCAAAAATGGATAATTAATTTCACAACTTATACACAGAACACTTAAATTACATGCAAGTCAAATAAAACAATAAAATCAAAAACTAAAATTCACATGCATTAATGAATCTATAGCTTAATATCTAATTTTGAAATAATTTTCACAATTAATCTAACTGGCATGCAATTAAAAAAAAAAGTATTATCATAGAAATTTCAGAGGCATTAATGAATCTATAATCTGATTTCAAATTTTCGAATTAATTTTCACAATTAAAATGTAAACTGCGTGCAGTTGAAAGGAAAATAAAATTAAAAGTAAAATTCAAATGAGTCAAATTTGATTCCACATACCTGTATCAGATTGATTTGGATTGCATTAATCGATCTACAATTTAATATTAAAAATTTTGAATTATTTTCATAATCTAATATAAACTGCATGCAATTAAAACCAAAAAAATTAATATCACAAGTAAAATTCGCATGCATATATGAACATCTTGAATTAATATTGACAATTCAATATAAGTTGCATGCAATTAAAACAAAACAATGAAGTCATAAGTGAGATTCACAACTCATAAGCAGTAACGAATTCACAACTTAAGAAAACGCATAAAAGGATGCAACTTTTGCAAAATTTTCACCTGCAACAGATTGGCGATAGTTTCGACGGTGGCAGTTTTGTTAATTCCGACCTCGTAACACCTCACTATAAACTTCTCCTTGTAAGACAAGCCATCTTCCGTTAAGCTTCCGAGCCGAAGCCGGTCGGCTAGGCTCGGCTGATAGCCGATTGAAGCCTCCTGCTGTTGCTGCTCGCTAGCCAAGACGGCTAGTGCTTTGCTGCCTCTTCGAGGAGCTGAAGGACACCAAACGACGGCGTGGCGGCGGCGATTGAGCTGCGGATTCACATTGAAAGAGGAGCGGTGGCGAGTCGGCGCGCCGGAAACGGCATTGTATGACGAAAATGCCCCTCTCAGTAGCATTTTTTTGCGCGGGAGAAAATAATTTTAACGAAAATTAAATAAATTTCCAGCTTTGCTGCTGCTATTGCGTTGTGTTTTGTTTACAAATCTCTTCGTTTTGCACGCCAGCGGAAATTTCTTTGTGTTTGTGTGCTTGTGCCATCGTGTTTTTCTTCGATCATGTCGATGGTGCGAATTTACGGGAATGCCACTGGTTTTGATAGATTTCAGGAAAGTGACGAGCGAAACGTGGTTTCTTTCTTGCATTTTTTTTAATTAAGCATTTTCATTAATACTTAAAAGAAAAATTAAAATTGTTTTAAAAAAAGGCTGAGGTTAGGTTTTTTATTTCACAAACCAAAAATTGAGGGTCGTTTCGATCAGTTTATAAAGAAATAATTTCTAAAAATATTTTTTAAAAAAAACTTATTTTTAACCCGTTTATTCACAGACTATGCTCATATATATGTTTGAACAGTCGGGACCTATATATAACTAATATCAGAAGTTTACGTGATTTTATAATGTGTTTATTTATTTTTGCGAACAAAATAATATAATTAAATTAATCTAAGAATTGAAGAGAAATTTTTTTTTTTTAATCACAAAATGGAGAAGAACTTAACGAGACATTTTACTCGTAAACTTTGCTCTTTCTGCTGTCTAATTTTCCCTATGAAGACCTCGTAAACTTTGTACTACTTCAAGCCCGCCAGGAAGGTTCAATACTACTGATACAAATATACACATACATAAGGTAACCAAAGCAAAATGCTAAATCACAATTACAAATCAATCTCTCGTGTCTCATACGTAATGGTCCGTAATATGCTGATATTGACATAAAAAACTCGCTTGAATTGGCTCTTTTAAAAAATATTTTTTAAAAAAATTAAGGAAAAAAAAGACTTTCTAAATAAACTAAAATTTTTTACTCCTAAAAAAATTTTTAAAAAAGGCTTCTTTTCAAAGTATTGGTCTTTTTTAAAATTTAATCTAAATACTTTTTGTGAAAAAAAATTATTTTTTTTTCCAAAAAACCCAATCTAAATAAACCCAAAATCATAACAAAGTAAATTAAGAAACAACAAAATGATCAAATATTCTTCCAATTACCACCAAGAGAGCTAGCTAGAGAAGAAAAAAGAGCTTACTTCAAAAAATTTAAATTTGCGGGTTTCTGATTATGAAATTCGGATCATTTCGTAACGTTATAATTCAAAAAATATCAAGAATCTCCAAGATGAAACTATTGCAGAGCGGGCAGTTGCCTTTTGAAACCTGCATCTCTTTGGAGCACAACTTGCAAAAAGTGTGCCCACATGGCGAAGACGCAACGCCTTTGTGCTTCACCATGCACACGCAACAAGAACTGCTGTACTCTTCTCGACCTCCACGGCCGCCCATATCATCGTCGTCGTCATCCTCATCGTCGTCGCCCATCATGTACGTCGCCCCATCAAGCCCCATCTCCTTATCCGTCTCCGCCAGCAGCGCCATCAACGACATCCTCACCTTTTTCTCTTCTCCGTCTCCGCCTTCCTCCTCCACATCGGGTGACTCTCCCTCCCCGTCTTCATCCGCCGCCGCCGCCTCCTCCTCCTCCTTCGCCGCCTCCGCTTGGCCTAAATTGACAACATCGTGATGAAATCTCGAGCTTGCGCTTCCTCTGTCCCCCGGTTGCAGATCTTCCGCTTGGCCTATTATTAATACAATAAATAAATACACTTATATTTTACTTTTAAACGAAGTAATAACTATTATAATATAAAGCCACTCATATAAAATTATTAAAAAATGTTAAAATTTTTCATGGTATTCAATACTTTTAAATTAAGTGGTAACTGTCACTTATATTGTAACATCACCAAAAAAACGCTTAAATTTCTATATGAGATAATAACACTTTTCGTATTTAATAGTTATGGTTCAAAATTCGTCGTTACTTATTTAAAAACCTTTAGAAAAAATTAAAAACATCCATGTCATAAACTAAAAAGCCATGTGTGAGATTGAAAAACAAATTCTACCTGCACGTGGGAGCGTATTCATTCAAAGTTTTTACACGAAATTGTAACTGTTACCTATGTTGACGATGTCGCGATTAAATCTTGAGCTTGCGCTTAATCCTCTGTCCACCGCCCGGCGGCTCGCGTTCCTCTGGAACATTGCTGACCTACTTCTGAAGTCACCGACGGCCATCGGGTGGGTCTCCGAGTTAAGAGACCGTTTGTTTAGATTGAGGGGAATGTCGGAGGCCGGGACCGTTGCAGGGGTCCAGGCTGAACCGGCCCGGGCTTTTTGTTGTTTGAGCTTGTCTTTGAGAAGCTTCCAGTTTTTCTTGCCGTCCTTGTTGCTCTCATCAGCCGGTTCATCTCCATTAACATCGTCGCCGAGATCTCCATTTGATTTACCTGGCGTAGGCATTGATCTATCGTCTTCGCTTAACATCACGCCTGATGCAAAACTAGACCAAAAGTATTTGTTGCTGTTGTTATTATTATTTAAAAAGTAATGCTAATCATTTTTCTTTTCTTGGAAAATTTTGCAATATCTTTTCGAAGAAATTGTATTTTATTGGGAAAGTTTTTCACGCAAATAAGGAGAAATTTTTGGAGAAGTTGAATCATTCACTTTTCTAACAAGTGTAATATTGCAGTTACTAAAGTTAATTAATAATTTTATGTATACGAAAAATTACCATTCTAACTGTTGTTACATTTAATGCAAGCCAACTTTAAAAGAAAGAATCATTGGTAAATTTAAAATGGGATCGGAATGATTAAAAATGGTAAATTTTCAAATCAATTGAAATATCATTATAAAAATACGCATATAATTCAAGGATCGGAAACTTTAGTTGTGGGTAACATGCAGGAACCATTTGTTTCTGGAGAATAAAAAAGGGAAGAAAATGGTAATCAGATGAAAATTTTAAATTTTAAATTTTAAATTTTCAGATCTGTTGAAAAGCATTAGAATACCTTTAGTGTTGTGAGCTATCGTATCACAAGACCAGATCTGATATACAGCTGCAGAAATCGAATGTTATTGTGTGTGTATATATAGACTCGTGCCTGCGACAATAAAGGTGTATATATAAACCATTAGTAATTAACCATGCATCATAAAATAACATGGACCAAACAAAATGAAAAGAAAATTAACATCAGGGAAAGAGAGAGATGACAAACCTGAGGAAGATCAAGAAAAGCTTTTCTGTAATTAGCCTTGTCTCTTTCTGTTCAATTTTTGCCTTTTCCTGATCTCTTCAGAGAAGTGTTTTTTGCCTTTTTCTCCTAAGTATGTTTGTTTTTTAATTTTCTTTTTTCTATTTTTATTGGGTGTGTAGAAGATTTTATCTGCTTCTTGTACAAGAGTGTTTATCAGACAAAATTCAGTTTTGTTTAAGAGGTGTAATTTGGGTATGAGATGACAGGTTTGGAAGTCAAGCGAATTTTGCGCAACTGTTATCTTCTTTGGATTTGAAATCTCTCGTAATATATTAAATTAATAGTGGTGAAGTGGGAAGGAATATCTATTAGGAGAAAATTTCTACGTATCTCTAAGAAGGATACTGTTTTTCTCATTTGTGTATTTCACCTATATTGTTTCTCTTTTTCTTTTTGTTGCTGGGAATTTTTTTTTTTTTTAACTTTGGATTTGCCATCATTTGATTTTCTACTTGAATAAAAAATGCATGGAAAAAATGCGTATTCTTAATGTATTTATTTATTTTGATGGTCAATTTTAAATATAAATACATTTTTGTAAATTTGATTTTTGGTAAGTTTTCAATCCTAATATCACTTTTATGAGAGATCTTTGTTAATAGAATACAAAGTTTAAATGATTTATGTGAGATCTCCAGTAATTGATAAATTATTTAAATCAAGAAAATAAAATTAGAAAATGATCTCATAAGAGAAAAAACAAATACTATTTTAGATTAAATATAATATTGTTAATTGGTGATTAAATAGGTTAGATTAAGTAATAATTGTATAGATATAGAAGAAATAATTGTCGGATATAAGAGAGCTCGGAGATGATGACATATTGTGGCATGTATTGAAAATGTATGTACCTTCTTTTATACAATAGATAGATAGATAGACTAGAGTATAACCCTTGTAATGAGAGAAATGAGTATTTTTAATATATTTATTTATTGTTGATTGTTATAAAAAATTTTCATACTATTTTTGTAAAATTTAAAGCCTGATAAGTTTTTTTCAATATTATAACATGCAATAATGAACCATATATTTAAATTAATAAAGTAAAATAAAAAAAATTTAATCCAGAAAAAGAAAATCAACAAAAGTTCAATGATATATTTATTGGAGTTTGACAGATTATTGGAGTGAATGATTTGATATAATTAGCACATGTGCATTAAAAGATCAACATAGACTATATTTTATATTACGACCCAGCTAGAAAAAAAAAAACCTCAAATAACTTTTAGTATTTTGATCAATTCCAAGTCATTGGTGTTTAATAAAATAGTGTTTCAAGCAACTTTAGAGTTTCAATTAGCTTTTCTCAAAGGTAAAAATCATAACTTCTCACAAGAAGCTATTAGCATTTCACCTTTTTTAAGCAATTATACCATTTCTCCATTTTTCTTAAAATAAAATCCCAATCTCTCTTCAATCTCTTTATTTTTACCTTTGTTGCACAATTATAAATAAAAAATAACATAAAAATTAATTTCAAATTGTATATACATACAAAACAGAGTTGGCAGATCATTAGTCTTGCAGCACCTCTTCATCAGAAGATTTAGATTAGAATCTTTAAAAAACTAACAAACCATACTTTTTTATTTAATAAGAAATAAGGAATCCATCCTCATCTTATTTTTTATAACTATAGAGGTATGATTTATTTTGAGTTATCATTGTGATAAGATGTCTTAAAACTTATAAGATGTATTCTTATTTTAATAGGATAAGCATTTTAAAATAATATAATTCCAAACACATTATAAGAATGTGATTACTGATTAGGAAAAAATAAATAAATAAATGACAAATTTTGAGTAACTTTTGATTAGGAAAAACTAAAAGAAAGGAAACATTAATATATATATTTTAATTAATTTATTATATTTTTAATAAGATGACTTAAATTTATCTATTTAAATCTAAAAAACTAAAATGAACCTACTAGTCACTCGGAGAAAATCCGAATCCTGAGATTGATATCTCACCTGTCAATCAATTACAATCTGTAATTTAATGCCTCATAATTACATAGCACTTTTGGATCAGATTAGCTAATTACCATAAACTTGAGGAACTTTGACTTTCTTTCCATATGCATACCTAAAAATATCAATGGTCAAGCTCTATTTGCTATATATAAAAGTGTCAAAGCACATCAAATGTTGTCATATTTGCACCTCGAATTATAAGGAAAACTAGAGCTAACAGTCAAGTGAGGATTTGAGCATGGCTAACCGTGCTCACTTTCTTTGGGTCGTATCTACCTTGTTGATGTCAGTATTATATATTTTACATGTAAGTCAATATTAATCTTAGCACTTTTTTCATCTCTCTGTATTTTACCACTAAGTTGTGACATTTAATTTCATTTTGTTCTTTCAACTTCACAAAAACAGGCTGCTCATGTGAGATTGGAAAACAATAACATGGTTCTCTCTCACTTACTTGACGCGTCACCCGGCAACGCTGTTGCTCATCCCTCGCCGGGCAAAAACACATGTCCAGTGAGTCTAACAGGTAAATGTTTATTTTTGAAAACCAAATATTTTGTACAAATTTTTGCTATTGTATGCTTCTTTTGATATTTGGTTTTGAGGACCTGTAATTTGCTGTAGGTTGTAGAGGTGCCTGTGCTCGACGGTGCTCAGCAACATCTCACAAGAACAATTGTTTGATGTTTTGCAACTGTTGTTGTCAAGGATGCCTTTGTGTCCCTCCAGGAACTTTTGGCAATAAAAAGTGTTGTGATTGCTACAACTATTGGAAAACCAAGGAAGGGGGACCCAAGTGCCCTTGAAAATACAAATGTAAAGTGGGGATTTTAATTAATTTCTCCAATTGAGTTATTTAATTTACAAATCAATGTAATATAACTTATTTACGCTTCTCCAATGTTCTTCCGTGGTTGCATGGAATGTTTTATTCTAAAATATGATGGTTCGTCAAAGACGTTACGATTATAGTTCCTTTCCTGAGTCAAATAAGAGTTACAAATAATCTAAAATAGTACATATATTACAAAGTTAACCAACATCACTAAATTGAAAGTCTGATAAGCAAGACTCTTATATAAGCATTAAAGTCAAGAAAGAATTTTCCAAGACTTTATTCATTGAGAGCTACCAATACGGTGTTTGTTTTAATTATATATAAATTGTTCGTGCCGTGCAGTTGACCCATACGTTTAGAGTCAGGCCTCAAACTTTCTTCATAATTTTGTGATTTGTGTTAATTTGGCACTCGATCTTTTTAACTTAATTTTACCTTTTTTTTTTTTGACCCAACAATTAGAAGTAGTATCTTCTTCATAAATATATAATCCCATTATGTATATTATTATTTTCAGTTCTTCCCGTCAAAATTTGATGTTACACATTATTTAGATCAGAAGTAATTATTTTTTCTTCAGTGCGTTCTAATTTTAAGATAAAAAAAATATTTGTGGAGTATTATTGATATTTTGATGCTTTTTAAAGTGACTGTTTGACTGAACGTTTTTAAAATAGTTGCAAACAATGGTGAAAATTAATGGGTTGTCTTTTCGCACGAAAATCGAAAAGGGAAAAAGCTCTGAAAACCTAACAAAAACACTCGAATTTCCTTGATTGGTGTCTTCTCGCGAAATTTTTGGTCTTGCGATTAATGTCACTAGAGCTCTAAGAGGGTGCTTAGATTGGCTTAAAGCCCACCGTAAAATGTGTTTATTTTCGAAAAAATTATTTTTCTTAAAATTACTTTTAATTAAAAAAAAGCGCTCTACTCTCAATTTTTGTTAAGGGTGATTATTATTTGGATGTAATCAAATAACTACATTGAACCGAATCAAATTATAAAATTCAAGTTGGCTATTTTTATATTCAGTTTTGTATTAGTTGTTAAAAATTCTTCGATTTGATTCCGGTTATATCTTAAAATTAAATATTTGGTTATAAGCAAATAATCGAATATCTATTTTTTTAAAAAAACTTTTACGCAGTTATTATTTTTGAAGTTTACATTCATATATGTTACAAGCTTGTATCATTCTTCATAAATAATGTAAATTGCAATGGTAGATATTAAAATTCCGTTATTATAATTACAAATAAATTTGGTTATTTTGATTAGTTTTGAATAGTGTATGTTTGTTTCCCTCTGGATTCAATTATTACCCAAAATCAAACAGATAAAATTGGTTAAATAATTTCGGTTAGAATAAAGTTTGGTTTGGTTTTGGTTATTAAACTTCTATTTCAACTTCAGTTTTGGTTAAACGGTATGCTCACTCCTAATTCTTTTTTCTTTTTATTATAACTTGAAGAACTTTTTTTCCTTGGAAAAACATTTATTGCTATCTTAATATTATCTTTTTATGTATATTTCTAAATTATTTTTTTATTTTATCCTCACCTTTTTGTCTCTATTATAATTATTATAATATATTAATAATTTATATACTTATATTGTGTGTGATAACAATTTAATAATACCTTCTTTAAAAATAAAAAAATAATTATGTTTATATTATATTTTAATTGGCATTCCATTATTATGTTCTTAATGGTCATTTTGACAATATAAATTACCTTTCAAAATCACTCACGTTAGGCAGGTCATGTACACGTTTGTTTTTATAATAAAAAACTCTATTCAGAAAAAAACTACTTAAAATCGATTAAAAAAAATGTAAGTTGAAGGTAATTTAATTAAGTAGCCTTTTCATTAAACTCATCCAGATGTCCTCTAATCAAACAACAACAAAATAATAATGGTAATTACTAAAGTGGCTTATTTAAACTATTGCCATTGCCAACATTTAGTTTTATAATAACAAACTTTATTTAGGCCTTGTTCGACAACAGTGTTTTAAGTAGCGTTTAGTGTCTTGACCAAATCAAAACACTACTTCTTCCTATTTTGGTTGTTCGATAAATAGTGTTTAATATTTTTATTCTAAATAGTATTTAAAATAGTGTTTGTAAAAAGTTAATATTATTAACGTTTCAAAGCAGCGTTTAGTGTTTCACCTTTTTTTGGCAATACTACCCTCTCTCTAACATCTTTTTGGCAATTATACCCTCTATCCAATTTTGTTTACATTTTTACATTTTCTTTCACGAATATAAGTACAAAATAACACAAAAATTAATTTGAGATTCTATCCATATCAAAATATATTAAAAAGCATAGGTCTTATTTGTCCATTCATTATTTTTTTCCGAAAAATATAAATTTTCAATCAATTAAAATATTTCTATAATAAAAAATATTTGATTATAATATTAATAAAAATTAATTTAAAAAAAGTAATTTTATTATGCTTTATTAATAAAATATATATTTAATTATAAAATAAATTATCTTAATTATTTAATAATAATAATTTATTATTATTATTATCATCACCACCATCAGCATACCAATAATAACTTGATATCGAATTCTTTTTTTATCGAACACATCTAAAACACTCCGCTAGTGAAATAGCTATCCGCTAACCACTAAAATACAACAACTATCCACTACCCAAACTTCTATCCGCCATTTAAACAACTATCTATTACCTAATTTGCTAATTGCGCCGAACAGGCCTAGTAATGATTTTTTTAATAGGCCAATTTGTTATCACTATTTATGAGAAAATAAATATTCCGAGGCAATCTAAAACAATAATTTTGTGTCACAGACACTACAATCATAATATATCAAGTTCAAGATGTTTTATACTTCAATTATACGGTGTCGCTTCGTCGTGAGTAGGAATGTACAGAAAATCATAAAAAAAAACAAAATTGTTTGTGGTCGAATTAAATTGACCGTGAACCAATAATTTTTTAAAGTGATTCAAACAATTATATTGTAAGTTTTTAAAACCAATATTGGCAGAATAATTTGTCGGTTACCAAAGTCAGAACCACAATTCGAATCGAATCTTTGCTATATTATTATTATCATTATTGTTGTTGTTGTTTTTGTTATTATTATTATTATTTATATTGTTCATGTTATTGTTACTATTCATGTACATATTATGCTTGTTATACATCAATAAATATCTGAAAAGTGCATGCATATACATTACTTAATGCAGTTACACTGTAATATAATATTTGGCTCAATTAATTCAAATTATTATTTTTTTTAAGTTTTAGCCTAAAAATGGTTTGGAAAGTACATGAAACTTATCCAAAGACAATTAAAAAAAATTTAAATGTAAAAAGCTCAAAATTGTCCAAAAATTGAATTCACTGAAATCATCATCTTGTCTATTATATTGAGATGTTTTTATTTTGTAAAATTAAAAATTGCTCGAATAAGTTTGTTCATAGAATTAATAGAAAAATCAAATCGAACCACCCCTGCACACCCCTAACGCGAGTGAAGTTACGTAAAATAGGTTATAGTTCTTAAATTGTGCAGTATAAATTCACTATTAGATTTATCACGTATATCACTAATAAGGATTCGTTTGGATTGGCTATTTTCAAAAGTACTTTTTTTAATAATTTTTGAAAAATAATTTTTTTTAAAAAGCTGAAAATTCTGATTTTTAAAAAAAGCTGTATTTGAGCTTTTTTCAGAGTTTCAGCTTTTTTGAAAGTTAAATCAAATAGTTATTATAAATTTAATATAATTTTTTCAGAAAAAAATACTTTCTCTTAAAAAAAATCAATTCAAACATGCCCTAAGTTTATACAGAAAACAGAGTAGGGATAAAATTTATAAAAGGTAGAAAAATAGCCCAACTAAATAAGGAAAGGCCCAAATGGACCGCATCCCCAAGCAGGCCTCCCATCTACGTGGTCTGCATGTCCAGCCCACTACTCATCACACGACGACGAATCGTTTTTACAAATTTAGAGAGAGAAAATATATACTTTTAGAGAGAGAAAATTTGGGGAACGAAACGAGCACGAAGACGAAGCAGGCATTAAAAAAAAAAAGAACATTTTCATATAAACACGAACACATACACATATATTCATACATATCTGTATAGATATACGTATATATATATGCATATGTGTATATATTATTAGAATCGATACCTATATATAGAAGCCTCAATGCTCTGATGATTTTACATTTCATTAGTTTGCGTCAGAAAAGTAAAACCCTAGAATTCTCAAAGCATCAGGGAGCGTGTAATTGCTTGCCCTAGCTTCAAATTCACGTCTAGATATTCACAATTCAGGTATCTTTTTTCTATATTTAGTTTCACGAACCCTAGATTTCGGGTACTGCTTCATTTTATGCAAACCCTAGAGTTTCCATATTTGGGTCGAATTGCTTTTAGTGATTATATTTAGGGAAATGAATGTATATTAGTGAGTAATTGGATTCCTTTCGTGCATTTTGGTTACGTAATCGCTAGCGTTTCTTTTGCCTGCTGCGGCATATCATTAGTACGATTGGTTACCTAGTTGAATGCAAATGCGTACTGTGAACTCTGCATGTTGAAGATGTTGAATTGTGGCTTTTGAGCTTAGTATCTTCTGCATTACGTTTTTATTTGTCGTGTTCTTTGTTTATTTTCTTCTTTTTTTGAAAAATCTTAGCTGATTTTGAGTAGCTGATAGTGTTAGCATTTTGAACTTTTTCGTGTGCTAGCATGTTGAGGATGGATATTTTGACTGAAGTGGTGTTAGTTATTGAGATTTTGATGGTTATAGTTGTTCGGAATTAAAAAGTTGATGTCGTTGCATGCATTTGCTTGTGGCACATGGAATGCATTTCTTTTGCTCAGTGACATTGACTTCTTTACTTGTTGTTGATGGATTGAGATTGTGTTTTGAGTTGAGATAGTCGTCGTTACTCTGTTGCTGGGAATGATCATGGGCAAATAAATAAATGGAAATACACGCACATGCACAAACTTTTGGTGTCTTCCCTGTTAATGTGCTTTGTTTTTCCCATATCATTTTAAAGTTATTTCTGTTTTATGTTTTCCGTTTTGGTTGATCATTTGATGAATTTCAGAGGTTAATCTTGTTGAAGATTTTTTTCCATAGATATGCTGGAACTTATGTTTCCATTGGGATTTATGTACATGTGATGTATTAAGGCACATGTATGAATGAGTTTGTCTGTCTCTTTCTGAAGCCTTGTTGGGGCCACTATGCTAGATTGTAATTATTTCACACATCCTGTCACTTTGAGTATCTACTATTACCGTGATACTTTAATAGTTAACTTTTCTTTCTTAATCAAGACAAATTCTTCCGTCTGGTTTCTGAGTAATAATTGCCAGAATGATTAAGATGTTGTTTTATCTCTTCGTGAATGTGGTTCGTATCTGTCCGTGATCGCACATGTCATGTGTCTGGTAGGTGATACTAACTATTGAAAGACATTTGAGTGGACATACTATTGTTTTCTGAAATTGTTGAATTTTCATCTTTTCGTGTCCAGTGCAATTATGTAATACAATTTCATGCATTGTTAACTTATCTAAAGGTGCAATCTGGGTGCTTGAACTATCATGTTAGGACCTGTTTAGTACTTTTATTTGGTATTATATTGCACTGAAGACAATGAGAACTCTACTGGAATAAGACTCTACTGCAATAAGTTTATCTGCTCAAGAAATGGGTTATTTGCCTGACATTTAATTGCATATGGGTTCACTGTGTGCATGGTATTGACGCATGTAACATTCCAGCAGTTTAAGGATTCCAAAAACAATGTGTTTGCGCCATATTGTAATCTGCTTTTATATTCTTTTTTGAGTTCCAGAAGCTCTTCTGTCACTCATTCAATTGTTAATCTGATCCCATGTGACCTTTCTTGCTGGCTAAATTGCATGTTGTGTAATTATTCATATTACTTGGCGGTGATTTCTAGCTAATTAAGTCATCTTTGAGATACGGTAAAAGTTAACAGTGTCAGTAGCCTTTTGTGCCTGCTAACTGAGGATATAATTAGTTCTTGAGAGGCTTGCAGAATGGTTCACCTAACCTTTGTCTTCGTGGTATGAGCCAATTTTCTAAGTTTTTAAAATGTTGCAATCGCCATCACTAGGATATCAGTATTCACCTGGAAGATTGAAGCTTGAAGCTTGACCTGTCTTTGGCATGACATATTGGATTTCATGAGGTGAATAGAGCTTGAATTGCTGCTATTCCTTTTAAAACTTTAACGTGGATAGAAAAATTATCCATATATAGAAAAGAACCAAATGTATCTAGAACTTGGGGAATGTAACATTTCAATCTTGGTGGTCCTTGTTGAATTCTGTAAATAATTATCTCTTCCTATTTCTTATTCACTCCCATATATGTCTCTGCATGTAAAAAAGTTGTAATATGTTATTCTGGTTGTGCTTTACATGCACTTGCATTTTTAGCTAACATAAGGGACTGTAGCTTATTTTGGAAATATAAGAACTGGAGAAACTATATCTTTGCTATATATATATATATATGTACCATGCTTTCATTAATTTAGGAATTCTGACAACAGAAAAACTTTCTGGTGTGAACACATTTGCTGCAGCTGTTTACTTATGCTTGTAACTATTATATGTTTTCAGATGTCAGTCTTTTCTATACATACCTGATTACCTCTCCTTTTCACCTCTAAAATTTTGTTAAAGGATTCAATCAATGGGAAGAGACAACCTTTAGCTATTAAGAGGAATGCATGGATATAGTTCAGGATCTCTACTCCTAGTCAATGCTGAAGTTGATTCCATGGGAGGAGTTGTTGAAGGAGTTGGTGTTGGTAACAGAACTTCTCCCCGGCGAGCAGCTATAGAGAAAGTTCAAGCGGAGCTGAGGTAAATTGCCTCTTTGATCTGCTTGCTTCAGATTGAACATAACTTCCTTTCTTCTTATAGTGATATGTTATCTACTTGTTATAACAGGCAAGAATATGATGTTCTAGAGGAAAGGAGAAGAGAGTTGGAATTTCTCGAGAAAGTATGAATATTTGATCCTCATGTTGATTTCTGCACTCTTCCTATGGACCTTTTGGTGATGAATTACATCTCATTTGCAGGGTGGTAATCCTTTGGACTTTAAACTTGGTATTTCGGCTTCACTTAGTGTGCAGTCCACTTCACAAACTGATCAGCATCCTGATCAATTTGTGACCAGGTATTTTGTCTGTGGTTCTTTTGTTGGTTTGCCTCTTTTTTTCTGCTCTAAAATTTAACTATGCTGTCGCAGTGAAGCAAAAGGTAGTTTTGCAGTTACTACCTCACCTCATGGAGATTCTTTTGAGAGTAGTGATAGACCAGGGGCTGCTTCCCACTGTGAACCTAATAGTGCCGATAATCTTATGCTATTTGGTGGTGAAAATGAGTTTCCCGAGCTTGATAGAAACCTTGCACGTCCTAGGAGTACCTTTGCTCTATCAGAGCAGTCGTCGCTGTTGGATGAAAATCAAAATGCCAAAGAATTAAAGGATTCTGCTGCTTTCAGCCTTCCGAGGAAGGCATATAGACGGAGATCTCGACCAAATCGTGATGGTCCTAGGGCAGTTTTGGGTGACACAATCGTACCTCGTGGTGGTAATGGCTCTTCTTTTTCTCGTCTTGCACCGAGGGAGGTAAAAGTGCTGGTCTCGGACGGAGATATCCAGAAGGACCATAATGTTTCTATCAATTGTAATTCAACATCCACGAGTCCAAATAGAGGTACTGACTGCAAGACTCTACCTTCTGCTAATAAATTGGAGTTGGATGGTGCGAATGCTGCAGGGTCAACTGCTGACCTTGCTAAAGGTCAGTTAGTTGTGGAACCAGATTCTCATGCTTCTGAAAACTTGCTGGATGACCAACATAATCAATCTGCAGTTTTCCAGGCTCAGAAAAATGCTGCTGAAATAGTTTCTGAAGGAGATGAATCTTTACATGAAAGGCAAGATGTAGATTCTACTGGTCTAGAATGTCAACCATGTGCGACTACAGAAAAAGTTGAGGATCAGGCTTGTGGCAGTGAGATGAACGGGTTCAGTAGCTCAAAGGCGAATGGTGAAACTTTTCGGGATGACGGTCGAAATAGCAATGTAGGAGTTGGCATAAAGGTTTTAGATTCTGAATCATCTTGTGCACGAACTAGCTTTAATTTAGATGAAAATAATGACAATGAAATGTATACCAATCTGAAAAATGCTGATTCAAATGGAAGCGTAAAGAAACAAACATCGATGCCTGAAGAGACCCCAATTAAAGACGATGCTTCTGAATTAGTCGAAGAAAAGAAAGAGAACCGACTTGATGATGGCCCAGTGCTTGACAAGGAATGTGTTACTGTTCAGCAAAGCCATCAAGAGAATGGTTTTGCAATTGAGCCTGATGAAGAATTAAAGAGAAACACTCTTGGCGTGCAAAATGATGTGAAGGAGGAAAGAGTAGTGGTAGCAGCAGAAGCAGATGGTGCTGCTGGATCAGAAACAGAGAAAAAAGATGGTGTTCTTCCAAGAGATGATTCCACTACCGAGAGTGGAACTGCTCCAGTTGTTAGCCATAAGGGGTCCATTGAGCCTTCTATTCCAGAGCTTCCTGAGTCTACATCTATTCCAGAGTTTCCTGATGCAAGACCTATTCCAGAGGTCCCCGAGGCTACACCTATTCCAGAGGCTCCTGATGCTACACCCTTTCCAGAGGTTCCTGAGGCTAAACCATCAGCTAGTGAATCAGCTGCTGCCACTGAGGAACAAGATAATAATGTCAAAGTAGCTAGCAAGGCTGATGAAGACTCAATCTTGGAAGAGGCACGCATTATCGAGGTTATTTTCTTTGTCTGAGAGTCTATTTTTGTATTAACAATTGTTGAGCTTGAGGAAATATCTTTTCATTGCATTAGCTGTCAGGATAGATCTAAAATAAGCTAGTTACAGGCTAAACGTAAGAGGATTGCGGAGTTATCCGTTGCAACATTACCACCAGAATATCGTCGAAAAACTCACTGGGACTTTGTGCTTGAAGAAATGACATGGTTAGCAAATGATTTTGCGCAGGTATTTTTCTTTCTTGCCTTTTGATTTGGATCTGCCCTTTCCTTTAACCACTTTAAAGACTGTGTCGGGTATAGGTGTGTTATCACAGAAATAGCAATTATCTGTAGTTTTTTGGGGAAACAACTATAATATGTACAGGCTTTATGTGCCTTTTTAATTCACCACTAATTCTCTCTTGCAGGAGCGCCTTTGGAAGACAACTGCTGCAGCTCAAATATGTCACCAAGTGGTTTCTACCTCTCGGCTAAGATTTCATGAACAACATTCCCAGTGGCAGCAGAAAAAAGTTGCTCATGTGTTGTCGAAGGCCATCATGGAGTTCTGGCATTTAGTAGAGGTATACAATCAGGTTTACTTTATCCATTTGTTTACTTTTTGTTGCATCATGAAAAGTCATCTGAATAATTTTCACTTTATATTAATAAGGCATCTTTATCAATTAAGTTTATGGTTGTTAACTTAATTTTTTGATATATTGTTTTCGTGTGTTCTATTAAGGTTGGTGTCTCAAGTTGTTTTGAAGTTCTTTCCTATTTTGCTAGCATATTTTATATGGAATATAAGTAAATGGTTGTCCTGGTTTAAGGCTGTGTATCATATGTTGTATTGTGTGACCTAGCTATTTTCCCCGCATATTTATTATGGAACATTAGTATGTGTTTTTCCTGGTTCAAGGGTGTAGTTTTTCTATATTCTGGGGCTATATCTCTATTCTTGTGGTAGGCAGATGCTTCTTCCTTTCGGGACTAGGTTAAACTCTTTAATTGAACAAAGTAATAATGCATAAGGAGGGAGAATAGTAATCGGCATCTTTGCTAGAGTGCAGAATTGCCATATTCGTGATGACTGAAATGTGCTAAATTCTTGCTTAAATATTGCTAGCAAGTCTCTAGTGTATTTTGAATTAATGAGCAAATTATTTGACTGACTGCTCAAGTTTCATTATAGCAGCCTGTTGTTGGTTTCAGCTGCATTATATACTAAGGGCTCATTTGGATTGGTTTCTCCTCCACAAAAACAACCCTTCCCCCCCTCTCCTCTTGTTAAATATTTGAGAAAGCACATCTTTTTTGCAACCATTATTTGGTTTAGCTTTCTGGAAAAGCTGAAACTTTAAAATAAGGCTCAAAGTCAGCTTTTCCAGGAGACAGAAATTTTAGCTTCTCAAGAAAGCACTTTTATCAAAAGTTATGGAAAAAGCAAAAAGCCAATCCGAACGAGCTTTAAAGAATTAGATTCTGAAATGTGTTTCCAAATATATGATGCTTAACCAATATGTAGGCATATAGGATGATATGGCTATATTGCCTTGCTCTTGGAGTTTAGCCTTTTCAAGTATGAGGTAGAATATATTGAGTTATTGCTTCAAATTGCTGCATGTGCTATTGTATCAGTATCAATTTTGAGGTTGGTGTCCCCAGGATATTTCTTGTGGCTGGGCCTTCTTTAAGTGTCTGATTGGATTACTGGTATATTTTGAGTTGTTTCTGTGCTGGTTATTATGTTAAATTTCTCCTATAGCTTCCTTGCAGTATTTCTGCAGTTTGATCTTTACCAAATAGTCTGTAATATCCTTCCTGTGGAAGAAAAGAAAACTGAAGAGTTGTTCTAACGCCTCTTGTGTCATATTTGGTGGTTATGTCAGGAGAGCAAAGTGACGGAGGAGATGTGTCCCAGGAAAGATTCAGCAGCTGCCGTTCGGGAGTATGCTATGAGATATCTGAAATATAATAGCTCCAAAAGTTTGCCTAATCAAGCTGAAGCTCCAGTAACTCCAGAACGGATATCTGATTCGGCAATTATGGACATGTCATGGGAGGATCATTGGACTGAAGTATGGGTCTGGATTAAATATCTTTGATGTGAATTATATGTGTAGATTATTCTAGATTAAGTTCAATCTGCACTTGGACTTGTTATCTTTATTTTTCTGTAATTTTTAACATGTAGGTCTATATGCATGCTTCTGAGCTGTTTATAACATCTGATATAATGGAATAATGCAACATTTCTCCAATCCTGTCAATATCTTCTTTTGAAATGTATCAGCCACTTGCTTATCTACTTTTAACTTCATTTTATGACGTTAATATTCTCTTTCAGGAGAACCTCTTCTATGCAGTTCCTCCTGGTGCGATGGAAGCATACAGGAAATTACTTGAATCTCATGGAGTGCAGTGTGAGGTACAGATTCTTCCAGTAGATGTGCTTTTGTTGTATTTGATTGAATGAGTGAAAAAGTCCTGTTCTTTCTCTTTATAGATGAAGATAGGATAATGATGAAAGTGTTCTGTGCTTGCTTCAGTTCTCTCCAAAATTTCTATTTGCAGTAACTGATAATTTGAAGGTTGTATGGCCTACTAAGATATTTTGACAAGGCAAGATATGCTTAAATTATAGAATGTGAAAAACAAGTGGTCCTTCTGGTGTTAGTGCTATAACACAACTGATAATGTGAAGGTTGTATGGCCTCCTGATATTTTGATTAGTCAGGATAAGCTTAAATTTTAGAATGGGAAAAAGAGTTGGTCCTTCTGGTGTTAATGCCATTATCCAAGGTTTATTAACTTTGATTAGTGACTTCATTTTTAGTTGCTTTTTTGTTTTATTACCTTCCCGTCCCTCCCCCCCCCCCTCCTCGTCCTCTCTTTAGTGTTTTTTTTTTTTTTTTTTGGTGGGGGTTGGGGGGGGGGTTGGTGTTCTGATGGGAGCCTGTGGTTGTTGATGCCCGGTTAGGTATTATGTAACCGTAGTTTTACTTTGACTAGTTATTCCAAGCATTTTGTAAATAATTTAGTTCAAAATGTAATCTCCAACCTAATTCACTGTAAATGATACTTTGTGGTGGTATTCCTCCTCAGAAAACTGGCAGTAGTATACAGGAGGAAGCAGAAACCTCGGCATGTGATGCTGTAACAGGTATGTTGATAGTATGTTGATACTTTTACTGTCAGATTTCTTTTGCCTCTTCTGATCTATTGTTGAACTGCAGACTTTGGATCTCATGACAATGTGTATGAGGAGGAAGGGGAGACAAGCGCCTATGATTGTGAATTTAGCAAGTCTTCAAGATTTGCACAGAAAAAACGGAAAAAGTTGACAAAGGAATATGGTGCTAGAACATATGAAGTGGGTTCTGATTTGATGTATGCACAATCTCTGGAAAACAAACTAGGATCTCAACAATCCGTATTAATTGGAAAACGGCCTGCTAGCAGTCTTAATGTGTCAATCCCAACAAAACGTGTACGAACTGCTTCTAGGCAGAGGGTTCCAAGTCCTTTCACTCCTGGGACATCTGGGTTTGTTCCATTGCCAGGTAAGACCGATGCTTCAAGTGGGGATACCAATTCGTTTCAGGATGATCAGAGTACTCTACATGGTGGTTCGCATATGCCAAACAGTTTGGAAGTTGAGTCAGTTGGAGATTTTGAGAAGCAGTTACAATTTGACTCCACAGAAGTCTCTAAACCTAAAAAGAAAAAGAAGCCAAAGCAACTGGTATCTCTTGATTTATTACTTAATGAGAAAGAAATTCTCAATTTTTTGTGGATGAATGTTGATTTCTTTATGGCCTGTACATGCTTTGTTAAATTTGTTCATGTTACTTTTGTTGCAGGTTTCTTTATGGCCGGTCGATTCCCACTTTCAAAATGAGCAGGTAATTTGCTTGAAGAATCTTTTGGTATAGGTTTGGCTATTTCTACTTTTCAGACACGAGATCAGTTCCTTTACAACGACTTTTCCTGTGTTGCATAATCTAGTTTCAAAGCTTCTCCTTGTCCACCAAATACTGTATACATTGCTAAAACAGGTTCAGTGCCGAACCAATTAAAGAAGTAATATTAGTGCAATATGCAGAAAAATAAAGCACCCTGGACGGTCTTTAAAACCAAATCTATTCTCTTTTTCCTTTTCAAATTTTATTTCCTTAAAAAACTGGAGTTTTTCTGATACTTTTTTTGTTATTGATTTAAAAGCTATTAATATATATAGTTGTGAGTTGAAGCATGAAGTTGGACAAGACCAGGTGTATTTGTTGTCGCGGTTTGAGTTGGATTACGTTAGCAGGGTTTAAATTTGGATATGATGTTTGAGGTTCTGAATGAGAAAGAATCGCTGGTTTTTTCTGGGAAAGAAATTATTGCTTTGAGCCAATGTAGATTGGTTTTGGAAGTTAAAAATTAATGGAGGGAGAAATAGATTGAAGGTTAAAATACTGGCATTCTGTTCTGGTGGCTTTGTATGGTAATGCCAGTTTTTGCTTTCTGTTCACTATGTTCTATTGATTTATGGTTATAATATTCAAGTGTAGTGATTGAGGATGTGATTGGACAAGCGCAGAAGGTGCTGATAGGCATTAGTTGGATCACCTATTGACCTGCATATGGGGGAGCATGAAAGCTTTGCTAATGATGAACACCTGTTCTGAGCTTGTCACATTTTTATTGTTGATGTGCCATTTTTTTCTTTTTCCTTCTAGTTTCTAGTTGGGTTAAATAAAATCGTTCGTATGAAACTGGAAATTATATTTTAGGCATCACAATAGCCAATCCATTAAAGTGTACTTTCCTCTAACTTCTTTATAACCAGTCTGCCATTTGATAAACTTGCCTTCTAATCACTGCTATACTATGTAATCAGTCAAAGGTTTTTATGGTTCACATGTTAGTCCATGGCTGGAAATTAACCTTTTGCTTGCTTTTATTCAGCAGAGGGAGCACTCCAAAAAGAGATCAGAGAGTCACCAACTTGAGTCTAATGGTAGTAGTGGTAAATCTTGTTTCCAGCTTGTATCATTGTGGTGCTTAATAGTTTCTCCTTTCATCGTCAGTGATTACATGATTGTGTCTGTTATTAAAAAAAGGTTTATTTGGTCAAAACATCGGAAAGAAGCCCAAGATGATGAGGCCCACACTTGATAGTTCTTTTGACAATGTGGGTCCAGCCGCAGGGTCTGTTCCTTCTCCAGTGGCTTCCCAAATGAGCAATATGTCCAATCCAAATAAGTTAATAAAAATACTTGGCGGTGGCCGTGATCGGGGTCGGAAAGCTAAAGCATCAAAGGTAATTATGATGCAGCTTTCCTAGTCTACTCTGTATTTTCAGTGTGATTGAGAACTTAAATCATCTTGTAGGTGTTGGCTGGGCAGCAAGGATCCGGAAGTCCATGGTCACTATTTGAGGACCAGGTATCTTTTCTCATTCCTTAAACATTTATCTTTTCTTTTCTTTGTATTAGAGTTTTATTGCTAGACTATGTATGATTATTTTTGTTTCAACATTTAGGCACTTGTTGTGTTGGTGCATGACATGGGTCCAAACTGGGAGCTTGTGAGTGATGCCATCAACAGTTCATTGCAGTTTAAGGTAAGATTATCCCGAGTTCTTTTTCTTTGTTGAAATTACTAAGTATTTAAATCTATGACAACTTTGTTGCTCTATGGTTTTGTGGGAGAAAGTTAGTCTTCGTTGTACGTTACAAACCCTCAAACAAACACAGACAACCTGCCCTCGCCCCAACACCCACAACACCCACACACACACACCCACTCAGAACAACCAAAAACAAGAAAGAAAAAGGAATAAGAATAACTGCTGAATGACTGTGGAACAGCCAATAGATTATATATGATTGTTTTGTGCAATCTTTTTGAACAGTTCATATACCGCAAACCCATAGATTGCAAAGAGCGTCACAAAATCTTGATGGATAGAACTACTAGTGATGGTGCTGATAGTGCTGAAGATTCAGGGTCTTCTCAACCTTACCCTTCTACATTGCCTGGCATTCCTAAAGTAAGAAGCTTTCCTCTCTTATAGTTTTTGCTCTTTTTTGCTAAGTCAGCTATAGTTTTTGCTCTTGCTCCATGGATTTTCTTCTTTTCTTTTTTCTTCTCTTGTTAAAATCTGAATAATTGGTCCTCTTTGCTTGATGTTGTGCTCATATATGCAGGGAAGTGCCAGACAATTGTTTCAGCGTTTGCAGGGTCCAATGGAGGAGGACATCCTCAAGTCTCATTTTGAGAAGATTATTATGATTGCCCAAAAACTAAATTACCGGAGGACTCAGGTATATTTGTACTTCAATCTTATTTAAAGTGTCTTTTGATCTACTTTAATTCTTTTCCCCCCCTTTTTCTTTCTTCAGATAATGTGTGAACTTCTGGTGCTTGCCCTTGTTGCTTCTTTTACACAGACAAGCAAAGTAGTAATAAACATGTTGTAGCTTTGCAGAGGAAAGACACCTAGTTGGTAAAGGGGGATAAATTCCACACAGTAAAACATTTCTACAGCTGAACCTGTTTGCCTTACTTGGTCTGCTTTTTAACTTAAGTAATATGAATTATTATATGAAAGCTTAGCACTGATTTTCAAGAAAAACCAAGTCATGAAAGTTAAGTGATGTTTTGCTGATAATCTTATTCCTTACTTGAACATGTGTATGACGACCCATATGGCCATATGCTTTTGAAGTTTGAGGGTAGTTGAGTGCTTTTTGTGAGTGGATTTTAGTGTAAAATGATCTTCACAGGCAAACAGTTCTAGCACTTTACTGAAATAGAAATTGCTTTTATAAGTATGGTTTTCAATAATTTATCATGGAAATGTGGTTTTTTTAAAGTATAAATATCTTTGTTTGCTTTTGCTCTCCTTTGTCTCATGTGATTGTGATTCTGATTGTTATTTCTTCTTTTTTTGGATTTTCTGCCCCAGAAAAATGATGATCACGATCCCAAACAGCTCCAGCAGCCTCACAGTTCTCATATGCTTGCTCTTTCCCAAGTTTGTCCAAATAATCTGAATGGAGGGCCTGTTCTAACGTAAATCCTCATCTTATTTTGCAGATGCATTTTTAATGTAGTTCAATATATTATTCAAAATTTGATATTAACTTGTTTTATTTTCTCCCCACCCCTCTTGCTGCACTTGTTACAATGAAGGCCTCTTGATTTGTGTGATGCAAATGCATCCAGCCCTGACATTGTTTCACTTGGATATCAAAGCCCACAGGCTAGTGGGTTAGCTATGGCAAATCAGGGTACTGTTGCGCCAACACTTCCTGCTTCTGGTGCAAATCCTTCACTACAAGGTTCTACAAATTTGGCTCTTCCAAATAACTTCTCATCACCATCAGCACTCAATATGTCTGTTAGGTAACTTGATATTTCTTCTTTGGATTATTAATCCTGCTTGTTGCATTGGGTTTGTGCTAACATTTTTGGTAATTTTCTTTTAGGGATGGTAGATATGCTGTGCCTAGATCTGTATCTTCATCGATTGATGAACAACAACGGATGCAACAGTATAATCACCTGTCAGCTGGTAGAAATATGCAGCAACCTAATCTCTCTGCTCCTGGAGCTATTCCTGGAACTGATCGTGGCATTCGTATGCTACCTAGTGGAAATGGCATGAGCATTGTGAGTGGGGTTAATAGAAGTGTGCCAATGGCGAGGCCTGGTTTTCAAACGATGGCATCATCACCTATGTTGAACTCTGGAAATATGCTTTCATCTGGTATGGTGGCAATTCCTAGCCCTGTAAATATGCAATCTGGACCAGGCCCTGTTCAGGGGAACTCAATGATGAGAGCTCGTGATGCTTTGCAGATGATGCGGGTGAGTGTCAACCCTATTCTGTAAATGTTAAGAAAAACTTTTATTTTGTGAATGTTAAAAGAAAAACATCTTATTAGTGGTTTTAGATTGTTCTTCTGGTTTCTGTACTTTTTTATGTGATTGTGGAGCTGTTTCATAATACTTATAAAATACTGTTTGTTTGCTGCTACAGCCCAGCCAGAATCACGAACCTCAGAGGCAGATGATGGCACCTGAGCTCCAGATGCAGGTCTCACAAGTGAACAGCCAAGGAGTAGCCCCTTATGGTGGGCTGAGTTCCTCTTTCCCTAATCAGGCAGCTTCTCCACCTGTTTCGTCATATCCTCTCCATCATCATCAGTCCCATCCAGTATCCTCCCAACAGCCGCACATGCTCAGTCCTCATCATCCTCATCTTCAAGGCGCTAATCATTCTGTGAATAAACAGCACCAAGCCTATGCTCTCCACCTAGCAAAAGAGAGGCAAATAAAACAGCGTTTTCTGCAGCAGCAACAGCAACAGCAACAGCAACAGCAGCAATTTGCTGCATCTAGTACTCTCATGCCGCATTTACAGTCACAACCACAAGCTCCTATGTCATCTCCTTTGCAAAATAGTTCACAACTTCAGTCACAAACCTCTTCGCCACCTGTATCATTTTCCCCGCTGACATCATCATCTGCAGTAACACCTATGCCACAGCACCAGCAGAAACATCAAATGCCACCTCATGGACATGTACGTAACACTCAGACTGGAGGCACTGGTCCAACCAATCAGTTGGGCAAGCAAAGACGTCAACCTCAACAGCAACAGCAGCAGCAGCAATTCCAACAAGCTGGTAGGCTCCATCCTCAGCAGCGTCAACAATCTCAAGCTCAACAGCAGACTAAACTTGTGAAGGCAGTAGGAAGAGGGAATATGGTGATGCAACAGAACAACCCTATTGATCCTTCCTTACTAAATGGTCTTCCAACAAATCCAGGAAACCAATCTAATGAGAGAGGTGAGCACGCCACGAGTTTAATGCCTGGTCAGGGCTTACACACTGGATCACTATTAAACCCTGGTCAGAATGCAAAGCAATTGATGCCTCCTAATCCATCAAACCAGTCCCAGCCTCAGCAAAAGATGTATCCAAATCAAGGGGTCTTAGCAGCAAAGCAATTGCAACAAATGCCCTTTGAATCTGATAATAGCAATCAAGGTCATGTTGCACCAGTAACGTCTGGTCCCAATTTGTCTCCTCGCCAGCAATCTGTTTCACCACCGGTGATTGCTTCTTCCAACCATCAACAGCCTCAGCAGCACCCTCCTTCGCAAATGCCCCAAAAGTTAGCAAACCAAAATTTACCTGCTTCACACGCGGTGCCGCAAATAAATCGCCATGTAACTATTGAGCAACCAAACAAGCTGCGAGCCAGAGAATCTCAAATTGAGCAGCATCCTATAAGCAACTTATCTCACACAAGCACATCAATGTCTCAAGTAGGTAATGATACACTTAACGAGTCACATGTCGTCTCTTCTCGTGCTTCTCAATGGAAAGCTTCGGAACCATCATATGGTGCAGTTACATCAACAACTATGGGAACCCCTCTAACCGATGCTGCTGTAAGTAAGCCTATGGAAGGGCAAGGCCAGAGGCAGTCTTTGGACGCCTTTCCCCCCAATGAGCATGAAGTGAATGCAGAGTGGCAACCGCCACCTCAGCTACAGCAGCCTTCTTCACCAGCATCTCAGCAACAGCGGCAGAAGTTGCCAACTGCACAACATGCTCAGCAGCAGTCACCGCTTGTTCAAGCAGGAAATAACAGTCTGTATGTCAAGCCTGGTGATTCAAGAACAGAATGACACATACCTTGCAGGTTGGGTGATTACTAAGGTGGCTGGTCTTGCCCACTTTGGCTCTCCATATCTGTGCAATATCCCTGTAAAGGTAATCTTTCATTTCTTGTCTGCGACACATGCAGCATTTAGTGTCCTGTATGAAGATTGTCCAATTCATGGTTTTGATTTTATTAGTACTTTTCCAGCTACCTCAACAATTTTAACTTCTCTTGGAACTGTTATGTTGATGAATGTATGTATCATTTTCTGTATAGTGCCTTCTTTATGACCTAATTGCAAATATTGAATTTGACATATATTGGATTACTGCCCTCCAGTGTTACTTATTTGAATTCCATCATACTCAAACATAAGTGCATATATACACATATGACTCTCTTGTTGGTGCAAATTCATAACTTCATTTCCTTTATAAATATGCTAATATCTTCCCGTTTGCAATTTACAGATGAACCTCATTGCTGGATCATGGCAGCTTAAAATCACAAGCTTGTGATAAATAGTTTTGCTAATGCAGGGATGCTGACGGGGTGGGTTTTTGGGGATTCTGTACATTACTAGTGCTCTTTAGGCAAAGGGAAAGATATGAGATTAATATAGAGGTATGTGTACAGGGGTCTCATCTCTGTTTTCTTTCCCTTTTCTCATCTGCCTTTTCCTTATTTCTCTTTTTCCCCATCGATTAATTCCCTTGCTCATGAACGGAGGGGGGCCTTATTTGTTTCTCGCCCTCATGATCAGCTTGTGTAATATTCTCTCTTTTTGTTTCTTTTCTGGTTAAGAGGGGTTAGATCTAATTGTTATGGCCAAAGGCTTTGGGAAATTTTGTGAATACAAGTCTTGTGTATACTGGAACCGATATTTGTTAGAGCAATCAGCATCCTCAATTGCTAGTTGCCAAATCTTTATCTACATTCATTCTAGATTGTTGGTACCAGTTTCCTCCTCTCTATGGAGACCTGAAAAGCTTTTGCATTTTACCTTCGATTTTGATTCTAACATTTGAAGGCGAAGCACATCTAATTAAACTAGTGATAATTCCACTAAGTGGGTCGATTATATAGATCTGGCAATATCATAGTATACGATCAAAGTGACCATGATGTTTGTCTTAGGGTCTCTGTAGGTCTCCTTTATACTTACCACTGCAGTTTTTACTACAGAGACGGTCTTTCTGCAGGTCTTCTGTGTACTTGTTCATAAAATTTTGAAGTGAATCCCCCTCTTTCTGTATTCAATTGGATCCAGCCATCTTTTACCCAAACAACCTTATTTCTTTCTATTTTTTTTCCAAAAAAAATAACCCCTGCAGCGCACCCGCCGCTGGGGGGGGGGTGTTTGGGGGTGGGGAGGTGTTTGTTTTGGGGGGCGCGGCTGTTTGGAAATTGTTTTCCTTAAGGGATGCACCTACTCTACCTTCTCAAGGATATTCAATCCTCTCCATTTTTGGATTGAAGATCTTCCATTTTTCATTTTAACTTATTGTTAAGATAATTTTATCATAATTGCATTATGAGATCACTATCATTAAATTTCTTTTGTTGCTCTTTTATACGATTTTGCACGCAGCTTGGATCTTCCTTTACATTATTAGGTTAGGGGAGAGGATTCAAATCCGTACTTGAGATATCGCGGTCGATCTTTGTCTCAGGGACTTTAATAATTTTGCATGACAAAGGTCTTCAAAAGAAGAGTGTGCGCTACCAAAATTCTCATTAATACAAATAGAACCAGTGCAGAGGGGGGGGGGGTTATAATCTCATTTATTTCTTAGATTGACAGAACAAAAGTGAAATGATGAAATAGATTTGAACATGAATGAAGTGTAATGCAAATTCAGAGCAATCATACTCACCAATAGTGGCTATTAATGTCAAAATGCGTGTTAGTAAATGGAAAGGTATAGTTCAAATTGTACAATTATATAATTAGCGTAGAGGCTTCCCATTTGACTGATAAGCAACTTTACTGAAATATTAAGGAACTATGTACAGAAGACCGTGATTTGACTTTATAGATTTATAAGATCTACAACTTTCTTTTATCAGAAAAAAAAAAAAAGAAAAAAATGACGGAAGCATGGAGATCTCGTGCGTGTAGACACGAGATGGTTTTCGATAGAATTAGTAGTGCCGTCAAATTTATATAGTAGAATTAATCTTGTATGTTTTGAACAACTGACTTGTGTTAATTGGCTTTTCAAAACTCGTTACTTCAAAATCTAGTAGTTGAGATTTTAAAAGACCAAATGTGATAGCTCAATTCACATAAACTTGGTAATAGCTTAAACTAAACAGCTTTATGCGTGTATGGATACAAATTATATGCCTTAACGAACACTATTAGACTGTTGGGCATCATAATACAGAGTCTCTACAACAACATTATTTGAAAAATTCAATTAATTGGCAAGTTCAGTGGAAGCAAGATATGAGAGCTGCAAACTGTAAGCCTCTTTGAGCTCAGCCAGCACTTCCGCAATACAAGGCCTTCGCAATGCATCTCTCTCGACAGACCTCGAAGCAATCAAAGCCGCGCGTCTCATGCTCTCTTCGTCAAAGCTTCCCTTTATGCTCTCGTCCACCACCTCAAACGCGCCCGCCTGCAAGTACGGCTTGGCCTGCGTTTAAGGATAGAACGACAAGTCAATACTAAATCTTTCGACAGTTTGAAATTGATTTCGTTTTTGCTCTCATCAGGAAATTCTTAAACATTCATGTGAACTCTGCTTCCCTTCAAGATTTTCGCCTATTGGCTCTACAGGGACTCTGAAATAGTTCTCTATAAACAATGAGTGATAAGTGTGTGTACAAATCAGCAAACCGTCCTACAAATTGTTCTAGTGTAAACTTCAAGGTTAAGAACTCCGGATAGTGACTTATAAGCACCATATGGAAAAGAGAAGACTGGGATGTATCAGTGAAAGCATCTAAAAAAATGCTTAAACGGGCAACTTGGTGAGACTTTAACATCTCCTGCTTACATATAAGATACTGTAAATTAAAGAATGAAAATTATTACCCATAAAACCAGATTAAAAGAATCTGGAGAGCCAGAATGGCTTAATGGTTCTCGTCCACAAATGAGCTCTAAGAGAACAACTCCGAAACTATAGATGTCACTTTTCTCTGTTAGTTGTCGAGTGGCGTAATACCTACACAGAAAGAACATAGTGAACCAGGATGATGAAAAGACTGATTGACGACGAACTGAACAGTTATGTCCAAGGCTTACTCTGGATCAAGATAGCCTGCTGTGCCTTTGACAACAGTGGTTACATGACTTGCATCTGTCTGTGTTACTTGCTTGGAAAGGCCAAAATCAGAGACTTTAGCATTCATCTCCCTGTCCAAAAGGATGTTGCTGCTCTTCACATCTCGGTGTATGATTCTTGGATTACATCCATTGTGTAAGTAATCCAATCCTAATGGAAGAATTATGTCAGTCTTTGATCCTAATAAATTACAAGGCTGATGAAAAATATTCCAAGTTCTATGTAGGTGCACAACATTGATACACTTATAATATAGAAAGACATACCCTTTGCAGCATCAACTGCGATTTTCAGTCTGCGAACCCAGCTCAATGTTATTCTCTTACTATTTGAACCTGTACAAGTGATTTACATCAATATGGGTAAGAAGTGAGAGTTTCAGTTAGTCTTGCATGCTTGGCTGGAACGAGTGTTGCTAAACGTACCATAAAGGTTATCAGCCAATGATCCGCCAGGTAAATATTCATAAACTAGTATTTGCTGCTTTGATTCATGACAGAATCCTTCCAAAGACACAAGGTTCTGATGGCGGATTTCTGATAGAAGCGACACCTACAAGCAATAGAAACAGTTCTGTGTTGACATGTCAAGGAATGGCACTCGGTTTTGTTCTTCGTTGTTGGAGATGGGTTACGTAAGAGAAAATGATGAAGAGAGTTAAGAAGAAGAACCTCATTGATGAAAGAATCAACACCAAGTGGAGTTTTGTCGAATCTCACTTTGACAGCAACTTGCTTTCCATCAGGAAGTTTTCCAAGGTACACGGGACCAAAACTACCACGGCCAATGACCTCCTTAAAGTTGTTTGTTACTGCTCTAATTTCTCTGTAGGAAAAGGCTTTTGCTGCACCCCAGTTCCAGGTATCTGGTTTAGCACCTAGCATCAAATAGGAAAAAAGATCCAGTCTTAAGGTAACATTACTAGTCTTCAAAACCATTAACAATGTAAATACATACATACCTGATCTATATATGATTTCATTCTTCCTTCTTTTCATGTACAAGAGAATTGAAAATGTAATTACTGAAAGACATAATACTAAGGCTCCAATTGCACCAAGTATAATCCCTATATGATTATGTCCTTTGTGCTTTCTTGGGGGCACAACAGTAACTTGAGGTTGCTCGAGTGTGCTTGGAAAATCTCTACATGTTGATGTGGAGAAGGAAAGGCACAGATTCCCTGATGTTCTGTGCAGATGAATATGTTGACTTATATGTTGACTTAGTAGGCTGATATATGATGAAGAAATACCGGAAGAATTAATGAGGATACCTGATTTCCAGACTTTCCCTTTTCAGAGACTCCGGGAGGGGGCCTTGTAGTTTATTGTTTTCCAGATTCCTGAAAGGTGTGGGATAATAGTTTAACACGCGTCATTAAATTCCTAAGCAAAGAAGAAAATGTCTATGCAAGCATGGTAGTCTAACTCACAATAACTGAAGTTCTTGTAATTCCCCCAAGCTGTCTGGTACTATTCCCTGCAAACTGTTGTTTTGCAAGTCCCTTCACCAGAGAAACACAAGAAAGTTATCTTTTTGACTCCATCTAAGGTGGATTGCAGAAAAAGGAGGAAAAAGAAGAAAGCAAAACTGTCATCTAGTCAATCCTCAGAACCATACAATCACATTACGAAAGACTTACAAAACTTGAAGGTTAATCAAGTCTTCCAATTCAGAACCGAAGGCCGTTAGTTGATTGAAGCTCAGGTTCCTGCAGCAGTCACTTTCTTAATTTTTTTGTACAATGTGAATTGATGACTAAATTAGTGATGAATTCTCTAAGCATTACAGTTTTTCCAGATGCTGAAGGCTCCCCAGGTTTTGTATTTCTCCTGCAAGTGATGTGTTGTGCAAATCTCTGCAAGCATAATGCGAGGAGACTAAATTGATAGCAACAAATGTGGAAATAAAATTTCAAACAATTTTCTTCCAGATTCTTACAGGGTCTTGAGATCCAGCAAATCACCAAACGTGGGGCTGATTGACCTCAGGTTTATGCCAGAAAGGTCCCTAATATAATATCAGATATTATTAATATCAGAAGAAATAGAAAGAAGAAAATTACAGCTTTTGTTTGACATAGGCATACAATGAAGTCACAAGATTTCCTTCACATCCAATGTGTTCCCATGGCGTTGGAGAGCATGGATCATCTTGCCATCCCAAATCAAGTGCTGCAGATTTTTGGATAACCTGAAGAGCTGAAACTGCATGAAGAATTAAATGTTACAATCAACACAGTTGAATCCAGCTGCAAAAATATCCGAAGGATAACCAGAAAAAGAGAGAGTGTCAATCGGACCTGTAGTGGATGAAGATTCTAAAGGTATGTCAAGAAGCTCATAGACCTCAATTGCATTGATCAGAGGGAAGTAGCTGATAGTCCTCAAACTGACGTTTAAGCCGTTTATTCCTTTCAACGTAAAGAACAGATCTTTCACTTCCCACCTCTGCACGGTATAGTTTGATTGAAAGACATTTCCATTTATTAATACATCAAACGATGGGGAAACCGGCAGAATTCCAGCAAAGTAGAGAATGACATTATAGTCTCCTTGGTGATCAAGAGGCAAGTTATAGGTCAGTTCATTCCACCTTGCCAAAACTCTCGCAGTTTGGAGAACTGCAGTAGGTGGACTCTCAAACAGACTCGGCAGATTAAAGTTATCTTGGATATCAAAACCAGATGACACATGATACGGAGAGAAGTCCTCATCAGCATCCCAGATTCGGTCATACTGGTCGACAGGGTACCTTGTATCATCCAAACAAGACATCAAAAATTTTCCAGAAACTAAAAGCATAGAAACATCTACACATCCTTACAAAGGAAACACAAAACTGCTTACTTTAGCAAACCATCAGTATACCCACAGTTGACCCTGTAAGTCCTTCTAAGCAACCGGCTCAGGGAATCCTCCAGGGCACCTCTGTAAGCCCCTGGCGGGAGTGGGCGAAGCTCGAGAGATGAAATAACAGGATATCCACCATTTGGGAAAGAATGAAAACACAATCGAATCGTTTCATTACTAACTGGCCATATAAACTCTTCGATCCACGGATCGCGAATAGTAAGATTAACAGTGGCTGTCATTGCTCTTCCAAGAGAAACAGCGAATGCAGGGGGTTGGCTAAAGCCATCATAATTCTTGTACACAAATTGAGCCCTGATGAGGACTATGGTTGACACATTGTTTGCTGGTAGCTTGTAACATTGTCTACCTTGTGAATTCGGAAAAAACCGGACAGGTAAACGAGAGGAGCTACCATCAAGAGAATCAACTGTAGTCATTTGGCCAGCATTTACATATGCATTATCGGGCACCCATAAAATGTTTGTAGAATCAGTATAGTTTGTAGTGGCACCACAAGATAAGCTCAAGAACCCTGTTGCATTACCATTACACTCTTTTTGTTAAAGCTGGATTAGAAGGAGTACCAGCAGACGAAATTAAACGATCCCACCTAGTGGAATAAGGTTTAGTTCAGTTTGGTTTTACAAGCATGGGGAATTTATACTAAAATGCAATAAATCCAATAGGTAAAGGATCACATAAAAGCATGCTATGCATGTTTACGTACCATCTTGATCACAGAAACTGCCCAGGATGAGTGCAGAAAACAGAAGAAAACCCAACCAGACACGCCAATGCAGCTCCATGGAAACGATCAGAATCGAGACTGTGACTGTGAAGTCTTTGCTTTTGATGCTAACAGAAATCTGTTAAGTTCATCCACAAGCTACGAGGGCTACAAAGCTTTTGACATCTTGATGATAAAGAAAGAATGCAGAAAGCATTGAAAATGGTGGAAAACAAAGAAGGGAACAAGACGGATTTCTCCCTTTGTATTCGGAAGATTAGATTTAGAGGTGAAGTGTGATATTGACGTTTGTTGCAAGGTGTCCGAAAACAGTCATCAAAGGATGAGGAGACAAATACAAGGGAAGTAGACAGACTTACTTGTTACTTAAGGTGGTAACAACTTTATTTCACCTCCATATTTATGGAGAATATTAGCCCGTCTAATGGTCTCTCACGAAGCAAATTTATTTGGTGAGATTTTTTTTCATCACTTCCAACCCGATAAAGATTAGCCTAAGTCCAAATAGCTAGAATAGTTCGCTAGAAATTAAAAAAAAAAAAAAAGAAAAGAAAAGGAGACAAATAAGAAGGGGTTATGATTACACCACCTGAGGTGTAATGATGATTTATGATGATCATTGTTTCCGTTAGATGATGAACATGAATGCTAACAGTTCATCAAATAGGATTTTCACTCAACAGATTGGCCACCCTACAAAATCTCGCCGATGAATACGAGACATAATTTAAGCGAAATTTAATGAGTGTGAGCTATTTAAATTATTTGTGACAACGTGTAATAACATTTTTGCATTCTTGTAGTAAGGAGTAAAGGGTGGACTGTGCTTTGGATGCTTATGAGTACGGCATGCAAGAAGATAAAAGAGCTGCTTTTTTCTTTTTTCAACTTTACTTTTTGAACTTTTCCATTCATTTGTCTTCATTAACAAGGAAAGATTGATTTTGAAGCAATGTTAGTCAAATGTTAAACAGTCAACAGCAGTGGACACCATAACGGTCCCAATTCATCATTGATCTGAAACGTTTCAATCTTCTATTTTGTTTTAGAAATGTAATATTAGTTTTTCTTTTCCTTTTTCTGTTAACTAAGACCAGTTGTTATTCAATAACTTTTTACAAACAGAGATTTTCTTCTATCTTTTTCCAAGAGATTCAGGAGTTATATTAAACTACCTAAGAAAAACCAAAACCTATTAGGGTTACAAAGATCATAGTTCACTAACCAAATTCACATAATTGTTAGCTTTCAAAGACCGTTCCTATCCTATCACAATTTGTAATATATATATATATATATATATATATATATATATATGAATTGTTCACATTCACAAAAAAAAAAATGACTTAGCACATTAATTTGTGCTTGACAACACTCTTCTGCTGGTCAATTTAACGAAATCCTTTCCCAACCCCATACAAATATTAGAATGTAAAGTATCTCTTATAGTTAAGAATTTATTTACAATCTTCCAATATGTGTTTAAAAGGGCTATTACATGAAATAGGATTTTTGCACCAAATTAAAGATGATTAAAGAATCCGTTTCAATAGTAAAGGAGTCCAAATTAACAGATATCCCAAGCGCAATCCTCCCATAAAACGATAAGTTCTGCTTTGCTATTGGATTCAAGATTTAGCATTTACTTTCCCTTCAAATTCATATCAGTACCTAATCATGCTGAAAATAAGCAGACCTATGTGCTTTTAGGAGACCGGTGGAGTCACACTAATAATTTGATTTGTTTTAATTTAGTTGCTTGACAAGGGGTAAAATAAGACTCCGCACTCGGACCAATAACCTCCAAAAGCTAGATGAAATTGTGAGGTAATTACTCAGTGATTAAAAATCTTAAATTTGTATCTGTAACTTCTTTATTATAAACATTATTTAACTATAATTGAATAAAACAATTTCCAATAGGAAGGTACACCCTTGGGACGAGGAACGAAGAAGACTCCATTCTCTGCAAATTAAACATTTCTGAATACAAAAAAAAAAAAAAAAAAACACTCATGGATATCCAATGTTCTAACACGATGTGTCGCATAATTAGAGTTAAGGTGGCGTTTGATATCCTTGAGAGGAATCGTCATTCTAGTTTTTCCTCTTTCCTTCCTGTCTTTGTTTTGGTATGACAAGTTGAAAATGAAAAAGCTCATTCAGTGAGAAAATCTTTTCAGGATAAAGTTGGAAAAATCCTTCGTTATTTCAACATTTATGAATTGGAAAATTCGAAAAAAAATAACTTTCTTATACTCTCACAAATTCTCACTTTATTGCTTCAATTCGAACTCTCTAAAATCCTCTGCGTCGGAGATAGAAACGTACCATATTAGGGCAGATTCATATTTTATAACTTAATTAGATTCATATTTATTATTAATTAGATTCATATTTTATAAGTTAATTTTTTGGTGAAAACATATATATGGGGCTTTTATGGAAAAAAGGGAAAAGTGTAGTATTAATTTATGCAGTAATACAATCGGCGTTCATGATTTAAAAATAAATCAAAAACCATCCACTAAATTATGTAAAATAGTTCAAAGAGACAAGAAGGTAGAAGCTCAATAGTTATTCATTTATGATTCATTCGTTAAATTGACAGTCATTTTTTTTATTTTTGAACTGTTTAGTAATATATTTATATTACTTGATAAAAACCATAATGACTTATGTTCCATTGTATTTATTAGTTTATTAAATTTACCAAATCAAATATTTTGACATTTGTCATTGTTTTTTATTGTTGTAATCAAACACAACTAACAAATTTCTTTTTGTGGTTATAACCAAGATATTCTAGAAATATTTTGGAATGACGAATTCTCCTTTTTTCTAGATCGGAAATATTTTAGACTGCCGCATAAATGATCGTGTTCAGATACAACACCAAAACAAAGTTAAGAGAAACAGAAGTATTTCAACAATAAAATGTCTAACATGCCATGTAAAAATGATACTACAAACTACTAGCTCCAAATAACATGTCCATTCAAAATTTCTCAGTGAATGATCTTCCCACAACATTGAGATGAAAAAGGGAACTTTTTCACTAATTTTATGACCAGTCCCAACTTCGTCGATAACCTACGACCCAAGTTTAGTACTTAACAGAAGCAAGAATGTCAAGTTGGGAACCCAATTTCCCCTCTGCAGTTTTCTCAGCCTTGACCCTCAGCCTTGTCAGCTGCTTCCTCCTTTGGTATGTAGCCTGAGCTCGCTCCTTCCTCTTATTCTCTAGCTCCTGCAGATTACATACAAAATTGCCAAAACGGAGTTAACCACGGAAACTCACCATCTCTCGTGCTTAATGGAAGTATACAGAGAAGCAATAGAAAAACAACATGATTTCTGGAGAAAGTCATGCTCGAAGTTTTCAGAGATATGATACTATTTCAAGATATATAAACAGTCTAGAACAACTTGAAGACGTTAAGTATCTAACTAGTAAGAATTGAACATTAGCTAGTCCAACAAGAACTTAACACTTCTAAAAACCACTTTTCATGCAGAGAGCTACTAAGTACAAAGTATCTGCACTGACCAGCGAATAATTGAACAATGGCCGTAACTACCTCATCCAAGAGAAGTAGCCCTCAACAATACCAACTATATACGAACTCAACTTTCATTACATAACAACTATATGAGAACTCAACTTGCATTACATACCAACTACAAATGAACTCAACTTGCTTCAGAATTAAGTGACAACACTGGAAGCTAGACAAATAACCTTTTCCTCCAGAGCAATATAATAGCTTTATCTCCTTTCATGGAATGGTTGAATAACTATTAACCCGCTATTTAAAGAAGACCAAAAAGCACCCCAATAGAAGAAGGGAAAAAAGAGAACTGCATATTTAACTTGGTAACGAAAATGATAGGTAGCTAGCTAGTTTTGTTATGGACCAACAATATCTCAGCACATAGTTGCCAAAAGGCATCAATCTGTATCATACTTAAGTATATGCATATATGCATGGGATAACTTAATTGTTCATCTAAATTAGTACTCAATGCCAATGCATATTAGTATTCAGTCAAACATATATCAACCCCTAAAACAATTACATTGGTTTCAGACTATTCAATAAATTATAACAAGAATCGCGAGCAAATTCAAAGACTTACCCTGATGGTGTCAGCATGGTTCCATCCAACCTCAGATGAAAGCCTACCCAACAGACAATACTTGTGGCCTGCCTGAAGCCTCAACACCCTACATTTTGCATCGCACATAAACTCATTACTTCCCCGTTTCCAACATTAACTACCCTATACTATGTTAATCCGACATTTGTTTTCGATTATTATTAGACAATGAAAGCATAAACTCGTTATTTCCAATTTATCAAGATTAATCATTCTACGTTATACATGTAATTCAATTACAAATATGAAGAAAACTCACTTGAGAGCATCTGGAATAACCATCCTCTTCGTCTTGTCGTATGGCGGTGGGACACCTTCATACACCTTCAACCTGGCCAATGCGGCTGCCCCTCTCTTCGTCTTATGCGGAATCATTCTACGCATAAAACACACGCATACATAAACATCCACACATACATATACATAAATACATACACAACTATAGACATATATACTCACATACATGCATCCAAGCACACATATATTCAAAAAATAATACGTAAAAACCCAAATTACATATACATATATACATACACAAATATATATAAAAGGATCAAACGAACATAAAAACACCCAAAGGCACATATTATGTACACAAAAACAAACATATACGGGAATGTATATTACCCTCGGATTGTGCGCCAGAGGATTTTGGAAGGGGCACGGAAGTGGATGGGGCCATGGGAGGGCTTGGTGTTCATGCGCTTGCGGAGGAAGCGGAGGTACTTCATCTTCTGGCGGACGAGGCCACCGGAGAGGCAGATCTCTTCGCACCTCACCACCACCACTCTCTGCCCATTCAGCAGCTCCTTGGCCAAGATCGACGCCAGCCGCCCCAACATGTGGTGGCGCGCATCCACCACCACCCGCTTCGCGCAGATTCCTGAACCTGACACCATTGGATTCGACCTCTCTCTCTCTCTCTGTCTCTCACACACACACACACACAGAGTCAACGGTGATTTTGAGCTGCGTTTTGGTGTTTTTAGAGTATATAAGAAGAGCTAGGGTTTTGTCCTTAGGTTTAAGAGACGTGTTTTTGGGTTGCTTATAGGCCCAAGTTTGCTGGATCTGTGGAGAAACTCTGTTGGGCCTAAGATTATTTGTTTCCGTTGGGTTTTGGGATGGGCTACACTGCCCACGTTTCTACGTTTCGGGTTCTTTGATTTTACCTTAAGTCATCAGAGTTGAAATCTTAAGATTTATCTTTGAAAATACTTTTTTTTTAAAAAAAAAAAGTAAAAAGAATTAGACTTTTTGGCAAACGAATGATTGAGTTTTTATGCAGTAATATATTGGATTGTCCTGGTTTAACTTCCCAACAATTAAAAGGCAACCGGATTAAAAGATGATTCAAATTCATAAAATCAAGTTTAAGATTATAGTACTCCTCTAAGTCAATTCTGTATGATAGTATTCGTCTAACTAGCGGCTTACTACCACAAGTGAGTCTAGTTAATGAAAAGATAATATTGAACTTAAGTCATTATAAACTAAACACTAATCAAAGCAAAACATAGAAAGGATCATCAACTTGATGAATTTTTAGTCACCTATCACTGTGGAGACGTGATTTTAATTTTTTCGTCTCCGTTAAAGTTTGCATCTGGATAAGTCAAGGAAGTCGCTAATTATCTCTTTGTGGAGTAACAGTAGTACTTTTTTTTTTTGTTTACCATGACTTGCATTCGTGTTTGTGAGGGAAAAGTCTACAGTGCGGCATTTAGTTGTCAAATCCATCAATGCACCAGTAAACCCTAATATCACAAAGTGAGATCATTAATTTGTCATAGGCGAAACCCTGTTGTCATTTGCGAGCCCATTTATTTGTTATGGGCGGAATGCCTATTTATCGAACTGAAACATTCATGTCTAGTCAATCCAAGTCGCTATCTATGTCAAGACTTTTTTAACACAGTCATGGTGAGTTACTGTATAAAGTACGAAACCAACTGGGGTACAAAGAAAACATAAGAAATCCACTAGTTTCATTTCTTTCCTCCCATAAACATGAAAGCCTTCATGTCTCTGCTTGTCTCCATAGCACTTCCCATTGCCCTCCTTTCCACTTACACTTTTGCGGCCAACTTTGAAATTCGAAACAATTGTCCTTTCACCGTCTGGGCGGCTTCTGTCCCAGTAGGTGGCGGGAGGCAACTAACCCGCGGCCAAGTGTGGAATATCAATGTTCCTGCAGGCACAAAAGAAGCTCGAATTTGGGCAAGAACAGGTTGTTCTTTTGACGGGGCTGGTCGTGGTAGATGCCAAACTGGTGATTGCAATGGATTGCTTCAATGTAAAGGCTACGGTGTACCCCCTAACACTCTAGCTGAATATGCCTTGAACCAATTCAACAACCTTGATTCTTTCGACATATCTCTTGTCGATGGCTTCAACGTGGCAATGGAGTTCAGTCCCACTTCTGGCCAGTGCACCCGAGGCATTAGATGTACTGCAGATATTAATCGCCAATGTCCAAATCAATTAAGAGCTCCTGGGGGTTGCAACAATCCTTGCACCGTGTTCAAGACTGACCAATATTGCTGCAATTCTGGTCACTGCGGGCCAACAGACTACTCTAAGTTTTTTAAAACGAGGTGTCCAGATGCTTATAGTTATCCCAAAGATGACCCAACTAGTACATTTACTTGTCCCGGAGGAACCAATTATAGAGTGGTTTTTTGCCCTTAAAACAAACTTACTAACAATATGGCTTCTCAATAACAGAGACTCCTACAGGGAGGGCTCTTTATAAATAATCAAAGTTGTGTCAATATGTATATCTAAATATAATGATGTGCACCGGCGCAATTTGAACTAATTATTATATGAATTTCCCTTCTTTCTTTCTCTCTCTCTCTCTCTTTGGTATACATACCTATATATACAACACATGGAATCAGAAGCAAGAGTTGCTGCAGTACTCCTCATCCAGCTAGTTACCAATATTTCTTGCAAAGCGTGGATAGAAAGAAACAAAAACATCGTGAACAATTTATTTTTGTCGGGTTCAATATAATAAACAAATTCTTAGAACAGAATAAAAATTTAGTTGGGTCGAATTAATAAATGGGTAGGGCCTTTGCGCTTCAATTTCAATTCATTATAAGAAACAAAAAAGAAATAAGTTATTCTATTTTTGTATCTCAATTTTAGAATCTCTTTATTTCAATAATGCGAGTGACAAAGTAATAAATACAAAAATAAAAATCATACCCATGATAGGATTTTTTTTTTTTTAAAAGGAATGATCAATCCGTCAAAAAGAAACTGTTTTAAGACATCTCTATCTCACTTTGAAATAGGAATGAGTTCTGTGTTTTCTATAAGGTTGTAATTCTATGTTATCTAACTCGACATTTACATATAGTCCTTTAGTTTTAAACCACTTCCCCCTCTTCCCCACTTTTCCTTTTTCTTTTTTTTTTTTAAGACAAAAGAATAACTAAAATCAAATTTTAGTTTAGTTTGTATTCTAATTACTTACCATATCAACGTAGATTTGATCACGTTCAGCTCAATTTTGTCGATATTAAACACAATAAATAAGCAAACAAATACATTCTCTATAAGTTTAAACTTTTAAATATAATAGTAATTTAATATAGTATCAAGATCAAGAAACCTAACATTAAAAAGTGTCCACAGGAGCGTGTTGAACACAATAAATAAATAAATTAATTAATATTTTTTTATAAATTTAAATTTATAGATGAAATAGTAATTTAATATGACGCGCCCTAGAGTTCTATGACTCGATTGACTTTTTATTCATACATTTTATCGGTAGGGAATATGGCTTTGAGTTGAAAATTCATTTCTACGCGAAAGTGAAAAGGGAAAACCACGGGCAAGACCATAGTAATCGCACGACCACTATACACACCCAAATAGCCAAATGAATGCGTTGCTGGCCTAGAGCTTAGACCTGAATTTATTGCTCGCCTGACCAAAAATCAATTTCATTCGTCAATGTTTTGTGATTCTGAATTGGACTCAACTGAACAAAGGAATGTGACATTCTTTGTATTTTCTTAGATATCGGGCTCATTGCAATTGTTTTTCTTTATAGATGTCTTTTTTTTATAATTTTTTGAAGTGATTTCTTTTAAAAAAAATTAAAATTAAACTTTTTTTAAGAGTTATAACTTTTCTTCAGACTTAATCTCCATACTTATTACAGAAAATACATGTTTCATTAAAGAGAAAAAGTATTTCTTTAAGAGAAAAAATCGATCCAAGTACATTCATTATTTCATCAAATGTTGTACCAACTGAATTTGAATAAACCCTTTATTTAATTAAACGGACCTATGTTTTAACTTTTACCGGCAAATACACAGAAAAAGAAAGAAAAGGAAAAGGAAGAAAACAAATCTTTTTGTAAATAAGCAAGAAACTTCCATTGTTAACAAAACTTTCCATGAGCAAATGAAGCGAAAATTAGGCCAGGATGTCTAATAGAAAATAGATTCTAGCAAAATTCACAGAGCAATGGCTAATGCAATATGACAATTTTGAATCTCATTTGAGCATATTTCAACTAGAAGCCACGAATAATCTGGAAGACTTCTTTTTTTTTTCTCTTTTTCTTTTCTTACGTTCTTCATTTTGATTCTGGCTTCCTTGTTGCTTTACACACTCCTATTAATGTATATTTAATTGGGACATGAATTGTAAATATCTTTATAATATTATAATAGTGTGAGAAAAATTGATAATAATGCTTTGTTCATCGACTTAATTATCGAGATTCTTACATATAATTGAACCAAGCACCAATGAGGTTGATACTAAGCCAAACATCGACCAATTGCTACTTGAGGGCTGCAGTTTTACCTAACTGGACCTCAGTTTTCATGTAATTAAGTCATTTAAGGAATTGTCATACCGTGCCGAACAAACCCTTAATTGCTCGTCCAACTGCGTATTTGTTAGATAATATATTTGCATAAGCTTTCTATCTTTTTGTTCATCCATTATAATTAAAAAAATTAAATATTTTATTACCAGTAAATCTCTTTTTATATTAAGGTTAAATGTACAAGAATCATATTAAAATTTTTTCCCACATAAAAAAATTGAAAAATTCAAACAATTCTATAAGATTAGGGCTATTCCTTCTAACAATAATTAATTTTAGATGAAATCTCAAAATTGTTAATATGATATCAAAACTAAACCTTTAATGCCATTACATTTAACTATGTGTGGTTTAGAGCTAGATCTTTCATCCTATTATATTTAATCACATAGCACATGTGAACCATTCAATCATTTTAATATTTACCTATGTGTAACCTATAATACCGATTAATTTTATGATAGGAACTCAAAATTATCAACAAATCAAAGATCATTAAACACAAAATGAATGTCGAACTGGAAAAAAAAAAAAATCTACTGTTACTGTGAGCATGATTCTAACAACCCCATTTTGACATCTTTTCTTAAAATACTGTGAGCATGATTCTAACAATCCCATTTTGACATCTTTTTTAAAGAGTTAGTTCTACGATCGGTGGGATGTAAATCGAGGATGTCGCACGAGTGATGATCTTGTCGAGAGAGGATCAACGGTCACCAACCCGTGAAGATCCGCAATATTTCAACAGAAGATCACTACCACACGAGTTCGAACTCATATTATTAGAGTGTTTTCACGCTAATTATTTGACCACTTACCAACTCACCTATCCCAGGATATAGGTGATTTTCCCTCTCTGTTGGTTTGATAGTTTTTAAGGTGACAGCTCATCTTTCTTTCCTGTCGCACCAACCTTACATCCACTTCTGAAAAATCCATTACTACTAACCCATCCCACATTCAGTCACCTACCCTCACCACACTCCTCTGTCTCTTCAAAGCCATCCGTACACAGGCCTTGAAGAGCTTAAACCAAACCCACTTATCTTTTGCCCATCATCTCTCTCTTCTCAAGGTTTTCACTTAATTCTTCCTTTTTTGGTTCCATAATGGGTAAAGTTTACACTTTGGCTGAGGTCTCTCAGCACAAGACCCCCAAAGATTGTTGGCTCACCATTGGTGGCAAGGTAAAAAAGTTGTTTCCATGGTGTTTTTTGCTGAAATTCTAGAATTGTCTCTCTTGAAAATGGTTCTTCTGGCTGCATTTTGCTGAAATTCTAACACCCTTTTTTGATTAATCAAGAAAGCTTGGTGCTTTGCATGCCTTTTGATACCAGACCCACCAAAGATTCCATTTTTAGTGTTAATTCTTGTTGATTTTGCTCTTTTTTTTTTTTTTTTAATCTTGGACATGAAATTCTGATACTCCAGTTGTTGTGTTGTCTTGGTTAAGTGGTTTGGCTTGACTTGTGAATTGTGATGATTTAGATTTTATCTGTATGTTTATGTGATTGCAGTACCTTTGAGTAACACACATTTATGTTCTATCTTTCTGGCTTTTGAGCATGATGGAGAATGAGTTTACACCAAGGGTGATGCATGTTAAAAAGTGGTAATGCATCCTACAAGACTTGGAATTATGGTGAGAACTGACAATAGGCTGTAGGATTGGAAGAGAGTTTGATTCTCGGACTACTAAATGTTGCGAAAACTAATTGAATCTTTACATCATCACATGCTATTCGGCCTATATTGGATGCGGTGGTGCTGGAGGGTGGAGAACTGCTGCTTTTCTAATAGCTATGTGTGAGAAAGCATGAGACTTGTGTCTCTAAATTATGCAATTGTTTGGCTGCATTTCTTATGTTTACATTTCTTAGTTTCGTGCACATCGAATTATTTATGTTAGATTTTTTGCTATTATCTTGTGATTTAATATTAAGAAAGCCCTTATCTAAAGATCCATCTCCATTCAATGGTAGCACTAGGCTTGGCAAGGTGAGTTGTTACAATCCATCTTCAATGATCTGTTTTCTCCCATGAAATTGTCCCATTCTTCCTCCTTGAATAAATTGCCCTAATGTTGGCAAAACCTTTTCTGCATGCATGCTCTTTATTGATGTTTCGTCATCATCATGGAATGTTTGGTTCCCAAAACAAATTAAGCTAGTAGAGGTTGTAAAATTCATGCTAAACGTTATACAATTCCGTGGGATTGGCCCTACTAGAGGCTATATACCTGTACGATTTCTCATACTCTGGAGAATTGCATCTTCTGTTCAAGAGATCCATACAGAAGTATGTCTGAGCAATCTGAGATCTGCAAGTCCAGATGAACTATGATGAGTTCTTTTACTCGTGTTGAGCTTCACCATTTCACCTTCATTCACAGTTTCATCACACTTCATCTACACAAGTAACATCTTAAATTATAGCTATGCTATGCTGTTGGACCAGGTCTATGACGTGACAAAGTTCTTGGAAGACCATCCAGGGGGTGATGAAGTTTTGCTGTCTGCCACAGGTATGAGAATGCTATGTATAATTTGACGCGTCCGAATTCTGGTAGTTATGGCAGTTGTAGGTGTATATTAAGTTTCATCTTGCAAGAAATATTTGTTTCATGATATATACGTTTCCAAATGATGTCAGTATAAAACTAGAATGTCCATGTCCATGTAAGTTCCTGGTTTGGCTGGTGAAGATATGTTTGATACTATATCTTGAATAAAGCCTAAAATAACTGTGGCCTGATTTCTTTACTTAATAAACCTTGGAGCATTCCTTTCTCGTTTTTGTGTGTGTGTTTGTGTTGGTTGATGAACCTTATGCTTCTCCTGTGCAGGAAAGGATGCGACAGATGATTTCGAGGATATCGGCCATAGTACTAGTGCAAAAGCGACGATGGACGAGTTCTACGTGGGTGACATTGACACATCAACCATCCCAACTAAGGTTAAATACACACCTCCAACGCAGCCTCACTACAACCCTGACAAAACACCGGAGTTCCTCGTCAAGGTCCTTCAGTTCTTGCTCCCGCTATTCATTTTGGGCGTGGCGATTGGTATCCGTTTCTATACCAAATCATCCGCTTGAACTGTTCTTCACCTCCTACGTATCCTTCTTGATCTTATAGACTCTTGGTGTATTTAAATAAATTTGACAAAAAGATTTCCGTGACTACACTTCTTGTCTTTTTTTTTTTTGAGCCCATAAGCTCTTTTTTAAGCTAGGACATACCCATCTGTTTTTCTCACGTCAAGAGTTGTTATGGTTTCATTGTCTCCTCTGGACTATGAATTATTATGTGTTCACTTGGTGTGTGATCTCGAGTAGTTAGAACTAAAAAAATTATAATTTTGTCATTATTTCGTATCTATTGATCTTCTTCTATAAGGTGATAAAGTTAAGTTCTGATCTAGCTTATTGCGGGTTGAAGCCTAATAACTTGATTATATCATACAGGTGTCTTATCCATCAATTTCACGCATAATAAATTAATGCTTCTAAAAATTTTGCTACTCTATCTCTCTATAAATCCATTTAGCGTTACAGGCTTTATGGTGAGCTCCAAGTAACTCAGCTACATTTTGCAAATCTCATAAGGATCGGATATTCTGATAAAGGTTTCTTTCTTCTTTTCCCCTTTTGCATTTTTTGGGGGCCCGAATGAAGCATCCAAAAGCCCGAATATTTTAACATAATATTGTAATGTAATAAAAGAGATTAACCAGCAATAAAATGATATTTTGAATTAATAAAAAGATTCTTATATCACTTGACGACTTGAGCCCGAAAAGTTGATATTGCCTGTAAATGTAAAGGTTTCTCGGGCCCAGAAAAGTCAGCGGTTCAGCTTTCCAGATTTTATTGAACGTTTCTCAGACTGGAGAAGTGATTGGATTTCTGAGATATTATAAGGTTATATAAGAGAATTTATAAATTCTAGCACGAGTATAAATTACGAGAAGATTTAAATCTTTATGGAATATGTAGGATCTTATTCATTCGATAAACTAGCATGTACATCATCAAGACACAGTCGTATCAAAATATTCACCCCTATCTTTTTTTTTTTTTGTCCAAAAGATAATTTTGTTGAAACTATAAACAGCAAATTATAAGGAAGGTCCAAGCCCTAAACCCGTTATCATCAACAGCAGAGTGATTGGGGTTTTGCCTTTGAATTCAATGTATGAGCAATTAAAAAAAGGAAGATCGAATGTTTCTTCTTTTTCAACTTACTTATAAACAAAAATTATGGAACCCTTTAAATTTATTTTTATACTTATAAATATGTTTGATTAACTTATATACGCTTCCAAACACTCACTTAAATCCATTTCTTTATTATTTATCCAATGCCTTCCTCTCATATCCTTCTTCTATCATTTCTGAAATGATGCATTCATTAGAAGTCATCAAATTCGGTCCTATTAAATTTCATTCATTTATTTTAAAATTTACTTTAGATACTTTTCACTTGAAATAAATAAATAAAATTTAACAGAATCAAATATAACAAATCATAATTCATCCTTATTTCGAAAAATATTAAGAATGAGAAATAATGACAACATTGAAGTTCCGGATCAACATTCCCCAGTGCAATGATTCCTTGTCAAAATGTAATTGGCCACAAATACACTCAATGGTGACGTCTCTGTTTGGGGGACCAAGTATAAGATTTGAATAACCATAGGTGGTCCCCACACCCTCCCCACCCCCAAGATGAGATGTTTCCAGATACTGGGGTCCTTGGGTGGAATCATATGTGAGTCATAATCAAATAATGTATTTAATAGTTAATTATAAATTTAATAACGTAATTAAATGGTTAAATTTTATTGGTTAACAAAGAGGTGCTATTTCTTATAAAGCGTCTATTGCTTATATCACATATATCGAACTTGATCTTCTTTCTACTCTTATCATAAAAGAGAAATCAATATTCTTTATCTCTTTCATATTAAAATATTCATCAAACGACTACAATGAATCAAGATACACGTATATTCTTTTAATTGTAAAAAATATAAAATTCCAAAATCTCGAGCATTAGTGTTTATGCGTTATTATTTCGTATAATTGACAATAATTTTTACATCTTCTATTTGTGGCACCAGATGGAATTTTTCTTTTCCTATCTTGGTTGAGAGCACCATATAGAGATAAAAATGGTGGGATCCATGTGTTCAATTATTGGATTCATTTCTGCAACCAACGTTTATAATTTATTAATAACCATATGGATGTAATTGCTTTATTTGTCGATTTCATGAACCGTGCCGCTATGATTTTCAACCCTAGCTGTCCACTTTTCATGTTACAGTATCTCTGTGTTCGTTTTTTTTTTTTGTACGAATATTACTCAATTTTGATTAATCCAAAATAAATACTAAATGTATTTTTATAGCACAAAATTATATCATTAGGGTTGCATGAGACTGGAAGCTGGAAATGAGTAAACACCCCTCTTGGGCATCTTAACACAAATGGTTACCGTATTAGAGTTCTTCAATTGGCTAACATTAGTCATTTAAAATTTAAAATCTCGAGTTCTCGAAATAAATTAACCTTACAAATTCAAAATCAACTATATTTTACATTTTAAATGTATTAAAATAAAGTTATTAATCATATTATCATTTAATGTACTAACTTATAATTCACACTCGTATTTTGTATAGGATGAATAATCCACAATTTACACTCAGTATCATACGTGGTTAACATAAGACATAGCATTGCAGGTTTGACTGAGGACCATGAGATTTGGCCATTGATGCGTCTGTGGCCTTATAAGCAGCATTTTTTATTTGTGCAGAAGCCAGGAGGAACACATGGGACTTTTTTTTTATTCTTTTTCCTAAACTTAAGTGCAAATTTCCAACTCTTCACATCAACCCCTCAATTTTAGTGATTCTATAATGTTACTATCTAACAAATTAAACCACTTTCTTTTTTTTTTCTTTCACTTCAAGGGAGACGAAAAACCGACTAAAACATTTATCTAACGAGGATTGATCTTTGGACCACTTACACTAAAGATGAAGATATATCACTAGCTTATTAGGTCTTTGGTAAATTAAACCACTTCCTTTTCTTTTAATACTTTGAATTGATGTACAATGTGTTGTTATAAGTATGAAACACTGTATGAAAAATATTATTCATGCTATATGATTAACAAACATGTGGCTCTAGTTATTAAACATATATCGAGAACGAATTATCTAGTTCTTTTGCTTGTTCATAATATATATTGAATGGCCTAATGAAAAAGTAAAATCTAGTGAATACATAAATATATACCTGTTTATACATATATACATAAAGACACATGTTTCTCATTAAATTTTTTTAAGATAAATTTTGTTTGCATTGCATTTCTACCATAACCTTTGTGGTTTCTTTATTAGCTTTAATTTAGTGAAGTTTTCACTATTAGTTGTTATATCAAATTGCAAGGGGAATCCAACTCTTTTGCTTATATATTTGTAAGGAAAATCGAATTTATGGTAGGAAGAAAAGAAAACAAGGGGGCTTCAAATGGCATAACCCAAAGTAATGGGGCAAAGGAACATTAGATTAGAAAACAAGGCGCCGAACCACAAAATTACTTAACCCAACCATCCAATGACATCTATTAGTACCCCTTGTCGATTCTCATGTACACCAGTGCTTTTCCTATACGTCCATCTCAACCCCAATCATTTTCCTTTCAAGTTTCAAGCCATCTCAGAGAACTTCTAAGAGTAAAATTTGCGCAATCATCCATTTTTCGTCCAGGGTCTAATTTTCTTTGCTCCATAAAATGGGTAAGGTCTTGAACATCTATACTGTTGCCGAGGTCTCTAAGCACAACAACAGGAAAGACTGTTGGGTCATCATTGGTGGCAAGGTATGATCTTAGCTCGTGATGTTATAACTTAAAAGAGATTAATTCGGATATACCTTAGCGAGATGATCGTAATAAAATGATAAAAATGGTTCATCCCGTTGAAACGAATTATATCTGTATAGTTACTTGTAACAAGTTTACGTAGTTCTGATTACTGTTTAGCGAATCCATTGAAAATAGTATGATTATCTCGCTTGTGTTTGAGCCTTGTAATCTAATCTCAATTTTGCAGTGCTTTGTGTTACATCTTACTATACATCAACTGATCTTGAAATTGACTTCAGCAATACTACTCTATTTGAGCAGGTGTATGATGTGACAACATTTTTGGACAGCCATCCAGGTGGTGATCAAGTTTTGATAGATGCCGGAGGTCCGAGAACATTTTGGATGCATTTAACATTGTCCCCTGTATTTCATTAAGGTTTTCAAATTGGTCATATATATATATATATATATATATCAAATTTCGACGATAGAATAAGAAATTACTTAAATATAAAGGAAAAGGTAAATCATAGTTTAATTTTACAAGTTGGCGTCCAAGATTTCACTTAAAATTTTACACTAGTTGTGATGTTTGAGCTTACTAACAACTAAATTATACACATTTTTTACTCACCTCATGCATCTTGAAGTAAGAATTTGTACCGAGGATTCATCAGATGAAATCAGGTGGTCATTTGAACTTAATAACAACTAAATGGCTATACACATTTCTGACTCACCTCATGCATCATTTAAGTAAAGATTTGCACTCAAGGGTTTATTAGTTGATGGTCGGTGCTCATTTGAATTTAATAACAACTAAATGACTATACACATTTCTAACTCACCTCATGTGTTCTTGAAGTAAAGATTTGCACCCTGAAGTATTATGAGTTGATAGTCGGATAATTATTCGACCTTACTTAACAACTAAACCGTTATACACATTTCTGACTTACCTCATGCATCATTAGAGTAAAGATTTGCACCTTGGGAATTTACTAGTTAATGGTTAGGTGCTCATTTTAACTTATTTGATGACAACTAAATAACTATACTCATGCATGTTGAATGAAAGATTTGCACCCGAGGATTTATCAGTTGATGGTCGGGAACCCTATACTCCAATGTAATCATGGTATTTAATTTGTGTACAGGAACGGATGCTACGTATCAGTTCGAGGACATAAACCACAGCGGAAGTGCGAGAGCACTCATGGAGGACTTCTGCGTGGGTGAAATTGATCAGAAATCAAACGCAGCCACCAAGACCACGAACCAAACGGCTACCAAGCAACAAGGGAAATCACCAGACTTCATCATCAAGCTCCTCCAAGTTTTAGCCCCCCTCCTGTTGTTAACCGCAGCCCTTGGCGTCCGTCTCTACACCAAATCATCTGCTTAATTATTCGACAACAATAATATAATTCATGTAATATTGTGAACCTTAATAAGCTGTGTCTGCAGTCAGACAAGCCTTCTTGGTTTTTCTTTTTTCTTTTTCTTTTTCTTTTTCTTTTTTCCTCCTGTCTTGTAGTGGATTTTGCTTGGTGCGTTAATCATTGCCTTCTTGTGGTATGGGCAAGGGAAGAAAATGTGATTTTGATTAGTCGAAATGCATGGATCCCAATTTCTCGGGTCAATTTTTTTTTTTCTTCTTTTATTTTCTCTTTTAAGAAGGCAATGCCAGGGTAGATGGTATTCATCTTGAAGAGAGGAAACCCCTCTTGCATCTTCTCAAATTATCTTTCTCATGTGGTGGAGTGGCTTCTCGAAGATATATATACAATCCTAATGGCAGGGTGAGGATATGCTTGTGTCCTTGGACTTTGTTTTCCAGCTTTATTTTTATCAGTCTGGAACGAATTTAAGTCATGTGTATCATCAATTGTTTCGCATACTTTTATTTGCTGAGACAATAGTTGATTTTATTTGCAATTTAGATGCGAAATTTCTCCCTTTTTTTACGTCTTACATACTTGGCATCATCCGTCTCAAATTTGGATAAATTAAAAGAAAAAGTAAATAGCGTCCTGATTTCCTATGATTTACATAGAATCTCCTTAAATTTTAAAATAAATACATATGTACGACACATTTGAATCTAAGACATTATTAAAATAACATGACTTGTAACATGATTAGATTTATATAATCTACCTTATTTAGTAGGATTAAACTTAATTTGATATTTGTTGGTTTACTAGGTTTAGGATAAAGGGTATAGTTCTGCTACTGAGCAAAAATAGGAAGACATCATTCTGCTTGATGCAATTAAAATCTCTTGGAGTGGGTCATGATTCCTACCGAATTACATATCTTGTTGATCGTTTTCTGCGTCCCACAATTAAAATACTAATCCAAGAGCTCAAACTGAGGATGCAACTTTGAAGAATGCTTACCTCTCTACCATTCATTATAAATTCAATAGTATTGTTTTGAAATAATGACATTGAAGTCCCTTTTTCTTTCCCCTTGTTTGTGCTTCAGGGAATCGGAAGCCAAAACCGAATAAATTACAGTTCTCATGAGTGAAGTCTCACCGCTCTTATCCTTCTCAATAACAAGCAGCTAATAAGCGTTGGAGCCAGGATCTTTAAAGATGATTGGAATTGCTATAAAAATGACTAGATCCTCTTGTTTTTTATATTAAGAATTTATGCTCTGCTAAAGAGAGGGGATATAGAACAAAGTTTTTGACACCTGTTACTCCTCGTCCGTATCATCTTAATCACAATTTCCCTTTCTTTTTGTCTTTCAATTCATGCTTAGGATAATATCGAGAGGGCTTGAGAGAGGATAAAGATTACTCCTAGTGAAAATGTTTATATTATAAAACCAGGATTTGAAATTGTGAAACCAACTAAGCTGGAAAGATAAAACCAACAGCTTTTTAGCCAAACAGCTCAAAGATATTATGCAATTGGACAAGAAAAGACAAAGTTTTCTCCTCATAATCTCCAATGGATCACATATCCAGACCCTGCAATCTATAGCAGCAAGCACTTAATCATAACAAAGGCTACGATATTCTCAAAGACTAAGATCCATCTCTTGGTGTAATCGCCCTGGTTTTGTCATTTATTCACCGAATTTGTACTATAAGAAAGCACACTTGGGATAATCATTCTCCCTCCCCCTTGGCACTTTCAATCTAATTAATTACAACCCCCGAAGGAATCGACCAAAAATGGGATTTTCAGCTCGGGACAGAGCTGTGCTGAAGCTGCTTTTTCCAGGGAGACAGGTGGAGATTCATCGGCGGCCTGTAACCGCCGCAGAAATCATGAGCAAGTACCCCAGGCACTGTGTTGCGCGGCCTGATGTGTTTAAATACCCCTCGATTGTCGTCAAACCTGAAGCTGTTCTAGTTCCAGGGAAAGTTTTTCTTATTATCCCTTATAACACACTCTATGACCTGTTAAAGGCCAACGGGTACCGAAGCCAGCCTCCAGGACAACAAAACCAGTCCCCAGATGAACATACAGATCATTCTTGTCACAATTATGATCATCTTCGTTACTATGATAACAGAAACTCACCTCTAAATTCCACTGCCGGAACAACTCCAAAACATCTTGGACGTGACCGGTACCATAGGAGACAAAGTACGCACCTGAACAGGACAAGCCTGGAACTAGATTCCGACGACAACGTTTATCCTTCCTGCGTCAGACCCTCAAAGGAGATGAAGGCTAGGAACAGAAACGGTTATCGCAAACTCTATAAAAGGTCACCAGTTGATGATTCGTCTTTTGATAGTAGGCCTTCTCATTCGTGGAGCCATGGCAACAGAAGCGATGCTGCTAAAAAGTCGCACGTAGCCAGTCATGGCCATCAACACATGAGAAGTGCTGAACATGTAGAGTTAAAATCTTGTTTCAGGAAACAGGACAGTAGTCGTAAGTTGCTCAAACTTAAGGTGACTTTTGGTTCACCGGTCATCATTCCTACAAGTCCAAGAGAGTCGCGAAGTCTTGAAGACCATGCAAGATCTTACTACTTCAACGGCTATCAATCCTAGTTTCTCAACCTGTACCTTGTCTACATTGTTGCTCAACCCTTCCTACTGGTATGCCTAAAGGGTAGATTTAGTCTCTTTCCACTTTTGGATACATCGATTGTATCTTTTCTCTTAGCTAGTTGCCAACATATTTGTGAAATTGTGATTGAACAATGACATATTTCTTGTTTTGGTTGTTTCTGTAACAGCTATCTTAAAATAATAAAAACCTTGAAAATAATGTTTCAATTATGTAGCTAACTTGTAAATTAGGATCAAGTTAAGATTGCAAACATGATCTTTTGAGTGTAAACTTCCAAGAAAGTGCAATTGCAGAATAGACTTGTATAAACAACTTTCAATTTATAATGATATTCTGTAGTCTTCTTCCAAACATACAGAAAGTTCACAACTATGGAAAATCCATACTAAATGACTCATTTCTAGCTTAAGCAAGTTTATGCAAGCTCATTTACTTAGTAAGAGAACGAAAAAGGAGATGTCGTCTGATAAAACAATATTCTGCTAATCTCATTTACCTAAAAACTGTGCTTGTCGAATCTTTCTGTCAACCTGGAATCAGTTCTCTGTGATTGCTTCGAGGGAGAACTTGATCCTCTAGAAGAACCTTGGCCGAAAAGGTTGAGCTTTCCAATCTTCTTTGAGAAAGAACTCATGAAGTTGCGAGAATTAGATCTTTCCATACTCCTCTTCATACAAACATGATCTTTCTCCAGATCATTTAATCTCATCCGCATCCGGGCTAACTCAAGCTTCAAGTCTCTATTTTCTCGCCTAAGTGAGGCGTAGTTGTCCTTGGGAGACATAGCGGCACTTACAGCTCCGCTATTGATCCGCCAGGAGTTGTACATTGGCTTAGGGTCATCATCAGGATTGGAGCAGAATAAAGCATTTCGGAGCCTCAACTGCTCAAAGTAAAGCACTTGAACAATTGATTGAAGAGGAAGGCGCTCATTTTGTGCAGCGTGTGAACCGGCTTCTTGTGAGAGTTTCTGAAAATCAATCAGTTTGCAAAGTTTTTTCCTATCTAGATCTGATAAACCAGGATGTGCCTGCAATTATGAGAATAAGGTAATTGCTAAAAGACCATGAAGAGCAGCCACAGCTTGATCCTTTCTCAAACTACATTTGTAACTTATAAAACGTTCCAGAGAGTAAAATAACATCAAAATTGTCAATCTTACCTTGAGGTAGACATCAATTGCTCGATACAGTCCATCATGGACGGTACGCGCGTGTGCTGGTAAAGCTTCTGCAATGGCCATGAACTTATGGAGCTTGAGATTTGCATCAGGTGCAATTTCAGCCAGGTAATTGTCCACTAGCTTCGATACTTTGTACAAAGCACTTTGGGATGGTGATGCAGGGCTATCAGTCTCAAAAACTGAGGCATCTTCCATATCTTCATCACTATCATCCTGCTGAGAAAAATTAACCAATATTCTATGTGCTGTGTCAACATCAAATAACATATCACCGGCATGGCGGAAGGAAGGAATCAAGAGATCATCAAGAGTAGCCAGATCCAGCTGCGATCCTATCCGCCTCTCAAGGTCAAGCCTACAAGAAACCGTGCAATCAAGAACCACAGCGCTTCGCAGCAACCCGAAAAGGAAGCTCAAGGGAACAGCCAATTTCTCAACAGGCAGAAGACTAACAATTGTCTCAACCACAAGTTTTTCATGCTCATTCAAATTTGAGACAACATCAACTTTTGGCTGGCTTGATTGATTCCATAAGCTGGATTTCTTAGTTAATTCCTTCTGCGCATAATTCACAAGTGACGCTCCAATACTTTCTGGCCTGACTCCACGGCATTTCATTGCTGCTATCACTCTCTGATACAGGTCAACTCGGAGAACCGACAGATCTTCTATCCACCAATCCCCTTCACACTTCGCCTGGCGGCTCATGTGGAGCCTCCCTGAGCTACTGTATTCCAAGCGTGAGAAGCTTGAAGCGATTTGCTCCACGCAAGCTTTGGAGGCTATAGAATCAACACATCTGCCAACAATTTTCAGCTCATCTGCAAGAGGAAGTAGACTTTCACAATGTTGCAACACTTCAACGCACATTTCAAGATTCTTGCACACAATGCTGTCAAGATATTCTTCGGCCCGCGAGCCAAGATTGTTCTTTGAGAACTCCTCGGTCATTTCGAGGTAATCAGACACACAACAGAGTTGAGCAACATTTGCAGCTGTTATCTCAAAATTGATTCCGTAGCAGAATTTAGCTGCCTGCTCAAATGTCTCAGCTCCTCCTGGTAGGCTAAGCAATTCAATCCTTGATATATCAGAATCTCTGTGTTCTGCAACCAACTTCCTAATTCTCCCGCTTCGCGATACCAAAGGAAACTGCACACAACAAAAATAACTTTTAGGCTATAATTGGACATGAATTAAGTAAAACAAACTATCAATTTGTCAAACTTCACTTATAGGATTTAGCAGTAATTAAAGTAAGATAATGTGCTTATAGGTCTCAGAATGCAATTCTTCCGCTACTCTCTTTTGACATATTAAAAGGTAACTTTTAATTAATCAATCAATCTGGGTATCCTTCAATTAGGAAGCAAACAAAAAGGAAATGACTAAATCTGGACCACAGATTCATCTTGAAGCCTTAAGCACATTGCCAATGGGAAGAAACGCTAGATGCTGTTTTTAATTTCTTAAAACCGGAGAACGTAAAATATTATACAAGATTCTGAATACTCTTCATCAGCATCTAGACTAATAACAAACAACTGAAGTAGGACTAATCAGTCTGGAATTTAAACAGTCATGAAAATTTTGAGCAATGACAAAAATTCATGCAATTTTCTTTCATTTTCTGTTGAGATTATCCGAGTCATTTTGTCAGCTTCCTGGACAAACAGTAACAACCAGATCATGGATTTGCCATTTCCAGTCAAAAAAAAGTCATGCTTTTGTCCTTAGCTACTCAATGTTCTTTTTTCCTTTTTTGGAAAAGATGACTGTGTCGGCTGTGCCTGACCGGAATTCCAGCAGAGCTGGACTACCAATTGATAAAGTATAAATTAAGCAGTCACTTGAGACAAAGAACAAGGCTTCAGACTTGAGAAATGAAGAGTCTTGCCTTGTGCAGTGAAAATGTGCCGCCATCAACTTCGATTGTTATATCGCTGGGAACGTCTCGAAACACCCTGATGGACATAAATGATCAGTGACTGATACACGTCAACATGCAAAGTAAACAAAATATTGGCTGATCACATGGATGATATCCAACGTTGAAATGAATGTTGCAGTTAGTTGTCACTAGCGCAACCATGAGAACAACATAATTTTCCACGAATGCAAAAACACTTTATGTCTGAAGCCATGAGTTGGAGAAGCAAAAAACAAACCATTCACTGCATCGTTGTCTCGATAATTTCTGCTGCTGCTGCTGCTGAAGGTGGTGATGCTTATCCATGGCCAGAGAGTGAAAAAAACACACCAAAAAAGAAAAAGATGAAACACACACACACACAAAAAAAAGAAGGTAGCTTCACAAAAGAGAAAACAATAACGTGGGGTTAGAAAAAGCAGGCAGAGTGAGCAAACTGCAAAGAGACAGAAACCAAGTAGAAGATGTTGCTGTTAGATGATGTCTTGGCCATTTTGTCAATCATTTTCTCTTTTTTTTTTGGTTCAAATCATTGTTTGCAATTGTCCAAAGCATACTGCCTGTTTTGTGGGTCATGTCGTCAAGATTTCATTACTTTCATTTCTTTTCGTATAATTTAAGCCGTGAAAACGAGTCTGAGTCTTGGAAATAGTTTCTTGTAAAGTGAAAAATAAAATCATATGTAATAAATCTTAAAGTGAGTTCGATTTTAAAACATGACATAGCAGATAAAGGGGCTTGAAGAAAGGAGGAGATTTTGTAACTCTGTTTGCATTCATGAAAAGAAAGCCAAGGGAAGAGCAGAGCAGCACACTATCTAAAGTAAAGGGAAAGGCAAAGGTAAAAAATGGGAAGAAAAATTGTGGGGGCCGTTGCTGGATTTCGACACCCGTTGGTCCTCTCCCTGGCAGGGCTGCCACTCATGTACATCCCTGTTTAACATCCCACCTAGTCATGAGATCTCTGGTCAGGTAGAAAAGGGGTTCACCTCTGGTTAACCCTTTTAAAAAAAAATGGGAAGAAAAAGAAGAAAAGTTGTCATTCTGTTGACTTATTTTACGATCGTGTTTCCTAGACTAATCATTAGTACAAAAATGTTTTTCAACCCCCTTGGTTTTTCGCATTTTAAGGTATCTGCCTATCGTGTATTTTTGTTCTTCTTGTGGATCGGTTAAAAAAAGAGAATAAGAAATTGTTTGTCATTTTGTTGAGTCGTGAAAAGCGTTTTCCTCTTATTACATGACAAATTACAAGTTTTAGTTGAGTAGATTTTAGGTTACTTTCGATTTTTAACACATTATTAGAGTCTCAATCCTCCGCGTGTAACCATGCATCTAATTATTGCACTTTGTCACCATGGATTTTTTTTTATTCTTGTCCAATTATACGTAAACGGTACTAAAATATATACTCATTCCATATAGTATTATTTTATACAAGAAAATTTTAATTGGTAGAATCTGACTACCAGACATCCAAAGAACCTGGCTGCTGAACATCCGAGAACCATCAAATGAATTAGGATACTCAATCTAATATAAGATACAAAAATTGAGTTTGATTCCTGAATCATGTCCTAAAAAATTATATCCACAAGAGACATATACTTTCAAGAGAACAGATTGGTGGTTAAAATTATTAAGTTTGGTGGTTAAAACACGGATTTTTTATTTTTTTGACCCAATTTTTAATATACTGGGCAAAAATGACCTACTTTTAGATTGGATTTCAAAAATGACCCAATCTCATTCTGGGAATGCGTCGAGTGCGTTCCCAGAAGGAGATCGCTTTCCGGGAACGCGGTCGAGTTCCCAGAATGCGACCGCATTCCCAGAACGCAGCTGGTGTTTTTGCAACTTTTTTTTTTAACATACCTTATTTTTTTATTATGTATTTATGTGACGGTATTATACTTTTCCCTTATGCAGTTATTTATGATCCGTGAATGCTTTTATTTCAGCATTATGGACATTATTTTAAGCTGGAGGCCGGTGCATTCGAAACAAGATGGATTGCTAAAACCAAGGTAGACGACGAAGGTTTACAGCATGCGGTCAACAAGGCCACACTGCTCCAACTTACCCCAATAATCAAAATGCGTAACGTATAGTTGTGATCTTGTAATGTTGTTATGTAATGTGTATTAGTTGTAATCTTGAATGTTGTTATGTAATATATATTAATTGTAATCTAAGTAATTCTATTTAGTTGTAATCTTATTTTGTTTACTTAGTTGTAATTTTGTAATGTTTTGTTTACAATTACAGCATACTGTTCACTTGAACAAAAAGAATTAAGTGTATAGTATCAAATTGATAATTTAGTGTCCATAATGCTGAAATAAAAGCATCTACGGATCATAAATAATTGTATAAGGGAAAAACGTAATACCGTCACATAAATAAGTAATGAAAAAACAAGGTATGTTAAAAAAAAAGTTACAAAAACACCAGCTGCGCTCCCGAAATCAGATTGGGTCATTTTTTAAATTCAATTTAAAAATAGGTAATTTTTGTGCAATATATTAAAAATTGGATTAAAAAATTTAAAAAACCCGTTAAAACACTACAGAGAACCGGGACCTCTGTAAGCGTACCCCTGGATCTGGCCGACAGGGATCATCTTGACTACAAGACATAACAAGGCACAATCTCCGAGCTTTGGTAGGGCAAGAGTATTGAAACCAGTTGTATTTAATGATCATTTATGTTGGTGATATTAAATCAATTAAAATATACATATTTTTCTATTGAGTCGAAATTCATTATTAGATATTCGTGTTACTATAATCTCATTTATTTACTAAGTTACGTGTTGTATAAGCAAATAAAGGGAGAGCATAGATTGCGTAAATGGAGCCGAAAAGTAAAGAAAAGGTTAAAATTTTCACATTAGAGGGGGGAAGAAAACAAAGAAATTTTCAAAAAGAGAAAAAAGCAGGATCAATTAATCAAAGTTGGGGGTGATCTATAAAGGTTTGGCCAACTTTTTTTTTAGGTGGGATGTTAAAGGATGTGCATGAGGTGAACCCTTTGAGAGGACCAGCGGGTAGGTGGGATGTTAAGCGAGGAATGTGCATGAGTGGCGGCCGCCAAAGAAGAGACCAACGGGTAGGTGGGATTTAAATCCGAGGAATGTCACAATATTTGAGTACTGCCATCACAATTTCGAGCGCGTTGTCGGAGTGTCTCCACTCCAGCCACCTGACCACTTATCAACTCACCTATGTCCCTGGGGCAGGTTTGGCCAACTTTTGATAATATATTAGGATTGTCCACCCACCAATATTGGGTGACAATGGATCATATTCTACAATGGGGTCCACGTGCCACACTCTCATTATTATCAAGGTTAATAAATGATTCCATTTCATATCATATCTTCATACCACTACTGTCCCTTTCGTGCCATAAAGAACAAAAAACAGAATTTAATTCTCATACTCGAGTCAAACTCCGCGGTCAATAAAATGCATGAAGGAATCAGAATAAGAATTTAGACGAATTGAATAGTGGAGCGTTTAGAGCGTCACCAGAATTTTGGGTATAAATTGGAAAGTTAAATTTTATGAGGTTGGTCCCGCTAGATATTGTGCCTAATTAATCATGGTTATGTCTTTACTAAACGATTATTTTATCTAGAAGTTTAAGTGATTTAAGAGAAGTTTGTTATATTTAATTAATTAGTATTGAACATGTAAGAAGTGATTTTTCAAAGTTATTGGGTGTACAGGTCGATTAATAAGTGAAGTGAGCACACTGATTCTCCCAATTGAAGGGACCAATCGACCGGGAAATTTGCTGAGCACACTGGTTTTACGGGTTGATAGAACTGGTCGACTGGTAAGACAGAAAATGACCACTGATATTTGTTTGAACTAATTTTTTCAGTTAATCTTTCTACAGGTATATTTTGTTTGAACCACATTCAAAATAGTCTATATATAGACAATGTTGGAAGCTTCGAAATGCATTAAAAAAACAATCATCACCAATCCCACTTTGCCTACAAACATTCATATTAAACTTTAAGTTCATTTTACTGCAGGAAAAAAAAAAAAAACTCATTTGTTATCTTCTACTGAATGCTAGTGATTTTATTCGATAGTGCAAATTAATTTAGATTATTGGTTTCATTGTATCCTAAAGTATATTTGCACAAACCCCTTTATAAATCAGATTGGTGAAGGTAAATAATCCTTAAGAAAATTGACATTTTGCAGCATACCTTGAAGCAATTTTGTAGAGTTTTTCCCATAGTGTAATTCCAACGGAACATGCTCTAACTTGCAGGCAAGTTATGTTTTGAGCCTTACACGTAAACAATTTTGTTATTTCTAAATAGGTAACAACATGACTTGAACTCATGACTTGAATTCTGATATTGTATTAAGTGACATTAAAAATATTCATGTGCAGTGCTTGGAATATATCTTGCTTGTGTGTGAGACTCGGTGTGAGAAATCATGTTGAACACAACGATTGAATTATGAACATATCAAATTTTTTATTGCAAACTTAAAATTTTTAAAATATGGTCATTAGAATGACTTTAAAATCCAATGCTACTTATTTAAAAAAATTAAATTTGTACAAGATATTTCAAACCCAATAAGTGACTATACAACCCTTCAAAGAGGACTTCCTGTTCACAAAGAGGGGGGGGGGGTGGAATAAGATGAAGGGAAGGAAAAAAAAAGGTTTTCGACATGCTAGCTGGGTACAAGCTCAAACTCATTTTCATTGGCAAACATGCCAAAAAATGGATTGACCCACATCTCTTATTGACTTGTTTCTTGGGGCATTATAATCGATCACAAAATTAATAATGCACTTGCAGGTGTACCTTAGTTGTAGCTTATTGGTAATGCCAAATATCTGAGTTATTTTCGTTTTGGTTGATGAGATGTCCTCTGCACTTGTGATATAGATGTTATCTTTATTTTGTACACAAAATGCTCCGGACATATAACATTCCCCTCATAAACACATTGGACAACTTGAGTTCTCTTAATTATCATAATATGAGCTATCTATGTATTTCAATTATTGTTGTTCCTTTCAGCTGTAGCTATCACATGGTATATATAAGAGATAGGTACCCTAATTTGCCACGAGATTTGGATCACGTGTGACATTAAAATATTTCCAGAGAGACTTACTAACGTTTAAATTATTTTTACCAAAATTATATCTTTATTTCGTACTACTATGTAGAAATCAAAATCCAATTTACATTTCTTGCTAATCGCATTTTGGCCGTGATTTTGCAATTTGCCAATCATTTAGTTACATGAATGGTTTGAAGGAACACAAAAAGTACTGATAGAGAGTGCAATCACAATACTACCCTTGGAAAAAAAAATAAAGAAAAAAGGCTACTGGTAAGTGGCTGGAGATACCGTGAAAATAATACTAGTATTATATGACATATATATACACACATATATATAAATATATAACACTTCGTACTAATTACTAAGCAAATTTATGTTATATGAACGTACTATGAATATTGATGATATCAACTATGTACATTTCAATATGATACTAGGTCGGTATATAGCAATTAAACAACATATTCGGATGTGATATGGCAAATAAATTTGGTCAAAACTTAAATGCAAAGCTGAGAAAATGTAACAACCAGGTTTCTGAGCTGGGTCATCTCATATCATATATCCTTTTGGAGTTTGTTTTGTGCTTGTTGGGGAAAAACATGCAAACACGAAGAATACGAGAAAAAATAACGGACACAAGAAATTACGTGGTTCGGCTTTGAAGCCTACGTCCACGGGCAGCAGAGAATAATTCTATTACTGATCACGAATGCTACAAGGCTCTCCCTTTGGTTTCTCTCTCACACCTAACATAATGAGTATTGCTACATATTTATAGTGCAAAGGTTTCCTAAACCTATTAAGCAGAAAAGGCAACTAATTAATTATGTACTACAAAAGGTAACAAGCGAATAAGATAATATGCAAACAAAGAAATCTGCTATTCTTGTTGCCCAAGAATACGGTCCACATTCAACAAATCTCCACCTTGGCACGTATTCGCTCCAATCAATACACCATCATCCTCGCACCAATCGCTTCTAAGAGCTCAATGCTCCGCACCGCAAATAGCAACCAAGTCCAAGCAATGCTTAAACTTGCTGACTGGAACCACCTTAGTCATCATATCTGCTGGATTCTCATGGGTAGATATCTTTTGCACCGATATGATTCCTTGTGATACAACATCTCTGATAAAATGATATCTGAAGTCAATGTGTTTAGTCCTCTCATGATACATCTGATTCTTCGTTAGATGGATTGCACTCTGGCTATCACAAAAGACTGTACTTGTATCTTCTTTGCGATCCAAGATCACGAACCAGGCCTTGTAACCACATGGCCTCCTTCACAGCTTTTGCAATTGCCATGTACTCCATTTCAGTAGTCGACAATGTCACAGTAGACTGTAATGTCGCTTTCCAACTGATAGCACATCTATAGAGAGTAAACACGTAACCCGTCAGAGATCTTCTTTTATCAAGGTCACCCGCAAAGTTTGAATCACAATAACCCACCAACCTCGCGCAATCTCCAGTCATCTTGCTAAATAGCAATCCTATATTCGCAGTGCCACGCAAATATCTCATTATCCATTTCACCGCTTCTCAGTGTGTTTTCCCAGGTAATGCTATATACCTGCTCACCACACTAACTGCATGTGAAATATCAGGACGAGTGCACACCATAGCATACATCAAGCTACCAATAGCACTCGAGTATGGAACATGAGACATATGATCCACCTCTTCCTTGGTTTTAGGTGACAAATCTGCAGACAATTTGAAATGAGCAGCAAGCGGCACACTCACAGGCTTTGCTTTCAGCATCCCGAAATGCTCTAGCACTTTCTCCATATAACTCTGTTGAGACAAGAACAGCTTCCCAGCGTTTCTATATCTGTGAATCTCTATGCCAAGAATCTTCTTCGCTGCTCCAAGATCCTTCATCTCAAACTCATCACCTAGCTGCTTCTTTAATTCGTCGATTACAGACATGCTTTTAGCAGCAATAAGCATATCATCGACATACAACAACAAGTACACAAACGAACCATCTGGAAGCCTTTTGAGATACACACAGCTGTCATAGGCACTCATTGTGTATCCAGCATCTACCATGAATGTGTCAAATCTCTTATACCATTGCCGAGGTGACTGCTTCAACCTATACAAGGACTTCTTTAGTTTGTAAACATGGTTCTCCTTACCAGGAACTATATACCCCTCCGGTTGACTCATGTAAATTTTCTCTTCAAGATCACCATGCAAAAACTCATTTTTCACATCTAGCTGCTCAAGCTCTAAGTCATGAAGAGCAACCAAAGCAAGTAAAACCCTGATGGAACTATGCTTCACAACCGGAGAGAACACTTTGTTGAAGTCAACACCCTCCCTTTGTGTATAGCCTTTTGCCACTAACCGTGCCTTGTATCGAGGACCGTCAACTCCTGGAGTACCTTCTTTTTTCTTGTAAACCCATTTGCAACCGACAACTCGCTGTCCCTTAGGCAAATCAACAAGCTCCCACGTTTGATTCTTATGAAGAGACTTAATCTCCTCACTCATGGCACCCACCCACTGAGCAGAATCTTTCCCAGATATGGCCTCTTTGTATGAATTCGGCTCATGTCCTTCAATTGTTTTGGCAACAGTCAAAGCATAAACAACAAGATCAGCGTATCCGTACCTTTGAGACTCTCTAATCTGTCTCCTTTCTCGCCCAATGGCAATGTTGTACTTCTGTTGTTCAGGCACATTTTGATCATGTACCTCAGTTGGTTGAGTCGGCTGAATTTGACTGCTACTATTGCTAGATGGAACATTTGGAACATCAGCAAATACCTCCACTTGCTCTTTGACACCGTAGTCTAAACCAACTACCGCTTTCTCCTTTTCTTGGTCTAATAAAGCAGACTCATTGAATATGACATCCCTGCTGATGAAGAAACCTGGAGACTTTGGAACTGTGCACCACAACCTGTAACCTTTCCTCTCGGACGCATAGCCTAGAAATATGCATTTCTTTGCCCTCGGCTCTAACTTGCCATCCTTCACGTGAGCGTATGCAGGGCAACCGAACACCCTCAATCAAGAGTAGTCGCAGCTTACTGCACCATAACTCAAAAGGAGTTTTCAATTCAATAGCTTTGGATGGAGACCTATTCACCAAGTAGCATGCCGTATTGACGGCTTCAGCCCAAAAGTCTTGACTCAAACCAGATTGGGAAAGCATACAATGAGCTCTCTCTACCAGAGTTCTATTCATGCGTTCTGCAACTCCATTCTGTTGTGGTGTCCTTACACATGTGCGGTGTCTCACAATGCCATGTTTCCTGCAGAACTCATCAAACTCTTTATTGCAATATTCCAACCCATTGTCAATCCTAAGACGCTTAATTTGTTTACCAGTCTGCTTGTCAATCAACGTCTTCCACTCGACAAATGTTGGAAACGCCTCATCTTTAGTTTTCAAGAAGTATACCCATACCATCCGAGAGTATGCATCGATGAAAGTGATGTAATACCTGGCACCTTTCTTGGAAGGAACTTTATTAGGACCCCAAAGATCAGAATGAATATAATCAAGTGTACCTTTGGTGTTCTCCTGCCCCTTGCTGAACTTCACCCTGGTTTGCTTTCCAAAGACACAATGCTCGCAGAATTCAAGCTTTCCAGTTCTTTGTCCACAAAGCAAATCCCTCTTACTCAGCTCGGTCAGTCCCATCTCGCTCATATGGCCCAACCTTTTGTGCCACAATTGCGTAGTGTCATTATCACTCTCCTCGGATCTGACAACTACAACACCTATAACTGTACTACCTTGAAGGACATATAGGCCGCCAGTCAAGTTCCCTTTCAAGAGCACAATTGCACCTCTGGTCACCTTTAAGACACCATTCTCACTTCGGAATTTGTATCCATGAGAATCCAAACGCCCAAGAGAAATCAAGTTTTTCTTCAGCTCCGGTACATGCCAACACTCGAGAGATCTTGTAATACCATCAAACATCTTGATATTTACGATGCCCATTCCCTCCACCTTCAACGAAAGATCATTGCCTAAAAAGACTTTCCCTTCTCTTTTGGAATAAGAAGAGAACCAGTCGCGCCTAAGACACATATAGAACGTTGCACCAGTATCAAGAATCCATTGATTATGCCACTGTGATCCACTCACAGTCAAAACTTCCCCGGTACTACTCGAGTTATCTCCATCATCACAAGACTCTCCACCACATTAGCTGAATTCTCTACCTTTTTCTTTTCCTTTTTCAGTTTTGGACATTCTTTCTTAATATGATCCTTTTCACCACACTCAAAACAACGTAGCTTCTTTGCTCTTGATTCTGACCTTGACTTTCTACCCGAAGATCCCCCTGTATTCTCCGATCTCCCTCTACTCACTAAACCTTCCCCATGAACTTCTTCCCTATGTCCCGAAATATGTGTTTGAAGATCCTTCGATTTTAATGAAGTAATCACATCTTCAAAGGTAATTTTATCCCTCCCGTACAACATAGTGTCCACAAAGTTCATATATGAAGGCGGCAAGGAGCATAATACGATCATAGCTTGATCTTTGTCATCAATTTTAACACCCACATCCTTCAAAGCAATAAAACAAGAGGTAAACTCATCAAGGTGTTGTTTTAGTGACGTACCTTCTTTCATTCTAAGATGATACAATCGCTTCTTCAAGTAGAGGCGATTGGTGAGAGATTTAGATGCATACAATTCCACCAAAGTATTCCAAGCCTCAACTGCTGTCGTCTTCTCAGCAATCTCCAGCAATACTTTATTTGTCATGGACATATGTATTGCACTCAAGGCTTTCGCTTCGAGTTCTTCTCTCACTGCTGGTTCCGTCTTTTCCGGGATCACTTCTTCAATGACTTTCCAAAGTCCTTGCATTGTCATAAATGCCTTGAATCTGATCCTCCAAAGACTGAAACTCATTCTCCCGTCAAACTTCTCGATTTCAAACTTTTCACCTGTGGAAGACATCTTTGTTTGCACAAAACTCACACTTCGGGATGGAATTTGGCTCAATGGATCGCAAAAACGGATTTAGCACGTCGAGAAACCTTAGGAACACCCCTGGTCAACTTTGGTCAACACCGGTCAAAGTCAAACTTGTTGGTCAAAGTCAACACCGTCCCTAAATTCGTACTTCGGAGTAGAATCTAGAAAAATAAAGCCCAAAACAGACTCTGCACGTCAAAAAACGTGGGGTAAGGCTTTGGTCAAACTTGGTCAACCCTTGGTCAATGGTCAACGGTCAAAGTCAACTCCGGTCAACGCAGTCAAACAGGTCAACTGGTCTCTTTTTTTTTTTTTTGTTTCAGAACTAAATCTAAGCCCAAATAAAAAATTAATTAACCCAATACCTAAGACCTAGCTAAAATTGGACAAGGCCACTACCCAGGCCCAATCCAAATAAACCCAAAGATCCAAAGCCTACAAACCCTAAACCTGATTTACAAACTTGAACCAATTTCCAAAAAATAATACCTGAATACCAAAAACTAACCTCAAAAGTACGCGAACTCTATCTTCTTCGCTTGTTCTTCAAATCCAAACATGAACCACGACCCATCGACGCAAGCTTCCACTCCAGCCACCAACGCTCAACATAGACAGCACCGGAGCACTCCTCGCCGAACAAAGACCTTTGTTTAGTTAGGCACCGTTTGGTTTTGAGAAATTTTGGTTTCACAGTGAGTTTTGATTTTTCCTTTTTCCCTCAAGCAGCGAATTAATACCTAAGCTCTGATACTAGTTTGTTGGGGAAAAACATGCAAACACGAAGAATACGAGAAAAAATAACGGACACAAGAAATTACGTGATTCGGCTTTGAAGCCTACGTCCACGGGCAGCAGAGAATAATTCTATTACTGATCACGAATGCTACAAGGCTCTCCCTTTGGTTTCTCTCTCACACCTAACATAATGAGTATTGCCACATATTTATAGTGCAAAGGTTTCCTAAACCTATTAAACAGAAAAGGCAACTACTTAATTATGTACTACAAAAGGTAACAAGCGAATAAGGTAATATGCTAACAAGGAAATCTGCTATTCTTGTTGCCCAAGAATACGGGCCACATTCAACAGTGCTCTTCTAATATTAAGTAACTTTTGTCACGCCTTTTTCGATCCCCTTCACTCTTCTTTGCATAATAAAATTTTACGTATTAAATGTGAAATTTTTTGTTCATATAGTAATTTTTTAAATGTAGCTTTCTATAACAGTGCCATTCGACAAATTCCGTTGATTCTTTTCTTCTCTAACACTAAATCTCTTATATTCATGTAAGATGTGCTAAATGAATTATAAGATTAGAGAAATTTTTTTCTATTTTGAACTAGGATATCCTCCATTTACAACGGAGTTGAGCTTTTTTTTTTTTTTTTTCTTTTGTCTTGAAATAGGGTATTCCAAGTTATAATAGATTTAAAACTAATCCCTATTGGATCAAGAATAGTGAAAGAAAAACTTTTTCAATAAGTGTACTTCTTAGTTTGAAGCTTTATTCTCCTTCTTACTAAATAATAAAGTTATTACTATCTCAACTAATAATTTATTGGTAAGAACTAAGGAACTTATAACTTATAAGTGGTTCTCCTCGATAGATGGCAAACGGGGGAGGGGGGAGATGTCTCAATCAGTCAATTGCACGCGAATGACTGTTAGAGCTCGACGCCAAAAACAACGCACCCAATGTTAACACGCCTGTGTTTAGGGGGCTTTTCAATTAGTGTACTTATAGAAAATTAAACCTTTTTCCACTCTCTTTCCTCAAAGTTACTCCATTACGGTATGTATAGTGGGCTCTTCGTGGAGCCATGCAAATAATCTCCTTCACCAACTTCAACTATATATGTCCTTCGTGTTCATTTTCTAGAATGTTTTAACTCTATGGTGCAGCAAACGCATGCTGGAGCATTATGATTATGAGTAAGCAAAGCTTCTCACAAGAAGTGGTTGATTGTGGAATGATCAATGATGATGCTATGCTTGAAAATTCATTCGAGTCAATGGATGTTATAGCCTTATAGTGTCATATCAATATCCTTCAAGCTATCTAGGCAGTTATAGTGAGTGGCTTATTGATGTTTACCTCAATCAATATAATTTTTTTAAATACATTCGACGATAAGGTGATTTTTAAATGAAAGTGATTTTATAAAAAGCATGATTTGTCGATTTCATTTGATATCAAGCAAAATAATAGGTCCTAAATAAATGATACTACTACTGAGCTATACCCTTTTAATAAAATATCTTGCCTTTAACTTGATCGGAACATTGTTTTCTTCCATGGTTTGTCTCTTCTCTATAGCACAAGAGGCCAGAAACTTTGATGCTTGTACGGGTTTTTCTTCAAGTGTGCTGCGTTATGCACTGGACAGGTAGCAGCAATCATGCGACTTATATTACAATATTACATGATGGATTGTTCTCTAGACTTTTTGCATAATCAGAGAAAATATGTCCGGATATGCCTTTTAAGCTACGTGACTAATGAATTCTCTCTTGGACAAAGCTTAATTTGAAAAGATTGCTTTCTAGAAAAGCAACTTTTAACACACTATTATGTATACTAATGATTTATTATTAAAGTAAAAACTCGTGCGTTGTACGAAATATTATTAGAAAATTTTTCTTTAAAGTGGGCTGCCGTTAATTATTTTTGGTTTTATAAAATAGGCTAAATATCTGGTTAACAAGTTGGGCTTTGTGATCATATTGGCTTTAGGCCACCTCATAAATTCATACGATTTTTTTGTGCGTAGGCCGATATACTCTGATAAATCCTTTTATGGGTAGAACTGTCAGAATTTATTAGAAATAGGACTAGGTTCCCTGTCCTACTCTTAACATAATAGTTGTTCCCATAAGCATCTGTTAATATTGAGTAGAACAGGGAGAGGAAGATCTAAGCTTAGACTAGGTAACAGTTATTTCTTTAACAATAATTCTTTAACAATAATGGCTCAAACAGGTATGTGCTTCCGCTATCAATTATGTATTTGAATTTTATATTGTAAATTCATGTATACGATCTTATATTGCGCTTACATGTAGTATCAGAGCCACATATACATAGATTTACATGTATTTTTTTTAAGAAAAATTGAAATGCTTGTTTAAGCATATAAATTACAAAAGTTGTTGATGATTGTTTATATTATTATTAAATTTTATTTCATAAAATTGATTGAGTGCTTTCGTAGAACTCTCCTTGGTCGTTCTTGATGTATTTTATGATCTATTTTAATTTTTGAGTTTTTCCTCTGAATTATTCAGAGAAAGCCAATCGCCACTCACATCAAGAAAATAGCCATTTTTTAAAATAAAAAAAGGGAATATTCATGATTTGATTTGTATTTTTGAAGACCTATGTTTTGATCCTGTGTTTCAAATTTTTGCGCTTTTTTTGCTTTTTAATAAAATAAATAAAAAATTTATTTGCATAATCCAGCAAAGAATTCAACTTTTTCTGGTGAAATTGATGTTGAATTTGAATTTCTAGGTGAAAAAGACTAGGATTAGATTATTTCATTACAAAAATTAAATTAGATTCGAGATTTTTATGACATGGGTTTCATTTTGGGTCTAAACATACTCTGTATTGGCCCAGTTTAGAGGTAAAAAGGCCATGTTTGGTAAATAAGACTTTAGGTTGATTAAACTTTACAATTAATAAGCATAGCCAAATAGCATCTTATTTTAAATTGGTAAGAGGTGTGTTTGGCAAATAGTTCTTTTGGAATACTTAGGCTTTTGTTATATATAAGCGCGACCAAACAAGGCCCTTGTGTTTAAGCTCGAAAGGGCTGCGTTTGGCAAAACTTAATTTCTTTAACTTTTGGGTCTTTGGATTATTTGCATAACCAAACAGAACCCTTATTTTTAAGTTGGGAAAGTCTTGTTTAGCTAAAGGTTTTTCTTACCAAAGACATAGCATTGTATATTTTATATTTACCAAACAATGCCTTTGCTAATATGAAATTTGAGAGGGAAAAAAAAACCATTATGGCCGAGTTTTTTTTTTTCTTTTGGTCATCCATTATTATATAAATAAATATATGTACATATGATATATTTTGTTATGCCCTAAGATGCGTCATTAATGGTGACATGTTCTTGCAATGGATATTTATAATTATTGCTTATGTCTTATTCCTTTTAGAGTATTAAATTAATTAATATATCATTAATTGATTTACTATAACGAGTCTTTAGGGCACTTTTAAGTCCAAGTGCCATCATCTATTTGCTTTTGCAAATGTAATAGAATTCTATTGCTAAGCAAGTTGCCATTGGATCAAGTTAATATTTGGTTTTGGCACCAGTAACAATTGTTTTAGCTTTGTTATAAAAATAAATTTAATTAAACATTGAAATTTTATGGTTTTCGCTATGGCAATTTCTGTGTTTTATAAATAAAGATTTGATCGAGAAGTTTTCTTTAGTCCTCTGAATTTAATGAAAATATTTATTTTCTTTATTCAATTTGAAATTTTATATATCTCCTATTGCTAGATTATTCATATATGCTCTTGAAATTTATTGAAGAATGCAATTTTAAATTGATTACTGAGACATGTTATATTGAATTGCTTCATATTGTGTGGTCAATCGCATACATAGCATTTTGTGATTAAAGTTAAGCATTAATTTTTTCCAATGAGTTGACGGCATAGATTTAAGTTGGCAAATTCACCAAAGTGATTTGCTCAATTAAATCTATGGCTTTTCTCGTTTTGTTTGGGAAACTACCATGGTAAAATACGCAATATTCTCCCGAAGGAGATCATTATATGGCTTTAACCCAGTAGCATAAACATAAAGTATAGACCAAGATTACAATGCTGTTAGGGAGTTCAATTGCCCAAAAGTGGTTGACTTTTCTTTCAATGAGGTGATCTTATATGTGTTACTTTATATTAAAAGAGTACATATTTACATGTTGAATTATTTGCCCAAAGGTAGATATGACAACGATATGCTTGGACTCTTTTGTTTATAATGCTTATTCTTGTAATATAGTATGTATGCATAATGTTTATTGATATTGCATTCTTTTCTTGGATTGTTTCATTTACTTTGAACCATTATTACTTAGATGTCTTGAATAGATAAAACCATTATGAAATGAAAGCAAATATTAGGTTTTATCTGAGTATAGTCAATACTGACTTGACATTACATTTGATGCACATGTCGCTTTGGTTAATAAAAATGGTGATAAATAAAGGGTAATATAATTGGCAATAGGAAAGATCTAACTGTCTTGCTTAATAATTATGAAGAGACCATAACTTAGTATTTAGTGAATGGCTTGTCTTAAACTAAGAATGTAAAAGAACTCTTAATAACTATATAAGAGAAATACTAAGGAATCTTGGAATATCGATGACAAAAAAATTACCCATTATGTTATTGACGAAAACAAAATTAAGGGTAGAAACCCAAAGGTTGTATATTTTGTTTTCAACTTAGGCCCTATTCTTATAACGTTAGTACTTCGAATTCTAAGGGTCATGTTCCTAAGAGAGGTCATAGTTTTAAAAAGGGTAGTAAAAGTCAGATCTAGATCGTAGATTAAAATCACAATGTAAGAGGTCCTAAATTTGCTATTAGTAAGTTTGATAAGAACTCTTACTTTTGTAAGGTTATAAAAGAGCTCATTGTACAAGTTCAATTTTGGTCAAATAAAGAGAAAATAGATAAGGGGCAAGTGGATTAAAGTCTTACATTGGGACTGTTAGTCTGTACTTAAAAATTAGTTTTAAACTTATTTTAGAAAATGTTTTAGATGGAACTTGATTCCTATTTCTTTTTTTAGACAAGATTGGTTATTATTTTCACTTTAGAAATGACCAAGTACAATTTTTTTTCCATTCCAAAATTGTTGGTGAATGTGTTTTATCAAATGGTTTATACCAATTGTGCTTATTCCTAGGAAGTTCTCGTGACTCGTTTCATATAAAAAATTTTGCTTATAAAAGGAGTTTAATTATAAGAAATTTTTCCTTTGCTATGGCATAAAAGGTTAGGTCATATTTCTAGGGAAAGAGTTGAAAGACTCATTAACAGTGAGATTTTACCTTCTCTAAATTTTTGATGATCTTGAAACTTATATTGGGTACATAAGGGGTAAGTGCACTAAAGTTAAAAGAAATATGTTACCTGCAGTTTTGCCTTTTATAAATGATAAACATAGATACTACAGGACCTTATTCAGTTATATGGTGTGGTAATAAATATTTTGTTACATTCATTGATTTTTTTTTTCTCATTATAGATACCTCTATCTAATTAAAGAGAAATCTGAAGCTATTGAGAAATTTAAAATTCTTAAAGACAAAGGTAGAAAAACAACTAGAGAAGGTTATCAAAATTGTTAGATCCGACAGAAAAGGAGAAAGTTATCAAAATTGTTGGATCTGACAGAAGAGGTGAGTACTGTGGTAGGCTTGGATCTCCGGACAACATATAGGGTCATTTACCAAGTACTCATAGAATTATGGGATTGTTGGCCAATATACTATGTCTAGTATCCCTGAGTAAAATGGTGTGATCAAAAGGTGAAAATACACCTTTACGGATATGATAAGAAGCATGATAAGTGTTACTAACCTACTAGAGTACCTTTGCAATAAAGCCATTAAAATTTTGTTGTTAAATACTTAACCATGTTCCCAACAAGTTTGTCCTTAAGACTCATTTTTTGAATTTTGGTTAAGGAGAAAACCCAGTTTGACCGATTTTCGAGTTGGGGTTGTCTTGCTTAGGTAAAGATTTTCAATTAAGAAACCACTGACCCTAAGACTATTCGTTATTTCATTGGGTATTTGACTCATTTTTAATGATATAAGTTTTACTCTCCTATATGTGTTTCTATGATTGCCAAATCTGAAATGCCCAAATTCTTATAATTGGATGTTGATAATGTTGTATGTCCTCAACCTACTACTGAGAATAATGATAGAGAAATTGTCTCATTTCCACTACTGATAAGTAGTCAAACTGGTACTCTACGCATATTGAGAGACAAGATATTAGTGGATACCCTATAATAGATGATGATGTTATAGCTAATGACAATATACATGTTGATATCTCACAACCTTATGATTTAATGATGTACAACATTTAAAAGGTCTATTAAAGAAAGAAGACATTCCATCTATAATGATTATCACATTTACTTGAATGTTGCGAGAGATGAGATACAACCAATGATAAAATTGAATTTGGGAACTTGTTGATCTTCTTAAAGAAGATAATGTTATTGCTTACAAATGGGTCTTCAAGACCAAAAGAGATCTCCTAGAGAAGATTGAGAGGCCAAACGTGAAATTAGTTACAAAAGGTTTTACCCAAAGAAAAAGTATAGATTACAACGAAATCTTTTTCACATGTTTCTATAAAATATTCTTTAAGCTATTAATGGCTCCTATGAATGTGAAAATAGTTTTCCTTAATAGTGATATATATCTATAAGTCTATATAAAATAGCCTAAGGGTTACCATTAGTGGTAAGGATAACATGGCTTATAGACTTAGAAAATCCACTTATGGTTTTGAATCAAGTCTCAAGGCAATGAATATTTGAAGTTTGATGAAATGGTAACTTCTTATTATTTTGAGGAAAATAGAGTTGATCCATGTATACCCTTCAAGATCAGTAGGAGTAAATTTGTCTTCCTAATATTGCATATTGATGATATTTTATTGTCTTCCTAATATTGCATGTTGATGATATTTTACTAGTTATATATGACTTGGGTATGCTTCATGAGACTAAACAATATTTTACTTAATGCTTTTAATATGAAAGATTTTGAGGATGCTTCTTTTGTTCTTGGTACTAAGTTTTGTTGAAATAAGTCTCTTGGAATTTTTTGAATCCTTTATGAAAATCTTACATTGATTGAGTTTTCAGAACTTGTTTGGAGTAAAGGATTGTAAGTCTTGAGTGCATTTATTGTAAAAGGTGATCAACTCAAATTGAAGCAATATCCTCAAAATGATATAAAGAGAGATTCTATGAAAGATATACCTTGTGCTAGTGTTATTGAAAGGTTGTTGTATGATCTAGTATGCACTACACTTGATATCACTTTTGTGGTAAGATTTTTGGTTGATAATAAATCCTGGAATGGATTATTAGGTTGTTGCTAATTAGGTAATAAAATACCTACAAAAGACCAAAAATTATACGCTTGTTTGCTATAAAATAGATTATCTAAAGTTGGTTGGATATTCTAACTCTGACTATGTTAGATGCTCAGATGATTGAAAATATACTTTTGGGTATATCTTTGTGTTAGCTGGAGGGGCTATATCTTGGAAAATTGCAAAATAACAGCTTGATGCCTCTTCGACTATGTGAATTTATGGCTTGCTATGATGCCTCATCTCCTGCTATATGTTTCAAGAACATGATATCTAGTTTTGAGAATTATAAATTCTGTTACTCGATCTATTAAGATCTATTGTGATAATAGAGTTGTTGTTCTATTCTCAAAGAATAATAAGAAAATTAAAGCTTGCAAGCATATAGATATCAAGTTCTTGACAGTCAGAGACTATCAAAAATAATGGCATTCATATAGAATGAATTGCTAGTGATGACGTATTAATTGACTCCTTGTCCAAGGGTCTTTGACTTATGATTTTTGTGAAATATGTTAGGAATATGAGTATTTTACAATCTTTTTTATGCTGTTGTTTAGTGGGAGCTTTATATCATCATGTACTGTTGGATGTTCTTATTATTTTATGTTTTGCTTTACACATTAGTGCATTCGTACAATAGCATGTTGTTTTATGGTTTACAATATAATTATATACTGTGATTACTCATATTTATATTTTATTGAGGATCTTATGTTTGGTGTCCATTGCGATAATATCCCCTATTGTGTTCAATATCTCCATAAGGACACATTTTGGTTAGAGATATGTATTCTTACCTTTGGCATGTTGATCGCCGTTTTGTGACGTTAAAAATAATCTATCCTCTGGCCTATTGAATGCCATTTTTGTGAGGATATGTGTTCTTTCCTCTAGCATATTGAACGCTATTTTGTGAGGATAAGAATAATAGATTTATCTTGCTTTAAATGCCGATATTGGAGAAATCATGTCGAGGACTGACAAAGAAATAGCACACTTTGATCACATATTGGTGCTAGTTTCTTGCTACGCTGCCGTATGTTTGGTCCATGACGATAAGGTTGGATGACATTTGTGACCATGGAAAGTCTTGTGTCAATAAGGAACACTATGACTCCCATGATTCGATGTTTAACAATCTTGTTGGTCCGGATATGCACTCGAGCTGTAATCTTGTGAATCATAATATTTTTAAAAATTGTGGCCACATTCTGTTTCCTATTCAGCCTAATAAATATTTTTCTTAAAATTTTTTTGAAAAATAAATAAAACAATTAACGTTGCCAAGCGGGAGACTGTTAGAAAATTTCTCTTTAAAGTGGGCTACCTTTAATTATTTTTGGTTTTATAAAATAAGCTGAATATCTGGTTCACAAGTTGGGCTTTATGATCATATTGGTTTTAGGCCACCTCATAAATTCATACGGTTCTTTTGTGCGTAGTCCCATATATTCTGATAAATCCTTTTATGGGTAGAACTGTCAGAATTTATTGTAAATAGGGTTAGGTCCCCTCTCCTACTCTTAACTTAACAATTGTTCCCATAAGCATCTGTTAATATTGAGTAGAGCAGGGAGAGGAAGATCTAAGCCTAAACTAGGTAACAGTTATTTCTTCAACAATAATTCTTTAACAATAATGGCTCAAACAGATATGTGCTTCTGCTATCAATTATGTCTTTGAATTTTATATTGTAAATTCATGTATACGATCTTATATTGCGCTTATAAATATGTCATATATTAATTTTTGTCAGCATTTCTTATATAAACCAAAGGAATAAAAAGGAGACCAATTAATTAATATATAATTATAACTCAAAATACATTAGTTTTTTTTTCAGTTTTCACTTCTACTGAGGTCTAGTGATAGCTTGAGCACTAAGTAAACCAAGATGTTCGATAAACCTATAATTAGCAATCAATCTGTACATCTGTTAGCTATTGTCAAACATGAAAAAAAACACACACACACTAGTTTAAGTTGGTTTTGTCCACGGGTGTTAAAGTCTTCTTCTTGCTGTGACTTCTCAAATTAAACTCTGTATAAAACATAATGAATTAGTAAAGGATTTGGGCCTCATGAATGGGCCGATCAGAATCAGCATTAAAAATCTTAACTGGGCTGGCCTATAATACAATTCTAATCTAACTACCATCCAACGGCCAACGGGACGAAAACAAACACAAGAATTATACAAATTGTAACAACCTCCTACTAAAATGAAACGCTGTTCTCAATTCTCAATTTCTCATGGATGTGTACTCATGGTTCCGACGTGTAAAGACATCTTTGCCCCCACCCACCAAAACCCGGAACAAAAAGAGCAACACTTGTTCAGGAGAAGAAGAGGAAACAATCTATGGAATCACTCCTCAATTGGTTGAATTTGCCAGCTCCTTCACTCTTGACACCTTCCAGAATTTCCATCTTTCGGGTAAATTTAGTTTATTTAGTGGAGTTTCGTGTATCAGGCTGTCCTTTTCGTACAAATTTTTACTAGGGTATACTATGTTTATGATTTTTCTTTCTCTTTTCTTTTTTGGTTTGCAGATGAGGAGGAAGCTGAGAATGGTGGACAACAAGATGGAGGAAACTTGAGAAAAGATTTATCTGATTGGCAAGAGCGACATGCTAGCCTTGTTCTTACCAAAGCCAAGGTCCCTTTTCTCTTAAGAATTCTTTTGGGGCTTTTTAATATTTTCTTGTTGCTTGTAAAGACTTCGTTTTGAGTTTTATTCTGTTGTTATGTGTTTAATGTTATTGCCTGAATTAAAATAAAAACCAAAAACAAGAAAAAAGGAAAAAAAGGAAAAAAGAAAAAGTAGAAAGGGAAGAAAAGATGAAGCTCAACGGCTGAAATTTCACGGTTAGGCCAAATAGACCCGAAGAATCCCAACCCGTCAGATTCGTTCTATAGCTTTTTATGCCCCGTTGAATATATTAGCAAGACCACTGTCGTTTCATTGGGCCAACATGTACTGCCCGGATTAGTTTATCCTCTTGTGTTGTTTAATGTCATTGCCAAAAAAAAAAGGGAAGAAAAAAAGTGATAGTGACCAACCGTGACCACTGTTGCAGGATTTGGTCCAGAATCAATTACCCGGTATAGGTTTACCTGAGTTAACTGAATGTGAAGGTCCTTTCTCTAAATGCTACTATCATTTGTTTCTGTTTTGAGTTTTCAGTTCTTCTGTGTGACGGGGTTTATGAATGAAGCGCCATTTCAAAATCTGCAGATTTCGAGTTCTGAACTGTGTTCTTTGTCTGCTTATTTTCCAGGAACTGTCACATCTTAGGTTTAGGTTATCCCCTCGGTATATGAAGGAACGGAAGTTTTGGAGAATATACTTTGCTCTTGTTAAGAATTATGTGGCTGAGTAAGTCTTCTAGATCTTCTGTTTCTGATTTGTATTTATGATCTGATATTGTCCACTGTGCAAAAGAGTATTATTTTAATAGATTAACAAGCAAACCTTATCATAGTCAGTTTTGGAAGTAGCAGGATGAGAATTTAGTTGAAATATATATATTTGGGATGAGAATTTTGTGAGGAATTTCTTTAAAAGGGGTTTGCGGATGGAGAGGACCTATAGAGTTGAAATCATTCAGTCCATCTGCTCTTTGACTTTTTATTTTGAGATGAAATGTTATGTATGCTCCAGCTTCAGAGCAGCACAGGATATCACGTGAAACCTTTTTGAACCCCCCCCCCCCCGGCGGAAAAATAAATAGTTACTCTTACCATTTCTGATCAAGACCTCGTCAATTTGTAATTAGCATTTTCAACCTCCCACTCTCACTGGAGTTGAAAATGATATTTTGTATCCTGTTTATGATCAGGTATGAATTGCGTGCCGTAAGGCTAGAGAAACTCAAACAGATGAAAATGGAGAATGGAACGTCTTCTAATATCAGTGCATATGAAGTTGAAATGTCTGAGACAAAGCAAGCTTATGGTGCAGAGTCTGTAGATTCCGTTGATCACAAGTCAGATGGTCAACTAACCATATAAATAACAGGTATATTTCTCTCCCATCCATAAGCCAATCTTGGATGCTCTTAAAATAGCTTAAATATTAGTTTGCTCATTAGTTAGTTAATGTGTTTATGAGTCATTTTGAATCCTTTGGTAGTACATATTTGTTGCTGAGAGAATATATTAGACTTTTTTAAGTACTCAATCAGCTATATTTTGGAATGGCCTCCACTCTCAACAGAACATTGCCTTTTCTAGCAAATGTAAACTTTACCGCGTGTCCAAAGAAAGAGATAGAAGAAAATGGTATTTTCATTGCAAAAGTAATCCTTTGACTCTAGTATGAAGCAATTTTTTTTTTTTTTGAGAAGTGAAATTTGTATAAATAATCAAGAAAAGGGAGTGCAAGGAGCAATCCGAAGATGTTATTTACTTTCTCTTGAGAACGTGGTCAAATGTTATTTATTTTCTCTTGAGAATGTGATCAAATGTTTTCTCCATGAAGGGCTTTACGAAGCCATAATAGTGTTGTTAAATTTTTGTGCTTCTCTAGTTCTTCCAGAATAGTGTTGTTCTTCAGCTATTACACTAAAGATAATGTTGAAAGCACAGAAAATCTTATCATTTGAATTTTATGCCTTTGTAGCCAATTTTTTGTGGATAAAGTACTTCCATTATTTATTTGAGTTTCTAGAATATAAGTTTGATGCTAAAATCTTAATACATGAGATGGAGCATGCCTTATATACTCGAAATATGTCCATCCCTAGCTTTCACATTTGTGGTACAAGTTAATGAACAGCCTTTTGCATAACTGGGTTGAGAGCAAATCAAGTGATCTAATTGATTTTTCTTATAATAGGTTTTACGCAGCTGCCAGTTTTCATGGCCGGAATGTCCCAAGCCTTAATGTCCCGGCATTACCACATGATGGCTCGTACAATGAGATAACTCGCCAGCTTGGGTCCTTGTTAACTTTTTGCTGCTATGCAACAAATTGGCCAAAATCCCAGCAAACGCGGATGGTATGAAATTGTAGTTTATTGCGCTACTATGATTTGGGTTGTGTTGGGTGCAGGTAGAAGGTAATAGGGTAAGAGGACAGAGTCCTTTTAGTCCCCCGGGAGAAATTACCTATGCAGTGCAGGTTGTGCATATATATTTCAATTGCTCAAGTGTGCAATGTGGTAATATTGTTAAAGCTATACTGTTTCACCTGCTTTTTCTTGGAAGAAATGTGAATTGGTCTGAAAGTGGTTGCTAAGATATCTTGAGCTTCTTCACGCTTATGCTATGAATGCTGATATACAGTAAGGTAGATTTGTCTTTTACTCCCAACCCACAACCTAACCCTCCGCCTCTCATGGGATTAGAACAGGAGTCATCACATTTGAAAGAAGTAGTTTTGAGCACTCGAGCTACTCCTTGTACCCCATACTACAAAGGCAGATTATGTTCTAAGGTTGTGCTAGAGAAGAGTGCTTCATATGAAGATTGCTGTGTGTTAATATACTAGCTGAAAATGTCATAGGAGATGAAGGTCTCAACAACTGACCTAGCCTCAGACGAATTGTTTCACAAACGAGCCAAGGGTGATAAAAACATATTTGGATCCCGGGAATCCGAACCGAATCATTTCACGGAACTTATATAACCATTTTGTCACGATCGGATCAATCTCAAGGATACAAGTCCAAGAAGTTGGAGTATAGCCCAACTTGGCTTGCCAGCCAAACAAGCCATAAGCAACTTTTCACAGAAAGCAATGCAGCTGATAGATGAGCCAAAAAAGTACCACACAGATGGTCACAGATATGTCTTCATGAGCAACAGGAACTATTCGTACATCATATTCCCAGGTTTAAGCATTGACATCTATCATCTCTATTACATGGGTAACGAGGTTACAAGAGTATTCAAATACATGAACTGTTGCAGAATATTACTTAACAAGTTGCAATCGCTAGTTCACGGATCTATGAAGTTGATGCTTTAAGGTACAAGACAAACTTCCTGGATTTTGCATTAATATTTTAGAAAATGTGAACCCTTTGGCCTTGTCATTTTCTTTGTTCATTGTCCAACTTTCCGTCGCTCGAAGATCCGTAATACATCGTTCAACAATATTTGTCACGGTGGTAAAATTACTCTTGGCTATGATGCTTTAAGGTACAAGACAAACTTCCTGGATTTTGCATTAATTTTAGAAGATGTGAACCCTTTGGCCTTGTCATTTTCTTTTGTTCATTGTCCAACTTTCCCTTGCTCGAAGATCCGTAATACATCGTTCAACAATATTTACCGCGGTGGAAAAATTATTCTTGGCTATGCTGCCATGATTGTTCTTCCACTGTGACTCTTATCTTAGAGAAGAATAGAACGGGCGGAATATGACCTAATCTCGTTACAATGGCTCTGTTTCCTTTGTGTGTGTGGGTGGGGGAGGGGGGTGTTTAACAAAGAAAGATCAAAAACCAACTCCTATAGGAGCAAGAAGCAAGGTGCTAGCCCCCAGGGGCATAGGTGAGTTGGTAAGTGGCCAGGTGATTAGGGTGGAGACACCCTGACAACGCGGGATCGAGTCCGTGTGGCGGCGATCTTTCATTGAAATATTGCGAAGCATTCTTTGGATTTACGCCGTTGGTCCTCTCGCAGTGATTTGCCACTCACGCACATCCCTCGATTTACCTCCCGCCTGGTTAAGGGGCCTCTGGCCAGGTGGGAAAGGGGTTCTCCTTTGGTTAACCCTTTTAAAAAAGAAGCAAGGTGCTATGGGGTTAGAGGCCTGCTCGGCCTAGCGCCCCAATTCTTACAACTAGATTAGCTGACCTACACGATTGGCAAGCACGAAACACAAAACGTGCAAGTTCTCACTACCTGCAAGGACATTTCATATTAGTCCAAAACACAAAATATATTCCGTGAGTTGTGACTAGAGTCTTGCGGTAAGAGACTCATAATAGAGGCAGTTGTCACCCCTGCGACACAAGGCTATGGGAAGTGACCCTATTAATTACACAGCATAGCCAAGGCTTGACCAGCTTCAACGACCACTAGATGTTGAAATTCAAATCTGTATCACATGAATACAAACAACACGAGAGAAGGAAGCATCATGAAATCTATGTCCCAACTTCAGTCACAAAGAATGACATGGATGGAGAAAAGTGTCTGGCCGTGCAATGTCCCCATGTGAAGAGGGCAATATTTACTCCTGCAGAAAAAACTTTTGGCCTTTCATGTAGGTGTCCCTAATAAATGCCCACTTGGTTCTCTTGTGTTTTAGGGTCAAACACTTGCGAATTTTTTTATAAATACCTTACTTTTTAAAAATTTATAAAAAATACCCTAGTTTCAAACACGTTTTCGAATCTACTCTTTCGGTTTTTAAAAAAACGAATTCGTTGATTGAAATAACTTTCGGTATTTCAAATATCGAAATTTAATTTTTGTTTTGAATTTTAAATTTATTACAATGAAAATGCTTTGAAACTCGTGTTCGGTATTTAAAATACCAAACGTGTCCAAGCGCAATAAAAGCACGATGAGTTGTTGGATGAGGAGTGCATTGACCAAACACCGATTTTTGGTCTCATCCAAAAATCGGTATTTGAAATACTGATCATTGTTTGAAATACAGTTTTCAATTTTCAAATACCGAACGCAACTTTTGATATATTTTTTGTTGTAGTTAATTTAAAATTCATAGCAAAACTAAATTTCTGTATTTTGAAATACCATTTTTAATATTTCAAAAGTCAAAAAGGGTAGTTTTGAAATCAATTTTCAAACTAGGTTATCTTTTATAGGAATTTGAAAGGAGGGCAGAAATTTTTTTTAAAAAAAAAAATCCAACACTTGCTTCTTCTTGGCAGCTTTACTTATCAAAGGACAAAAATACAATAATGGGTAAATTCACAAACTCCATAGACATTGGCATTGAAATTTGGAGGTAGTGAGAGGAGTCAGAATTTACAAAACCAAATTTGATATTTGGTAACAATCAAAAAAGCTACTCATCCAATCCTCACATTGGATTGTTTATTACTTGTATGATCTTTTCAAAAAAAAAATGGTAATATACACCCAGATGTTAAATGAGAAATACTTTTATTTACTAAGGGCCGGGTTGAGTTGACTTTTTTTTATTTTTAGGAAAAAGTACTCTCTTTTCTTTAGAAAAGTAATAATTATTTGATTTGTTTTTTATAGAAGTTGAACTCTAGGAAGAAATTTAAATACAAGTTTTTTTTTTAAAGTTAGAGTTTTTAACTTATTTAAAAAAAATATTCTTTGAACAAATTGTTAAAAAAGTATTTTTTATTTAAAAAATTAGTCCAAACAAACCCTAACTCAGTTGGATCCGACTAAACTTGGAGGTGGGTCCCAAGCTTGATGTTGGGCGGAGTAGGGTGGAATAATTTTCCATGTAAACAAACATGCGCCTATAAAAAATCTGGGGCCTGCAGGGGCATAGGCATTCATAATCTACCACATGCCATTTGACAGCAAACAAGAAGGCCTAGAAAGATGGCGTTGTTTGAAAATTGTACCACCCAGTAATAATATCAATGTAGACGGTTCGATGACGGTAAAAGCAATCGGAACAAAATGCCAAATCTGGAAGAGGAACCAGACTGAAATTTAGATACATCTGAATTCTTGATGCAGCAATGGAACCCCTTCAATCAATAATAATCTCGGCATTAAGTTCACTGAGCACTTGTACAATAGTCACGGACAAATTTGAACACCACCCACGGAGCAAAATTAACTGCAATAAAGATTATGAGGATTTCTTTATGCGTGTGTCAGGTGCCACGTTTTCAAGCCCAAACTCTTGGATCCGTGAGCAAGTATATGAGATTCCCGATATTTAGCATTAAGAACATTAAATTAACTGGTCCAAAATAATTAATTTTAAATATTAATTATATTTATAATACCCACTTACAAATTACTCAAACCGGTAGGACATTACATCAAGGCCTGACCAATGTATACTGAAGCGACTTTGGTGCTTAACTCTGTACGTTGGATTACTCGGCTTAAGGTTCACTATACCAAATTTAAATCTATCTCATAACATATAAATTATTATAAGAAAAACTACACCATTCATTTCATCGTACCTATGCTCACTAATTCATCATTCTTAAATTTTATAATATTGTGTGAAAAAAATAAAAAACCAAATTACACAATCCCTCCCCTCCGACCCCCCGGCCAACACATCTATCCACCCACGAAACCACATAAAATACATCTTTTTCCCATTCAATTTCGTTAATGGGCAGATGGCAAAAAATTGAAAACCCTTAATAATGGAAAATATGAGAAGAGCATTAGTAAAATACCTATAGTGGACTTGGAGAACAGTACTAAATAAGAAACTTGGACAAAGAGGAGAAATTTTGAGATATACGGCACCTCAAGACTACAAAGATAAACTACTGAATGCAAATGCTACAATTTATGTTACTTCTACTTCCAAATGGTTAGTGTGCAATTCATCATCCCTGATCCCTGTTACGTCATAGATCATCAGATTACACATGGTCAAAGCCCTACTTTTTACAATACTAAGAGGTGGTGAATATGAAAATGCCAGCAACTCTACGCAGCTTCTTCAGTTCAGTCTTCTAATCACTTGGGTCAATTGAGAAATTGCAAGGAAACAGAAATCAGCATCAACACTTGTACTGCTTAATAATTGACCTTCACCCATTCGTATCGTCCCGGGAGGGGCAATTCGTTCACAATATCAAAGTTATACCTGCAGTGTATACCGTAGGGGAAAAAAAAAAAAAGAAAAGATGGCTTAGTTACCCAAAGTCGAGACATGACAAATTAGGTCATATTATATGAGTAAACACAACGAAAGACGCAAAATCTGAGGTAGCATACTTCTCAACAAACAAGCGCTGTTGCTGCTGCTCTGCATCGGCAAAAAACTCATTCATCTCCTGTGTTGAAGGTATATTTCTGAGAATGCCATTTCGAGGTCTTTGATTTGCTGCATCTGGACTTTGACGCCTCGTAGAAGAACCGGGAGTTGAGGTGGTGTCTACATCCCTTGTAAAGCTACAGGGCGTGCTTTCTCTGGTGCTCCTGCTGAGAAAGTGAATAACAATTAACACCATACCAGCACTTGACAATTACTTCCAAGCACAAGAAAATCATAAAATTGCACTTGGTAAAAATTAGCAACATAAGCTACACTGACTGAACGCACAACCCACTTAAATTAATTGATAAAGATCCACTGATAATTTCCAAAATACCTCCCTAATAGGAGAAATGGCATATTCAAGGGAGAGAGGGAAAATTCTTTTTTTTTTTTAATATATATATTTAATGCAAGGAAGAGGATATGTGGTCCTCCATGTTACATAAAAATAGTCATAAAACAAGAGTATCCGATATACGTCTGACCTATGGTCCCATGAATAAGATACATCACAACAAACATAGATCAGGCCTAAAGTTCAATGTTGCACGGTAGCCAAAAAAGAAATGCCACTTTAATAGACAATTATAAAGGATAAATAACCACTAATTCCCCTAACCCACTTACCATTTCACTCAAAGTAGCTCCTGTCATGTAAAGCAAAGCAATGTTTCCGGCAAGATAGCCAGTTCGGTGAATAATGACAAGAGAAACATTTATGACCAAGCTTAATCTAAAGATGTTATGAAGAACAATCTTAGACGATTGGGACTCGTCATCAGTACAGCAACACATAGGGCCTCTTTCTTCTGAATGCACATAATTAATTTTTTTGACTTATAATTCTTTAACTTCTCATTTATTCACTCTGACAATGAAAAATGAAATACAAGACTAGAACAAGCAGCGGTCCTTGATATAGGAAGACATGGGCTTGGACCATATGCAACTATGTGGGGCAACAAAACATTGAAGGAGAAAGACTGTTTATTTTCATCTAAAGAGTCACAAATATCACAAACATTGAAAGCAATTTTACATAGTTCCCCGTTTCTGACACACCCCATGACACAGTGCACAATAAGCTAATCAGAAGAAGTTAAGGCAAACATGAGAAATGAATAGCTTTTTCATTCAGTAGACTAGCTCAGAAACACTGGAACGGATATCTTAGTTACCCATCAAAACAGTGAGCAACAAGACACAGTTTCCATGTTCCACTACAATAGAGTTCCAACAAACATGTAGACCACCTAGCACATGAGGGCTAGACAAAATAATAAGTTGGGGTCTCCAAAAAATGGTTGTTCTACGTTGTCCATTGTAAATGTTAAATAGAAAACGAGCTTAAATAGTCGAAAAGTGAGCTACGACAAACTAAATGTCATGAATGCAAGGTCTGAATGCAGAGAAAGATGAAAGTGAAAAAGAAAAACTAAGTGTTTTCGAGCAAAGAAAGAGGCAAAACAAAAGGAAACAAAAGGAAATTCTTTTTTTTTCCCTAAAATGTGAATGCTGAAGCTCCCCAGAAGGTCTCCTTTGCAATACAAATGCACCAATTATATATATTTTCTAAAAAAAGATCAGTTAATTTATTTGAAACACAAGTAAGAAAATAATTTAATCACAAAAAGCGAATACCCAAAAGAAGGCCAAAAAAAAGGTCGTAGAAGCATTTCTTCACTTTGCAACATTTTACCTTCGTTAAAGCAATTTTTTCAAAGAAACAAAAATTTTAGTCTAACTTTAACGAAAAAGATCAAAAATTTTTCCAAATAATTAAAAAAACATATAAAGTTAGAGAATGTAAAAAGGGCAGGGAAAAGAAAATAAAGAATCTTCTTTACATGCAAAAGAAACAAATATATACGTAAATTAAGTCATAAAAAATACATTCACACAATCAGTTTAAAAAACTCCTTTAAAGTTTTAAATTAAAAAACACAGTAAAATAATAAAAATAATTTTAGAAATTGGAGTTGGAAAAATTTTTTATTTACTGTTGGAGGCGTAAAAAGAACAGAAAGAAAGATTATACCTTTCCCTTGGTTCAAATTCCAGATTGTTCTCTCCAAAAGAGGCCTCAACCTCGAGACCCAAATCCAGACCATCATCAACCACCCTACTGGCCACATCAAAACGCTCCACTTCTTTCACGGGCCCGGTATCCGAGCCCGACCCAGCAGAGCCCGAACTGACACCTCTCAAACCCGTCCTAGGCCTAGAATTTTCGCAAGATTTTTGGTCTTGAACGCTGCAACTTTGTTGCCCCTTCTGGGCCTGTTTCTTGGGTTCAGCGAGGAGCGGGGGTTTCTCGAGTCGCCGTGAGCGGAGCTCGAGATAACAAGAGTCGGGCTTCGAAGCCGGCGGTGAAGCCGCGGCGGCGGCGGTGGAGGAGGAAGTGTAGGTGGAGTGGAGACGTTGGAGGGCTAGGGTTTTGGCACGTGTGCGCACGCCGAGGGTGGTTGACTGTGACACTTCCATCACCGCCACGTCACCGGTGACTTTAGACTTTCTTATGTACTTTCCCATGGTGGTGGTGGTGGTGTTTTTTTGTGTGTGCTCACTGTGTGTAGTGTGTGAGCGTGCGAGACTCGAGAGGAGGATTCATATGAGGGAGGGGAGGGAAAAAGAGAAAGAGAGACGCTTTTTAATTAAAGCGAAAGGTGGGGTTTGATAAATTAGGGTTCGCGTTACCGGAACATTATATTTTACTATTTTTTTATTTCCACCTCTGAGGAAAAGTGTAATTTGACTTTCACCCCTCTAACTTTTCCACATTTCCTAACCACACCACTTGTTTGAATAGCTACTGTGACAACACTATTAAGAGCCTGTTTTGTTATATTTAAGGCCAGTTTGGATTTTTTTTTTCAAAAAAAATACTTTTTTTTAAAGTTATATTACTTTTGCAATAACTACTTAATTTAGTTTTCAAAAAAATTAAAACTCTAAAAAAAGTTCAAAATATGACTTTTTTTAGAAGTCAGAATTTTTAACTTCTAAAAAAAAACTATTTTCTAAAAGCTGTTAAAAAAAACCAATCCAAACGAGCTCTTTATTTTGGAACTTATAAGATCCAACAATAAAAAAAAAAAAAACTACTATCACATGTTTTTTACTATTGGCATTTATAAGCTCTAATGGAAAAAAAACTACTCTCACATATTTTTTTACTATTGGGGCTTATAAGTCCCAAAATAAGCACAACCAAACAATTGTAAATTCTTGACTCTTCAAGCTAATAAGGTAGATTTAGATTGATTTTTTGAAAAATATATAATATAATTTTTAGAAAAATATTATTTTGAGAAGCTCTAAATTTTTACTTTAAAAAATTTTGAGTTATTTTTGAAGTTTTATTTTTTTTTATTTTAAGTAACTATTACCAAAAAACATACTTTTGTTATTGAAAAAGTTCCTTTCTTAAACCAAAGGAAAAAGATAAATCCAAACGAGCGTGAACTTTTTTTTTGTGAGGTAGCAGAAAACATTTTATACAAACATCAACATAAGTACAAGATATAAGAACATTAACTTAAATGCAAGAAGATCAAAATTCTGATAGACAACACAATATAGCTCTAAAAACAAAGTGCAAGTCCTAACAAATAGACGAAAACATATTATAATTGCACGAGTAACTCAATCTGCCACACAATTAACATAACGAACATGTTAAGTTGCATAACTAGTATTAGAAAATGGGAGGAGGTAATTCTGTATAACAAAAGAAGATCTCCGCCTAGAATCATAAATAGCCCATAAGGTTAGGCAACCCGTATGGCACTAAAGTTTTAAACAAGAGTTAAATTTGTTATACAATAAAATTATTTTATATCAAAAAAAGATAAAACTATATAAGGAAAAATAAAACACAGAAAACCCAAATATTACAAAAAATAAAAGAAAAAAAGAAGGACTGGTAAATGTTGAAAATTTTTAAGAGGGTTGGTTGTAACAGAGTGATAAGATAAAGGGACAAAGTGCAATTTACTATTCATATTCCTTCGACATCCTTTCTAAAGTCAGTACATGTTTAACAATTCTTTCATTTATCTTTTTTTTTTTCCTGGTCAAAATCTATTATTTATCTCGACCAAAATGGCGTAACTTCTATTATTCGAGTTGGCATTTAATTAAAAGAAAATATGATGTCAATAAATTAATTTTTTACCGTTGTCAAACAATGAAAGCTGCAAACCTTATCGTACATATAACTCAAAGAATGCATTATTTAATTATGATAGGAATGTTCTTTAAATTTGTAACATTTAGAAAGTAGCCTTTCTTTTGAGACTTCCATCAAGGTTCATCTAGTTAAGTATTACGTAGTTTTCGTCCAATTATTATTAATGCCTCCTAAATAACTAATAACATTTATGATCATACAATTGTAACATTACAATGAAAATATCATAACTTGTTTAGCGATAACTTAATGCTAAATAGTTAATTGCATTATATGCAAAATAGAAAGAATGAGAAAAAAATGTCCAACCAACTTTCCTTTTAATATTATTGGCTTATATAATTTCGATTTTTAATTTCTTGGTATTCTGTACAAATTCATTATAGAGCAGAAAATCATAAAAGTGATTTATGAATTTAGCTCACGGGACAAACAAAAGGTTAGTTTTAATAGTCTCGATGAACTTAATCTGTTCTTTTTCGACCTGTTATGTTGCAAGCGTATTGATTAATCATTTAAAAGCATCATGTAATGATCAACAATTTTAAACATGAGATCTTCTAATAATGTAGTTGTTTATCTTCCTTTTTTATATTAAAAAATAGATGGTATTTGCAAGCATTTTCCTTTTTATCAGATTGCACGTATTACTCTTGTATTGTTTTTTCAATTAAAAATAGGGTTTTTTTTTGGCTTATAGACCCTCTGTGTTTAAGCATAAATACACAATTAGTCCCTAAATTCATGAAACTATAATTAAAACCCCCTGTGTTTTTTAAAAATTGCACATTTGATCCCTCCATCACTATTTCCGTTCATTTTGACGACAAGTGTCCAACACACACAAAAAATGCGACTGAGCTTCTTTTTTGCCATTAATAGCACATATACCACCCAGTATTTTCACATGCACCCCTGTGTTTTCTTTTCTTTTCTTCTAATTTTCATCATATTTCAAAAAAAAATTATAATTAAAAAAATTAAATTAATTTTAAATTTTAAATTTAAATTTAAATTTTTTAATTTTTAAATAAAACAAGGGCCAAATAGACATTTTATTTAATAAGATAAGGGCAAAATAGACATTTCAAAAAATCCATTAATGAATTAACGGAAAAAATTGACGAAGGGCAACTGTGCAAATTTTGGAAAAACATAGGGAATCTCAATTGCAGTTTAATGAATTTAAAGACTAGCGGTGTAATTAGGCCTAAATATAAGGGGGTTTATAAGTAAAAAAACCCTTAAAAATACTTTTAAATGAAAATTATTATATTTTTTACAATAAGTACTTAGTGTAACTTTAAAAAGTAAAGACAAAATTCTAAAAAAAAAACTCAAACTAAAAGTGAAACATTCAAACTTTTTGAAAAATAATTTTTTAAAAGTTAATTTGAATTTGAACTTTTTAAAGGTCAATTTAGACAAGTTCACAATATCACAAACATGCAACATTTAGGATTTTTTTTTTCTTTTGGGGGGGGGGGGGTTGGGATTTCTCCTTCAATGGATCCTCGCCCTATTTTTTTTTTTTTTTTTTGGGTTTAAAGGATTTCTCCTTCATTTACTCCAATCAACACATAGGATTCTCCATTCGAGAGTGAGCTTTCCAACTGCTCCCCGAGTGAAAGTTGTTGAGGTAGAGGGGGCCCTCCAGTTATATCTCTCCATATATAATCGTACTTCAATTATATATATATATATATATATATATATCACATTCACCCTCCTGGACAATGGATCCAAAGAATTATTAAGCCTTCAAAACTTTAATGCCGTCATTATATTAACATCCCCTCACCGGAGGACAAAAGTCAAATCCACGTGCATTTGTTTATGTTATTCTTGGCTCACCATGTTGCCCATGTCGGTTTGATAATCCTTATCTTTTATTTCTTTACTGCTTTCCATTATCAAATCTCATGAATTGCACGGGTATATATCTAATTTTACATTTATATTTTATTATACAAACAAAAATAATTTAGAAGTAAAATTGGAGGCAAGTCTAAATTGAATGGAACTCGTCTGAATTTTATTCAATTAAATCGAATGGAACTCGTCTAAATTTTATTCAACTCAATCTGTTACCCGACCGACATCGCAGAAAATGTGTCAAATGTATGACACATTTGAAAATGCATGGCCATGGTCATTGGATTCTCGTGATCATCTAGATTTAGTTGGTGTGGGAGTTGAACGAAAGTCTTTCCGTTAGAATGGCTTGTTGACCATTTTAATAGAATCAAAAGTTTCATTAAGTTTCGCTAATATGCCATCATGACTTCAACCAACTTTTTCAAAGTAATAAAATATAGGTTGACGAATCTTGTACTACGACATTTTGATGCCGTTGCGAGGCAATTAGGTTCCCTTGAAGGCTAAAGCCTTGTTTCTGATCAAGATCGATCGGAGTGTGAAGTTTCATGTTTGTCATCGCCATGATTTTTTTTTTTCTTCTGATTTTCAATCTAAACTCCCTTTCCAATCTAACCTAATTTATCGTCCTCAATAAATTTAAACTTAAATTATTACTTTCAAAAAAGTAATTTCGACTTTTTAAATTATTTACTTGTCCCATCAACTTGGAGATAGTTTACAACCAGAATTGCGTGAGATTTGGACTCCCTGCAGCTTTAATATTATAAATTATTATAATATTACAAAAGATTAATAATGGTGAAATTGTTGATTTTGGATCATGTTATAATCTTAACTAATGTGTGGGCCCGTTGGATGCACGGGATACAGTATAAATTTTATTACTTTCATTTTACCAAGTTTTACATACAGTAATATAATATGATTCATGAGTTTAATACACCGTCATCTTCTGTGATTTACAAAAATAACATTGTTGCCCCCTGTGTTTTTTAAGCATTTAAAAGCCCTCTATACTTTACAAAATGTAGCATGAATACCTCAACCATTAACGATATTGTTAATTTTAATAGAAACTAGGTAACATGTGGTTTATATTTTACTTCTTTTAGAGGTGCAGATAGTTCTACAAAAATCTGTATTTCTAAAAGAAATATTTATAGTAAATATAAATTAATTTTAATCCTATATACTTGTCAAAAAATTATAAAATTTATTTAAAAATTTGTAAAATGTCAATAACAAAAAACTGTAAGTTCTTTGTAATAAGCTACGTACAAAAATCAATAAATTCTTTACAAAAATCCACTTCTAACAAAAGTAAAATATAAAATGCGTGTTGCCCAAATTTTGTTAAAATTAACAATATAGTTAACAATTTAGGTGCTTATTCTACATTTTGTAAAGCACAAGAGATTTTTAGATGTTTAAAGAAAACACAGGGGAATAACAGCGTTATTTTTGTAATTACAAGGGGTGATAATGCATTTAACCTATTTGTAATGTACCAACTTAACCTCTATCAGCTACTGCTACTTGCCCTCTCATTCTTACTAGCCATCTCTTGCCCGTGCTTTTCTATTCTTTTACGACATTAGCGACATCGATCAAGATGGCTTTTGGGCGGGAAAAGTCTGCCATAGTGAATTTCAACAATATTAGAGATATAGATGCTATAAAATATTATCAAATAAATTTAATGGCAATGAATTTTGTAAAAGAAAAAGTCTCATCGTTATCATAATGTAAAGAATTTCACTGGAATGCGAGTAGTGTATTAAAGATATCAAATTATTATTTTTTAGATAAAAGGGGAAGTTCTTTTCCTTGGAATCTTATTTCCAAAATGAAAAAGTACAATTTAGAGGGGGCAATATATCAAATTAATTAAATATATACTTATTAAATTTATAAAATTGTTAAATTTCACTTATAATACGATAAATGAGATACCAAATATTTAATGAAATGCTCAAGTTGTATGTCTTTTACATTTATTCTAAATAATTTAAAAATTAATTCTTATTTAAATAATTTAAAAATTAATTCTCGCTAATTACATACAATCAATCCTTGCTCTACCCTGAAACGAAAAAAAATACGAAATACCGTAAGTGAGATACAATCCTCAATAAACGGGGCATACCCAATTCGTCCATATGCGTTCGCACACAACTAGTTCAATTATATGGTAGATTAAGTACAAAAATTCAAGTCCCATGTGTAGCAGATTGATACAAAGGTAGACTCGTGTTGTACTTATACTATTTCAGAAACTTTAATCATTGGCCATACGCTGCTTATAAGTTTTTCTTGGAATGCTCAAAATGGTTTAACTCTCTGCAAAACAAATTACTTTACCAACTCCAATATATCTTTTTCCCTAATTTCTGGCTTTAACCCACACGTGAAATGCGTCTAAACGCTTAAGCCAAATGCTGCTTACATCACCCTCACCAACTGTTAGCTAGTGGCAACTATTTATCTACCTCTCACATTACACTCTTTTGCTAAAATAGAGAATATTATATTATCTCCTTTATGCTTTTTTTTTTTTTTTTTGGCGGAGTTTATCTGCTTTATGCTTAACCCTAGAATACTTAACTCTCAAAATGATTCCCGCCAAAACTTTGTCATCTCATTTGTTGAGATGGAATAAACCAGCCATGACAAATAATACCAGAGAAAGAAAGTGTTGAATTTAAACTGCAGGCCTAAAATGATTAGAGTAAATTATTATCAAACCTTATGTGATCCTCTAACTTAAACGCGTATTAGACTTCTTTATAATATAAAAACTTTTTCACAATTCTCCTACAATCACTAAAAATAAGTATGCATCCTTTTCGTCCAAAAAATCGTTATTTTGCATGGCTTGTTTAACTTAAAATAAGCACATGCCCCTCATATGACCATCTAAAAACATGTTAGATAATTATGTGGTTCTCTACAAGTGCATTAGACCCCTTGTGGTGTTCTATAAATGCATGAGACTTCATGTAGTACAAATGTCAATTTATTATTTTAGTTAATGATTTGTCTAAGACGACTTTTTTAGACAAAAGAGGGCTTGTTATTATTATTTTTATTCACTATAAAGAAATTATGAAGGATTTTTGTATCATCTAAGATACGATGCACTTTAACCACGGGAAGATTCATAACAATTTATCCAAAATACAATCTTCGATTGTGTTATGCTTCCATACAATAGAAAGTCATTATTGAGGCACAGTAAGAGCCATGATTTGTGCATAATACGCATGGATGAAGTAGGGTAAATTAAAAGAAGAAAGAAGCGAGGGGAGTTCATACACCGACTATATTTATCTTAAAAGAGTTAAGTATCAACTATTGGACCTAGCAGTGGATTATAAAATTCTTAAGACTTTTATCCAATAATACTTCATCATTGTGTTTGTGTAGATTTTACCATATTAGTTACGATTTTTTTTTCCTGAATTTGTTTAATCGGGTTTTCTATGTGGGTTAGGTGTAAGTAATAAAATATATTTTGAGCAATATCCATTCATATTGGACAACAAAAGTGTTCGTACTACTTAAAGAATTGATATGATCAAAACACTAAACACAAATTGATTTAGGCAAATTGAATTTATTAGAATTGTCTTTGGAACTGGCATTTTTGGTAGCTTCTTATGCTAATAAGTATACAAAAAAAGTACTTCAATATTTAAAAATGTTACAATTCTACGATCCCATGAAGAACATTTAGTTTTCTTTAATTTTTATTTTTCTTGGTGCTTTATTTTAGGTGAGATAGAGTGAAAAGTAATTTATCTAGAATTAGTTTTCCGTACAATTGAGAGAATCAACCTCAAAATTGAAAGTTTACCATCTAGGATCAATTTTAGACATAATTTTCAATTCATGATCTTACTCCAAGTTTAATTTTCGCCATAAATTTTTGAAAGAAAGTGTGTTACCTTTGTCGGGAAAAAAAAAAAAAAACAGAATAATAAATTGTCACTTGGGATAAAAATAAATTGTATACTAAAGGCTTATTTCGTTTCGAAAGGGATTAGTTGACCATTAATATCCCACCATTGTTAACCAAAAAAAAAAAAAGGAAAGAAAAAAAAGACAAAAGTAATGGTAATTTCAGAATACAAAATTAGCCAAGCCATAATAATAGTTATAGTATTAGACTCCCAGTCTTAGTTAAGACCAACAAAATTCTTGAATCTTGGTTCTCCCTCTCCGATTTCTAGATTTAGAGGGCAATTTAGAAAGATTATTCTTTTAAAATAATAACTTCTATTTGAATCTCATAATGCCAGGTGAAACAAGGGAAAGGGTTAAAAAAAAGAACGGAGAAATCTTGGATCTATGCTTCGTACCACAATAACCATCATGCAAACGTATTACACCTGCTTCTTCTTCCTCATAACATGCCAGGGAATCTATCGAAAACCCTAGTACTGAATTCCAAGCCTTCACCTCCCCCCCCCCCCCTTCTTTCTTACTTCGCCCAATAAATCACATGGTTTTACTAAATTAACATAAATGGTGGTGACAGTGACACGAAAATCACAGCTTTTTTAACTTCTTTTTTTTTTTAATTTTTCGCCTCGAAGAAATAGCAGTGGCCCTCTAGGGATAGGAGAATTAAGAGCACAGTAAAATTTGAGAGTACGAACGCCAACTTGCAATTAGTCGTCCAATTATGACTTCCGCTCTTTTATAGAAACAGATTTTTGGTTTGAAAATGAAGTAATACGGGTGCTTTCATAGCCGTGTTTTGCACGGGTTTATTTAAGTTTTGTATTTATTTAAATTTTCTGTATTTTTTAAATTTTTAAATATTTAAATATGTAATTTTTTATTATTTTTAAATTTTTATGTATTTTTTTATTATTTTTAAATATCTATAAAAATTAATTTTAGTGTTTTTTATTCTTTTTTTATTTTTTATTTCGGATATGATGTATAAATTAATTAAATTAATAAGTTTTTTTGGACTTTATTACTTTAAACTCACTAAAAAGAAATATATAAGTGGTGCATAAATATGATAAAATATCTTGTAACTCCATTACAACGATGAGGTTAGGAAGTTGTGCATAAATGTAATAAAATGCTATAATATATAAATTTATAATAATGTAATAATATCAAAATAGAATTTATGATAACTTGGTAAATAGATGAGTGCTGATGTAGCATCCTTATTTGAGCTCATTTGGGTTTAACTTATATATATATATATATATACATATATATTTTTATATACATATATATATATATATACGTATATATATAATACTAGTGATTTCATACCCGTGCGTTGCGCGGGCTTATTTATGTTTTTTATGTTTTTTAGTTTTTCAAATATTTATAGATGTAATTTTTTATTGTTTTTAGGTTTTTGTGTATTTTTTATTATTTCTAAATATCTATAAAAATTAATTCTAGTGCTTTTTATTCTTAATTTTATTTTTTTAATTAAGATACGATGCATAAATAAATTAAATTAATGAGTTTTTTTAGACTTTATTACTTTAAACTCACTAAAAAGAAATATATAGGTGGTGCATAAATATGATTAAATATTTTATAACTCCATTGTAATGATGAGATTAGGAAGTGGTGCATAAATGTAATTAAACACTAATGTATATATATATATATATATATATATATATATTTATAATAATGTAATAATATTAAAAATAGGATTTTTGACGACTTGGCAAATAGATGGGTACTGATATGGCACTCTTTTTTGAACTCCTTTAGATTTAACTTTTATGTGTATATATATATATATATATTTCAGTATTTGATTTTAATATTGAAAAATATTTTTATGTTTAATTATCACACTAAAAGATATTTTTAGTAAGGGGTTTTATAGTTAAATTCATTTTATTATTAAAGACATATTATTTAAAAATAAATTTTAAAAAGTAACGGAGCCTTAGTGACTGCACAGAAAATATTTTCACCAGACTGAAAATTTTGTCTTCTTTTTTAACTAAAATTTGCTGTTAACTAATTTTTTTTTTTGATTGACTAATTTCTTTGGTCAAAGCAAATTCATATCAAAATTCAACAGCAACAGAGCAAGTGATTACAACCCAAACGGGCTTAAGCAAGCTAGGCCTGGGAATAAGGATCTAACCCATCCGAAAGCAAAAGGTAGGCCAGTCACGAAATCACACAACAAGAAGTGGGCTAACAACTGCCGAAGCATAACCAAGACAAAATTTGGACACCGGTGCTGTATCCAAGACCAGTTCCTAATACCACGGACGCTAAACCACAGAAACTGGATCATCTCTGGCCCGAAACTTTGAAATTAGGCTTTTGTGTGATTTAGATTTCAGCTGTTGAGCTATAAAGTTTTTAGTAATAGAGCTTTGCGTAAAGCGTTGTTGAATAAAAATCGTTGATTATTTGGCCTAGTATTTTAGGAGTTGAGCTTTTAGTTATTTTGATAGCAATATTAGACTTCTAAAATTATGGGGTAGTCTTTTTGAGAAGAAAAGAAGAAAAATAATTTTTTGATATAATGTGAAAATAGCGAATGAAAGAGAATTTTCTTGAGCTTATCCCCAAACACAAATATTGTTGCTTGAATAATGAACATTTCGAGGTTTTAGAGCCTGTTGGGCTTTTCTTTTTTTCTTTTTTTACGTGTTTATAGGCTATTGATACTTACAAGTAGAAAGTTATTTATAAGCAAGTGATAAATAAACAGAGAAATGTTTGGATAATATTTTTCTCCGAATGCAAAGGCCAAAGGCCCAAAAATCATATTCCTTCAAAAATGTTACTTATATGCATGGCGGATCAAGCCACCAATGAAGGAGATTAGGGCACCTAATCCTTACTAGAACGTTGACCATCCTATTCATATTAGCAATATTCCAAAAAACTAAATCGCATGTATATAGTAAACAAGCAAAAACATGCCCAACAATCCTGGGTAGCTGATGAGATAGTGGCATGAGAGATTGATCCAAGCAGAACAATGTTAAGGACCAGAGAAAAAAAAAAAGAAAAAAAAAAGAAAAACTCCCATGAATCATCAAGATTGCAAACCAAAGGCAAGCTCGGAATAGAAGTAGCAACGCTATTGACATATGCTTCACGTAATCCTGTACCTATGCGAACCAAAAAATTTGCCAGAATACTCGAAGCCCTGCTAGAAGATAACAACATGGCAAGGACTCGTTGCAACTTAAGGCTGCTCCTGCAAAACCGAAAAATGCTAATTCCCAAATAAGACTATTAAGAAAAGCATAAAATAATAGAATAATAAGAATGATTAAAAAATTAAAAAAATATTTATTATTTCATTATTTTACAATTATATTTAAAGTATCATATAGTATTTATCTAAGATTTTATTAAATGAAAAGAAAAGAAAGAAATTAGAAATTATCAAAGATAAGTAACTAATAATTTCAGATAACATTATAAAAGGATAAAATCATTTAAATGTTCATATTTATAAAACAATCATAATAGATTTTGATATTATATTTTGACCTCAATATAAAATTTGAAAATATTACAAATTTTCCACTACAAGAAAGAAAACGGGTTTTGAAAATTTATGTATGTTTCTGTTGCTCCATTTTGATCAATAGTAGATTCTATATTAATAAAATAATATTGTAGCTTCTAAGACAATGCAATTAATGTTTGGTGAATATTCAGCTCATCTATCCAATTGGAGGAAATATTTTGAATACCCAATGTGTATAAGGAGGAATTTGAAATTCCTTCATCCAATTGTATCACCATCAAAAGATGCTCAATCATATATTGTACGATCCAAATCTTTTGTCTGATTGGTGAAAGATCTTTTGATTATCTTGAATGCAAAAGGAGTAAGAGAAGATTGTTAATCAATCATTGTCAAGTAGTTTACAATGACAAATAGTCCAAATTAAACATAATCTATCATCTATAATCTATCTATCTATAATAATAGTATAAAATTCAACCTCATCTTTAGGTTATCTTAGGAGATATCATATGTCATGATTTAGAGTGTTTTTATTGTATCAAATCAACAAGTTTTAATTTTTGTGGTTCCATCTTGATTAAATATTTTATAAAATAATCATCATTTAATACTAACAAATTACAAAAATTATGTCATAAGTCTCCACTACTTTTCTTCTTTTTCACTCTTTTTTTTTTTTTTAAAGTTAGTCCCATAGTTTCAAAAGATCGAAATCAATTCTTATATTTTTACCAAGCTATCAATTTAATCTCCATTGTTAAATATTTACTGATAACTGAATAAAAAGATGTAACTTGATTATCCTCTATAATTTCAACCATTTATTAAATAAAATATAGGAGAATTCTTAAGTTATCATAAGTGTATGGATGTTAGAATATCACATATATAGCACGTTTAGTTAAAATAAAAATATACAAAAAATTATATTTCTGGAATTTTTTAAATAGAAAATATACAAAATCTATACATTTATGTATAATAGTAATAAAGTTATGCCCCATTATCAAATTTTAATTTTTGCGGGGTCTTTTTTTACTAATTATGCTTCTATACTAACAAATGAAAAATTATCCTTCAAGTCCCCATTGTTTTTTTTAAAAAGTTAGTCCTAATTATTAAAAAAGATCCAAATCAGTTCCTAATATTTTCAAAAAACAATCAATTTAATTCATATCAAGAAATATATGATAAAACACTATGTATTTATATTTATACTATAATATAAAATTAAACTTAAGTGAGTTTGGAGTTCTCGAAATGACACATAAGCTAAGGTAAGAGAGGATAAGTCAAAATTTTATACTTTTATAAATAGTGATGTACAAAGTAATTTGAATTTTATTATTTTGATTGATTTTATTTTACAATTCTATAATATGATATATTTATTTTAAATTTAGATCTATATCTATATAATTTATCTATCTATTGTTAAAAAATTATAAGGTGAATGACAAATTATCTCTAGAGATTTTTTGTTTTTCCTACTAACTCATTTAGTTCATGGAAGTTCTAGATTCTTATGTAGCAACTCTTAAACCTATGTATAATAATTCTTTGAGGCATTAGATAACACAATAGAAATCACTTCTACTAACAAAATTTAGAGCATAAATAGTATGTAGACTATAGATGTTTATCATGTTCACTACTTGCCTGCATCAGTGTTCATCACACGTATAAGAAAGGGTTCACAACTGAAAAGTTTATAGACTTTTATTCTTGGAGTACTACCATTATAAAAGGGATAAACGTTGTATAATGGGAGGATTGTGTCACAAAACTGTTAGTACCATAGCAGAGGTGTAAGGTCTTTAAGGAGATTGAACTTACTCGAATCTCTTTTATTCGGTTTTCTTTCATATATTATTCAATTTTTTTAGTTTATATTTTAGTTTTTTTAGTTTATGTATATTTCATATTATTTATTTTATTTAATTAATATTAGTTTCTTATTTCTAATTATGTTTTTACCAACAACTATGTATGTGTCTATATTATATCTATTTAACAACAACAACAACAATAATAATCTATGTAAAATTGTACGCACCTTAAAGAAGGTTTGGAGAGCTTAGAACATAGTGTAGACTCAGACTTGTCATTATTAAGTTACAATCAAAGAAAGTACTTAAAAATTTAAAAGATTTGATACCATGAGAAAATCATCATAACATTTTAATTTGACACATTTTGAAGACTTTTTATCCAATAAAAGAATACAAAGAGACATATATTATATGTAAAATTGTATATTATTCACCTTATAAGAATTCACGTCACCTTAAAATGTACAATTATTAATATAAATAAAGAAATGAGTTTAGAAGTTCAAATAATTTGGTGCCAAAAGATAGTTTAAAACTAAATTGTTTCTGTTAATCTTTTAATTTAACACCTTTGAGGACTTTTATATAGGGAAACATACAAAGAAAAATACAATATACTTAAATATAAATGCATACGTATATAGGTTCATTATGTATTTATCTACCTTAAGTTTTGGAGGCATTTCAATTTACCACTATTAATGTGCAAATAAATAAATAAATTTAAAAGTTCAAAACATTTGGTGTTATAAGATAGTTTAAAATCAGAAGTTAATTTTATATATTTATCTCAATAGTGACCCAAACTCAAAACTTATAAAAGAATTTTAATATTGAATTTTTTAATTGTGTATATTAAAAGATTTCAAATTTTTAATAAAAAATTGGAATTTAGACTCTAAAATTAAAATTTAATTTGAATTTTAGAAACTACAATTTAAAATTTTTAGAAGAAGACTACCTAATAAAAAATTTGACCCATGCTTTGAAAATAACTAGTTTATACTATACGCTAAAGCTGAAACGTTGCACTGATACTGTTGTCAAGTATTGTTTTCATTCTGTTGCCACGTGTTTTTTCATATAGACTTATTTATTTATTGCTAAGCATATACGACTTATAATTGAAAACACATTTTAGAATTTATATATTTATAAATATGTATGTTTACTTAATATACTTAGAATTTCAAAGTCATAATTGGTGTCCTATTCGGGGAGGAACTCAAATGTTATTTTTTTATTTTTTAAAAAATAGGAAAATATTTGGGAAGTAACGAGAAGATTTTTGAATTATCTTATGGAAGAGTGGTACCTTATCTTCACTAAAAATAAAAGTCTTTTTAACAGACCGCAACATTGTATTCCTTAATGTTAGATTTATATTTTATAAAAATGTATCATTTTCAATCATTCAAACATTAAAACCTTCTATAAGGAGATTTTGTATTTAATATGAGAATAATTGAATATACATAGAATCATATAATTAATTTTAACAAGTACAACATTATGCTCATTTGAAAAACGAAAAGCAAATTTATAATTCTAATCCAATATTTTCTTATTAACAATGATCCTCCACATGCCTTCCATCTCTATGGATCCAAATGTCCAGTAGTAGTGTGTAAGATCCGTTTTTTGATTTCTTTGTTAGACTGATGGGTCGATGCAATTAAGAGACAATGTAAGTGGGCACATGTATCATGCAAACGTGGAAGGTGTACTCCCCGCACAACGATGCACGCTCCCCCACGTGTTATACTCGCACTCCATTAAAAAAAAAAAAATAGATCAGCCTGCAGCAAGCGAGTAAGAAGAAAGAGAAAACAAATAAAGTTCATTTCTTTTAGTTTAATTTCATTTTTATGTTTCATTTTTAAATTTCAAAAAATAAAAAATTATTCTTAAAAAATATATATTTCATACATACACAATTTTTATACTATATGTTTATAATTTTTTATAAATTAAATATTATATGTTCACAATTTTAATATTTTTTATTATTTCAACACTTTTTTTTATAATTTACAAATATATGTTCATAGTCTTTATATTATATGTTTATAATTTTATACTTACATTCATAATTTTTATTTGAGTTACGACTTTTATATATACATTCATAATTTTTATATGTTCATAATTTTTATATTACATACTTAATTTTTAATTATTTACATATTTCATGTTACATTTTCATAATTCTAATACTTTATGTTAAAAAATTTTAATTATTCACCATTTTTATATGATATTTTCATAATTTTAATTTATTCACAACTTTTACTCTGCATGTTCAAAACTTTTGCATTATATATTTACAATTTACAATGACAAGTTCAAAACCTTTCTCCAGTATATTCACACTTATAAATAATGTGTTTATAATTTTGACTGACATATTCACAATTATAAACATCAAGTTCATAATTTTGTTCACACCTCTCAACCACCTCCACCCTTTTCTATTATCTTTTACAAAGCAAAATAAAAAAAAAGCCTGTTATTACTTAATCCTATTAAAGGACTACCGCCATATTTTTTCCATTGCCGCCATCACCACCACTCCAACTACAACCACAACCACAAACACAAACACAATCACCACCACCACAAAAGCATAAATAGTTAAATTAGTTAAACTATTTTCTATATTTTGCAAAGCAAAATAATAAAAAAATAAAAAAAAGCAACTACTCCACAACCACCACTGCCGCCACCACCATAATCACAACCACCACAAAAGCATAGATATTAAATTAGTTACATTGTTGTTAATCTTTTACAAAGAAAAATCAAAAAGAAAAAAGAAAATAAAAAAAATGGCAACCACCACCGTTGCCATCCCCATCACCAATCCACCCACAACCACAACCACCATCACCACCACCACAAAATTATAAATAATTAAATTAGTTTTCAAAGGAGCCAATGAAAGTAAAAAAAAAATTATAGATCTATAGACGAAAACGTCATTGGAGCTTCCGGTCTGTCTGCTTGTGTATGTGTGTGAGAGAGAGAGAGAGAGAGAGACGGGGAAAGACCTCAGATTTGGTGCATCTATTTGTGTGTATGAGAGAGAGAGAGAGAGAGAGAGTGCATTCTTTTGTGCGTGAGAGAGTAAAGAAAAGAGTTTGAATAAAGCCATTATTTTTTTCTTATACAAGTAGTGTGCCTTACACGCTCCAGAAGGTGTATGTGGCTTGGTAGATGTATTAATGCATAATAAGATCCACCAAAGAACCGTGTACCTGAGGAGGTACATATACCCCATTTTGAGTGTGTTACACGTGCTTTAAAAAGAAAAAGGAACGGAACAGCTTGTCAGCTTCTCTATACTCTCCTGTCTCTCGCTTCTTTTCTTCTCTCTGCTTCCTTCTCTTTTTCACTCTTCTCTCGCACGTACGAAGTGAGATCACCATTGGACACCACACAAAAGCTCTATGATCTAAATTTTTTTAGCTCGTGAAGCTTCTTAAGCAATTATTTCTTCAATCGGCTCAGTTGCTAGTTGTGTTGTCTTGTGTATGTGAAGGTGTGTGTTGCTGTGATAAAGAGTGTGTGGGGATACAGAGAGGTTTTTATGGTCTTGTGATTTGCTTTGTGTGGGTGCAAATATCTTAAGAAAGGGGGGAATTAAGATATGTTTACTAATTTTCATTTTAAAAAATTGTCAGAATTTTAACTATTTTTATCACGTAATTTATCAAACACAATGTAAACAATACAAGTAAATAAAAGTAAATAAAGAGTAGAGATAAGGAAGACAAACGATTTAAGGTGGTTCGGCCAAGCCTACGTCTATGGCCTAAGGATGCTCCCCTTAGGACTTCAACAATATTCACTAAATTTTTTTTTCAAATTTTGGTGAAGCAATGACCAATTTTTAACCTCTTTGAAGCCCAACTTCAAAAAACCCAAGAGTTTCACTCTTTAAGATTTTCTCACACTTTTACAAGCTTTAATGAATGTATTTATTAAGATTTTTAGCTCTCAAAGTGTGCTTTTTCAAATCTTGGTGAAGTAAGGACCAATTTTTAACTTCTTTGAAGCCCAACTTCAAAGACCCCAAGAGTCCCACTCTTTAAGATTTTCTTACACTTTTACAAGGTTTAATGAATGTATCTCTTAAGATTTTTAGCTCTCAAAGTGTGCATATAATCAAAGGAATAAGAAATTATAGAGAATTCGAAATTTCTTCTGAAAAGAGTACATAGCAATGAATGAAGCTCTTGAAAGCTCAAAGATATTGCAAGAATGGCTCAAAGCTCAATTGAATAATGATATACGATTTTGCAAGCTTGAGTTGATGATTTAAATGAGTGTTGAAGGTGTATTTAAACAGATTTGAGAGTTAGGGCTTTGGTAGGTGAAGAAAAGAGGACAAAAATTGCCAGAACGGTAATAAATTGCTAGTGTGTTTATTACAGGATCCTGCTCAGCCAGTCGATCAGCTGGGTCGTCCGGCCTCCTTTTGGCCCTCTCTGACTAGGCCGACCGGCTAGGGGGTCCGGCTTTGTCTTTCAATTTCTGTTTGGCCAGGCGACCCTCCCCGGTTAGCCAATCGACCGACTGAGGGGTTCGGCCACTCCAAAGAGTGAAGTAAAACCAAACTTTGCCTGAAAAATATTTTGAGTATAATTTTCATAACTCCAAATCATCTTAATGCATTTTGTAAGTACTTTTTATGACTTGAAACACTTCAAAACATATTTACATTGTGTGCATTCAAATTCATTTATGCTTTTATGAAATCTAATATGCATGAGATTTAAATTGTTAGAGCTATGAAAATAAAGGTTTAAGCCAAACATTTACAATACTAAGGCATTTCACAAAAGAGCAAGAACGTTCGGTACCCTTATGACACTTCTTCTCTTCCTTATGCCTTCTCATCTTCTTCTTCAAATAACGTGCATTTGTTCATCTTCTTCTATCTTCCAAGCATCTATCTACTCATCTAAGCACTTATCTTCACAAGATGCTTCTAGTAAAATAATTATGAATGCATATCAAATTTTCATCATCAAAATTAATAACTAGTATTTAGTTAACACTTTGCTTTGCTTTCCCAGATGTTTGATGAATTCTTAGGTTTTTGCCTTTTTTTTTTTAGTACATTTAGATTTTATGTTTTTGTTAGCATGATTCTCTGCTATTTTGTGGTTTTGTAGCTTTAAGACTTTGTAGTTTTCTAGTTTTGAGACTTGCTTTGCTTTGCTTTCATAGATGATTGATGAAAGAAGAAGAGGCAGACAATTTCTCTGGAGTTATTCAAAATATTTTTTATTTGAAGAATTAAATATTTTCGTGTTTGTGGAAGATTCAAACAAAAAATTGCAGAAGATAAAAGAAGGAGAAAGATTGTAAACATGTTATTTGTAGTTGCAAACATTCCCAGTTAAGATTGTGAACATTTTGATCAAAGTTGTAAACCTGTATAAACGTATAGTTTATAAGTGTAAACATGCCATTTCTCAATTGCAAACATATAGTGTAAAATTTGTTTGTAAATGTATAAAAATTGTGAACATGAAGCATAAAACTTATGAACGTATAAAAATTATGATCATGTAATATAAAGTTTGTGAATATATAAAAATTGTGATCATATTGTATAAATTTTGTGAATTATATATAAAAATATGAAATAATTTTTTTAAACAATGATTTTTTTATATTTTGAAATTTAAAAAATAAAATGTAAAAGAAAATAAAATTAAACTAAAAAAAATTCTTAGACTTTTCTTAGCATTTTCTCTTTCTTTCTCAGCTTTTCATTAATGCTTGCAGCTTTTCAATTTTTTAAATCTTCCTTAATATGTTGGCAATTTTTTTTGATTTAGGGCTTGTTTGGATTAGTTTTTTTGAAAATCACTTTTTTGTAAAAATTTTTAAAAAATAATTTTTTTGAGAAGTTGAAAAATTTGGCTTTTAAAAAAAGTTACATTTGAGTTTTTTTTTTTTTTTTTTAAGTTTCAACTTTTTTAGAAACCAAATCAAGTAATTATTATAAAATTAATATAGCTTTTTTGAGAAAAATATATATTTTTAAAAAAAAAAGCCAATTCAAAAAGTCAACATCTATGTGAAGCTTGGCACCAAATGCAATAGTGTATGTTAGAGAATTGCTAAAAGAATAAGGCCTATAAGGCATGTCATACGCAGGGTTTGTAGAGTAGTTTTTTTTTTTTTTCAAATAACTTCAGAGCGTGGTGTACACGCGAGAGAACTGTACATAGCTCATCAAATGCACCTAACATCAAGTACATCATATACAGACTGTTCTCTGGATCGATGCAATCAACAGATAATGTAACCTGAGTACACGTTGAGTATTTTTGTTTTTGTTCAGATTACGTCAAGAGATAACAGAAAATTAGATACCATGAACGTGTGGCCAATCAAATATCAGTCATCAAAACGTAAGAGATATATATACATACTAGTCTAATACCAGTGTATCGCACGAGACGATCATAATTTTCAAAATATATAATTTTTTAAAAATAATATGATATAAATTTAGAAATTAAATAAACAACTTATGGTTTTTATAGAAATGATAAGTAAGATAAAATAGTCAAGTCAGGTAAAAAGATGGATAAATACGAAAATAGAAAATATTTTAGATAAATAATAGAATTCAAAATGCGCAAGGTGTGATGATATATATATATATAGTTAAATTGTGTTAGTAATTTTCTTCTCTACCCTCATGGACCTATTTGGTTAATGTTAGCAATCTATACTTTTTTAACTTTTTTCCCCCTCTTTTTAACTTCTTTTTTCCTCTCTTTTTTATCTAAAAATGTTACATTATTGCAAAAAAGAATGTGTAAAATATTAAGAAAAAGACTAAAAGTAAAATTATTTTGGATAGAAATTATTGATAAATCTCTTTCTGGCTCACATTCTCTTCCTCTAGAAGCATTCAAAAAACAAATTTTATAATAGAGACTCGATTCTCACTCTAATTTTCAAGTATACCATGATCTAAATTTACCCAAAGTAAGATTTAAGAATATAATAGTCAAAGCAACATCAAACATGCTTGTAAGAATTTCTTCTTCTTTTTTTTTTTTTTTGGTCATGACCGTGAGAAATTAAAAGAAAGTTAAATAACTCACTTGGATTTTGATCTTTATAACAATAAAGTGCCTCATTTTTAAATGTGAAAATTTAGCTTTTTTTTTTTTATATATCCAATTTATAACATTATTAGTCTCGAACTCATAAAATGTCAAGATAAGACTAATTGTTTCAAAAATTGAAAAGATAAAAAACCAACAATGTTACAAATTGTAAAAATAAGGGAGCAATTTTTTTCAACTTTTTTTTTTTAATTCATAACTATCAATGTTACTAACTACAAAAATAAAAAACTAAACTACTACATTTAAAGAGACTAACACTAAAATTCATTTAGCTTTTCAATGAATTGCAATAAAACTGTAATGATAAGCCACACATGCAAGAATAATGATATAATATTCTCAAGTGGTCATTACTAAGTTATGAACCATAATTTATTCCACGGGACCATAAAAAAAAAAATAATAATGAGTCTTGGTCATTTCATGTAGGTGAGTACGCATTGCAGTCATCTCGTCTTCTCACTTATCTTAGTCATTGGAATGCTCCAACTGCTCTGCAGCAAACTTCATGTCTTCAGGTCTTACAAGAACAGAACTACAATCAAACGCAACAAATCGTAATTAAACTAATTACCCTAATAATTATAAAGCTGAATATCATTACCTGTAGTTGCGAAATATAGGTTATATGTGAATAGAGAATCAAAGCTATGATATAGATATGTGAGAAAAATCGATATTAATCAATATTTATAAAAAGCAACACATGCAAGTAAGAAAACAAATCAAAATCCTTGATTGAGGCATCAATTAGGAGATGAACATTTTGATCATTGACATATAGAATTGTCAAGCAACATAAAGTGGCCAAATGGTCCAAAATCAATGAAAGATTCCTTATTCGAAATGCACAAAATAATATGATGATCGAAATGTATATGGAAAGAGACGGATGGAGAGCAAAATAAAAAATTATTATGTCAAAGTAGCATGCACATGGAATGATTTCTAGAGATTCCATGAAACTCAAATCTTTATAAAGTCGGCATTCCATATCAAGACAATAAGTATATATATAATAAAATATAATAAAATATACTTATATAACACTTGTCATTATATATGTGCGACACTTGTCAGCATTATGTTAAAAAGGGTTCTTCTATATAATATAGTATAAATATATATACATATATATATACATCAAGAGATAACAGAAAATTAGATACCATGTACGTCATGGCCAATTATATATCAGTCATTAAAACTTAAGATATATATATATATATATATATATATATATGTATGTATATAAGTGGGAGCTACTTCTGAATTTTAGTCCATTAAAAAGAAAAAAAAACACCAAACCTACCCTCTATATTAGTAATATGATTAGGAGAAGGAGAGGAGCTTTAAGACTTGTCCAACAAAATAAAATATTGGTTTCTTCATAACGCATTCTCAAGCTAAAGTAATATCTTAGTAATTCTTTGTTAGGTGATTAACAAATTTTGTCTAAGTTGAAAAACTTATGTTACCTAACGAAATTATTAAGTGCCAACTTGTTGACTAATGGATGCACAAACTTTTTTCTTTTTCTTGTTAAAACTTGTGCATCCATTATTCAACAAGTTGGCACTTGATAATTTCTGAAAAGGCATGGAGAAGAGGAGTTTGTAATAATTTCAAACCCAAGACTTTGTGTCTATGCTCTGTTGCTATATTCAATCACTATCCCATCTAAAAGCTTAGCCTTTGTCTCTAATAATTAGAAAATAAGAAGTTTGTCTAAATAATACACCAATTATATATAAGTTTTTTTAGAATACACTACAAAAAAATTTGGTATTTGAGACGAAAATTTCCGTCTCAAACTTAAAAAACTTCTATCCCAAAAACTCTCATATCAAATTTTAAGACAGAAAATTCCGTCTTTAATTGAGACGGAAAATCTTATGTCTCAAATGTGTAGTAACTTTTTAAAAAATTTTATCCAAATTTTCCATCTCAATTCTATCTCAAATTTTTCGTATCAAATGCACTAATTTCTAGTAGTTAGACCAATCATATATAGTCTTGAGAAGGGAAATTTTAGCCTTAAAATTTTCGTCACAAATTCACCAATTTTTAGTAGTTAGACCAATTATATATAGTCATATATACATGTATACTTATCTTTTCTTTTAGGTATGACAATGCAAGTATTAAGACAATAGAGGTTCCATTTTAAATTAATTTACGCTAAGAATAGAGTACCTCAAGGTCAAGATAGGGCGAGGGTTTGTGAATTTTCTGTGTAGGATAAGAATATGTTATATTACTTGATCCCCTCATGTGTGATCGAGCGTGAAGTACAACTTTTTCTGAAAGATTGCCGATTTGCATGTGACCAGGAGATCACGTTTGAAAATGTAGTTATGTCGAGCTGCATGATTAAGAAAGAGATGAGTCACTATTTGGATAGATGTACAATGTGCAAGATTAAACCAATAACGTAACTATCATGTCATGTTAAAAGTTATGAAATTTTATTTTAAAATTAATTGGTACTCAACGAAATAGTATAAGAAATTCGTGACTTTTTCAATACAACAAAAGACTTTAATGTAACAACCAGTTGCATTTAATGAATTGCAAATTGCAGTTCTCAGACAATAATTCTTGTCATGTCGATATTCTCCCGAAATTAGTATAAGCCTTCGTAAAAAGTCAACTGATAAATCCCCGTTCCCCATCGCTGTTCATGTAATAATAGTGAATCCAAATCCCATAATATATAATCATAAAAAAGGCATATAAAACTTCATCAACGTTCGGCTTATGCAAACTTATTCCAATTAAAAACCTTGTCATCATGGTGTGACCGAGCTAAGCTTGCATCATCAAGAAAATAATAATAATAAAAATAAAAAAATAAAGCTTGCATTAACAAAAGGCAAAATCAACTACAAAAGAGTTGACTCCAAAAAAAAGTCAACTGCAAAAGAGTTGACTCCAAAAAAAAAAAAAGTGTTCCAACATTACATCTGATGATTATTGGTTGCCTGTCGGAACGTGAAGACCATGTCATCTGCATTGAAGTATCATCTTTATGCTCTGAACGGGCCTAAAACACGATAATAGTGATCACTTTAAGAAAAAGAAAAATATGTAATGAAATTTCTTTGTGTTGTTTTTTTTTTAGGTCTGAAAGTTTCCAGATGTTGTCACAGAGGAGTCATTAATATAACTTTAAATGAAAATATGTAGAGTGATCAAACAACATGCTAACAATAAGTAAATAGCTGTTAATTCCTATTGTTTTTCTTTGATCGAAAATGGGGGAACTGATCTTTAAGCAACAAAACATTCTGGGTTCCAGGGACATTTGCAGCCCAATCCACACTATAAAAAATTTTTGAATTTGAGATGAGAAACAGGCAAGTAACATTGTCCTAGCAATTCAATTGGCAGGTTGATTAGCCATTCTGCTGACAAGCCGAAACTGAATTCCATCAATCTCGGAAGCAATCTTTGTGATGTTCCTTGTAACAGAGGCTATTCTCCAAAGTTTGGTGTTCCTAGGCAAGATGATCGACTTTAGAACGACTTCGATATCATAAAAAATAAGTATGTTCTAGATAAATATTGGTTTGGTTCATCAAAAATAAGTATGTTTCTGATAAATAGGAAGCTGCGGCAGATGTCTGCAATTCAATCCACTTGTTTCCAATTCGTGAACTCAGTTTATATCCTCTCAACCAATTTTCCCACTAATTCGTTTCATAATTCTTAAGTTTCCTGAAGGGATCGCGGGGAGGGCATAATGTTCAACACTAACTTTAGGCTCCTTAATTTTTGTTGCAAAATAACTTACAAGGAGATTTTTTTTTAATATTTAGTTGTCATGTTGAAAATATTTTTTGTTGTATAGTTGCTCCACTGAGAAACCTTTTTAATAAAAAATTCTATAAATAAAATTATTTTACTATTCGAAGCATATTATTCATATTTAAAAAATAAAAATAAAAATTTAAAACATGCTAAAAAATAAAAAACTAAAAATTAATGAAATTAAAAAATTGAAAAATAAAAAATGAGATTTACAGTAAGAGGTGGAGAGAGTACTGTGGGAGACATTTTTTTTCCTTTTCACCGGAAACTTTTTTCTTCATTTCTAATTGATTAAAATTTTTCGTTCATCAGAAAATGTTTTAGATTAACTACTTTTGAAGTTTACCAAATACTGAGAAATTAAAAAAAAATTTTCAGCCGGCGAACAACTATTCCATACTTTTATCCGACATAACATATCTTGTTTATATATGTTATTTGTTGCAATACGTGATTTTTGCCTGGAGAATGAATTCAAGAGGGGGAAGGGTGAATTAGATTATTGGCACAAATAAGTACTTGAAAACTCTTAACAAGCAGTTCAAGCAATAATATATACAATATATGAAAAATATACTTGGAATGTAATGAGCTAAGGGTTAGAAGATCAAACGCAACGATTTAGAGTGATTTAAGCTCCCGATGGCATAGTCCACTATCTAAGATCTTTCCTTAGGGTTTCGAAAATTTCACTAGTAAATTGACTTCTTGTTTAATACATTGTAGAAGTGTAGAACAACGATCACAACCCTTGTTCCACCATAAGGACCGCAAATATTAACCTAATACTTGAAGATTTCAACCGTTCACTCTTGATAGAAGGTGTCTCCCAATTATGCTACCTAAGAGTAAAGAACACACCTAATGTAATAGTAAGTGACAGTTTTTAAAAAAGCTTCTATTGAGCAAGTGTACAAGAAGTATATAAACCTTCCTCTATTGCTCTAAATAGATGGGTAATTTATGAGCTTAAAGACTTTATCAAAGGATGCAAATGATGTGCAATAAATGAAGATGAAATAAATGAAGTATGATTGCCAGAGAGAGTGTTAAATATTAGAAGGCTTGAATAAATGCTATTGATCAAGTTATTTATGAAGTTTGAAGAAGGGGATGTATTTATAATACCCAAAAAGTAAAATCCCAACGTTTAAAAATAGTATTGGAAAAAGTACATTTACCAGCTGACCCTACTGGTCAGCTAGTGCCCTCAGCCTTTAGGCAATTTGCAACTACTGGTTGACCCTACTGGGTAGCCGATATCTCAGCCGCCTCAAAACAAAGTTCTTTGAAAAAAGTGGCTAAGCATACGGGGTATTCAACCCTTGGCCGGTGCTTATCGGCGACCCTTACTGGTTGGCCGGTACCTTAGAAAAGGTACAACAAAGCAGAAAAGCTGATACAAAGGTCAAAATCGTTTTTTACAGTTTGCAAGGCTTAATGCACACAACTTGACTTCTTCATTAATTATAACTCAACTACCACACCAAACAATACATGCAAGACTTAAATAACATGGTTTTGCAAATTTTTACATATTTTTGGTGTAAAAGAAGAGATTTTCTTTTGTTTTGTCAAATCAAGCAAGTTGTACATATGCATATTTACATTTATATAACATATATACTATATGCAAGTTGTATGGAACATTTATATTTCAAGGATTCGGTAGAGATTTGTCCCAAGAAGCTAAGCAATACATGTTTTTCAAATTCAAAGTAGATAAATATCATGTAAAGTTATTAAACATTGTCTACAACAATAACTTAGTTTAGATCAAGAATATAATGTGCTTTTCTTTGAAAACACTACAGAGTTTTTGCTAAAAACATGCTAAATTTCATTTCTATGCAATATACAATATAGGTAATAGTATTATTCGCCATGTACAGTAAGTATCCAAAGTGTAAGATTATACTTATAGGTTAAAGATACTTTTACTCCATGAAATAAGTTAAATACATGATATATACTTATACTAATGCATATATATACATATATGCTAGTTATAACAAGACATAAGAGCATGCTATGACTAATATATATTTCGAATAATAAAAAAATCTGCAGAGAACAAAATGTAAGTATACAAATGAAGTTATTTTGATGAAGAGCATATTAAGTAGAAAAGATGATCTAAAATGCAAAGGATGCACATGCTAATGCAATGCATTTAAGCTCATAATAAGGTCCTTCTACAAAGATCAATTTGATAGGATAAAAACTAAAAGACCTCTATGAATTCTCTAAGCACTTCAAGTTTCAAGATCTTCAATTGCCTCCAATGTGATCACCAAGACTTCATCATGCTCAAATCTTCAAGCTAAGCATAATTATACTCAAGAAAAAGCAATTTTAGCATAATAATAACATCACCAGAACATAATTAAGACATATAAATCCAACATTCTTCCCCTTTTTGATGATGACAACTCATTATATCAAAGACGTTATAAATTGAACATAGCTCCCTTTCAATACATGAATACATGCATTAAGTATATCAACGCAAAGTGATATATGAAAAACATCTCACAATATATAAACAATACATTAAACACTATATAAATACTATAAACACTCCCAAATTATAAACACAACTTTCTCCCTCTTTGGCATAATCAAAACATAGCCCCAACAAGGAAGAGATAAAGTTGAGCCATTAATACTAAGAGATATCAGCATTTGGCTCCACACAAGCATGCACACATATAATTTTAGCAGATAATAATATTAAGAATTACCAATACTAAGAAATAAGTAAGCACGTAGAAAGGAAGCATCTATAAATACTAAAAGTAGCAAGCTAAAGTTGTGAAAATGAAATAAAATGTACGGAAATCCTAAGGGAGTGGAAATTTAGAAGAAAATAGAAAGAAGGACATAAGAGGCAAGCTAGTGATTGGGTCCAGGACGGTCATCCACAATTCCGAGGTGTAGATTGAATTTTTGCACATCTCTAGCCAAGTCCTCAATTCTCGTTTGTTGTTCCTCGGCTAAGCTATCAACCTGTGCATTCACTATGTTAAATCCAAATTACATTGCCTCACTCATTGCCTCCATTCGATCAAGTATGTGGCTCATCACCCTATCATTAGCATTCTAGGATCTTAGCTCAGAGCGTTGACCCGCTTCTTCGTCATACTCGAACTGTGCTTCAAGATCTTCTTCTTCTTCCTCTTCTTCTACATTTCCTTTCATGTCCCTTTCAAATGTCGCCTTATCATCCTTATTAGGGAAGTCAAAAGTAGTTTTGGTTTTAATCCTTTCAACAATAAGCCTTTTAATGGCAAAAGAAAGATTATCAAATTCATTTTTATACATCCATCTACCTTCCCAATAAAAGATATGAATAGACTTAAGAGCATGCAAGTCCATTCTCCAACTTCTATCAAACTGAGTAAATTCATGATTCAGCAGTGACACGCCCTTTGTTCCTAAAAATCTTAGTCAGAAACATGCCATATGGTAGCCCAATTTTTCTTCTATACACATTTTCATATGTACAAGATAATGTCAGGTAAGTTAATTTTCTTATCCAGATACAGAAAATATAGAATATATGCCTCAACTTGGTACAATTTTCCATCATGCATATCTCTAGGAATTATATTAGCCATTAACAACTTAACCAAAGCCTTATTTTCAGGAGATAGCTACTTCAACCTAGGTAAACTATCAATATGAGCATTTGGCTTGTCCTACACAAAGTCATATATTGGTTGCTTGTTAACCCTTCGTGGAAAACCCTTAAAATCATAAGGCTTGATAGCATTTTGATGAGCTGGGATATTAAAAATGTCTCGAATATCCAAGGTATCTAGAGTAAAATGTACTTTAACCACAGTAGTGCCAATGCTAGTACTATACAAATCATCTACTTCCATATTCTTATAAAATTAACGAACTAACCCAGAATAAACAGATTCCTCAGTAGTCATGTATGTTAGCCAACCTTGATCATTTAGAAACTTCACAATGTTCATGTTTTGAAGTTCATTTGGGACAATGCACTTATCTGGAATTATGTGTTTGCCTGAATAGTCTCTTTGTTTAACTGGTGGTATAGGTGAAGAATCCCTTGATGATGAAGATGGAGGTGAATCATCTCTTCTTCTACATTTACTTGGAGCACGTGAAATGTTTGAACGTGAGGGACCCACTTCATGCACGCTTCTCGAGTCTCTCCTATGTCCTCTACCTCCCCTACTTCCACCTTTTGTATTTGCCATGAAGTTTTAGTGTTTTTGGATTAAAAAAGAAAGATGTGAGTGAAGTGGGTGTGCTTTGAGAAGAAATTTGAAGTAAGATCAAGGTTTGATGAAGTGGGTTTGATGTTTATGGACGAAATTTGAAGATAAAATGGTGAAATTTTGAGTTTAGAAAAGAAAGTTTGAGAGAAAAAGTTGAAAATTTTTGAAAGAGGATTTGTGAATATGAAAGAATCGGCGACTCGATGCTCATATATAAGGGTTTAATTTCAACCTACCGGCTATTCGAACAAAGTGGGGGTCCCTCGGTACCCTTAACCAGTAAGACCACAGAGCAGAAATTATTACTGGCTGATCTACTGGCTAGCTGGTGCCTTCCCCTATAAGAGAAGTTCCTCTCGGCCTTTACCAGATGACCTTATCGGTCAGCCGGTACGCTCAACCGGTGCCAAAAAAAATTTGAAAGCAAGATTTTTTAAAGCTGTAACATGCCTAGTTTCCTTCTAATGCTTAAAAATTGATTTTCATGCAAAGGTTTTGTGAAAATGTCAGCTAATTAATGCAAAGTATCGACAAAATTGAGCACAACATTATCTTTTTGCACATGATCATGAATAAATGATGTCTAATCTCTATGTGTTTAGTTCTAGAGTGTTGAATTGGGTTCTTGCTGAGGTTAATTGCAATTGTATTATCACATGTAATAGGAACATGCTTAAATATAACACCAAAATCGAACAAAGTTTAAAAACTCTTAACAAGCAATTTAAGCAATAATACATACAATATATGAAAAATATACTTGGAATGTAATGAGCTAAAGGTTAGAAGATCAAATGCAGCGATTTAAAGTGATTCGAACTCCCGAGGGCCTAGTCCACTACCTAAGCTCTTCCTTGAGAATTTCGAAAACTTTACTAGTGAATCGACTACTTGCTTAGTACGTTGAAGAAACGTAGAACAACGATCTCAATCCTTGCTTTACCATAAGGACCATAAGTATTAACCTAATACTTGAGGATTTCAACCCTTCACTCGTGATAGAAGGCGTTCCTCAACTATGTTACCTAAGAGTAAATAATACACCTAATATAATAGTAAGTGATGATTTTTACAAGAGCTTCCATTGAGCAAGTATGCAAGAAGTACATAAACCTTCCTCTATTGCTCTAAGTAGATAGGCAATTTATGAGCTCAAAGACTTGATCAAAGAATGCCAATGATATGCAATCAATGAAGATGAAATAAATGAAGTATGATTGCAAGAGAGTGTATTGAATATTAGAAGGCTTGAATAATGCTATTGATCAAGTTATTTTTTAAGTTTGAAGAAGGAGATGTATTTATAATAGCCAAAAAGTAAAATCCCTTCAAAAATTGTACTACATAAAAGTACATTTACTGGCTGACCCTATCGGTGAGCCGGTGCCCTCAGCTGCTAGGCATTCTGCAACTATCAACAGGCACTATTGGGTACCTGGCACCGTAGCCGCCTCAAAACAAAGTTCTCTAGAAAAAGCGGCTAGGCACATTGGGTATTCAACCCTTAGCCGATATTTACCGGCGACCCTTACTGGCAGCCGATACCTTAGAAAAGGTACAGCAAAGCAGAAAAGCAAATACAAAGGTCAAAATTTTACAACTATACACTAAATATAACTATTTTCTGCAGTTTACACTTGATAAGGCTAATTGTACTCAACTTGACTTCCTCATTAATTATAACTCAACTACCACACCAAACAATAAATGCAAGACTTAAACAATATGGTTTTGCAGATTTTTACAGATTTTGGTGCAAAAGAAGATATTTTCTTTTATTTTGTCAAATCAAGCAAATTGTACATATGCATATTTACATTTAGATTAATTTTTTTTTAAAAATAAAAATTTATAATTTTTGAATATTTAAACATTAAATTTATCATTTCCATTGATTTGTCCTTGCCCGGAGTTGAGTTATATCTAAGGTGAGAATAACTAGAAATGATAAATTTTTATATAAGTGAAGTCTTTTAATTAACTTTAATGAGTCAATGTGACACATTATAACTGTTACAAAAATCTAAAAACAATAGTTAATTATAAGGGCTTGAGTTAGTTATTACGTGCATAGTTGAGCGCTAAACCTATAAAGAGTAAATTGTATATTACCTTCTTGTGCTCTGACCTATTTACATCATACCCTCTGAAGTATCAAAACTAGCTAATTATCCTCCTATACCCTGGCCTATGTGCACCATACCCCTTGTCGTATCAAAACTAGCTAATTATCTCTCTAAAGTTTTTAGAAGTGTGCAAACCATCATATATTTCAGGGGATATTTTGCACAATTTTAGAAATTTCAGGGGGTATTTCGCAGATTTTTAGGAAGTTCAAGAGGTAATTAGCTAGTTTTGATACTACAGGAGGTATGATGCACATATGTTAGGGGATAATTAACTAATTTTAATACTATAAGGGGTATAGTGCACATATATTAGAGTATAGGGAATAATATGTAATTTATTCAACTATAAAAATGGACCATACATGGTATGTAGTTATAAAGCCAAATACAAAACTTTGTACCAAAACCATACCTCTTCATCGTCATCTTCAGATATCTCAAGATGGCTTCGAACCAAATAGATCAAACGAGAATAATGTCAGAGGATGCAGAGGAAATAAGTTTTTTGAAGGCCATGAAGACGCCAAACGGACGAGTTCTCTGCTTGGCGTTGAAAACTGCTATTGAACTCGACTTATTCGAGCTTATGGCAAAAGCAGGTCCAGAAGCTAAACTATCTGCTTCTGAAATTGCTTCTTTTCTTCCTACCAAAAACCCTGATGCCCCCGTAATACTTGATCGCATTCTGCGATTCCTGTCCAGCCAATCCTACCTCTGCTGCGATCTCATCACCGATGATGATGGGAGATTGTATGGCTTGGCACCAGTAAGCAAAGCTTACCTTCGCAATCATGATGGTGTTTCTCTATCTCCTCTGCTGATCCTTCAGATGGACAAATTGGCTTTGGAGCCTTGGTACATATGACTCTCTTGGAGTATTTATATATTGTATTAATACATCTCCTTACATGTCTGTTTACTCTCTTGGAGTATTTATATATTGTATTAATACATCTCCTTACATGTCTGTTTGTTTTTTGAACCTGCCTTATAGATGGGCACTTTTGATGTTTTTATTGGGTGGCAGTTTTGTTTTTTTCGAGTCTTACACATGAACAACTTATAATATTTTTAAATGGGTCGCGGTAAGTTTCGAACTGATAATTTTTAATTTTTATACCCTGATATTATATTAGAGTTACCAGTTCATCTAAAAATTTCAACTTATAGAAATGATATTGGTGTACTTATAAATAGTGTTAATAAATCTCCTAAAATTTGCCTAAGGTAACTTAAATTCTACAATGTTACCAAAGCCCCATATCACAACCTCTCTACCAAGGGTATATATAATCCTAATTACTTTGACCAATCCACAGAGTAGAGAAGGATTATATGAAAGCGTTTTAAAACACAAGAAATTCTAGCACTTTTTAGATAAGTCACGAGAAGGTTCAACTCTTTTCTCCGTTTTCTTTTTCTTGATGCAAGATCGTACTCATGCCAACACTAATGTTATGGATATATATATATATATATATATATATATATATTCTTTATTAGGTATCACTTAAAAGATACAATTCTTGAGGGAGGAATAGCATTCAACAGGGCGTACGGGATGCACGCATTTGAATATGCAAGCAAAGACAGTAGATTAAATGAGGCATTTAATAAAGGATGTACAATCATACTTTAATAGTCGTGCAGAAAGTTCTGGAAGTGTACAACGGGTTTAAAGGAGTAAAAGAGATTGTAGACGTTGGTGGAGGACTTGGTGCATCACTAGCTCGTATAGTCTCCAAGTCATGGGGCCTCTGACACAGGTGGAAAAGGGGTTCGCCTTCGGATTAACCTTTTTAATCAAAGTATCCAAACGTGAAGGCCATCAACTTTGATTTGCCCCATGTCATAAAAAATGCCTCTCCTTATCCAGGTGCATCTATCTTTCTCGTTTGCTGTGCTAATTAATCAGCCAAAAAAAAAAAAAAAGAAGGAAAAAGACCATTTTGACGAAAAAAAGTGTTGACTTCTTTTTCTGTCTCAGGTGTGAAATACGTGGCAGGTGATATGTTTGAAAGTGTTCCAAAAACAGAAACTATCTTCATGAAGGTATGTATTTCATATTGATGTATTAATTTACCGTATTATAATATGTCTCTCCCCACGTCTAAGCAGTGCCAGAACCAGAATTTTTAATTAGGGGGAGAAAAAGTATTTATATCAAATAATGATTCGGGTCAAATTTTCAATCCAACTCACAAAATAATTACTTCTAAAATAATAATGAAGTGCAAAATAAAATATTATAAATTAATAAAGAAAAGCCTTCCAACTTATAGAATAGTTGCCTTCTCAAAAAAAAATCACAAAATAATTATTTCTAAAATAATAATGAAGTGTTTTTAACAGTAGAGAAGATTTTTATATGATAATATATACTTTTATTAGTCCTCTTTAATGTTAAGTTTGTTTGCACACCTTGTTTTGAATTCTAGATCAATGACAAAAAAAACTAATAATAAATATGATAATAATAAAGAATAAACAAATCCCTATACTTTACAATTGACAAGAATTAAAAAAAATCAAATTGATTAATTCACCTAAATAAAATATTAGTAGTATCCACATAATCTACAAGTCATCTGCATAAAAATCAAATTAAGTAATTCACCTAATTAAGGATTCCTTTTCTTTTTTTTTTGCCCCCCTTTCATGCCAAAGGATGAAGTTTTCTCCTTTATTGTTGCACTGTTGCTGCTGAAAAAAAAAAAGAAAATTGAAAGAGTCCTTGTTTTTTTTCCTCTTTCATGTCAAAGGGTGGAGTTTTCTCTTTTATTGTTGCATTGACACTACTGAAAAAAAAAACACACAAATGAAAGAGCCACCACGAATCAATCTCCTGACCTCATTTATATATGAAAGCGCTAAACTAGGGTAAGCAATCATTTGTTGATGATTTAGGGGTGGTGGACCTTTATATGGACACTTCTAATCTACAAAACCAAGAAATAAATTAGGAAAATAAAAAGAGGGATGGCGGCCCCCATTAAAAGAGACCCTCCCTTATCCAATTCCTTACAGGAATTGCGGGAGGGGAGGGACCCTATAAAGACCTTCCTTACCCTATTCCCGATAGAGAATAGCGGGAGGCCCAGTTGTTCTCAAGGCCGAAGGCCAATGTCTTGTTCTCAAGGCGGAAGGCCAAGGCTGAGCCCCCCTTACTCTATTCCCTACGGGAATAGCGAGCGGAAGAGGAATTAGAAGCAGTATGTCACCCCTCTCAATCCCCCTCGGGGGGAGTTCTAACTCTAACTTCTAACTCGAACTCAGAACTCTAACTCAGGAAAAGGTGCGCCCCTTACTCTATTCCTTCCTAATGTCAGGAATAGCGGGGCGGGAAAGCTACATTTAGAACTCCTTTTGTCCGGGGTTCTATCTAAAAAACAAGGAACTCAGACTCAGAACTCTCATGAAGCTCCTGAAAGAGGCTTTAAAAGGGCTTTTAGAGTGCTTTAAGGACATTTTCAGATTATCTTATGTGATAACAGAAACACTAAGTGGAATCTGAGGATTGTGCAGATGTTCATTAATAATCTGACCAAGGGAACTAAAACGTTGGGCCTTTCAGATGTGCTGCACCGGACTCAGAGGAGACTTAGTGACAAGACGGCTGTTTTTAACCGCTGCTAGTATAACTATGCAGACTGTGAATAAGGCCTATGCTAGCGGTTAGTTGCCTGGGGTCTACCGCCGGTCAAGTTCCCCTAAAGTATCCACCCACCTGGGAAAGCTACGGAGAAAACAGTTCAGACACTCACAAAGCCATGGAGCAACGGATCTTCGGAAGTAGGCGTGCTAGGGTGAAGAAGGTGGCTCCATGCGGACTGATTGGGGTTTTGGAGCACTTTTTCTTTTCAAATTGAGATAGAACACGCAGCGCCGCCCGTGACTCTTTCCCAGCAGAATGCTGAGAAAGAGGAGACGTGCGTTACGAACTAAGGAGCGCAAAAGGTACCGACCTTACTCTATTCCCTTTCGGGAATAGCGGTCAAGAGGGCTCCCTCTAAAGTACGCCCTTACTCGATTCCTGCTTGATGCCAGGAATCAGTGAGCGCCAATGGGAAAGGAGGAATCCTTTCCCCCCTGTGACCCCCCTATCCTCTTGACCCTTGAAGGGCGACCTTATCCAATTCCCGTAGGACGGGAATTTACGGTCGGAGAGACAGACTCACTCTAGGGAGGTGAGTACCTTTCTTTTCCTCATATGCCCCACCCCTAACCTTATGAACCGGGGCGGGTCTATGAGGAGCTAAAGGAACTCCTCTCCCAGGAGAGAGAGCTACAAACTCAAGGAGGGGCCCTTAACAACGGTCTGTTTCTTATCTTATTTTTGAAAGGAAAAGGTGTTCACCACCACGGCTCCGCACCTACATCTAAGGATGATTCATTTTGAGCCATGCATGTGGTAAATTTGGTGGTGTTGAAACTCGAGTCTGTGATTGAACTCTTGTACCATGTTAAATTACCAAGTCATCAAATTTATAGACAGGATATTGTTGTATTTATTTATTATATTAATAATTTGAGTTCTTAATGTGATAAATGACCTAGTACGTACTCTCATGCATGCCCTAGTAATTAATATTTGTCGTGCATGTTTGTATATATACATAGTGGATTCTTTATGACTGGAGTGATAAGCATTGCATAAAGCTATTGAAGAATTGCTGGAAAGCTTTACCAGAAACTGGCAAGGTGATAATCATGGACGCGATATTGCCAGAGTACCCCGAGAGCGATGTTGTATCCGCCGTTGGATTATGTTTCGATTTACGTATGATGGTAGTGAACCCTGGAGGAAAGGAGAGGACGAAGAAAGAATTTGAATATCTAGCAAAGGAAGCTGGATTTGCTGTTCTTAAACCTATCTGTCCAGTATATAACTATTGGGTCATGGAGCTGTGGAAGAACTAGACTTTAATTTCACCCACACAAAAAATGTCATCTTCACTGTTATTGTTTGTTTCGTTTTTCTTACTTTTGTTATTCCTGTATCCATCGTTTGCATTTGAATAAAAGTGGGTTGATTCTGTAAGTTCTTCGGTTAACAAATAGCGTTAATGAAATATCGGCAAGAAGTTCCTTCCGTTCATTAGAGTGATCATCTCATTTAAAGTTTCAACTTATAGAATTATTTATTGTATTAATATGCTCTCACATGTAAGTGGAGTCTGCTTCTCGAGCCTTGCATATAGATATTAGCTTTTAATATTCTTTTAAATGGGTGGTCACTTCATTTGAAAGTTAAATTTGTAGAGTGGGTATAGGTGTAGTATAACACCCTTCTACCAAAAAGAAAAAGGAAAAGAAAAGTTCTTCATCACCAAAGAGCTTTGATTTCTCTCCTGCAAAAATTAGAAGATTTGCTAATAGATTTGTTGATTGGGTTGTTAAAAATTTTTAATGTTAGCAATTTAGCTTGTAATTTCTGTGATTATCACCATACTCATTAACTGAATAATCTATACACGAGATCTTATTAAGATGCTAAAATTCTTTGTCCATGAAAGAAATGCCATTTTTTTTTCACTTTCTGCCCTAGAAATTCGCGTTTAGTGACGCTTAAATCCCTATATATGTTCTACACTATGTTATTTTAATATGGGTACGAATGTTGAACATAAAAATTTTCAAATTTAAGATCTTTATATGTGATCAAATAAGTGTTAGAACTTTAACATCCTTGCGTATTAATGGTTCAATATCTCACACCCTCTTTTCTGTTAGTTCTTCTACGGTTGAGCTTACTATGATTTGAGCATCAATTTAAATAATCTCAGTATTACCATAAATATAGTGGTTAGATTTATTTCCATAAATATAATGGTTATATTTAACAAGGACATATTTCTCTCTCCAAGCGAGGGCACAACAATCTCTCAATTAAGCTAACTTAATCTTCTGTTGAGGTGGTAATGATTCACGATTTCGTCCTCTGTAACGTCTACTTTGCAATTTTTGCTTGCATTGAATTGCACTCCATGGTTGATTTTTTTAAATGGCTGTTGCTGTCAACAGTTGCATCTCTTGGGAGTACGATAGGAGGTTCGGTTTTATGTCGTTCTCTCGTATTTTTTTTTCCTTTAATTTGTACAATCTTCCTACGACTGTTATCTTCTCCCTTTTTTAAAAAAAATAAAGAAAATTTAACGCAACTTATATATTATAATTTTATTAAAATAATTCCTCTTCCTTCCCCCCGCCTTTCCTTTTTTGTCTTTCTTGCCGGAATGGCAATTACATCATGCACGATGACCAAAATCAAGTTGGATTCTGTACTTTGAATAAGTGACTTAAGTCAAAAATAGTTGGAACATTTAAAGAAATTATTTTTTTTTTTCACGCAAGTCGTTTTAGTACGTCGCATTGGTACATTATGGTAAAAGGTGTGTTTTGAAAATTCATCACGTCCATAAAGACTAAATTCAGAACAGACAAAGAGAGACACATTTTCTTGGACGGGTGGCTCTTCCATCACTGTAGCCTGATGTCAGTACACAAAAGAATCATAGCTTTTGAATAAAAAATCATAAATTAAGAATAAAAAAATATAAGTAAAAATTTTTGTTTTTATCTATAAATTTTTGTTCTTAACCTATAAATTTTTTTGTAGATTGATATTAGTCCGGACTGATGGAAGAGCGACCCTTCTTGGACCAATTTGCACGTGGTATCCCTTTTTTCTTCTATCTTCTTCTTCTTCTTCCTTTTCATCAATTGAAAATTTTCGACAACTTTTCATGGTTATATTTTGTTTACCCTGGTCTGCTTAGATTATGTTTTGGAAGAATTACGTTGTACATATATATTACATCTCCAAATATCATTAATGGCCTGATATTTTCACATGCTAATTAGACATTCATTTTTTCTTTCTCTTTCAATAAATTTTTTTCTAATATAAATCAATCACGTACTTTTAAAGCCATTAAGAAGCTAATGATCTCGATGCAATTAAAACTATAGACATTTTATGGTTCAGTGCATCTGAAGATTGTTACGGGTTAAATTATAAAACATTGAAAAAAAAATCATTTGTAATAAATATGGATATCATTTGAAAATGCCTAGACGTATATGTAACTATTACTGAGAGTGACACTAATAAACTTTTCAACTCTTACAACTCATTTTCTTGACTACATAAAGAAGTGTTCGTGTTGATATTCAAAATACGTAAAGAAGTGTTCGTGTTTATAAAAATTTAAGTATATAAACAAAATATTAGTTTATTTATTTATTGTATTAATACATTCCATCACTTGATCTTCTATTCTTCTTCGTCCAAATGTGGAAACCAGCGGCAGCGGCCTGAAAATAGAGTTCAGTTACAAATGCCTACGGAGAAGTTACATTCCATTGAATTGCCAAATCCAACTTGTTAACTATCACAGGTCAAGAGGAAAAAAGGAAGAATTTGACTAACAACGAAACCGAACCAATTCCTCCACCAACCCCCCCCCCCCCTTTTTATAATTTTAAAACTTACTGCAGTTGATTTGTTATTACGCAATATTTCTTCAGGGTTCTTGACTAACTACACTTAAAATATAATCTCATAGTCAGACTTGATGGCTCTTCTTTGGTCCTTTAAGTGTTTACTGAACTTAGAGATTGTTTGGATTGATTTTTTTATTTTTTAACAAAAAAATACTTTAAAGAAGTACATTTTTTGCACCAACTATTTAGAATAAAAAAATATGAAGTTCCTAAAAATATCAATTTCAGTAGCAAAAATATTTGAACTTCTAAATAAAATGCTTTTTTTTTTTTTAAAGGATTACACATTTTTTTAACTCGATACAAACGAGCACTTAGTCAAAGTTGATGGCCTCCATTTTTGACTGAAATTGAGAGGAAGATGTGCACTATTATGCAGACATTGAGGCAGGTGTGCGTACGTGAATTAATCATACGATGGGAGACCATGCCAACCTCAGTGATAGGACGATATGCAATGACAAGCATAGTGGCTAAAACTAATGCATTTCAACGACCCATCATTTTGTCAGCATTCTTGACCTATGTACATGATCAAGATCAAATTATTTCATGGAATCATGGGCCCCTAATCTATTTGTTTGTTTTAATGATGAATTAAAGTATTTTTTAGCTCTACGAACACATTAAAATTTTCAAAGTAATTTCATTCTAAGTCGTTCCACCAATATAATTAATATTATAAAAGAGTAATGAGAAAGGATTAATTATAAATAGTTAAAATTAAAAAATCCAACTATAATAGCTCATTCTAACATATGCTAAAGGTTAGTCAAAATCGACTTATATTGAAATAAAATGGTGTAATTATATTCAATGTTTTTTTTTTTTGCTAGTTAAGTGGTACGTTTGCATTAACTGCAAAAGTAATACAAATCAAAAGAAGTCAGGTAATACATCAATTACCTACCACTCTGCACAGACGAGTCTATTCAAATTTATTTGTTGAGTTTGTCCCTGGTTGAAGGCCAGTCTTTTTGTCTAAAGAGAAAATTACTGGACCTTATCTTGTCAGTTTCATTGCTTGCTTCCTCATTATCGATTATAAATATGAACTACATCGACTACACCTTAAATCTCATCATCACATTAGAATTTCTTAAATCATCTTGTCTGGACGAGCTTTTCAGCCAAATTCAAAAAAAATGGGCTCAAGCCAAGATCATCAAATCCAAATCTCAAGTGAAGAGGAGAATGTCTTGAACGCCCTGCATTTGTCGGGCGGTGGTGTTCTATGCATGGTGTTGAGGGCTGCTATTGAGCTCAACTTATTTGAGCTTATAGCAAAAGCTGGTCCAGGTGCTCAACTTTCTGCTTCTGAGATTGCAGCATCTCTTCCAACCCAAAACCCCCATGGCCCAGCTATGCTTGATCGGATTTTACGTTTTCTTGCTAGCTACTCGTTGCTCCACTGCGCACTTGTCTCTGACGATGAAGATGGACACACCAAGAGATTGTATAGCTTGGCCCCTTTAAGCAAAAATTACATTCGCGATCAAGATGGTGCTTCTTTAGCTCCTCTTCTGTTCCTTCAATTCGACAAAGTAAACATGGAGACTTGGTATAAACTTCTTTGATTTATTTATCATGTTAAACTATTTGGTTGCCTTTCATCAATTCAATGACTTATTATAATGAATCTTACTCATATCATATTCAAAACATATCTAACGGGGACGGTTAATTTTGAACTGTGGGTGCCAATGTCTGGACTAATTTATTCATTTTCAGGTATCACTTAAAAGGTGCAATTCTTGAAGGAGGGGTACCATTCGACAGGGCATATGGGGTGCATACATTTGAATACCCCGAAAAGGACAGTAGATTTAATGAGGTTTTCAATGAAGCAATGTATAATCATACTAAAATAATAATGAAGAAAATTCTTCAAGTCTACAAAGGATTTGAGGGAGTAAATGAGATAGTGGATGTGGGTGGAGGACTTGGTGCATCACTAGCCTATATAGTTTCCAAGTATCCTAACATCCGAGGAATCAACTACGATTTGCCCCATGTGGTCAAAGATGCACCTGCTTGCCCAGGTAAACACATATGACATATGCACTTTGTAAAGATCTACAGGCAACATGAAAATAAAAATAGCCGCCTTTTACTTATCCTTTTTCGCGTTAAATAAAATCATCACAGTTTTGTGAAGTTGATTTGTGGGTGTTTTAAATTCTTTGACGCTGTTAATTAGGGGTGGAGCATGTTGAAGGAGATATGTTTGAAAGCGTTCCAAAAGGAGAAGTTATTTTCATGAAGGTACGTGTGTGTATATATATTATACAGTATAACCCATAATATATCTGGGAAAAATACGTACTTTTAATGTTTATTTATTATTGATGATTAAATTTTATATTTTATATAAGTATAAAATATAAATTTTAGTAAACTTTAGTTTGTAGTTATTATTATTATTTTTAAATGAGGGGTCTTCAATATTAAACAAAAGGTTTAAATTAGGAAAGTAATATCACGAAAAACATGAAGTACAATAGCTTTATACTATGTGGTATGAGATAATACCATTACCTAAAGTATCATGATTATAAAAACTTAATTTTCACTGGAGGGCAAATTGATCTAATAAAATATTATCCAGGGACACAAAGGGAAAGTTGATAAAATGCAAAACAAAAATTCTTTCAAAAAGGACATTGTTTCCACTTCAAAGTAAATTGGTGCCGGATATATTTAATGAGAATATACACACACACAAGAGAAATATCATGCATTAAAAACACTTATTTTCTAGTACATCCTATGGGTTATACTCTAGTGCATACTTATAAACTCGAGTCATAAATATTCATTTATTAGTCACTTCTCAACACTGATGAAGCCTTGACAATTAATTCAGTGGGTTCTTCATAATTGGAGTGATGACCATTGTCTAAAGCTATTGAAAAACTGCTGGAGAGCTTTGCCAGAAAATGGTAAGGTGATAGTGGTAGAAGCAATAGTGCCTGAGTTTCCAGAAAATGATCGTTCGTCCAACATTGGCTTCACACTAGACATCTTTATGCTGTCTTTGGACCACGGTGGCAAAGAGAGGACAGAAAAAGAGCTTCAAGCCTTAGCAAAAGAAGCTGGATTTGTGGCTCTGATACCAATTTGTCGAGCATATGCCTACTGGATCATTGAATTGTATAAGGCTTGACATGCACCTTCCAATATGTAAGCTTGCAACCAAAATAATATGCTAAAACTTGGACTTTGAAATAAGAAAAATCCGACAATTTTCAAAAAAGAAAACTTTTGAAGAACATAAGGGTTTGTTTACGTACAAGGAATTGTTTTTAGTTTTTCAATTCTACTTTTCTTAGAATATTAGAGTTCGAGTTTTATGTGAAAAACTCAGAGAATGTGATCCCTTATTAAATATGAAAATAGAAAATTCCCTTTTAAAAAACTGGAGAATGTTGTTTACCGATTAATAACTTAAAAAAAATTTCCTCTTAAAAAACTAGGAAACTAGAAAATGGCTTTATTTCCTAAAAATATGTACAATCATTCTCCAAGTTGAAATAATAATACATCAAAACTAGACTAATTATTTTTACTAAAATAGAGAAATTTTGAGTTATTATATTGATATATCATAAAATTTATATGATAGTATATATAGATAACTAATTAAAAGTACAATAAAAGATAATGATTAGAAAAATAATAATTTAATTTGAAAAACAAAATTGTCAAATATCATAAATAATTAATTTCTACCATGATCGTTATAATCATTCCACAATTAATTTGCAATGGATTCTCTAAACATACTTATTGGCCTTTATTGGCACAAATCTATTTGAAAACCCATTATCACTCATTTGCTCATTTAACTCTATTGGGTCATTGAATTGCCATGGGTTGCTTCGAAACCCATTTGTCTCGCATACAACCATTGGATCATTGAATGTGCAAATGCTAATGTACGTTAGCAAATTTTAGTAATGACTTTCTATATTTGTGATTTTATGAGTTCGAAACATAAAATGATAAATGTTTATTTGCTAAAATTCTTCAATCAACTCTTGTGGTTTATTTGAAAGGTGACATTCTCAAAAGTAGGTTTTTCGTGATCGAGATGGGTGTAACACTAGTGGAATAATTTACCCTTGTTTCTTTTTTATTTTTAGCTAAGTGATCTACCCTCGTATTGGATTAGGTGCTACCGTAGTGTACAGTGAGCAAGAAAATAATCATAAGGTCTACTTATTAAAATATAAAAAATCTCACATAGAAAAATCTCAAGACAAACATTTATCATATAAAGTCATAGACCGCTCCTCATATCCACCAATTAGTTTTCGTAACATCGTATCAGAGCTGCATCTATTTTGGATTGTGGTGGTCCATTCTTGTTTCAGGCCATACGATCATCGAGTTCTGTCCAAGGGTTGTAGTGATTCTTAACATTGTTCATGGAAATTATACTTTTAATTCAACCAAAACCACTTAATCATCTACAGTCTGCACCTTCCTCTTCAACCATACTAGCTTGATATCATTATCACATGTAAAAAATCTCTCAATTAATGACAGGATACCTTTGGAAAAGTCAATTACCTCCATGACTTCCCATTTATTCAGTTCCAATTTTTGCTACAATATATATATCATACATACACTATAACTCCAAAAAAAATGATTAATAATGACTACAGCATGAGAAAAAGTGTTAAGGCATGGTGGCTAGCTACATGAAGACGTGTGCAATGATGTCAACATACATAGACCAATTCAGTTTTCTGGAACGGGAATGAATCTCGAGATAACAACGATGTTACAATTGTAAAAGCAATGGAAAAATATCGTAACTTGCATTGCTTTGGTCAAGAGCTAGTAGTAGTCAAGAAGGATAATATTGTATTATGATATGATTTATAAAAATACTTTTATTTTTTTAAAATTTTTATGGACTTAGCTTTTATAGAATTACAAATTTCACATTTTGGGCTAGGATTGAGTATAACTAGGGTATAGTCCAAATTTTGTAAATCTTGAATTTGTAAATGAATTCTATACTTTAAACAAATGATACCAAATATTAAAAAAAATAGATTTACAAATAAATTTCACAAAATTTATTTAAACCAAACACACTGTAAGTACTTGGAGGGGAAAACCCTACTACATCGGACTTAAAGCATGTTTGGCTCTGCTTATTTTGTAGCCTACAAGCTTCTAAAAAAAAAGCACCCTGTCACCTATTTTTTACTATTTACAATTTATAAGGTACCCTGTCACCTGTTTTTTACTATTTGCAGTTTATAAGTTGCAAATATGTTTAGCCAAACAGGCTGTTAGTCAATGAAGGCTACATAACGTTGAAATCAATTGCAACTATTTAATCGAATTTGAAGGAAAAATACCTACTACATCGGATTCAGTCAAAGAAGGCTACATAACGTTGAAATCAACTGCAACTATTTAATCTAAATTTGGCCATGAAGATGTATGTAACTGGTTCCAGGAGAAAAGGTAATACCAATAGCAAAAGAGTTGCCTCCACACGAAGAAGAGTTTTTCCATTCCAAAATGAATATTAAATATTGCCAAAATGAATATTAAATATTGCCTAGTCTTTGTTAGTTATCCCAATTTCAAACTTCATACATCTAATTGCGCTAAGGGGAGAAAGTAATGAGCAAAGAACAGGTTCCTGGTAAAAGAAGTAACCGGTATATATTAAAAATAAAAAGGTATAAATTAATTCATCTTAGCATTATAAATTCCATATCACAATGGCGTAGATTTAAAGTAATGTTGACTACAATAAAATTAATGCACCTTATATGTATATGATCAACTGCATGCATCGCCTACAACATAAGCTTATCACCACATAAAAATTTCTACATCCTACGGATTATATTCTAGTGCATAAATATAAACTCGAGTCATATATATTCATTTATTAGGCAGTTCTCAACGCTGATGAAGCCCTGACAATTAATTCAGTGGATTCTTCATAATTGGAGTGATGACCATTGCCTAAAGCTATTGAAAAACTGCTGGAGAGCTTTGCCAAAAAATGGTAAGGTGATATGGTAGAAGCAATAGTGCATGAGGATCTAGCAAATGATCGTTCGTCCAACATCGGCTTCACACTTGACATCTTTATGCTGTCTTTGGACCATGGCGGCAAGGAGAGGACAGAAAAAGAGCTTCAAGCCTCAGCAAAATTAAGAAGCTGGATTTGTGGCTCTGATACCAATTTGTCGCGCGTCCGACTACTCGGTCATCGAATTGCATAAGGCTTGACATGCACCTTACAATATGTAAGCTTGCAACCAACATAATAAAATATTTTATTTGCTAGAACATGGGCTCTGAAATAAGAAAAATCCCATAATTTTTGGAAAAGAAAACTTTTGAAGGACATAAGGGTCTGTTTACTTACAAAAAATTATTTGAATTTTGTGTGGAAAACTTAAAAAATGTGTTCACATGTTAAACATGAAAACAAAAAACTTACTTTTAGAAAATTAGAGAATGCGTTTACTGATTAATAAGTTTCAAAAAGTTGTCCTCTTAGAAAATTAGAAAACCAAAAATGTGTTTATTTATTAAAAAAATATATAATTATTCGCCAAGTTGAAATAACAATAAATTAAAACTAGACTTATTAATTTCATTAAAATAGACAAATTTTAGTTATTATATTTGATATATCATAAAATTGATATAGTTATATGTAGATAACTTAAAGGTACAATAAAAGGAAATGACTGAAAAAATAGTAATTTAAATTCAAAAACAAAATTATCAAATATCATAAATAATTAATTTCTACCATAATTGTTATAATCAATCCACAATTGATCTGTAATGGATTCTCTCAACATACTCATTTACCTTTGTTGCGACAAATCCATTTGAATACCTTCTTGTTGCACACCATATGACTCACTTCAGGGGTGAACATAAAACCGCCAAAACCGTTTAGGCCGAACCAAATCAATCATAAAACGGTGGCTTTTAGAGTGATTCGATTGGTCATGATTTTAATTTTTAAAAATCAAAATGAACAGCTGGGTTTTTAGGAGTAAAAAACCCTTGCCAACTAAACCACCCGCATACACACATGCACACACACAATATATATATATATATATATATATATATATATATATATGTATGTATGTATGTAAAACTGTCAATAATCTGTATGTCCTAATTTTTATAAAAATTGGGAAGTATACACACACACACATATATACATATATATATATATATACATATATATATACATATACATATATATATATATATATGTTGGGGAAAAACATGCAAACACGAAGAATACGAGAAGAAATAACGGACACAAGAAATTACGTGGTTCGGCTTTGAAGCCTACATCCACGGGCAACAGAGAATAATTATATTACTGATCACGAATGCTACAAGGCTCTCACTTTGGTTTCTCTCACCCCACATACCACAAGAGGTATGAACCTCTACACCCCCATGGGGTGCGACCCTAAGGCACTTAATATAATGTCTAGCTCCTATTTATAGTACATAAGTATCCTAATCCGTATTCTCCAAGGATAAGGAAACAATATATTACTAAGAAAAGTAAACAGTATACTACAAGGAAAAGGACACATATTAATTATATAATACGGGCCACATTCAACAAATCTCCACCTTGGCACGTATTTGCTCTAATCAACATACCATCATCCCTGCTGCCAACTGCCCTTATAGGCTCAACGCTTCACACCGCAAATAGCAACCAAGTTCAAGCAATGCTTAAACTTGATGACTGGAACCATCTTGGTCATCATATCTGCTGGATTCTCATGGGTAGAAATCTTTTGCACCGATATGATTTCTTGTGATATAATATCTTTGATAAAATGATATCTAACGTCAATATGTTTAGTCCTCTCATTATATATCTGATTCTTCATCAGATGGATTGCACTCTGACTATCACAAAAGACTGTACTTGTATCTTGTCATACCCAAGATCACGAACCAGCCTTGTAACCACATGGCCTCCTTCACGCCTTCGTAATTGCCATGTACTCCGCTTGAGTCGACAATGCCACGATGGCGTAATGTCGCTTTCCATCTGATAGCACATCCAGAGAGAGTAAACACGTAACCCGTCTGAGATCTTCTCTTATCTAGGTCACCCGCAAAGTCTGAGTCACATTAACCCTACAACCTCGCGCAATCTCCGTCATCTTGCTAAATAGCAAACCTACATTTGCGATTGCACGCAAATATCTCATTATCCATTTCACCGCTTCCCAGTGTGCTTTCCCAGGTGATGCCATATACCTGCTCACAACACTAACTGCATGTGAAATATCAGGACGAGTGCACACCATAGCATACATCAAGCTACCAACAGCACTCAAGTATGGAACATGAGACATATGCTCCACCTCCTCCTCGCTTTTAGGTGACAAATCTGCAGACAATTTGAAGTGAGCGAAGCGACACACTCACAGCTTAGCTTTAAGCATCCCGAAACGCTCCAAAGACCTTCTCAATATAACTTTGTTGAGACAAGAATAGCTTCCCAGCGTTTCTATATCTGTGAATCTCCATGCCAAGAATCTTCTTCGCTGCTCCAAGATCCTTCATCTCAAACTCATCACCTAGCTGCTTCTTTAATTCGTCGATTGCAGACATGCTTTTAGCAGCAATAAGGATATCATCAACATACAACAGCAAATACACAAACGAACCATCTGGAAGCTTCTTGAGATATACACAGCTATCGTAAGCACTCCTTGTGTATCCCGCACTTACCATGAATGTGTCAAATCTCTTGTACCATTGCCGAGATGACTGCTTCAACCCATACAAGGATTTCTTCAGTTTGCAAACATGGTTCTCCTTACCAGGAACTACATACCCCTCCGACTGACTCATGTAAATTTGCTCTTCAAGATCACCATGCAAAAACGCTGTTTTTACATCTAGCTGCTCAAGCTCTAAGTTATGAAGAGCAACCAAGGCAAGTAAAACCCTGATGGAAGTATGCTTCACAACCGGAGAGAACACTTCGTTGAAGTCAACACCCTCCCTTTGTGTATAGCCTTTTGCCACCAACTGTGCCTTGTATCGAGGACCTTCAACCCCTCGAGTACCTTTCTTTTTTCTTGTAAACCCATTTGCAATCGACAACTCGCTGTCCCTTAGGCAATTCAACAAGCTCCCATGTTTGATTCTTATGAAGAGACTCAATCTCCTCACTCATGGCACCCACCCACTGAGCAGAATCTTTCCCAGATATGGCCTCTTTGTATGAATTCGGCTCATGTCCTTCAATTGTTTCGGAAACAGTCAAAGCATAAGCAACAAGATCAGCGTATCCATACCTTTGAGGCTCTCTAATCTGTCTTCTTTCTCGCCCAATGGCAATGCTGTACTTCTGTTGTTCAGGCACATTTTGATCATGTACCTCAGTTGGTTGAGTCGGCTGAATTTGACTGCTACTATTGCTAGATGGAACATTTGGTACATCAGAAAATACCTTCACCTGCTCTTTGACACCGTGGTCTAAATCAGCTATCGCTTTCTCCTTTTCTTGGTCTAATAAAGCAGACTCATTGAACGTAACATCCCTGCTGATGAGGAAACCTGGAGACTTTGGATCTGTGCACCATAACCTGTAACCTTTCCTCTCGGACGCATAGCCTAGAAATATGCATTTCTTTGCCCTCGGCTCCAACTTGCCGTCCTTCACGTGAGCGTATGCAGGGCAACCGAACGCCCTCAATCGAGAGTAGTCAGCAGGCTTACCAGACCATAACTCAAAAGGAGTTTTCAATTCAATAGCTTTAGATGGAGACCTATTCACCAAGTAGCATGCCGTATTGACGGCTTCAGCCCAAAAGTCTTGACTCAAACCAGATTGGGAGAGCATACAACGAGTTCTCTCCACCAGAGTTCTATTCATGCGTTCTGCAACTCCATTTTGTTGTGGTGTCCCTACACATGTGCGGTGTCTCACAATGCCATGTTTCTTGCAGAACTCATCAAACTCTTTGTTGCAATATTCCAACCCATTGTCAGTCCTAAGACGCTTAATTTGTTTACTACCGCTTCTCAATCAACGTCTTCCACTCGACAAATGTTGGAAACGCCTCATCTTTAGTTTTTAAGAAGTATACCCACACCATCCGAGAGTATGCATCAATGAAAGTGATGTAATACTGCACCTTTCTTGGAAGGAACTTTATTAGGACCCCAAAGATCGAATGAATATAATCAAGTGTGCCTTTGGTGTTCTCCCGCCTCTTCGAACTTCACCTGGTTTGCTTTCCAAAGACACAATGCTCGCAGAATTCAAGCTTTCAGTTCTTTGTCCACAAAGCAAATCCTCTTGCTCACTCGGTTAGTCCTCTCGCTCATATGGCCCAACCTTTTGTGCCATAATCACAGAGTGTCATTATCACTCTCTCGGATGTAATAATGCAACACTCAGAATCGTACTACCTTGAAGGACATATAGGCCGCCATCAAGTTCCTTTCAAGAGCACAATTGCACCTTTGGTCACCTTTAAGACACCATTCTCACTTCGAATTTGTATCCATGAGAATCCAAACGCCCAAGAGAAATCAAGTTTTTCTTGACTCGGTACATGCCAACACTCGAGAGATCTTGTAATACCATCAAACATCTTGATATTTACGATGCCCATTCCCTCCACCTTTAACGAAAGATCATTGCCTAGAAAGACTTTCTCTTCTCTTTTGGAATAAGAAGAGAACCAGTCGTGCCTAAGACACATATGGAACGTTGCACCAGTATCAAGAATCCATTGATTTTACTACTGTGATCCACTCACAGTCAAAACTTCCCCGGTACTACTCGAGTTATCTCCATCACTGTCAGCACTCTCCACCACATTAGCTGAATTCTCCACGTTTTTCTTTCCTTTTCTCAGTCTTGGACATTCTTTTTTAATGTGACCCTTTTTGCCACACTCAAAACAGCGTAGCTTCCTTGCTCTTGATTTTGACCTTGACTTGCTTTTCTTTCTATCCGAAGATCCACCTCTATTCTCCAATCTCCCTCTACTCACTAAACCTTCCCCATGAACTTCTTCCCTATATCCCGGAATATGTGTTTGAAGATCCTTCGATTTTAATGAAGTAATTACATCTTCAAAAGTAATTTTATCCCTCCCGTACAACACAGTGTCCACAAAGTTCATATATGAAGGCGGTAAGGAGCATAACACGATCATAGCTTGATCTTCGTCATCAATTGTAACACCCACATCCTTCAAAGCAATAAAACAAGAGGTAAACTCATCAAGGTGTTGTTTTAGTGAGGTACCTTCTTTCATTCTAAGATGATACAATCGCTTCATCAAGTAGAGGCGATTAGTGAGAGATTTAGATGCATACAATTCCACCAAAGTATTCCAAGCCTCAATCGCCGTCTTCTCAAAGAATCTCCAAAGAATACTTCATTTGTCACGGACATATGTATTGCACTCAAGGCTTTCGCCGAGTTCTTCTCTCGTTCTTTGGTTCTATCTTTTCCAGGATCACTCCTTCAATGACTTTCCAAAGTCCCTGCATTGTCATAAATGCCTTGAATCTGATCCTCCAAAGACTGAAACTCATTCTCCCGTCAAACTTCTCGATTTCAAACTTTTCACCTGTGGAAGACATTTTCGTTTGCTCAAAACTCACACTTCGGGTTGGAATTTGGCTCAATGGATCGAAAAAACGGATTCATCACGTCGAAAAACCTTAGGAACACCCCTGGTCAACTTTGGTCAACACCGGTCAAAGTCAAACCTGTTGGTCAAAGTCAACACCGTCCCTAAACACGTACTTCGGAGCAGAATCTGGAAAAACAGAGCCCAAAAACGGACTCAGCACGTCAAAAAACGTGGGGTAAGGCTTTGGTCAAGCTCGGTCAACCCTTGGTCAATGGACAACGGTCAAAGTCAACCCCGGTCAAACCCTGGTCAACGCCGGTCAACGCCGGTCAAAGGTCAAAACAGTTAGTTTTTTTTTTTTTTGTTTCAGGACTAAATCTAAGCCCAAATAAAAATTTCTTTTTTATTCTTTTGGCCTAAACTAAGCCCAAACCCAAAAAAGAAATTTATTATTTTTCCGCCTGTAACCCAAGCCCAACAAAAAATTAATTAACCCAAGACCCAAGGCCTAGCCAAAATTGGACAAGGCCACTACCCAGGCCTGATCCAAATAAACCCAAAGACCCAAAGCCTACAAACGCTAAACCTGTTTTACAAACTTGAACCAATTTCCAAAAAATAATACCTGAATACCAAAAACCAACCTCAAGAGCACGCGAACTCTATCTTCTTCGCTTGTTCTTCAAACCCAAACACGAACCAGGACCCGCCGACGCAAGCTTCCACTCCAACCACCAACGCTCAACGTAGACAGCACCGGAGCACTCCTCGCCGAACAAAGACCTTTGTTTAGTTAGGCACCGTTTGGTTTGAGAAATTTTGGTTTCACAGTGAGTTTTGATTTTTCCTTTTTCCCTCAAGCAGCGGAATATATCTAAGCTCTGATACCAGTTTGTTGGGGAAAAACATGCAAACACGAAGAATACGAGAAAAAATAACGGACACAAGAAATTACGTGGTTCGGCTTTGAAGCCTACGTCCACGGGCAACAGAGAATAATTATATTACTGATCATGAATGCTACAAGGCTCTCACTTTGGTTTCTCTCACCCCACATACCACAAGAGGTATGAACCTCTACACCCCCATGGGGTGCGACCCTAAGGCACTTAATATAATGTCTAGCCCCTATTTGTAGTACATAAGTATCCTAATCCGTGTTCTACAAGGATAAGGAAACAGTATACTACTAAGAAAAGTAAACAGTATACTACAAGGAAAAGGACACATATTAATTATATAATACGGGCCACATTCAACAATATACATACAATTATTTATCTGGATCTTCTCGTTTCTCAATTTATTTTCGATCATATATAAAGGAAAAATATTTTTTATTCTCCTATATTTGTTAAAATTATATAATATCCTTGTAATTTAAATTATTTATTTCCTAGGTAAAAGTTAAGTTACTAAATGCTTTTCTCTCTTTTTTTTTTTATGTGGACGAAATAAAATAACTGGAGATCCTTATATATGATTCTGCCATTCGATTTGCTCATTCTATTCATCAGTATATATAAGCATCCTTAAATCTTAAAAATTAAAAATAAATACTAACAAAATATGTATATCTGATATTCCATGTATAATAAGTTTACTTAATTGATGAGAACAACAAATTTCATATATAGTTTCATCAAAAGTTATATGTTAAGAGTAAATCAACAGAAACAATGATGTGGGTAAACAAAGAGAATATCCAAATATATATCCAAAGTATTACACCCATTATTATGTATATTCCTTTACTTGCATCAACATAATTGAGATATTTGCTCAATCAAATTATGTCTTTAAAACACACAGCCACACAACCTATAATATTAATTAAATCAAATCTTGATCATATTAATTTATTATGATTTGAGCCTTGACAATTACTGCAGTGGATTCTTCATGATTGGAGTGATGATCATGGCCTAAAGCTAGCTACTGAAAAACTGTTGGAAAGCTTTTGTGATTTTATGAGTTTGTAAGACAAAATAATAAAAATTTATTTGCTAAAGTTCTTCAATCACTTCTAGTGGTTTGTCTGAAAGGTGACATTTCTCAAAAGTGGGTTTTTGGTAATCAAGATTGGTGTAACACTAGTGGAATAATTTACTCTTTGCTTCTTTTTTATTTTTATTTTTTTTGCTAAGTGAATAATTTGCCCTTGTATTGGATTGGGTGCTACTGTTGTATGGTGAGCAAGAAAACAGTAGCCTAAAGGAACCTAATCTCTCATTTTGAACTAGTTCCTGCAATGCCCCACATTTGGTAATTATAAATGCATGTTTTAAAAACAATGCTATGATAATTCACTTTTTTCAAAAATTATTTAATCAACTTCAGGTATTTAATTACTATTTTTTAATATTTATCTTCATTTGGATTAGATTACAATAAATGGCTACAATGACATGATATATACATAAATTGTAAATAATTTTTGCATATCAATATGATAAAGTACTTGAAGTCTTTCTCTTACACTATTTGTTGATTAGAGCTAGACATATATAATTGTCGAATTCTTAGTACATAAGGTGCTCAATGGCAGCTATTATTGGCAGCTAATAGTCCATGTCCTTAATCGTTTTAATTGGAAGTTGGATGGTTTTGTTAACAAAAATTCTATATTTGATGTAGTTACGTTGTTAAAGTCTTTCTTTACATACAATGCGTCCATTAGAGTTGCGCTTCTTCACGTGTAGGCATAGTTAATTAATATTTTTTCAAATAAATAACGATAATACCTCCTTACATGTAAATGTGATTTTTTAATATTTGATTTTTTGAATGGTGGTTGTAATGCCTCTTCACATGTGTGTTCTTTTAATATATTTTTTACATGTGTGGTGGTAGGTCTGATTTATGTCTCACTCATGTGCAGACATAATTTTTCAAATGGGTAGCGGCAAGTTTTGGACCTAAGACCATTAGATTTTTAAATTCTAATAGCTTATTGGAATTATCATTTTATTTAAAAGGTTAAGCTTGTAAATAAGAAATTAGTATATTTATTTATTTGTATTAATATTGTTGATTAGAATATTATAAGAATAGCTAGAGTGCCCAAGTGTAAATTTTCACTTGATGTAACTTTTCACTTGACGTACAAACATTCTCCAAGATGTTCGTTGAAAAGCTTCAATTTAACGTTTCTGCTCCAAAAAAGGTGTGCTTTGTGATTCAATGAGTTTGTTTTTGTTTTTTTGTTTTCAAAAGTATAATATAGTGTTGGTAGCACTTGTACTATGAAATTCATTTCACTTACAAATAAATTTTTTTGTACATTTGCATTTCAAAATAAATTCCGTTGTTTGAAACTATAAAACAAGTTTGAGTCAATTTGTTATTTGTAAAATTAAATTGTGTGGGTGCAAATATCTTAAGAGGGGGAGTGTGAATTAAAATATTAATACTAATTTTCGTTTTTTAAAATTTACAGAAAATTTACAACTCTAACAAGCAATATATCAAACACTATATAAGCAAGGTAGTAAGAATGAAATTTAAAAGCAAGGAGAAGAGAGACAAACAATTTTTAGGTGGTTCGGCCAAGTCTACGTCCACCGCCCAAGGAATCTCCCCTTAGGACTTCAAGGATCTCCACAAAAAATGCTTCTTCAAAACTTGGTGAAGCACAAACCAAGATTTTTACAACCTCTTTGAAGTCTCACTTCAAAGAACCCAAGAGACTTTCTCTATAGGATTTCCTCACACTTTTACAAGCTACAATGGATATAACTCACAATGAATAAATCTCTCAAAGTATGAATACTCAAGAATGAAAAGAGATTGGATCTGAAAATTTCCTCAAAAAGAGAAAATAATAAGCTCTTGAAAGCTCAATATATTGCAAGAATGGCTCAAGAAGTATTGAATGATGATAAAAACTTTTGCACACTTCAATTGATTGATTAGAACTTGTACTTGAATGTGTATATATAGAGATTTGAGGGTTAGGGATTTGGTAGGTGAAGGAAGATGAAAATCTCGGCCAGAACGGTAAGAAACGGCTAGTGCATTTATTACTTCGCTCAGCCGGTCGACCGGCTTGGTCGTCCGGCTTGCCCTTCTCCTTCTCTGACTAGGCCGGACGCCTTAGCCGGTCGACCGGCTAAGGGGTCTGGCTTTTACTTTCACTTTCTGATTAGGCCGGGCTACCACCCAGGTCAGCCGGTTGACCGGCTTGGGGGTCCGATCACTCCAGAATGTGAAGTAAAGCCAGATTTTTTATAAAAACAAGCTCAAGTGTATTTTCACAACTCCAAGTAATTTTGAATAAATATGTAAACGCATGTTGTGAATGAAAACACCCCAAAAACTCATTTTGACTCAATGTGTGTATTCAAATACTTTTGTGCATATTTTAAAAGTGCAAGACTAGAAAAATTTTGCAATGATAAGGAAGAATGTTTTGAGCCAAGTCTATACAAGATATGGGCATTTCACAAGAAGAGCAAGAAGAAAAAATAAATCCGTACCCTTATGTCTTCTCTTCTCCTCCTTATGCCTTCTTATCTTTTCTCTTCTTCAAATGATCCTTTATGCACATCTTCATATTTTCCAAGCTTCATATAATATCTCATTTCACAAGAAGCTGTTTAATCAAATAATGCATATACATATTTTCATCATCAAAAATCAATAAAGAATATTTAGCTAACAATCTCCCTCTTTTTGATGATGACAAATATTTTTAGATTTGAAAAAATACTCCCCCTAAATGTATGCATTCTTCTAACAAGTGCTTTGATTATTAAATTTGCAAAACATAGCTATATATCACCCAAAGCATAGATGTTCTATATCACCAAAAAAATGCATAAATCACATATCACAATATATCATCACATCCAATCACATATCACAATATATCATCACATCCATCAATAAATATTATCATCACATTCATCAAATCATACTTCATCAAATCATCACATCCAATCACATATCACAATATATCATCACATTCATCAATAAATATTATCATCACATTCATCAAATCATACTTCTCCCCCTTTGGCATCATCAAAATCAACATAAAGTCAGGAAAGAAATGTATGAAAAGTTAATTTGATAGTCAACTAAACTAGAAATCAACTAAACTGAAAATTGTTTTTAAGTGAAGAGGATAAAATCAAGGCGCGTCATCATGGTGATCCTTGAAGTAATTTCTCATATCTGACTTCATAGCTACTACTTCAGAATCAATGTGTTGTCTCCAAATGGTGAGTTCATCCTATTGGCTTGTCATAGTTGTCCTCATTTCACTCATACCAGTGTTTAAGGCCTGGAGCTGGGATAGAATCTGAGCCATCATAGAAGAGTCTTCCTGCTGTCCCATTGAACTAGAACCAGCACCCTGACGGATTTCTCTTCGGCGTATCTCATTAATGTGCTCTTGCTCTTTAGATTCTCTTAATATTCGCCTAAGAGTCGCTTCCTCAGTGTTTTCCTCTTCTTCAGAGGAACTAACAACCATAGGTATTGTTCCAGGTATGCCTATGTTAGGATTTCCCTCAAATTCTGGCCTTTCATCTTCTCCAAAGTTTATATCTACCCCACCAGCCATGTCATCAAGGTTTTCTCAGTAGTACCAAACACTGGTCGGTGAAAGTAGTGCCCTTCTTAGTCCTATATCTAATGGCAGCTTGAGTACTTTGGGGCAAACTTTTGAATGTCTCTCTGTTTATTGGCTCCATATTATACCAGTAAATGCCCATAAAGTTCATATATAACATATCGAAATTCCAAGCGAATATCTTATATGGAGCATTTGAGGATATGTTGAAATGTGAGAAGATATACGTTAAAGCCATACCATACCCCGGAGTAGTTGTTTTCCCTCCATCCTTTCCACTAATGTGCAACATATGTTGAAGTATAAGGAAAGGCAAGGCTATCTAAGGAAAGGCAAGGCTATCTCCTTTCTCTTCCTAAGGCTATAAAGAATATATGCATCCATAATTGGAATTTTTCCATCATTTATATTCCTAGGAAGAATTATTTCACTCATAATCTTAAGAGCAAGCCTAGTGTTAATATCAACATCTCTTAACAATGGAAGAATCAAATCCGGATCTCTAGGCCCTGCATTCTCCCACATAAATTTTATAACTTCTCCCGGGATGGCGGTTCCCCTAATTCCTTCAGGCCACCCTTGAATATTATAATGTCCTCCCCCTTCAACCGGTATATGAAATATATTATGCAAAATAGCTTCGTTAATCACAAAGGTTACTCCACAAACCGTTGAGGCTAATTCTAATCTTGGACTTCTACAACTTATCTCAAGATTTTCATAAAATTCAATCACTAGTTTATCTTGCACATCACAACGCAAGTGTAAAAAGGTAGACCATCTATCAAATAACGGCAAAATATTTGTACCAGCAAAATCAGAGTCCACGACGTATTTGCCGTATATAATAGATTGTTTCCCGTGAATCTTGGATGCCGGAGGTGGTGGTGGTGGTGGAGATTGAGTTCTTGCTCTTTTCCCTTTTCTCCCACGCGCTTGACTCGTCCTTCTTAGATTCACCATGATTTTGCGTTGTTCTAGTGAAAATAATCGGTAAAAACTATGTTTTTGAAGTGGGTAAACCAATTTTGGGAAGAAATTTGAAAGAAATCGGCAGAATGTTGAAGATTTGAGATGGGATTGAGTGATATTTGGGTTAGGGTTAAAAAAATTTTGAGAGTATGTGATGAAATTGGGGTGAAAACCCCCATTTTTTTTTAACCCTTACAGCGTTCAGTCGGTCGACCGGCTGATCGCGAGGGTCGACCGGCTGGATCAGAGAGCATCTTTAAAAATTCTGCTTAGCCGGACGCCTAAGGCCTTAGTCGGTCGACCTGCTTGGTCGACCGGCTGGGTCAGAAAGTTCACAAATGTCTTATTTTTCATACCCAAGCCACAGAAATACATATATATCCCATTTAGCCACATTTTATCATTCCAATTTCTCTCCTAATCTTGCAAAATTGATCCTCATACAAAGGTTTGGTAAAAATATCAGCAAATTGATGTAAAGTATCAACAAATTCAAGAATTATATCTCCTTTTTGTACATGGTCTCTAATGAAATGGTGTCTAATCTCAATATGCTTAGTTCTTGAATGTTGAATTGGGTTCTTAGTAAGATTAATTGCACTAATATTATCACAATATATAGGAATATGATCATATTTCAATCCATAATCAAGTAGATTTTGTTTCATCCACAATATTTGTGCCACACAACTACCTGCTGCAATATATTCAGCTTCAGTGGTAGAAATTGCAACACTATTTTGTTTCCCACAAGACCAAGATACTAAGGAATGTCCTAGAAATTAGCATGTTCCACTAGTGCTTTTGCGATCTATTTTGCAACCAGCATAGTCAGCATCAGAAAACCCACATAGATCAAACGAAGTTCCTTTAGCATACCAAAGTCCTAAACTAATTGTTCCCTTAAGATATCTTATTATTCTTTTTACAGCTGTTAAGTGAATTTCCTTATGATTGGATTGAAATCTAGCACATAAGCATACTGAGAACATGATATCAGGTCTAGAGGCAGTTAAATATAATAGGCTATCAATCATACCTCTATATTTCTTCTCGTCTACTGATTTACCTTTCTCATCTTTATCTAGCTTAGTTGAAGGACTCATGGGAGTTCCAATATCCTTTGCATCTTCAAGTCCAAATTTCTTGATGATTTCCTTGGTGTATTTGGCTTGATTTATGAAGATCCCCTCTTTTGCTTGTTTGATTTGAAGTCCGAGGAAGAAGGTTAATTCTCCCATCATGCTCATCTCGAACTCCTTATGCATGCACTTTGAAAAATTCTCACACAAGGAAACATTAGTAGCACCAAAAATTATATCATCTACATAGATTTGGACAAGTAAAATGTCATTGTCTTTTCTTTTGATAAACAGGATTGAATCAAGTTTTCCTCTTTCGAAATTGTTTTCAACCAAAAATCCACTAAGTCTTTCATACCAAGCTCTAGGAGCTTGCTTTAAGCCATACAAAGCCTTTTCTAGTTTAAAAACATGATTAGGAAAACATGAATCTTCAAAACCAGGGAGTTGTTCAACATAAACTTCTTCTTCAATAAATCCATTTAAAAATGCACTTTTTACATCCATTTGATAAAGTTTAAAGTCCATGTGACATGCAAATGCAAGTAACATACGAATGGATTCAAGTCTAGCTACAGGAGCATAAGTTTCATCATAATCAATTCCTTCTTCCTGATTGTATCCTTGTGCAACTAGTCTAGCCTTATTCCTAGTCACTATTCCAGCTTCATCTAGTTTGTTTCTAAATACCCATTTGGTTCTAATTACCGGTCTATCTTTGGGTCTTTCAACTAGCTTCCAAACTTTATTTCTTTCAAATTGATTGAGTTCTTCTTGCATTGCTATTATCCAATTATCATCTAGTAGAGCTTCTTTTACATTTTTAGGTTCAATATGTGAAATAAATGCATGATGCTCACAAAAAGTGCTAAGATTACGCCTAGTTCTTACACCTTCATTTGGATTACCGAGTATAAGATCTTGAGGATGGTTTCTCGCAAACTTCCAACTCTTTGATAGATCTTCATGAGGTTCTTTTGTTTCATCATCTTTGGTTGAGCAAGGTTTGATTTCCTCATTTTCTTGAGATTTCCTTTCTTTAAGTTCTTCTTCTTGCTTCGTTTCTTTGTCTTTTAGAGTTGGATCTTCAAGTGTTGTCTTTTCCAAAAGATAACCTACATCATCAATTTCCTTTCTCGGCTCAAATGGGTTAGTCTCATCAAATGTAACATATATTGATTTTTCTACAACAAGAGTTCTCTTATTATATACCCTATATGCTTTGCTCTTTGTGGAATAACCTAAGAATATTCCTTCATCGGATTTAGAATCAAACTTTCTTAAGTGATCCTTAGTGTTTAGAATAAAACATTTACAACCAAATACTTTGAAGTATGATACTTTAGGTTTTTTGCCATACCATAGTTCATATGGAGTTTTATTTAAAAAAGGTCTAATCAATACTCTATTTTGCACATAGCATGCTGTATTTATGGCTTCACTCCAAAAATATGTTGGCAAGTTGTGTTCTTTTAGCATAGTCTTTGCCATTTCTTGTAATGTACGATTCTTCCTCTCTACTACCCCATTTTGTTGAGGAGTACGAGGGGCCGAAAAGTTATGCTCAATGCCATGTTCATCACAAAAGTTCATAAAAGGAGTATTTACATATTCAGTGCCATTATCACTACGGATGCAAGTTATAAAATAGCCTTTCTCATTTTGCACTTTTCTACACAATCTTGCAAATTCATTGAAGGCATCATTTTTATGTGGAAGAAACATGACCCATGTAAATCTAGTGTAATCATCGACTACAACAAATGCATACCTAGATCCTCCTAAGCTTGTTACATCAATGGGTCCAAACAAATCCATATGTAGTTGTTGTAATGCTCTATTTGTTGAAACTTTATTTAGGGATTTGAAGGATGTTTTATGTTGTTTTCCTAGTTGGCAAGCATCACAAATTTTATCTTTTTCAAATTTTAATTTTGGAAGGTCTCTAACTAGATCATGCTTTGATAAATCATTCAATAAGCTCATGCTAGCATGTCCTAGTCTTCTATGCCATAACCAAGTATTATCATGCACAACAGATAGACATTTAACATGTTGACATATAAGTTGATCAATTTCAACAATGTAAACATTTTCATTTCTCTTGGCTATAAATAATACATTTTCATTTCCACATTCATAGACAAGACACTTAGAGGATTGAAAAATGACTTTATGACCTTTGTCACATAATGGACTAATGCTAAGTAGATTAAATTTTAGACCTTCTACAAGTAGGACATTATGTATAGCAAGAGAATTTTCATTACCAATGCTTCCTTTTCCAATAATTTTCCCTTTGCTATTGTCCCAAAGGTGACATCTCCTCCTTTTATCCTTTTTAGTTTGTAAAAAAGTGAAGAGTTCCTCGTTATGTGTTTGGAACAACCACTATCCAAGATCCATCATATTTTGCTTGAATTGTATACCTACACACATGAAATTCAAACGCAATTCTTTATTTTGGGGTCCCCAACACCTTGGGTCCTTGGCGTTAGTTTAATTTTTGTTTTTCACAACCCATTTTGGTCTTTGCCAATATGGAACATGTGATCCTCTATCACGAATTTTCTTGTAATAACAATAAGTGGATACATGTCCTTTCTTTTCACAATAAGTACAAATAACATTTGTCTTTGGTGAAGAGAGGGATGAAGAAGTAGAAGCTTTGACAAAATAAGTTTTGAAATACTTTTGATTTATATTTGATTTATATCCAATACCACTTTTATCAAAAGACATTTTTTGACTTCCAAGAAGTTTTTCAAAGTTTTCTTTCCCATTTGTAAATTTTTGAACAATTTTATTCAAATCCTCATTTTTCTTCTTTAAATCTTTGACTTCTTTTTCAATCTTTACAAAATCTTCAGCATATGAATCATTTTCTTTTTCTAAGATATCTATTTTTTCAATAAGAGAAACATTTTTCTTTTCAAAAATTTCTTTTTCATTTTGAACAAGTTTCAAACTCTTATGCATTTGCTTGTTTTTAGCCAAAGCTAAGGATAGGTCATCATGTAATTTAGCAAACGCGTCTTTTAGTTCCTCAAAACTATATTCATCTTCCTCCTCTTCACTAGATGAAAAGTAAATAGATAAAGATGGTGAAGATAGTACCTCATCCTCATTGGCCATGAGGCAAAAATTTGCTACCTCATGATGCTCTTCCTCATCTTCTTCGGTTTCGGAGAAGTCCCATGTAGCTTTGAGCGCTTTTCCTTCCTTCTTCTTTGAAAGCCTAGGACAATTTGCTTTTATATGTCCTGGCTTGTTGCAATTGAAGCACTTTATTTCATCCTTTGCATCTTTCATCTTTTTGAGCTCTTTACCATCTTTTCCTTTCTTTTTCCAATTTGAGTTGCTTGAAGAGGCCCCCTTTCTCATCTTTCTAAATTTCATAAATTTTTTGAAATTTCGGGCAAGAAGTGCAATCTCCTCTTCTTCCGGTCCTCATCTTCTTCTTCATCGTCACTTGATGAAAATCTTGATGCAACTAGAGCAATTGACTTCTTTGTTTTCCTTTCTTCTTCTTCATGATCTTTTATCTCTAGCTCATGAGTCATGAGTGACCCAATGAGCTCATTGAGCTCCAATGTGTTCAAGTCCTTTGCTTCCTTTATTGCTGTGACTTTTGGTTGCCATGATGATGGCAAGCTCCTTAGTACTTTCCTTACTTTCTCTACATTAAAATAATCTTTACCAAGAGCTTTCAAACCATTAGTAATTTCAACAAATCTAGAAAACATTTGTTCAACATTTTCATTTGGAAGCATTTTGAATAATTCATATTTATGTACAAGCATAGCAATCCTAGATTCTTTTACTTGGCTTGTTCCTTCATAAGTTACTTCTAATTGATCCCAAAGCTCTTTAGCTGAAGTACAACCCATTACTCTAGCAAATTCAGTGGCATTCATAGCATTAAATAAATAATGTAACGCCTTTTGATTTAACTCAAATAATTTTATATCTTCATCATTCCATTCACTTTCAGGTTTAGGTATTCTCCTATTGCCTTCTAATTTTGTAGGTAAGGTAGGCCCATTTTCTATGATTTTCCAAGCTTTATAATCATGTGATTGTATAAACACTTTCATTCGCATTTTCCAAAATGCATAATTAGTTCCATCAAAAGGGGGTGCTTGTTTAATAGAAATTCTCTCCATATTTGCAATAAATTCTACTAGTTGTTAAACTATGATGTAGAACCCTAGCTCTGATACCAATTGTAGGTGCAAATATCTTAAGAGGGAGGGGGGTGAATTAAGATATTAATAGTAATTTTTGTTTTTTAAAATTTATAGAAAATTTACAACTCTAACAAGCAATATATCAAACACTATATAAGCAAGGTAATAAGAATGAAATTTAAAAGCAAGGAGAAGAGAGACAAACGATTTTTAGGTGGTTCGGCCAAGCCTACGTCCACCGCCCAAGGAATCTCCCCTTAGGACTTCAAGGATCTCCACAAAAAATGCTTCTTCAAAACTTGGTGAAGCACAAACCAAGATTTTTACAACCTCTTTGAAGTCTCACTTCAAAGAACCCAAGAGACTTTCTCTATAGGATTTCCTCACACTTTTACAAGCTACAATGGATATAACTCACAATGAATAAAGCTCTCAAAGTGTGAATACTCAAGAATGAAAAGAGATTGGATCTAAAAATTTCCTCAAGAAGAGAAAATAATAAGCTCTTGAAAGCTCAATATATTGCAAGAATGGATCAAGAAGTATTGAATGATGATAAAAGCTTTTGCACACTTCAATTGATTGATTCGAACTTGTATTTGAATGTGTATATATAGAGATTTGAAGGTTAGGGATTTGGTAGGTGAAGAAAGATGAAAATCTCGGCCAGAACGGTAAGAAACGGCTAGTGCATTTATTATACTTCGCTCACCGGCCGACCGGCTTGGTCGTCCGGCTTGCCCTTCTCCTTCTCTGACTATGTCGGGCGCCTTAGCCGGTCGACCGGCTAGGGGGTCCGGCTTTTACTTTCACTTTCTGATTAGGCCGGGCTACCACCCAGGTCAGCCGGTCGACTTGGGGTCCGCCACTCCGAATGTGAAGTAAAGCGATTTTTAGAAAAACAAGCTCAAGTGTATTTTCACAACTCCAAGTAATTTTGAATAAATATGTAAACGCATGTTGTGAATGAAAACACCCCAAAAACTCATTTTGACTCAATGTGTGTATTCAAATACTTTTGTGCATATTTTAAAAGTGCAAGACTTGAGAAAAATTTTGCAATGATAAGGAAGAATGTTTTGAGCCAAGTCTATACAGTATATGGGCATTTCACAAGAAGAGCAAGAAGAAAAAAAATAAATCCGGTACACCTTATGTCTTCTCTTCTCCTCCTTATGCCTTCTTATCTTTTCTCTTCTTCAAATGATCCTTTATGCACATCTTCATATTTTCCAAGCTTCATATAATATCTCATTTCACAAGAAGCTGTTTAATCAAATAATGCATATACATATTTTCATCATCAAAAATCAATAAAGAATATTTAGCTAACAAATTGTGTTTGAAATGCACGTAAAATTGGAATTAATATGTAGACTTTTTAGTTATTTAAATGACATTAAACTTGAAATACACACAAAATAAACTGAACATTAAATCAAGAAACTAATGAAAAGATCATAACTTTAGGTCAATTTCTCTTCAAAATGTACACTCGCAACACATACAACCATTATATTAACCATCATCTTTGAAAATTTTTCTTAGAACAAAATATTTCAAGCGATCCAAAAAAAACCTCTTAAGTCATGGTGCTAAAATAATTTTAAGTTCAAAATAAGAAAACTGTTTGAGATAAGTTCACATGTTGCTAAAATAATTTTGAATTCCAAATAAAAAAATAATCATAAGTTTTGCTTATTAAAATATGTAAAAGTTCTGCATAGAAAAATCTCAAAATCTCAGGACTCAAATTTATCATATAAAGTCCTGAACCACTCTTCATATTAACTAATTAGTTTTTATAATAAAACCTTAGGAATTCGTACCAGAGCTGAGCTTTTGGTCAATCTTTATGCTGCAAATATGTTCGCATGTGACCCGTTAAGCTCGTATGTTGTGTACATCTATTTACGTGGTAACCCATCCCTATAAGCAGTTGAGCTGTATCGGTTTCGGGTCATAGTGGTCCATTCCTATTCCGAACCACATGACCATCTGAGTTTCGTCCAAGGATCGTGGCGATTCATCCAAAATCAAAGTGGTGCACACAACCCTGAATCCACATCAACCAATTAATTTTTATAATATAACTTTTACTTCTTAATATTACTCATGGAAATTATGCTTTCAATTTAACTAAAACCACTTAATCATCTATGGTCTCCCCCTTCCTTTTCAACCATGCTAGCTTGATATCATCATCACATGCGAAAAACCTCTCAATTAATGACTCATCACTTTTGAGGAAGTCCATTTCCTTCATGAATTCTCATTTATTCATTTCCAATTTTTTGCTACAATATATATCATACATACACTATAACTCCAAAAAAATGATTATTAATGCCTACAACACGAAAAGAAGTATTAAAGCATGGTGGCTACCTACATAAAGCCGTATGCAATGATGTCAACATACGTAGACCAATTCAGCTTTTTTGGTATGGGGATGAATCTAGTGATAACAACGATATTATAATCGTACAAGCAATGGAGAAAATTGTACCTTGCTTTGGTCAAGAATTCGCTGTAGTCAACTTATCGAATTCTCTTTTAGTATTAAGACTATTGAAAAGAAAAGTATATAACGATGGATAAAATTCTATTATGTTTTTTTGTGAGATAATATTATATTATGTTGTAATTTATGAAAATACTTTAAATTTTTTTTTTGTGGATTTAGTTTTTGTGGAATTATAAAATCCATATCTTGGACTAAGATTGAGTATAATTACAGTAAATCCAAATTTTGTAAATCTTGAATTTGTAAATGAATTCTATACTTTAAACAAATGATACCAAATATAAAAAATTAAATTTATAAATAAATTTCACAAAATTCATTTACACCAAACATACGATAAGTACTCGGAGTTAAAAAACCCTACTGCATCGGACTCAGTCATGAAGGCTATATAACGTTGAAATCAACTGCAATTATTTAATCCAATTTGGAGTGAAAACCTACTACATCGGATTCAGTCAATGAGGGCTACATATATACTATTTAATCCAATTTAAATTTGGCCATCATGGTGTAACTGGGCCCACGGGAAAAGGTAATACCAATAGCAAAAGAGTTGACTCCACCAAAAAAAGGTTTCTCCTTTCAAAATGAATATTAAATATTGCCTAGTCGGTGCCACTTTTCCCAATTTCAAACTTCGTACAACTAGTTGCTTTTAGGAGAGAGATTGAGAGAGTGATGAGTAAAGAAACAGGTTCCTTGTAAAAGAAGTAGCCGGTATATAGACATAAATAATAAAAACGTATAAATTAATTTTCACTGACGAATAAAATTCATAGATTCCTCAAAGGCATGCATCGCCTACAACTTAAGCTCATCACTACATAAAAATTTCTTAATGATCTCTGGCTTGTGAAAAGTCTAGCACCTAGTTTAGCTTTCCGCTAAGCAAATTCGGGGGAAAAAATGAACACTTCAAGCCAAGATCAAACCCAAATCTTAAATGAAGAGGAAAATTTCTTGAATGCCATGCATTTAACAGGCAATGCAGTTCTTTGCATGTTGTTGAGGGCTGCTATTGTGCTTGACTTGTTTGAGCTTATGGCAAAAGAAGTAACCGGCATTAAAAAATAAAAAGGTATAAATTAATTTACCGTACATTATAAATTCCATGTCACAATGGCGGCATAGATTATAAGTCATTTTGACTAACGTATAAAATTACTGCACCTTGTCTTGTCAATTAAATTGACAGTACCTCAATCTCGACTATATATATGTGTGTATGATCAACTAGTGCATCGACTACAACTCAAGCTTATCAGTTATCACCAAATTAAAATTTCTTAATCATCTGACTTGTGAAAAGTCTACCATCTTGTTTAGCTTTTCCGCTAAGCACATTCAGGCCAAAAAAAAAAATGAGTACTTCCAGCCAAGATCATCAAATCCAAATCTTAAATGAAGAGGAAAGTTTCTTAAACGCCATGCATTTGCCAGGCAATGCAGTTCTATGCATGGTGTTGAGGGCTGCTATTGAGCTTGACTTATTTGAGCTTATGGCAAAAGCTGGTGCAGGTGCTCAAATTTCTGCTTCTGAAATTGCAGCATCTCTTCAAACCCAAAACCCCAAAGCCCCAGCCGTGCTTGATCGTATACTACGCTTCCTCGCTAGCTACTCATTCCTCAACTGCACACTTGTTTTTGATGAAGAAAATGGTCGTGCCAAGAGATTGTATAGCTTGGCTCCCATTTCCAAAAATTACATTCGCAATGAAGACGGTGTTTCTCTTGCTCCTATGTTGTCCCTTTTATTCGACAAAGTATTCATGGCGACTTGGTATAAATTTCTTTCGTTTATCTTCTTATTACTTGACTTTTCTCGGTTGGGGTTTTCCAAATTCTCTTGTCATTTCGCCACAGGTAGAGCCAGAACTCCATGTTCAGCGGGAACTTAATTACATATAAATTGAAAAATTAATTGTAAAAATATATAATATTTAATATAATAGTTGTGTCTTAATACACTTAAAAGAAATACAATTAAATAACTAGCCACTGTAAATAAAACTATATTTTATAATAGACCTCCACATCACTTAACATTTTGAAATAATTGAATATTCACATTGTTGTTGTTGTTGTTAATATTATTACTATTATTTGGATTCATTACATTATTAAATATATGTTTCTTTATATAAGTGATCAATAAATCATGTATTATGCTATTTTCTTTTATTTTCTTGTCCATTCTCCCTCTATTTTTTATTTCTTTTCACGACACAATGAATTACATATATATATTTTTTGTGCTGATTTATTTTCTCTTCTTTTGGTTAAAAAAATATAGCACCGCCCTCATTGTGAGGGAGTGCACCTCATATAATTTAACCTCTTATTATTTAAAAATTAATAAATGATATACTATATTTTTTTTTCCCAATCTAGGCAGGGGTGTCTATGCTCCCTCTTAAAATAACATGGTATGCACCACTACCACATGTCCCTGAACCCACAAGCAAAAACTAGAGCTAACTGCCTAACCAGTCAAAAAAGAGAGTTAGGGTTGAGAATCTAATGATCCTCCAAACAAAGGGGTCAACTCAATCAAAACCCACCAAATTGGCAGGTCGGGTAGCCCAATCCACTTAAGCTGTCCTAGATGGGTCGAGTTTGCCAATTCTGACAAAAACAAATAATTACTTAGACTTCTAATTAACTTATTCAAAATAGTTAATTCAAGTTATTTGTTATACTTATTAACATCCACTTACAAAGTTTCCAACAATCAAATATCCCTTCTCATCTGATGTGACACGCTACGATGTATGTAGTTCATCATTAATTTTGAATTTCTATCTCATAAAGTATGATGGAGCTAATGATGTGAAAAATTTATTCGTCATTAGGTATCACTTAAAAGATGCAATTCTTGAAGGCGGAATTCCATTCCACAGGGCATATGGCATAGATGCGTTTGAATACCTAGGGAAGGACAGCAGATTCAACGAAGTCTTCAATAAAGCAATGCACCATACTTCTAAAATAGCAATGGAGAAAATTCTTGAAGCGTACAATGGTTTTGAAGGAGTAAACGAGCTTGTGGATGTTGGCGGAGGAACTGGGGTATCACTAGCTTGCATTCTCTCCAAGTACCCTAAGATCCGAGGCATCAACTTTGATTTGCCTCATGTAATCAAGGCTGCCCCTGCATACCCAGGTACACATAAGAGTTCATGTACATCTATATTAATTGACTCAGTGACCTCTTGAGTTGTTTTTTGTCAACAACACATATATTGATTTCATAATTCTTTAGGCTGCATGAAAATAAAATTTGCTTTTCTATTTTACCTTTTTTCATATATTAATTATATTGTCGTGAAATTTGATTATATTCTAAAGTGATTAACAATACAATTTTAGGTGTGGAGCACGTTGAAGGAGATATGTTTGAAAGTGTTCCAAAAGGAGAGGTTATTTTCATGAAGGTATACATAGCATGTATTTAGTATTAAATTTTAAAGAGTAAAATGAATTTTACCCTCTATGTTTTATTGGAGAAAAAGGTATTCATGTCCTTTATTTTTAAGCATTAGACCAAACAAGTTCCTCAGTTCTTTTTTTTTTTTTTCCTCCCTAGATTCCTCTAGTTAAACTTAACGGGATAGTTAAATATCTTTAAAAAAGTCTCATTCATACACTTAATGAGTCAAATGACATGATAAAACATATATATATTTTTAAATTTTTCAATAAAGCAACGAAACGTATAAACATATTTTTTATTTTTAGTTTTATTTTTAAGTATATTAAAAAATATTTAATTAATTATTAATTTTGTAATCACTTTAAAAAATAAAAATGAAAAATAATTTAAAATATTTATTGGATTTTTTCTTTTTCTCTTAAACAAAATTTTGAAACTTTTCAAAAGGAGATATATATGATCCTTGGAAATGTTTTTAATTTTTTTACCAACTAAAGTAGGGAATCAACCACGCAAAAAATAAAAAACAAAAGGTATTATTTGTCTCATTAAGGGTATAACTAGTATTTTGTGAAGCTAGTTAACTATTTCATGGACTTTAACTTACAGATGGACCTAGAAAAAGAGAGAGAACACTTTTTTTTTTTTGGCTCGGTAAAAAAAGAGAGAGAGAAGACTTATTTGCTCTAATACTTAAAAATAGAAGTTACATAAAACTCCTTATATTTTAAAACTCGCAAAGACTTCCTGTGGTTTCAAAACTCGTTAATACCAATTCATGATATTCAACTGATCGTCATGACAATGCAGTCGATTCTTCATGATTGGGGAGATGACCACTGCCTAAAGATATTGAAGAACTGCTGGAAAGCCTTACCAGAATCTGGGAAGGTGATAGTGGTTGACGTGATGGTGCCTGAGTATCCTGAGAATGATCGCTGGTCCAACATCGGATTCTCCTTTGACATCTTCATGATGAGTTTCCACGACGGCGGAAAAGAGAGGACGAAAGAGGAGTTTGAGAGCTTGGCAAAACAAGCTGGATTTGCTGCTTTCAAACCTGTTTGTCGTGCATACAACTTTTCGGTTCTTGAATTCTACAAAGGCCTGGCTTGACTTTAGTAACATGCCATGTATGTTGCAATTAGCAAAATGAGATCTTTTTGTATTGTTTGTGATTGAATAATTTTGTATGTCGAATTTTTCAATGCTCGCAAATAAAAATCACGAGTGCCTACTTGATGAATAATGAATCTATCTATCTATTATACTAAAATATTTATCACTATATCCATTTTCTTTCTTACTCAGTAATGCTTCTAAATTATATCAATTTTTAACTTCATCTGTTCAATTAATCCTTATCAACGGCCTCAAATTTTAGCCCCAATTTAGTTTCCCTCTTACTATGCCTCCATCATTTTGGCTCCACTTACAATTTCTTTCCTTTTTTAATTTATAATCTTATTAATGTTCATTGTTTATAATTAACGAATAATCTCCTTTTTAAGATTATTAAAATACTATATACATATATATATACCTATATATATCTATATATGTATATAATTATATTTTTATAACTCACTCCATGTAGGGTGCATGGTAAAAAACTAGTTTTTGTTTACATGTGTGTGTGTCTCAACGTATAATTATGGAAGTAAATAAAGTCGTGAACCATGACATATTGGATGTGCTATCCAAGAGTACTCGATTTTATTCGCCTATGTATCTAATGTCAATAGAATAAAATAAAGGTATTTAATTGAAATATAATCATTAATTGTGATCACGATTTATATGTACTTGCAACAGAAGTGACCTAGTACTATTTTACTATTTTAAATAGGGAAATTCGTTCATAAATATGAACTCTCGTGGAATTCGTTTGTAAATCAAATATATTCATTAAATAGGAAGGTAATATATATATATATATATATAGATAATATAGCAGAAATTTTTCCGGAAACCAATTTTTACCTAATTAAATAAAAAATAGTATTTGTAAAGGTAAATTTTCCTTTTTCTTTTCTAGGAAGGGGGTATTACTAGTTCGCAGATGGTGAGGATATATATAGTAGAAAAGCAGTTGTTCGACTCTTGGGAAACTATTCGTTAGTGGACTTTCCTTTCATTGTTTCCTATCCAATAAGAGTTTAAAATTCATTATAACTTGAAGACGCCATAACTTAAAATAGAAAAATATTTCTAGGATCAGAAAAGTCGATAGCATTATCAACTTCTAGATATAGCATTTTATTTCCTTACATGAAAACAGCCACAAGATATTAGCATTCAATTCAGAAATTAGATAGTATTCTAACAATATCTCTATATGTTAATCGATATAGCAACTTTACTAATGAAATGGGAATGACAGAAATCAGGAATATACACCCTCCAAGCGAAAAAGTGTTTTGTGTTTCTTTCAGAAATGGACAGCTCAGATTGGAAGAATCGAAACCAAATAGCTTAACAAAAATGCGGGCCAGCAAATAATCATACACCCCTATCCACATTTATTTCATGAGCCTAGACAAAAGAAGTCACAAAAGTAGCATGTCCACAGCTTTGCTACTATATGTTCAATGATTCTGTCCTCTATTACCTAGTACCTCTTTTTTCCCATTTTATTGTTAGTAATTTTTTTGGGCATTCAATTAATTGCGTCATTGATGATTGATTCTAGCAAATTGTGATGTTTTATTATTATTATTATTATTATTTTTAAGAAGATGAATGCTGTTTCACAGAAAAAAGTGTTGTGGCTCTTTCTGTTTTTATTCTCTTCTTTTAACTTTGTCGTCTTTCTCATTATGAAGAAAGTGAAAAATATGAGGCTGTTAATGCTACGTCATAGATAGGAGCTAAAGTGTATGTGTCCTTTGCAATACTTAAGGGGACTGTAACTTCAAGCAAGCATGTTGCCTAAGCTTTTCATTTATTTAATCTTAAAAATCATACATAAATTATTTGTTTAGGGTTATAGATATCTATGGACCAGCACATGTTTCTGAAAAGAGTTGACCTCCTTGAGTTCTTTGTATCTCAACTTTGGCCGTTCTTGGATGCTTTCACTTTCTTCTACTTGTCTGCAATTATTTTTCAGCTTTTGAAGAAGAAGAGTATTAACTTTCTGATTTTTTAAGGTTGAAATGTTAGTTTTAAAGTGGTCTCATTTCTTGTCTTTACTAGGTACTATATCTCAGTTTTAGTTGTTTTAATTTGTGGGCCGCATGGATTGATTCTGTTAAACGCATATTTAAATTTGGAGTGATAAATTAATATTTGTTATGATGTGTAGATCTGTTCATGTGCAGCTTCAAATGTGCTATACAAATAAAGAACCTTGAAGATAATTTTGGATCGTCTTTTATTGTTTTGTAACTTTAAGATAGAACGATAAAATATATTTTCTGGTTTTCGTTTTCGTTCATTCTACACGAATATGTTCTTTGTAGTATCTCGTGAATGATACCGTAAAGTGGTCGGAAAACATGGTTTTTCAAGCAAAGACATTTTTTTATAGGAAATAAAAAAAGCAAAGAGATTTTGAAGGTCTTTTGGAAACTAATAAGTGAAGGTAATTTGTTAGTACTAATATTTATATGGATATGATGGGAAAAATAAGCTAAGCCTACATATAGATTAATTTGCTTTTTCTTCTTTTGCTTTTATATATATATATATATATATATATATATGTAAACTAATTGTGCATTTAAATTAATATAAACAAAATTTTAATATATTTTTGCTTATTAAGCAAATATTAATAAACAAAAAATTTTAGACCTTGAAGTATCATACTAACACAATAATATATATTTTCTTAGGAAAGAAATTATTGTGAATTTTAAGTTTATAATTAAGTAATTTTTCTTATTAAACAAAAGATTTATTTTATTAATTTAAGTATTAATTTAATAATTTAAACTAATTGTGCATTTAAATTATTGGTTTAGATTTTAAATAAAAATTATCTAAATGTACAATTAATTGTTGGTTTAATATAAATTATTTAAAATTTTATTTTAGTACTTAACATGCATAATTAATTTAAATTTTTATTTTTAAATATACAAAAAAATTTATATTGAGGCAAAAAAAAGAAAAATGTAGATTAATTTATATTGTCATAGCCAACAAAAAACATTTTCAAAATTTATATATATACACATGTATATGATAGGTTCGAATTTATAAGTTTGACATCTTCATGATGAGTTTCCACGACGGCGGAAAAGAGAGGACGAAAGAGGAGTTTGAGAGCTTGGCAAAACAAGCTGGATTTGCTGCTTTCAAACCTGTTTGTCGTGCATACAACCTTTCGGTTCTTGAATTCTACAAAGGCCTGGCTTGACTTTAGTTACATGCCATGCATGTTGCAATTAGCATAATGATATCTTTTTGTGTTGTTTGTGATTGAATAACTTTGTATGTCGAATTTTTCAATGTTCGCAAATAAAAATTACAAGTGCCTACTTGATGAATAATGAATTTATCTATCTATTATACTAAAATATTTATCGCTGTATCTATTTTTTTTCCTACTCATTAATGCTTCTAAATTATATCATTTTTCAACTTTACCATCTATTGGATTAATCCTTATCAATGGCGTGGAATTTTAGCCCAATTTAGTTCTCCTCTTACTATGTCTCCATCATTTTGACTCCACTTACAATTTCTTTCCTTTTATAATTTTTAATTCTTATTAATGTTCATTGTTTATAAATAACAAATAATCTTCTTTTTAAGATTATTAAAATACTATGTTAATACATATTAAGAAAAATAATGATAATAACTTTGTATATTAATTATTTATCTCTTTTATTTAAACAAATTAACATTGATTAGCAATTTAAAATTTTAAATATTTTCACTTATTTATTTCATTCTTAATCATTCTTAATAATAATATTATCTAATTCTATATTTCCTTTTCTATATACGACATTTTAAAATAATTTTTTATTGATTTTTTAAGTTTAAACAAATTTAATATTTGTCCCTGCTATATCGAAATCCTAGTTCCGTCACATATATCTATCAAAGCCCATGGCTTATCACCATATATATTAGAACTTGTTGAGCTTAATTTCCTATAGGCAAATTAAAAAAAGAAAATAATGATTCCTCGTTATCGACTATATTAACTACTTAGGTCTACTAAACCACATGGCTCATCACCATATATATTAGAACTTGAGCTTAATTTCCGGCAGCCAAATTAAGAAAAGGAAAATATTGATTCCTCGTTGTCGACTATATTAACTACTTAGGTCTACTAAACCACATGGCTCATCACCACATATATTAGAACTTGAGCTTAATTTCGTGTAGCCAAATTAAGAAAAGAAAATTAATGATTCCTCGTTATCGACCATATTAACTACACAGGTCTTCCAATATTCTAAGCGCTATCTCAATCTGATAAAAATCCTAGTTTGTTAATGCTATATGTTACGTTCTTGCCTAATAGTTAACATGTGTTATTTCAAATTTTTAGTCTTCAACTTTTTTCTATCAAAATCAGACCTCATTCTCTGCCACAATTTTAATCCAAAAGCAAATATACTCGTGTCATTCACAAATTATAATAAAAAGATGAGAAGAATGCTAAAAAGATTTCTAGCATACCTGCATTCCAAGGAATCCGCAGTATGTACTTTCATATTTGTACTACCCAATTATTCTAGTTTCGTCAAAATTATTAGTAGCCTCTACATGTAAGCGCAATATAGGATCGTATATATGAATTTATAATATAAAATTCAAAGTCATAATTGATAGCGGAAGCACATACCTGTTTGAGCCATTATTGTTAAAGAATTATTGTTAAAAATAAATAACTGTCACCCAGTCTAAGCTTAGATCTTCCTCTCCCTACTCTATTAAATATTAACAGATGCTTATGAGAACTGTTAGATTAAGAGTAGGAGAGGAAACCTAACCTTATCTATAATAAATTCTGACAGTCCTACCCCTAAAAAGATTTATCAGAATATAAATCCTTAAAATTCTATTTAAGTACATGAGATTAGCTCAGAATATTTTTTGAAGCCACGCTCTCTATATTGTTGTTGTAAAAGCATACTAGATGCACAGAAAGCAGAAAATGTTTTCTCTAACATGTCTTTATTAGTGATATTTTCTCCGCATAATTTCAATTGTGAAGTAATTCTAAACACAACGGAGTTATACTCACTTACAATTTTAAAATCTTGCAATCGCAGGTGAATCCATTTATAACGAGCTTTTGGAAGGATCACTGTCTTATGATAGTCAAATCTTTCCTTCAAATTTTGCCGAAAGCGATTGTGGATTCTCTACTGTAAGATATTCGGTTTTAAGCCCTTTACGGAGATGATGGCAAAGGAATATTAATGCTTTAATGCGATCCTGTAAGGATGTATTATTTCTTTCTTTAATTATTTCTCCAAGGTCCTTAGTATTGAGATGTACTTTGATGGGTGTCGAATCCACCAAAAATAAAGTTTTTACTCTACCTCACTATTTGCAATAGTGGTGAGAAGAGTCGAATCCACAGGGATTAATTTAAAATATATTTTTTTATACCAAGGTGAAAGAACAAGCAAAATACAAGAAAAGGGGGTTGACAATTAAATAAATAAATAAAACTAAAGAACTAATAACAAATTAAAATCAAGCAAGATAATTAAGAAAAAGAATTAAATGATAAACTACGTAGCCGAGGCTGTGTTCTCCATTTAGGCCTACAAATCTGATCCTAGATGCAAAGATGACTTTCGCCTATTTTGATAAACTCGTTATGGTCGTTGGCACAGCCTAACAACCTCATCTTTCCTTTCAGTATTGATAATGGTTTAAACCCCCTACGATTTTTCCCACTATCGTTTTACCTTTTAGATGGTCTAACCCCCGGAGATGCCCGCAGGGTCTATCTATTGGCAGCACTAGATTCTAGAAAGACCTGATTCTAAAAGTCGATTCTTTCGCGGCAATCGTTCAATTAGATTATATGTTTACACAGGAGACCTAGTTACCACTATTTTTAGATTAATTAATTAATCTATTTGGCTACCTATCATCAAGCAATTGAATAAGCACCAGCAAATTAAAGAATCACAAGATAATATTAATTCTTAAAATAGTAAACACACAAATACCAAATAAAGCGAAAGGAGAAAATCAGTTAGATCTCACAAATTTTGTAGAACCATAAACTTCGAATTAACCCAGTCTAGGATAAAAATCTGACGATTAGATGACTAGAAGAAAAAAAAATATTTGCTGAAAAAAATAATGAATAAAAGCTTCCCTCGTTCCTACGTAATTCCCTAGAGAATTTATAGAAAAATATCTAACTTAGGAGTCCCTTCAGATTAAAAAACTCTTTTAATGCTAATGAAAATAAAAAGATAAATAACCAAAAATCTAATCCTTGTAAAAATAAAACTCTTCCAAAATATTAATTTTCCTTTTAGAACTAATACTTTTTTTTGGTCGACAATTCCTCTCCAACAAAACGTGCAAAATATCTTCCAATTCCCTGTCAAACTTGGTCAATCCTGCGTAGAACTTTCAGGCTCGCTTCCAAGGTGGCAAAATCAATTTTAACAGCTCCAAACATGTTGAAAAGTCCCTTCAATCTATATATATTACTTCCATCTTCTTTTCCAAGCCTTTTTACGCCAAAATATAAGAAATAACATTAATTAGGAAGCATCTAATTTCAAAATCAAGCACAAATAATCGTGGATTTAAAACGTATTTTGGACTTATCAAATCCCCCCACACTTAGATCATGCTTGCCCTCAAGCATGAAACCAGTTAAAAACATAGAGTTCACATGCAGGATTGAGCACAAGTGTTGTTTGCGAAGTTAGATTCTAGCTTTTCCAAACCCAAGAGCAAGCCTATTCATAAAATAATGCAACATTTTCAAGCATAAAACCAATGTTCCTACAACTTTCTTTTCAAAACCAAACTTCTAGTAGCTCAATTCATGAAACACAGTTTGTAAAGAACATGTAAAAACATGCAACACTCCATTCTCAACATCACAATCATCTTAACAAACTTGAGCTCCCAACAACTATCCCAAACTTCAATTCTTTTCATCATTCAATACAAGAATAAATCTATTCAAAATCTAGTTTTCAACATAAGTCATTCATCCATAACTAGTTAAAGCATGCCGCATCAAACAAACAATCCAAAAGTTTTCCAAACACAAAAAACAAGCTACTTTTCTCTTTGTATCAACTTGCAATGCTTCATCTTTCAAACACAAGAATGCATCTTATCTCAAAGACAATTGCAACAATTTCAAACAACAAGACTTGACTCAACAAAAATTTTCTCAAAAACCCAACTTTTCATCAAAAGAATTCCTCAAAACAAGCATTTTTCCAAGAAAAACATGGCCTTTGAAATTCATGGCCCTAGTTATGGCTTATCGAAAATTCCACCAAACTTCAAAAATAGCCCAACCTCCTCACAAAGCAAACAGGCAGACAAGCCTTCAAAAATATTTCTACCACAACTCATTGAAACTCGAAGAGGAATGCAGAAGTAAGCTAGATTTAGCAAGACAAAACAAGTACCACCACATGCACAAGTTACCCCGATAGCATCCAAATACTAGGTAAATGAACATTGCACCAATTATAGCACAAACAGGATTATAGCCAAAGTATGATTATACCAATGCAAACAAGAGAAATCAAAAGCACCTGCCTTGATGTGTAACTTTTCTCAAGAAAAACAAGTTCGTATCTAGACCCGGCTGCTAGAAAGTCGGTCCACTTCAACTGCTCACATTCATGATCATTACAATTCAACTTCCACAGCACAACTTTGCTTACATAACTTTGATTTCATGGTCCTATTGTGGGCCAAACTTTTCAAGAATGAAGGTGCTTTTTCTCTTTTGCTTTCTTCTCTTTTTTTCTGGATTTTTCATCTTTTTTTCATTTTTGCGCCTCTTTTTTTTCACATTTACACAACACTTTACAACAAACTTTCACAGGAGTGGACTCAACCGCTACATAACTTTCCCAGGCACTCACTTTTCACAATTTTACCACAAAAAATAAATCAAAGCAAGCACCCATCAAACTCAAACTAAGCATTGGTTTCCAATTTAAGCACATGCAATCTTTTAAGCCCAAGTAGAAATTAAGCAAGGTTCAAGCACTTTGTGTTCAAAGCAACTATCAAAGGCAACTAAATACCATGGGGATAGATTTATCGCATGTACCAACTTACAATTGCAACCAATTCAAGCTTCTTGAATATGAAAACCTTGATTTTTTTAAAAAAAAAAAATTGCCAATTTTTTTCAAAGAGAAAAAAAAAATTGAGATTTAACACAATTGAGCATTTTTTTTTTCTTTTTCTGCACTCTCCCCCACACTTAAAACATACATTGTCCTCAATGTGGAAAAAAAATAAAATAAAGAAAATAAAATAATAAAACAGAAAAAAAAAAAAAAAGAAAAAGAAAAAGAAAGGACGAGAACATCCCTGAAATTTCGTAGGGAGTGAGTGTGAGACGATAGTACCAATTGGAGGGTTGAGGTGCTAAAGGTGTTCGGACCTACAAAAACAAAGAAACGACACGTTCCTCCTCTTTTATTGCAAATCCAAAGCATATAAAACGATTCAAATCACATCTCAAAAATCATCAAAGATGTTATAATGGATATGCAAGAAGGCATCAAAAGTAGCGTATTTATCCTCAATGAAACTCATAGCTGAATTAAACCCATTGATTGATAAACTAAACAGAATACCCATCAACCAAAAAGAAATTGACTCAATATTTTAACAAGGAATTTTCTTTCTTCTCTTTTTTTTTTTTCAAACCTCAATGTGTCATAAAATACCCAACACAACTCAAATTTAAATGCAAATCTTTTGAGATACAATAGTTAGTAGGACAATCACAAATTTTCCAAGTGAGGCTTAGATTTAACTTGTTCTTTCTCAAGACACCCTAATGCAAGATTAAACCCAATTTGGACAATTGAATTCCTTTCCAACAACCAAAAATTAGCCACACTATAATATCTCAAAATATACCTCAAAGTGACAGATTGAGTAAACTCTTTAGAATGTTCAAAATATGCAGGACCGATTAATACCAACAAAGGATTTCTAACCAATATTCTTAACCAAAATTTCAACTGCAGATTTCAAACCCATCTCTTTTTTTTTTTCCATAAGTTTCCTCATGAACAAATTTGCAAGAAAATTTCTCTCTGCACAACTCAAAATAAGCATGATTTCAATTGCAAAAAAATATGGAACTCAACCAACATTGTCACAAAGTTCACCAACAGTAGCTATTAAACCAAAAATCCCAAAGTCTTAACATGTAAAAATTTCTAAAAAGGCATGGGATAAGTAGAAAATTTGAAATACCTCAAATCTGAGATTTACCATGCAAAAGACTAACATGACGGACTTTGGTGGCCGGAGAAGGTGCACAGATACACTCCAATGGCGGCGGACGGCTGTCGCAACGACAGTGGGTAGTGGCTCGCTTGGTCCCTTGTTCTTGTATGTTATGGGTTGATTTTTGGATGCTTGTTTGTTTGCTTTTTCTTGGCCATGATGTATATTTGCAAGTGGGTTGGTGGATATGATGAAGATTTAAAGCTCTTGAGGTGCTTTAATGGTGGATGATGGTGATGGGTTTGCTTATTGAAACTTTCTTTTTGTCTTTTGGGTTTGATTTTTATGGTTTTCTTACCATTCTTTTCTTGTCCATTATGTGTTTTTGAATGTGGGTGTTGAGATTTGTGGAAGGATTAAAGCACTTGAGTGGTGGTTATGGTGGTTTATGGTTGTGGAGGTGTGAGGAGAAAGAAGAAGAAGAGGGGAAAAAGGAAATAAGAGAATTAAAAAAAAAATGTATCTAACCTTTATTGTTTATTCAAAGCAGCTCTGTGCATTAGGCGTGGGCACGCCTCAACTTCCAGCACTATTTTTCCAGAAAACACCATAATTTTGCTTGAATTTTTCTTAGAGACTACCTTCTATCAACATGAAGCACTACAAAATTTTTGTCAAACCATAATCAGAGTTTCTAAAATAGAGGATGACCAAAAATAACATAAAAATTCCTAGAAATAAGAAAAAATTTAAAAAAAACTAAAATCAAGAAAAATTGCAAAAATCAAAACTAAAAAAAAAAAAAAAAAAACACTCCAGCGACTAAGGATGGGTTGCCTCCCATAAGCGCCCTTGTTTAAAGTCATAGGCTCGACGTAGCCAATCATCTAAGCTTTATCTAGCGGCTTCGGCTCAATTTCTTCAATTGATGATTTGGATGAAGCTTGTGATGTACCGACTAGTTCTTGCATTTTCCGCAGCTTTGCTTCCTTTATCAAGTTGTTTGCGGTCCTTTCAATTTCTGGATAAAATTGTAAATCACATGTACTATCTAACTTGGTCATAAAAGAGAAAAAAATTAGCACATCAATCCCCAGCAACGGAGCCAAAATTTGATGGGTATCGAATCCACCAAAAATAAAGTTTCTACTCTACCTCACTATTTGCAATAGTGGTGGAAAGGTCGAATCAACAGGGATTGATTTAAAATATATTTTTTTATGCCAAGGTGAAAGAACAAGTAAAATACAAGAAAGGGGGGTTGATAATTAAATAAATAAATAAAACTAAAGAACTAATAACAAATTAAAATCAAGCAAGATAATTAAGAAAAAGAATTAAATGATAAACTACGTAGCCGAGGCTGTGTTCTCCATTTAGGCCTACAAATCTGATCCTAGATGCAAAGATGACTTTCGCCTATTTTGATAAACCAGTTATGGTCGTTGGCACAGCCTAACAATCTCATCTTTTCTTTTAGTGTTGATAATGGTTTAAACCCCCTACAATTTTTCCTACTATCGTCTTACCTATTAGATGGTCTAACCCCCGGAGATGCCCGTAGGGTCTATCTATTGGCAACACTAGATTCTAGAAAGACCTGATTCTAAAAGTCGATTCTCTCGCGGCAATCGCTTAATTAGATTATGTGTTTACACAGGAGACCTAGTTACCACTATTTTTAGATTAATTAATTAATTAATCTATTTGGCTACCTATCATCAAGCAATTGAATAATCGCCATCAAATTAAACAATCACAAGATAATATTAATTCTTAAAATGGTAAACACACAAATACCAAATAAAGCGAAAGGAGAAAATCAGTTAGATCTCACAAATTTTGTAGAACCATAAACTTCGAATTAACCCCGGCTAGGATAAAAATCTAACGATTAGACGCCTAGAAGAAAGAAAAATATTTGCTGAAAAAAATAATGAATAAAAGCTTCCCTCGTTCCTACGTAATTCCTTAGAGAATTTATAAAAAAATATCTAACCTAGGAGTCCCTTCAGATAAGAAAACTCTTTTAATGCTAATGAAAATAAAAAGGTAAATAACCAAAAATCTAATCCTTGTTAAAATAAAACTCTTCCAAAATATTATTTTTCCTTTTAGAACTAATACTTATTTTTGGTCGACAATTCCTGTCCAAAAAAACTTGCAAAATATCTTCTAATTCCTCGTCAAACTTGGTCAATCCTGCGTAGAACTTTCAGGCTCGCTTCCAAGGTGGCAAAATCAATTTTAACAACTCCAAACATGTTGAAAAGTCCCTTCAATCCATATATATTACTTCCATCTTCTTTTCCAAGCCTATTTATGCCAAAATATAAGAAATAACATCAATTAGGAAGCATCTAATTCCAAAATCAAGCACAAATAATCATGGATTTAAAACGTATTTTGGACTTATCATACTTTGGCATCAAGGATCCATGATAAATAATTGTTGCTAAAAATATCAAGGGCCACGAACTCAAGCTTCATAAGGTTTGACATTATAAATCTAGCATAGTACAAAAATAAATTAATAAGTGAAACAATAAGATATTTACCTGACGTAACTTGTTGACCAGTAAATATAAGCACATAAAAATAAATTAAAATATTACAAATATGACATATGAAACTTAAAAACATGGCATAATATAACATAAGATGTTAATTTCAAGTGTAAATAGTGTGTTAGTGTAATTATTACAATAAATCATTATATAATTATATTAGTGTTTATGTTCTTAGGAGTCACTTTTTAAGTCATGATAATCACGTGTCCAAAAGTCAATATGATCATGTCCTCAAAAGTCACGGTAATTAGGTCTTCAGAAAAATTACAGTATTTGTTATTATTATTATTATTATTATTATTATTATTATTATTATTATTATTATTATTATTATTATTATTATTATTATTATTATTTTATTAAATAGAAAATGTTACAATAAATTATTTTAAAAGAAATAATTTAACCGAAATTTAATTTTCAGAATAAATGCAAATTAAAATAAATAAGATATGTTGTTTGAAAATTTATACTGTAAATATGATGTAATACTAAAAGTAAAATAAGAATCATTATCAAATTTTTGTAGAGTCGTGCTCCCTTTTAATAATTAGTAGAACTTTTTGTTAGCGGAGACTCGTACTAATAACATGTTGTAAAATAACTATAAAAGAAAAAGTACTATGAAGAGATAGAAAATTGAATTCTATTGAATTCTCTTTGAATTGTTTTTACTACCACAGTCCATTTGCTTTACCCAATTTCTTCTATTTATAGGTAAAAATTGAGACAAGGCATTAAATGCAAAGTGGCTAAGACAACTTCATTTTCAACAATGCATCCATTTTATCATATTTTGCATGGCTTTCTCAGAAGCAATCTTGAACATGCATTTTGTTTTCAACATTTGCATGCTATTTTTTACTTTTATAAATGTACATTTCACAACATTTCTAAGATGTTCTTTGAAAAGCTTCAATTTAAAGTTTCTGCTCCAAAAAACGTGTGCTTCATGATTTAATAAGTTTGTAAAGAAAAATCTAACATAAGGTTGGTAGCACTTGTGGTATAGAATTTATTTCATTCCCTGTGTATTTGTATTTCGAAATGGAATTTGTTTTTTGGAACTGTAGAACAATTTTGAGTTAATTTTGTGACTTGTAAATCTAATTGTGTTTGAAATACAAGTAAAATTAGAATTAAAATGTATACTTAAATATCCTTTAGTTATCTAAGTGACATAATAAAGACATAAGGCGTTTTGGTTCATATGATTAATTAGTTTTAAGTTAAATAGCCTAATTTGTTCCTATAAATACTAGTATTTTCTTTGCTTTGTTGACACAATACTTTGAGCACTTGTCTATGTAGATTTTGTGTTAGTAGTACTTTAAGATACATATAAATTTTTTGAAGTCCTAGTATTTTAGTAGTTTTATAGTGCATTAAAAAGGAGAGAGTTCATCACGTACCGATTTACAAACTCTTGCGGGAAGTGTTACTAGAATATCAAAAGGTATCTAGATGTTGTATCCTGGGAGGGATACGCCGTTCCCCGTTAGCACCCGTGGAAGGGGTGTAAGTCCCTTAAATATATCGTTCTCACGAGCCTCGATTGGTTTTCTTATTTTATATTCTGTATTCTGATTTTGTTATTCTACTATATTCATATTTTGAACTAATAAAGTTTATGATTCAACTCTTATTTTATATAGTGAATAAAACTCTTGTTATTAATTTCTTCTTCTTTTCCTAATATGTTTATGTGATATAAAGCATGTTAAGAATAGACATACATGTTAAGAATAGGCTTATCTTAAATTTGAATTCTTATAAGCATCTTATCTTACAACTATTTAAAAAGAAATAAGTGTCTCACATAATAAAAATATTTAGTTATCAATTACTTGTTACCCTAATCTAAGATGCTAATATAATTTATATTGACAGTTCACCTTAACTTTGATTATGATACATATTGACATGTATTGCAATTTTATAATTAACAACAAATTATATAAATGAATATAAATATATAAATTACTTTTTTTTCATCATTCAATTCGTCTGTTTGAAACTTTTTAATTTTCTACTCTTTACTTTTAATGTTTGGTCTTTTTTGGGTTTTTTTATTTAAGATTTTTAACTTTGGATTTTTCTAATTTTTCAATTTCCAATATTTTAAAAGCTTTACATCTCAAAACCTAAAATTTCCTAATTAGACTAAACTTGTCCATGCCCGCTATTTGCATTTTTCCAATATCCTAATCTACAATTTTAATACAAATAAATAAATACACTAATATCTTCTTTAAAAGATATTAAAAGACCACGCCTACACGTGATGTTGCGTTAGCACCACCTATTTAAAAAATAACTCGAACCTAATGTCACCTAATTAAAAAAAAATAAATTTACTATAAAACCATGTATGCGGTGAGGAGTCGCCACTACTGCCCATTTGAAACAATATTAAAAAACCATGTCTGCGGAAGAGAAAGCGTAAGCTCAAAAAATAAAATATTAAAAAATTAGTGAGAAAGCGCAAGTTCAGAAAATATCAAAAAACCATGCCTGTACCTGAGAAAGAGTAAGTCCGAGGAACACGGCATACATAAAGAAAGACCCTAACAACGTAACTACATCAATTATAGAATTTTTAGTAACAAAGCCGTCCAACTTGCATTTAGAACGATAAAGGATTAGCTAGCATAGAGCACTTATTAACTAAGAATTGGACAATTGTGTCTAGCTCTAATCAACGACAAATAGTATGAAAAGAAGATTTCAACGACATAACTGCATTTTGTTAACAAGGAATTCTGACAACTAATGTCTAGCTCTAATAAACAAAGTATAAACAAAAATTTTACAACGTAACTACATAGACTATTAACAAATTAAAGACTTCCAAGAACGTCGTCAAACGATCGAGATAGACGATTCCTTTCTCTTTTTGTGATAAAAAGTATCACAAACTCTCATTATAATACAAACAAAACATTACAAAGGATTCGAATTTATTAACCACTCATATATGTATCATATTATTTCTGTCACTCATGACAATCAGATCCCAAACAAAACAAAATTTTTGGGGCAAAACAACAGGCCTGAAGCCAAAAAACACATGGAGGATATCATCAGCAAAATTAAAGAAAGACCAAAGTTGGCCGTTCAGGAAACATATGATGGAAGAACTTAAATTAAGTTTGCTGAATCTGACAAGGCACTTCGACTATTTAAAGAAGACTTAGCTTGGGGCATATATCTAACTCAAGAAATAATTATACGATGAAGTTTATAAAATATAAATTTTGCAAAGACCCACTCACTTTTTTTAAGACATCTCCTAACATATAGACTAGTTAATTAAGTTTGCTGAAACTGACAAGGTACTTCGACTATTTAAAGAAGATTTAGCTTGGGACATATATCTAAGTCAAGAAATTACATGATGAAGTTTATAGAATATAAATTTGGCAAAGACCCCCTCACTCTTTTTAAGACGTCTCCTAACATGTAGACTAGATGTATATTTTGAGTCTTGGACATGAACAATATTAATGCTTTCTAATGGTCGGGTGTGACGATGAGTACATGAACTAAATTTTGGTACCTTGTTGAGTCCTTATTTTAAAAATTATGCTTGTAAACAGGAGCATGTTTTGGAGCCAAAGATCCATAGTTATTTAGTATATGTATTCGACGGTTTATAAACTAACCCTACTTGACTATTTAATTCTTTTAATTTCTTTAGAGTGAAATTCATCATTTTATCGTGCCTATATATATTGACTACACCATAAAGCTTATGACTCCACTAGAACTTCTTGAAGTATAGGCTCTTCTTTTCTTTTTTTTTTCTTTTTTTTTTTTTTTGTGCTTCTCGAAAATGGGATCAAGCCAAGATGATAAAATCACAGCCTCAAAAGAAGAGGATTTCTTAGATGCCATGCAATTGACCGGCAATGCAGTTCACTGCATGGTGTTGAAAGCTGCTATTGAGCTTGACTCGTTTAAACTTATGGCAAAAGCTGGTCCTGCTGCTCAACTTTCTGTATCCTACGCTTCCTTGCCAGCTACTTATTCCTTAACTTCTCACTCGTTTCTGATGATGAAGATGGACAAACCAAGAGACTTTATAGCTTAAACTCTATAAGCCAAAATTTATGTTCGCAACCAAGATGGTGTTTCTTTTGCGCCTTTTCTGTCCACTGCATTTGACAAAATATACATTGAGACTTGGTATGGGTTCCTCTCTCTCGTACCAATATCACTATTTGCTTGGTTTACAATAGAGTGATTATTTTAGCTTGTAAAGAGGACACTGATATATTTATTTATTTTATCAACAAGCTAGCCTCCTCGCATGCCAACATGACCTAGGCTCGATATCATCATAGAATAACTACCTTGTCTAAAAACTAGTAAGAGGATGCTAATGTATTTATTTATTGTATTAACACTTTCACTAACGTATATATACATATTTACTCGATCTTACACTAAATCACACTCGGTATTATATCTGAGCATATATGCCAATATAGATGGACATCTAAACTCTAATTTAGAACTGTTGGCTGCACTAGTAAAATTTGTTTTTCTTTTACCTCAGGTATCACTTAAAAGATGCAGTTCTTGAAGGTGGAGTACCGTTTGAAAGGGCATATGGGACACAAACATTCAATACACAAGGACGGACAATAGATTTAATGAGCTCTACAACATATATAGGACTCAACAATCATACAAAAATAGCCATGAAGAGAATTCCTGAAATCTACAACGGCTTTGAAGGAGTGAACGAGGTGGTGAATGTGGCTGGAGGAATTGGGGCATCAATATCCTCTATAGTTTCCAAGTACCCCAATATACGAGGAATCAACTTTGATTTGGCCCATGTAATAAAAAATGCACCTACCTGTGCAGGTATACACAAGAGTGCACGCACATCGTATTTGTTAGTTTCTCTGTAATATTTTACTCTGATTACTATAATAGTTTCATTTTTCTTTGTTGTTGTTAAACCCCCCACTTCTATGAGATTCGAACCCAAGACCATATGCTTGAGGGAGATAATTTTAACTACTTAAACTATTTCCTGATCCCCTATAATAGTTTATATGTTTTGAATCTTTTTGGAGTAGTAAAATTTTTGCTAAGAAAACATTGTTTTCATTTCTTTAATTCAATACGTTGTCACGAACAAATAATAGCTTTTCTTTAATCACATTTTCTCTGGAATTTAAGTTGATGGATGTGTTGATTAATTTTATGCTATATATTAGGTGTGGAGCATGTTCAGGGAGATATATTCGCAAGCGTTCCAAAAGCAGAGGTTATTTTCATGAAGGTAAATTAACCATCCATATACATACTCGATCGTAAATTAAATTATTTTTTTCACAAGTCAAAATTGAGATAAACACATTATAATAATAATAAAACGTATGTATGGATCATGCATGACAATGCATGCAGTGGATTCTTCATGATTGGAGTGACGATCATTGTGTAAGGCTATTGAAGAACTATTGGAAAGCCTTACCAGAAACTGGTAAAATGATTTGTGGTCTAACATATAATTCATGATTATCCAGACAAAGATCGCTTGTCCATACCATGAGTCTCAACCCTAGCGGCAAGGAGAGGACACTCAGGGAGCTTGAAGCCCTAGCAAAAGAAGCTGGATTTGTTGCTTTGAAACCCATTTGTCACGCATGCAACTGCTGGGTCATCGAGTTGTATTAGGCATGAGACACGGCTGGCCTTAAATTTTATATTATTGCTGCACCAAACTGTTATGGCTTTTGTGTTTTTTGTGATTTAATAAGCTTGTGACAGTTAAGAATAATAAAAGTTTTTTTCTGCTAAAACATGAATTACTTGTCTTTCTGGGTAAATCAAGAATAGTATTACTCATCAGGTTATGCATGTATTAATTAATTAATTAATTAATTAATATTATTTGGTTATCAACGCAAGTACCCGCTAAATTAGCAACAAAAAAAGGGGTAGAATTTAGCCCAAAAAACGAAAAAAGAACGGGGAAGGCATGTATTAGTTAAATCTTATTCAACTGGCGAATCATGCCAACACCAACATAGGTCTTTGTTGAGGGTACGGCACAGCAAAATGATTGGTTTGAAGCAGAAACACATTTAAAATAGAAATGAAAAAAGTAAATAACTACGACATCAAATTTTTACATGAAAAACCTTCAATAAGTTGAGACGAAAACCAAAGCAAGTAAAAGAGAATTTTACTGTGTCAAATATTTTACAATACCTTCCCTAAACCAGAGAACTGTAACACCTTTTGAAATAATAGGTCCGTGCAGGCTAATTGTCTTAATCTTTTACCTTCAATAAAAATAAAAGTTAATAACGACTCTGGGATTGCTAAGCCTAAGAGCACAGACATATATAGGAAAATATCAAAGCAGAATTAACAAGCAAGTATTAAACTTGATAGAGCTAAAAATTGATCTATTATTAGTCTCTTCATGTGCTTTTCAGCTCTCTAACTCAATGAGACTCCTATTAGTTAACTATACGCTAATTAGCATTTCACGCATTGAAAAACACAGTGAAAAATCCCCTACCATTCACAAGCATGCAGATCAAAGCCCCCAACTTGAAATCAATTGACCTTTGACCTGGTAAGGTTTACTTACTTCCATAACTTGACAGAGTTATCGTGACTTGCAGAGGCGACCATTCCAGTGACAGGTGACTGTGCCAAGGCAGCAATCATATTCTCGTGTGCTGGGACAGTCATGCTTTTATTCTCCGCCATGTTCCACAGCTCCAAAGACTACAAATTATCGAGTCAAAAGCAACATTACTATTGATAGTAACAAATTGATTTGTTGTATCAATATGATCAGGCTAAGATATGAAAGCTACGCAACTATAACCATAGTCATCGAAACAAAGACCAGAATTACGTTGTTGAACAGTTATACCTCAATGCTTTTAACAAGAAAACTATCAATGAAGATGAACTTTTCATCAACGTTATCAATAAGGACAAGGGAATTATGCTATGAAGCTCATAAGTGAAATGATTTCTCTTGTATAAACAACTAAAGAATCTAGAATCAGATCCAACAATTGTACTAAGATGCTTCACAAAGTGGGAAAAATAACACCAGACCCCCTCACTTGAGATCAGGGTGCAGAGCCTGAGTTTTTCTTTTAAAAAAAAAGAAAAATAATAATAATAATGCATGATCAAAAATGACACCTGATCCCCTCACTCGCAGCTGCAGCTCAAAACGCGGTTCTATAAGTACAAGGATGAGTAGCTTGTGACCCAAATTTCTCTGCAAATATAATTTGAACTATCTGAAGACACAGAGCAGGAATAATTACAGATGCACGAATATCCTCAACCTTCGCATCTCTCACTTTATCCTCACCAAGATTCCATCACCAAATTACATAATAAAAGGAGGGAATATCTCTCACTTTAGTCCTAGATGTTGACCCCTTATCAACAAATGTCCAGGAGCCTTTGACTTCTGTCAATGTTTCCAAAACTCTAATCAACATGAGAATTTAGCGGCATAGAAATATTAGTACAAAGAGAGGTACTGAAATCCGTCACAAGGTGAGATAAAGGACAATGACCTTCTAATTTGACAAGTTCAGAAGCAACTCAGGCCCACCCAACTACAGTAGAAACAGAAACTTTGATGAAAGCATAGAATCTGCTTAAAGTACAGAGACTGAGTCCAAGAAAATCTAACAAAAGCACTCAAACGGTAAAGAAATACCAAGGAGACGAGATAAATTATTACCCGCAGTCCACCAATTACCAAGAGAGCCGGATAACTTGGATGGAACACACAGGAATGGAATTGATTACCATTGGAGTTCAGCTCATGAATGGACTCGCCAGAAGCCAATGACCAAACTTTTACACAATCCTTGCTGACAGAAGCCAGATAATCTCCACTAAGATCCCAGCAAAGGTAGTTTACCACACCAGAATGTCCCTACCAAGAAGACATCCAACTATCAATCACAACATTCAAAATTAGACACCAAGATAAGGAAAAACACCAAGAACTCGAGTATTTCAGAGTCCTGAGCAGAATACTACAAATGCAGACAAACCTGGAAAGAATGGGTTTGCTTATCGTTTTCAACATCAAAAACAGAAACCACTTTGTCAGATGCTGCAGCCAGCAGGTGTCCAGTTATTGGCTGAAATCTAACTTGTGCACTTCCCCCTTGCTACAACATGCAAATAATCGAAAACAAATTTTAATCCATCACAACTCCAAAAGTATTTTGAAAATGAAAAACATAGGAGCATGTCTAAGCCATTTCAAATGAGAACCTTGGAAATCCGAGTACACGAGAATGGACTAATATTCCAATAGCAGATCTCGTTGGTACTATCACAGAAGCAGAAAATATCATTCTTCTTAGGATGGAAATCCAGAGACATAACATGCGAAGAGTGCCCTGTATATGCGTGCCAGCAGTAACTTGGCTGCCACAATATTAAGAAAATTGAATATAGGTTTTCTCATCAGATTAATACAGGCATAAATATAAAGTCAGAAAGAAAATATAAAGTGCCTAGTTGTATCATCAGAACATGTTTATATGTATGATGTATCAGTCAAATTTCCATTGAGAAAGTCTAAAACAAAAAAGGGTAAGGGGATTATTACATTAGCCGCATCCCACAATCTCACTGACTTGTCAAATGAAGCAGTTGCAAGCTGAGTAGAATTAGGCCTGAATCGGATATCTGATATTAAGTGTTGATGTTCTTCTGGAGTAGTCTCCGTTTGCAGGGTATCCATATTCCACAGAACAGCCTAAGACACAAGAAACAATCAGCCAATAAGCAAAATGACACCCAGAAGCCTGGATTATACAGAAGGACAAAACAAGGAAGCCCTAGATTTCGGTGACACAAAATACGGAAAGGATAAGAGCATAACAAATTTTATAGCTATAACCTTGAGATTTAAAAACATGCATCAATTTTGGAACAAGAGATCATGTTTAACCAAATATCAATAAAGTTACCAAGGCAACACATGCATTATACCTTCTTGTCATGTCCAGCACTAGCAAGGAGCTTCCCATCTGAAGAAAAATGACAGCAAGTGACTTTATTTCTTGTTCGCATACAGCCAAACTCAGCAAAGGAGAAACCTGAAACCAGATATTTTGGGGTCAACAGAACTGCTTTTTCAATTAGAAATCCCAAGCCATAGATTATCATAGGATAATAACTTACCCTTAGAAGACTCTGTTTTGTGCTCTGTAAGACTTTGTTTTAATGTCCCATATATATCTGCGTCTCCTCCATCATGCGAGAAGAAGGACTCCACATTGTCTTCCAAAGAACCAACATCTCCAAAATTCTCTAACTCATCCTGTGCTAAGGAAAAACAACTTTTGAGGACTAGGCCAACACATTCATAAGATCAACCCAAAACTTTTGTCAGACGAAGTCATAATAACCAACTCCACAATACTGCAAGAGTTATTAACATGAACACTCAAGATATAAACACCCCAAACTTGCCTGCCTCAAAGACAGTATAACCAAACTTATTTTCAATCTTATCAAATTTCATTATGTTATAGATGGGAGAATGAGAGATATACATGAGAATTAAGAAGAAAGAACATAGAAAACAAAAACCATGGTTGACCTACCAACTGATTTGTAGATGATGCAATACCAGCTGTTCCTTCAGCACCATACATCATCAAGCTCTTTGAAACATTGTTGACATGTTGCATGCTATTAGCTGAAGTCATTCCATCACCAGGGGTATGAGTTGATGCTGGTGAACTTGGCGAGGGGCCTACTGTATTTCCTGTGCCTGTACTGTTGGCTGGTCCAGATGAAGAGTGTTGCTTTCTTTTCTTGTTATTCTGTGCGTGATACAAGCCAAGGAAGAGATGTGATTGCAAAAGAATGAGTCACTATCAGACTAAACTGTCAATGTACAACTAGCAGTAATTCCATTAGCAGACAAATTTACACAGGCTGAAGTGCCTCCTTTTATCTAACAACCTTATGGAAATGAGATGTAACCTCAGCTCTCTCCATAGAAGCAAGAACAAACCTGTTGCTGTTGCTGCTGCTGCAACTGGTCCTGTTGTTGAGAGGATGATTGTTGCATCTGGGACAACTTCATCTGTTAGACAGTGACAAAGACATCAACTACAAAAGACAGTAGAAAAGGCATAAATATTCTATATAAATATACGAAAATGGCATTGATCATTGATACAAAGAAAACACATTAAAAGTATAATTTAGACTTCAATAATTTAGATCCTCACTGTTTCCAGATAAGAAGATTTATCTTCAACTCAACTCTAAATTGCTAAGGAGATTGAACCCCAGCGTATTCCAGTCTGCCTACATATCCCTGTTTTCTGAAATCTAAAATATATTGAAACATCCCAATAGATCCAGATGCTAATTATCCAGGATCAATGGAAGATGATTTAAGACTTTAGTATGCAAAGGATAGCAAAAGAAAACAGAGGATTGAGCATGCAACAAAGACAGCGGTGTCAGCTGCAATCAAGCCTCCTTCTTGGGAAACAAGCACATGTTTACTTAGAACTAAACATATCCTCTGTGCTACTGAGCACTGGAAAGGAGAATTTAAGGGGCAAAGAGAATAAGAGAAGACTATTTTTACAAGCACATGATAGGATAACACAGAAGAATTTACTCCTTGACCTCTGAAAAACTCTCTCCCCCTATAGGATCCAGGAAAGCAAATGAGTTAAAATTATCACACGAGATGTCATAATAATTTCAGTAGACAGTACAGTTAGATGAAAAATTTATGATAATCACACAAGTAGCCAACAGCATCTAGACATTGATGCACCCTACAGCTCCTCTTTTACAGCCTCATAGTTTCATCGGTACAAATTTCCCCCATTCCGTTCCCTTTTGTTCTCCTTTTTTTGGTTTCGATATATTATAACCATGACGGAGTTATTCATTATACACTGAATCCACGAGTTACGAAGTGAAGGCTGAAAATAAAGAACAAATATAAAATAAATTTCTCTTGATTTGTGCACATCAAGAAGAGCATATGCATGAATCTAGCAAAGAAAAGATGTGATTTGTAATTGAGAGAATATTCTTAACCTTTGGTGAATTTGATTGCACTAGGGAGCGAATTGACCCATCATTTCTAGGAGGCTGTACATCTTTCCCATTAAAATTACCCCTTGGCAAGCCACCAAAACAATAGTTTGGTGAATTTCCCAAATTGCCTTGTGCCTGTGCTTGTGCTAGAACCTGTTGCTGTTGTGAAGCCAAAAGAAACTGATTTTGGGTTTGCAAATTGGGCTTCTGTACTTGTAAACCTAAACTTTGCCGTAATTGGTCAATTCCCTATATAGCATACCAGCAGTAGCATACCAGCAGTTAACCAGTGATACATCCCAAAGTATCTCAGAAGTGTATAAAGATGGATAAGGCAGTTGAAAACTCACTGTTAAAGGCCAACCCTTCAAGGGAAGACCAGTAACACCTTGGTTCAAACCTGAGGAACGGAAGAAGAATTCATCAAGCAATCCCACAATAACATCGTTACTTAGGCTTGAGAACTTTTTCACCCTACATTCCAAATTGGAAACAAAAAGTTTTGTAGTTCAAGCATTGTTTCAAGTTTTCCAAATCATAACATAAATCCAGTCTCTTATAAATCAGTTTATGCAAATTGCCACATCTACTATGATTTTCTTGACAGCACTACATGATGATCTATAGCATTTCTGATCTGATGGAAACTCCAACGTGAACAAGCTTGACGATATGTTAGGCATTCAAGGTAATTGGGTTAGTCTTAAGATGCATGAGAGAACCACCCGCCACACAACACAACATATGGGCTGGGGTCGCGGTGGGGAAACCCAACAATGGTTTTCAGTTCATAGCATTCAATGAACATGAAGAGTATCTAAAAGGAATATGCTCCACAAATTTGACTCCGCATTTACAACTTATTATGTTGGATGTATTCAGATAATCACGGCTCACAAATGTGGCACTAAATGCACCGCTTTGCAATCCCCCCACCCACCCCCCACCCCCCACCCCCCACCCCCCAAACAAAGAAAAAGAGAGAGAGAGAGAGAGAGAGACATCTTGTAACATTCTGATCAACTTTTAAAAAATTATTTTTTTCCTTTGCAAGCCTTTCATCTAGACCCATTCAATTTCTTTTTGTTATCCCCTTAATCTGACAGGAGGCTGTTATCACCTAGATATCATGGTTAACAAAATTCGTAGTAGTCCAATGATCCATTTTTATTCTTTAACTAGTGAAATAGAACATGAGAAGGTTCTCTTTCAAAAATGTGTGAACAAATAGCATCTAATTATTATATGCACTAGTATGGTAAAGTCAATGTCAGTCCAGCTTTTATGACAAATAGCAACTATGGTATGGTTACTGTCAATTCAGTCATTTCAGACATACATTATGTGGATATAAAATATAACACTAATTATAAATAGCGAATCAAGAACTTCTAGACTATGTTAAATGATCATTTGGTTAAAAGCAATTGAAGAATCATGTAGGAGACTACTCCTCCACTATTATACATTTTTTATTGGCACTCAGTGATCGAGTATACAAAGCAACAGGAATGGTCCTGAAGTAACCGAGTGTATAATGGCAACTGTAATAATCCTAATCAAAACAAGACTGTTGAATGATATAATAACATACTCTAACATACTCTTGCCATGCCACAGATACTAAGCTAACATTAATCTCTACGCATACTAAGCATACTTTTCTCTGCATCCATAATCGATCAGGAGTTCCCTTTAGTGTATGTACTAGAATGAAACTAATTAATTCATGTCGTGCTCAAGCAACACAAAGGTATTATTCTCAAGTGTTTAGCAATATTACCTGCACCACCCAGTCCAGACTTTGATTGAAGAATTGTTTGCCCATAAATTGAAGGGTCCATAGGCAAAGACTTCTGGACTGAACCCAAGTTCACTTCCCTTTTTATGTCCTATTAGTTCAGAAAGTCTTCTAAGAAGTAAGAATTTAAGAAAAGACAGCAGGGGGGAGAATTTACATCATAAAGGAACCAGAATTTTCTCATCCCTATTAAAAGTCAGAGCGAGGAAAGGAGAAGCAGCACAGGTCCAGGAACTTACAGTGGTCAGTTGGGCCCTTCCTTGCATTTGCTGCAAAGCTGCAGACATGCTGCCAGAACTGCCTTGCACCAATGGCCACCAGAATAAAAATGAAGCTAATGACTTAATCCACAATGCATATGTCAGAATAGATAATTGGATATAAAATTGATGGACATATTCTCCATTAGTTATACCCTTGATGATTGGCTGACTTGAGAAGAGCCATTCTATTGGCATCAATAAGAGCAGGAGATGTCCCTGAGTCCATTGAATTTGGGCGTTTCATGCGTTCTTCATACATCTTCATGGCCAGCACACTTGCAGATGGCTGTCCCATCAATCCTTCAGAGTCCATAGCATTCAGAGGACCACCAAGGGGAGGATGATGGGAGTCCCTTTGCTGTAACTGAGCATTCCGCTGCTGCATCAGTTGCAACTGCTGCATTTGTAGCTGTTGTTGGTGCTCCCTTGTTTTCATTTGTTGGGTCTATTCTTAAGAGGAACAGTAAAAGAAAGAAATAGATTATTTCCAACAACTCCTTAACCAAATATCATAAAATAGGTCCAAATGAAGTACTATAGTGGAAAAAACTAAAAAATAAGAGATTGCTAAGTTGAAGTAACCTCTATGTAAGCTGCAGCTGCCTCAGAATGTTTTTCATTTGTTCTTGCAATGAAAATGTCCCAGAAGACAGACCACCATTCGAAAAGGAAACCTCCTGGAGCATCAATAGCTACAAGAAACAATAACAAAATAAAGACCCAGACCATCTCTAGCATATTAACGAAATTCTTTATTCTGCCTCGAAGAAATTATAAGTACCAAAACAAGAACCATTTTGCTTGGCTGATGGCATTTAATGTAATTTGAGATGTAACTCAATCATGAAGAAGCAAGAACTATGCAACAAGTTCATCAGGAATTAGATATTTCATTACCTACAGGGTCCGTCGCAACCTTCCCTTCTGTCATGAAAGCTTTCGCGGAATTATGCAATTTCCTTTTCAATAAGTAGTCGTGAATGTAGACATCAAGCCTACCCAGAAAAGGGGGAAAAGACGAGCAAAAGTAACGATTAATGACTTCATACAATTACAGCCAAAAAGAAGATTTTGCAAAACATTTCGAACAACAAATTATTTCTCGTAACTTTATCTTCTACATCTTATCTTAGAATAGTAACAAATTGCATTTTCTAACAGCTACACAAGAGTACTGTTTTAAATTACCATTTCTTTCAGGGCTTCATCACTGAACCAAGTAAGCTTAGCTTGACACTTTCAGCAACTTAAACACCAAAATTGATACAAATTTCCTTTTCTAACCTCTGATAATAGCAGAATATGAGAATTACCATTTTTACCCTCTCATCTCTAATCATCAGGGCCGTGTCATCAATTCCAATTCAGCTTAGCTTTTCTGACCTCTAGTAATAGCAGAATACAAGAATTACCATTTTTACACCCTCGTCTCTAATCATCAGGCCTTGTCATCAATTCCAATTAAGCTTAGCTTCACATCTTCAGTAACTTAAACAGAAAAATCAGCAAAACAATTGAGTGATTGACCTGTCTAATTTCTGACAGTACTAAAACACTTAAGTTACCATTCTTGAATCAAACCATTTCTCTTCTGATATTTATGCTTAGCTCCACATGTTCAGAAACTTAAACAGACAAATTGAAACAAATTTCTTAACTTCTTCAGTCAGCTGTCTTTTTTCCTTTTTCATTTTAAACCTTTTCAGCTGCAACCAAAGCAAATGAACAGATGAAAATGAAAGATGCAAAACACAGTTAAGAAACAAAAATAAAAATTAAAAAAAAACAGAAAGATGATCAAATTAAAACGGTTACGTACATTTTATCTGCTTCCCAATTACCCTGCGCCATGGCTCCAAATTGAAGAAACAACCAAAGAATCGCTGTACTTCCCTTTAATCCAATCCTGCAGAATCACAGTTAAAGACGGAAATTAACCAAAAATATCAAAAATGTATAATCAATTTCGCATAATACAAACTTTTCTCGAAATGGAATAATTAAGAAAAAAAGCTTACCAGTTTTAACAGATCAAACCCTGCATTGATGATCCATGCAAGATCTCCGCGTCATAAACCCTGATTCAAACACTAAAACCATCATAGTTCGTAAAACTCCAAGAAATTAGCACAAATTCTTCACTAATATTAATCAAAAAAAATAATGCTATTCGTAAACCTCAATTGCTTACGTACAGTTTCATCAAAATCGCAATTAAGCGAATTTCCGTACGCTCGCGGAGTCCAAAGCACTTAAATTTCAACTAATCTTAATCCGGCAGCTTAACACGATCATGAAATTAATGTCCCTTTATCAAATTATAATCTTCAGTATTAATCAAATTTAAAGTCAGAAATTTCAAGTTTCTTTTTAGAGGGAAGGGGACAAAAAAAAAAAAAAAAAAGGAGTGAAATTCGTGAGTGTCACTGAAGCTCGATTCGAACAGCTTCAGAGACAGCAAAAGGAAATATCAGCAAAGAAAAGGCTTTCATATGAAAGTTCCAAAGCTGAGCTTTGTATATATAGTAACCAGGTTGGGCGATAGGTTCGGGAGGGAAGCTTCGAATGAATATTAAGTTAGGTTTGGCATAGGTTTCGAGGGAGGGGTTAAGTGGCTGTTTGAGGGTGCTTATTTTGTTACTTTTATACTGATTAAGAAAAAGCACGTGAGACGTGCTTTTTAGAGGGTGTTTGGTTTTGCTTATTTTGAGTGTTTATAAGCACTTAGAAAGTAGTACCATTTTATATGCTTTTTATTATTTATGTACTTATAAACACTAAATAAGTAAGGCCAAACACCCTTTTACTGTAGCTGCTTAAAAGCAGCAAAATAAGCACTTCTAAACGAGCTATAAATCTTAAATGTCGAGCAACTTGCACGTAAGCGACCGAGTAAAATATCCACCTAACTAATTATTCTAACATTTTAACAATACGTGACAATCAATAATTTTATTTTTAAATTTCAAATCATAAAAAGTAAAGTAAAATTTTAGATTTTTTAAATAAAATAAATAATTAGAATACGATATTAAAATAATAATTTAGATTCTTTTTAATTTATTTATGAGATTTCAGCTGTTTAATTGTAGGATTTTTAGTTGTAAAACTTTTAGTTGAAAGTGACAATAAATAAAAATCTTTGATTGTTTTTGTCAATCAATAATTTTATTTTTAAATTTCAAATCATAAAACGTAAAGTAAAATTTTAGATTTTTTAAATAAAATAAATAATTAGAATATGATATTAAAATAATAATTTAGATTCTGTTTGACTTATTTATGAGATTTCAGTTGTTTAATTGTAGGACTTTTAGTTGTAAAACTTTTAGTTGAAAGTGACAATAAATAAAAATCGTTGATTGTTTTGTCTGCTATTTTAGCAATTGAGCTCTCAACTATTTTTATGGTAATATTGGAATTCAAAATTGTAGAACAGTATTTTTGATAAAATAAAATAAAATAATTTCTAACATAATAGAAAAACAATTTCAAGTAACTTTTTTTAAAGAAAATTAAATATATATATATATATATAATTTGGAGTTTCTAATTTTTTTTTGTTTTTTTCAGCTTTTGTATCAAAAAATACTTTTAAAATGGATCAAACAAATTGAAATTGCTAATAGTAAATATCAAAAATTTACTTTATATAAATTTGACATCGTAAGGCAAATCATTAATTTAGTAACAAAAATCCTTGTTAAGGTAGATGTTTTGCATAAATGGTTTTCGGAAGAGTTATTAATTATTATGTTTTGGAAGGATTAAGTCAACATTTAATTTTGACCATAACTATTTGACTTAATCGAGATGCAAGGCAGAAGGAATTATTTACATGAAAATTATATTTATTTTCGTTTGTTTTAATTTCATGTCATCATCGAACAAGTAGTCGCGATATGTTGCTATACGACACTCACGACTTGTAGAAATTAGAATTTCTTTCTAATTAAATTAATTAGTTGAATTAATTCTACTACCAATCAGTTATTAATTTGAGAGGTCACACAAAAATAGGAATTAGAATTAATTAATGGATAAGGAAAAAAAGGAAAATTATGTAATTTTGAATTATAGAATTCAATCTTGGAATTAATTAATTATGAAGAATTAATTATTAAGTGGACTCTCTGGTCTTTGAGTCTATTTTAATCTCCAACATCAAATTCCTGTCAAATTGGATTTCCTACTTCACGTGGGATTTGGACTTTGTGAAATTCTATAAATAAATAGAGAGATAGAACATAGCAGCTAACACTTTAGTTTTCTGTTTTCACAAATATTTCTCCTTACAAATAGATATTTTCATTAGTTAATTTGCAATTCTCAGGCATTGTAATTCCATCGCAATTTTGTGTGAAGATCACAATCCTGTGTGGATACTCTTAGAGGCTTCATGCTTGGGGAGCTATTAAAATTCTGTATTCGTGTTCACTGAAGTTGCTATCAGAATTGTTTATTCGTGTTCACCAAAGTTTTCGTCACAAGAAGTATTTTTAAATCTCATAGTTAGAAATTTTATTAGCAAATTAATATATTTATCATAAAATTATTTATTTCCCTATTGAATGTCAAATTTTAAAATACCACCTTTTTCTAACATGTAGTTGACCCAAACTTTTATATTAGAGTGTACTAACCGCATTAGGGTTTTCTTCTTCTTTTTGCTTTTCTTTGTATCGAGAAATAATTAGCACTATGGTTCTAAAAAGAAATAATATACAAGGATATTTTGTTTGAGGATTAATTAGTTTTAAAAAACTAGATGTATGAAAATGAGCATCTCTAGATTTTTCAGAATGGGGAAAAAGAAAATATTTTCTGACTTTACTTTTCTCAACACGTTTATCATTGTATTGATTGGACAAACTGAAATTAATTGACTGTAATTAAATTTTTAACTTGTATTTCTTTCATCCTTTGCCCTATTCCCTATTGCTTGCTATTTTTTTTTCACGTTCATTGGGAAAGTTACTAAAGTTGTTTGGTATACTGAAAATATTCTCAGAAAAATTAAGAATAATTTTTAAAAAAAATTTACTTGTTATATTTAATTTAAACTCAACAATATTTCTCGTGTTAGGCTATTTCTCAAAAATGTTCTAATTTCAAAAAATTATTCAATAGGATAATAAAAAAAATATATGTTCAACCAGTTTTTATACCATCGAATGTTGAAATTTTCCACCTTAACATAAATTGAAGGTTTTCAAATATTATTAAGACAAATTAAAGAATATAATGTTACATATTTTACCAGAACTTGTAGATTAATTAATAAGTGTCGTAAAATTTAATTAATAAATGTGTAGATTAAATGGTTAATTTCGAACTTCAACTCCCTTTGGGCGGTCATGTGATTGAAGATCTTTCAGAATATCTCCTAAAGTCATTAGTACCTAAATAAATTGGCGTTACCTCCTTTAATTTTTTTTTTTATAAAAAAGTCCCTTGTGCCACACACATTTTGCTCGAGTCCAAGTCCTAACGCCACACGTGCGCCGACAGCAAGAAAACGTTTAAAATAGAAAGTCTAGAAACCAAAACACGTGTCCAGAAATGATTGGCAGGTAGATTCTGGAAGACAGTAGAACACCTCGAGGTCGTCGTAGAGAATCTCGGGCATTTCTTAATCACACGTAAAGCTCCCCATCGTAGTTTGTCTGTCGCGTTCGTATCGCATCCTTTGGTTTTCGACGCCAACCAAAACGAACGTTCGTCTCTCATTTTCTGTTCGAAATCCTCCTCTCCTACTTCTCATTTCGGTGTATGTATACATCGTCCACATTTGCGTATTTTGTGGTTCGTTCTTGTACGCGTAGATTTGTACGGCCGTAATATTTTTATTATTTTTTTGTGTACCAAATTCTTTACCTTCTGTTCTTTTTTCTTGTCCTTTATTTATGAGTTTGGCCTAATCATAGTTAGATTGATCTGTTCGTTTGGAATTTGATCGAATTAAGGTGAACTTAATTACTATTTTACAGGAATTATGATGAGATTTGTGGATGCTCTGGTCAAATTACGAGTCAATGATTATTTATTTCCTCTTTTGTGTATTGATGGATTAGTAGTTTATACAAATAACATTGAGATTTGTGATCATTTCTTGTTAAATTATGGGTTAATAACTTTTTTTTTTCTTCATTGTTCATTTGCCTCTTGATTAATTGGCTAGCGTTTTGAAATTTTATCTTTGTTTGCTTGTTTTAATGGGTAATTTATAATATTGTACATGATGCTTTTCGAGCTGGTTAGATTTGTAGGGTAAATTTGGCTAGTTATAATTTGAGAATGTGATTTGCTGTTTGTTCTCGATTTTCGTTGGCCATAACCTATGGCAATGGAGGTTTTTCTTTGGCCTGATTGTCAATTAGAAGAATGTAAAACATGAAATGGCTCAATCATTAACTTGGGGCTTATCTTATGTTTAATTACCCGCTACCTTTAGCTAAAGATTTGAAGTTTCATGGCTTGATACATGTTTTTTGCAGGTATTATTTCAGCTCCGTAGCAGTATTTGCTGGAGCTTTCTCTTTTAGATTACTGAAATTTTTATTTCTGATTATTTAGGATGGCTGAGGTATTTTTCCTTTCCTGAAGTTTAGGTGTTAATTTTAATCTTTTGTGTTATAATTTTTGTGTTATTTAACTCACGGAATTTGGAATGTGGCAGGAGTCGCATAAGGTTACATTGAATGTCTACGACTTGAGCCAGGGTCTAGCTCGGCAGTTGTCGACAACATTTTTGGGGAAAGCCATTGAAGCCATATGGTAAGTGTCAAACTTAAGGCAGATGATAGTTTGGTATTAGGTTCAAATCTTTTGTCTCCAATGTGGATCAGTCGTAGTTTTTATTCAATCTTTAAGCATAGGATTTCTTTAAGTCATTGGAGGTGTTATGCTTGTCAGGATGCTGTTCTAAAGTAGAATTTTTTGTGCTAGGAAATTGTCATAAAATATTTGATTCAGCTTCGTATTTTGGGTTTTATCTGTGGTAGACTTCTCGCTAGAAGGGTAGTCCTTGACATTGGCTTATTTTAGTCCTTATTGAATATTATAAGAACTAGCAGAGCTTTCAGGGATTAAAATTTGTTTTACATGGACTTGGATCATATTCATACATCGGATGATTAGGTTACGTTGAGTAAAATCATGGGCAGGTGGGGAGTGATAAAATTAGAGTGGCAATGCCCTTGTACCTTTTATGGTTCAATATGTTATAACGTGTTCTCAGATAAATGTGGATCTCTGATGGTAAAGGGGAGTAGAAAGTGCTGAGTTTTTGTACCATGACCAGAAATGTAATATGCAACTTTTTTACGTTGTAGCAAGGGGATTATGTTTTCCTTCTTTTATCTTTTATCTTTTTTTTTGGGTATTTCCACAATAGAATTGTTTATTTTCTCTTGAAAGTTTAAGTGCACTAAATGCCTGCTTGAGTATCATTTAACAAGGGCAAACTTGCACGTTTAGGTACCATAGTTTTAATAGATCAATTTTGTTGGAAGCAGGCAACTTGTATCACTAACATAAGAGAATGCGTCAGTGACTGTTTTAGTTAGTACATTTAGTCCCACCCTTTGGATTATCAATGTCTTTTATTTACTTGACGTTACCTGGACTCAAGTTCTGGGTGTTGGGCACAAAATTGTCAAATTTGAGACTTGGTAAAATAAGTGTCTAGACTTTAGGCTCAAATACAATAATACAGTATTGGGAAATTATTAAAATCATCTCTACACTCAATTGAAAACTAAAAGATAATTATGTATATCTTGTACGTAATTTTAGGATGAGAATAGAAGAACTCAAAATTGTCTTGCAAACAAATGGATCTTTTGATAGAGTACAAAAATCTCTCTCAATTTAACAATTTTTTAAAGCATTATTGAATCATATATTTTTTTTGAGGATTCGACACTTTTGTAGTGTTGGGTCCCTTGTTGAGTCATGTAGATGCTCCACATCAACATCTATCCCATAGTTGAAAAATCTGAGCAACAAAGAATACATACTCTTTATGGTTGCTTGGGGCCTCTGGATGAAGTGGTTCACTTGCTTTAAGTTGGTGCTTTTGATGAAGGAGGATTTGTCTTCCAAGGTGAATGGGGAAATTGCACTATTTTGCTGATATGGTTGTATGATTAATTCTTTCATCCTATTTATGCCTCCCTATTTTTTCAGGTTAAAACCTTTACAAACATGTTAACCCCCAGGATAACATGTTAATCACCCTTGCAGGATATTATGTTCTTGTTATTGTTATTGCTTTGAAGATCTTTTGCCTGTATTTATCTTTTTATGTTTGCCTTTTTGTATTTTACAATCTCGCAGGCATACTGGAATTGTAGTTTATGGTAACGAATACTACTTTGGAGGTGGCATACAACATTGTGCGGCTGGAACAACCCCTTATGGGACACCAATGCAAGTTGTTGATCTTGGTGTTACGCAAGTGCCTAAAGATCTTTTTGAAACATATTTGCAAGAGATTAGCCCACGCTACACAGCTGAAACCTATAGCCTGCTAACCCACAACTGTAATAACTTCAGTAATGAAGTTGCTCAGTTTTTGGTTGGCAAAGGCATTCCAGAATACATATTGGATCTCCCAAATGAAGTTATGAGTAGTCCAATGGGTGCTCTGATAAGTAAGTTGTTCATAGCACATAATTTATATATTCACTTTTTAAAGTTATTGATTTATTTTTGTGTATTGTTTATCATTTCAAGATTTGTTGCTACTTGTTGCCTCGTTCTTTCTTTGGCTTACTTGTTACATATATTAGTAATGTTCAGGAATGCTATTTATTTTGTAGTCAGTTATGGATCCCAAAAGAAGTTGCGTGAAATTAGTAACTTGTGCTACTCAATGCATTGTTGGCCAGTTAAGTATTTTATGTGGCTCATTTTGTAATTTGTTTCTTATGCAGTGCCGATGATACAACAGTTGGAGGCAACATTGAGGGCTAATGCCGTTCCTCAAGCGCCTCAATTTAGGCCTTCTGCAGTGACTTCTGCCCCTCAGCCTGTAGATAAGACCTCCGGCAGCAGCAACAGTGAATTGACTGACTTGAAGAATAAGGATGGTGTGAACAAGTCGATTGTGGAAGGAGCATCTCAGAAGAATGGCATGGAAGAACAATCAATACTTGAGATGGTAACCCCTGCTGTCAAACCTGCGGGTGCACAACAGAAGCCACCTGCTAATGTTGTTACAGGAGATCCTTTCAGCGATGCTCGGGTCAAAGTTCAAGAAGAAATTACCCGAGAGTTTGCTGCAATTATGGCAACTGGGACACTGCGTGCAAGTGAGGCTGCTGCACTAGCAACTAAGAGAGTCATGCAGAGATATGGACAAACAAATGTTGCGCAGAGCTAGAGCAGGGAAATTGTTTAAAGTCGATAAAATTGTTCTTCTGAAATCACATTTTTTCCTTCTCTCAGCTGCTGCCCGGCAAAATTAGGAGCAGCAGCTGATGAGGGACGCGCACTTTCAATTTTAAGGCTTATCATTCTTAGACTTGAAATGCTCTTTGTAGTCCGCTTAAGTGGGTCCCAGGGTTCTTGCGTCTGATAATCTGTTTCTGTCTCCTTTATTGTTTTTGAGACTCTCTATTCAAGACGAATATATATCTATTTTTTGTCCTGTCTGTGTCTTGCTCTACTGTTTACAGATATGCGATGGCTTTTAGGCTTATTTATGAAACTGAAAATAGAGATTTGAAAACCTGGAAACTTTCAAGTCGAATGAATGTTTGTGAATCACTTTTCAATCCGTTTATCTAATTATACATAAAATGAATGTTTCTGAATCACTTTCCAATCCGCTTATCTAATTGTACATACCATCACAACATGGTACACTTGAACTGTGGCCTAAATTCATGAGGTTGGTCGGAGTGGGCACGAGGAGTCGTCTTCTACCTTGATTGCGGGCAATCTTGATTGGCTGAAGTTGTATTTCCAGTCTCTAACTCAAGGCCTGTTTTCTGAGATTTTGAAAAGATATCTGATGGGATGTTTATGCCTGCAAAACCAACCATAATAACGGCTGCTCCTATGTAATCTAAGAGATGAGGTGCATTTCCAGTCAGTGAATCGACAAATGCTGCTAATGGTACTTGAATGGTCAGCCCAGCGGTTGCTACTGTCGTGGTTGTAAGGAGAACAGCCTTGGCCCACAAGTAGTCACTCAGCGCATTATCCAGCAGACCTGAATATAATCATGATGTTGCATTAGAGACTCAGCATACTAAGGGCTTATTTGGATTGACTTTTTTCAAAAGCATTATTTTTAACAATTTTTGAAAATTAATTTTTTTTGAGAAGCTGAAAATTCTGACTTTTAAAAAAAGCTGTATTTGAGCTTTTTTCAGAGTTTCAGCTTTTTTAGAAACACAATCAAATAGTTATTGCAAATTTAATGTAACTTTTTAAAGGAAAAAAAGTATTTTTTCCTGGAAAAAAGCTAATCCAAACAGGCCCTAAAACTGATCGATCCTGAAGAACTCACGAAAACAATAGATAACAGGATGGATAAGGAGTAAACTCATATATATATATAAGTTTGCATGGGTGAATTTATATTGTTGCTGCTGATGATAATAGTGAAGTCCCCTTTGCTGCTGATGATAATAGTGGAGTCCTCTCTGAGTGAATTTGATCTCATATAGGAGTTACATGGATGCCTTAGTCGATCTGGACAAATTGAGTGAACCCGAACAGACTTCTAATTCAACCAATCTTGTTATAATATTATTTGAGGCTAAGTATAACATGGCAGTAGAAGTGGGATGAGGCCAACATTGATGATAACTTCCCACCGACAAGGAAAAACCAAAAAACACGTAGGTACACAGGAAACAGGAATCTACTAAAAGTATCAACAGAGAGCAGCAAAACGTTGCTTTAGGATTCGAAAGTGCAGAAATTCACTGGCATAACGAGGCTGCACCAGATACTGATCTTGTTGTCTGCATTGAATGCCAAAAGTTCACTAGATGAAAGAAATTCCATCCTATTAAACAATGGAAAACAATGATGAAAAAAAGGAGAACAAACCCTGAAGATCCAAGTTAAGAGTCACTTGAATTATGATCTACAACAGGATGTCATATATGCATAATGATTTTTGTATAACTTAATGTTCGAGCTTGGTATTGCTAACGTGATTATAAATAACAGATTGACAAAAGATTATTTATAAAAGGCATCTTTTTAGCTTCAGAAGCTCTACATCTGCCGCTTGGAGGTAATCATTGCACAAAATACTTGACATTTGGAACATTCAGAACAAGATTCTCCGATAGGCAGTAAATGTGAAAGAAGAGAAACAATCTCAAAAACTAGTCAACCGTACCTTTACCAACTATTAGGCCAAATTGCTTCCAGGTAAGCATGCTAAAAGGCTCCAGCTTTGCAAAGTACAGTACGAGGATAACAGGTAGGAACATCAGGAGGTTGAACAAACCCAAAAAGCCAAGAAACTGTGCCATACTTGCCCGACCGTGTTTTGAGTCATCCTCATCAGGCAGCTTTTTACGAATCAGAGTGATATACACAGCATACAAAGCAGCTGATAGAAAAGCAAGTATGTCTCCGAGAACAGGGTTTGAAGCCACTGCACTAGATCCAGTTCCTGAGTCACCTAAACTGACAACTATTGTCCCTCCCATGCAAAGCAGAACACTAATCAGCTTCACCCAGGTGAACTCCTCACCCAAAAATACAAGAGACACCAGAAAGGTGAACAGGCTGGAGGCACTGCTTAAGATGGTATTAGACTGTAAGCACACAGAAAAAGAACAACTTACTATTGCAATGAAATTTATACTAATTCAAAGAAAGTGATACTGTGATAGATAAATGAAGGTCACTTAACAACAGACGCTCACCGTGACAGTGGTATACTTCAGGGAAAGATTAAATGTGAGTTGCGCAAGGAACCAGAATGGGCATATCAACAGACTGATTTTGGCTACTCTAGTTCTTGTCCACCGTCCCTTTTCATCGATTTCCAAATTAGTATCTTCTAGTCTCTTCAATCCACTTGGCTCCACAACCTCAGCTGGACTCAAACTACCATCTTGACTGCTGGGATGATTCTCTCCGAGAAGAATCACCTCCTCCGAATCCAGAGATTTCCCCAAACGCCAACCTTTCCATTCTCTCCAAAACGAAAGACTTTCATAATTATCCTCCAAATATCTCCCAATTTCGAATAAAGGAATATACACCACAAACAATGAATTGCAAATGTATGTTATAAGAAAAGGGGAAACCCCAGCATCTACAACTGATTGGACCACGACACTAGAAGCAATCCATATAGCTGCAACTGCAAATATGTACATTAAACCCAAAACCCATCTCCACACTGGATCTTTCATCACTTTCAACCTCAAATTTCAAGTCAAACTAACTTCAAGCATTTCTCTCTACACTCACCACTTGTATCCACAACAAGAGAACCTTTATGATCATCACCATTACTTCATTATCTTGTGAATTTATCTGAATATAAAAAAGACACAAATTTCGTACTTTCAAGAGAAGAAAACTAATCAAGAATCGTAACCCCTAATTAGGAAAGCCTAAGAATCTGGACAAGAAATTTATTCAAGAATCAAGACACTTAGCATTCATTGAAGTCACACATATCGATTAAAAGTAAAAGAAGAAAAGGTATAAGTGATAAAAATCATACCGTTAATTAAGATTCAACAAGAATCTACCAAAAAATGGTTAAGGATTTGAAGGGTGTCGAAAGGACCTTAGCATTTTCCACGATGGATTTGTATTATACAGTTTGTAGATCTCTGATCACCTGTGGCGTATCCTATTATTGTCTGACGGCGTGGTCCGAAGTAAAAAGTGCCACGTCACAAGTTGAAATCTGATACAACATGGTGTAACTTGTGAAAAATGCGGCTTATTATTTTGGTTACTAAAAATTACACTTCTCTTCTCTACAAATTTTGACCTTCTAAATAAGATAATTATTCTAGCTTGGTATGAAAGCTGAGTTGTTGATATAGTTTTTATGTTGCCTATATCAAATTCGTTTATTGTGTATATTTATTCACATAATAATCTATTCTTGCAAGCAACTAATCAAAAGTATAATATTATCTGTTCTTGACCACAGTGACCCATCTCTCCAAGCCATAAGTGGTCAAGTGTGCTGACATTCTCTTGGTAACACGACCATTCAATCGGGTTAATCTTCGATCTTCCAAGTTCAACTCATACATTAAAGTAGTGTAAATAATATTTCGAGTAACAGATAAAAGGGTGTTAAAATATATAAATTTGTCACACGAAAAATTCTCAGGACTCAATTATGCCATACAAAGTCTTGTGTTCACGCGACTAAGAACCTCAACTGGTTGCAATCGAGCCGATTTAAGCCTACTTGGTAAAATCATTACGCACGATAATTTTTTTTAAAATAAAGCTTTTTGAACTCTCAAAAATATGATTCTACGAGAAAAACTTATGAACGATTGGTATTTACGAGCCTATCACGCTAATGGAATTGATAGTCTTCTACTTTCCTTTATTCTAAATTGAAGCTCTTGCCTACTGAAGTTTTCACTCTGCAAGCAAAATATATTGGTTACCTTTACAAGGAAATCATATAAAGAATAGTGAGGGTCACCAAGAAGTAGATACGTTGACAATGGCAAATTAGTTATCTTGAATATGTTGCAGTGTCTGTCAGGCACATCAATTCACATAGATTTAGAGGGTCTTAAGGTTATCTCTATCAGCTCTCCTATTTTTTTTTTCCTAAATTTAAGTAATTTGAGTCATTTTCTTATATTTTGGGATCCCATTTTCAATTCTATTCTAACAGTTTCTCTATTTTTTACTAAACGTTCAATTTAGAGAATCTCAATTTCAGTTTCACTCCAACAGCTCCCCTATTTTATAATGTTACACTCTTAAAATTACGGGGATGGGGGATGGGATTTGGGGGTTGGCTTTAGGGGATTAAAAAAATCCCCTATACATAAGTGTTTTGTTTTGGGGTTGGGAAAAAACCTAAAATTTTGTAGATTGGATAGAAGAGCTGTTGGAGCACTTTACTATTAAAAAAAAACCCTTAAATATGGGAATTTTTGTGTTTTAGAGGATTTGTTGGAGTTAGTCTAACAGTTTTAGAAGTATGTATAGGCTGCTGAATGTCTCTTCACGTTCAGCAGTTCAGGTGGGATTAGTTTTTTAAACTTATATGTGGACAACTTTTAATGTTTTTAAATAAGTGACAGTGAGTTTCGATCTTACACCATTTAATTTTTAGACTCTAATACTATGTTGGAATTTCATCTTAAAAATACTGTCTATTTATTATAAATATAGGCTGAATAGAAGACTCATTGCCAGAGAGTTCAATAGATCATCAAACTGTACTACACTCTCGGAACTATACTATTCATGTTTCGAATTCTTAGCTTCATCTCCCCTCAAAAATCCCAACGCTTCGCATTGAGTTAAGGTTGAACGTGGCTCAGAGAGCCATATGAGGCTAGAGTTCATGTGTTGTTCCTTGAATTTGCGACCCATTCCATGGCTTCTGCAACTGCTCTCTCGCGTTCTTGTGCGCTTACTTCGTCTCGATCATCTTCAGTTCTAATTTTAATTGTTGGAACAGGGGAATCAAAAGGTGAAGACACTGCTGAGTCTGGCCCAAGATAGCTGAGAGCGGTAACCACATCGGTCATCGATGGTCGGATTGATGCATCATCCTGTAGGCACATTGCTGCCACGGCAACTGCTTGGTTCAAACTCTTCTTTGGGAAGTCTCCTCTGAGGTGTGGATCAGCCAATTCACAGAATCTACTGGGATTTTTAATCATGGGTTCAGCCTGATCAAATGTCGAACAGAAAAGCTCAAGTTTACACAGAAGCAGAAGATTAAAGATTGAGGCACTCATTATGGAACAGAATGACTAGAGGCAACTAGCTTATTCAGCTAAAGCAGCTAACAATGCTTTGCTGGGAAGTGCGTTAGCATATAACAGATAAGCTCAGAGCTATGCTTTTAGAGCATAAAGCATGAAACAAAAGAGATGATTAACTTACCCATGTAACCAATATTTGCTCTTCACCTTTATGTCCAGTGTCAATGGCTCTCTTTCCTGTAATTAACTCCAAAAGAACAACACCGAAGCTGTATATATCTGACTTAACGGTTAATTGACCTGTTCTCTGGTATTCTGGGGCACAATAGCCATAGGTTCCCATTACCCTGGTTGACACATGCGAGTCATCCCCAACTGGTCCAAGCTTGGCTAGCCCAAAATCAGAGAGTTTCGCATTGTAGTCCTTGTCCAGCAAGATGTTGGAGGATTTCAAATCACGGTAAATTACGGGAGGCTTGGCTGAATCATGCAAGTATTCCAACCCTTTTGCGGCATGTAATGCAATTTTCATCCTTTTGGACCAATCTAGGGGAGGTTGACCTGGTGAAAGATCTGCAGAAAAAGAATATAGAAATAAAATGACTTAACTCTCTATATATACTCAAAAATTTGAAATAGTTGGAAATTTTCTGCATATGACATGGAAATTCAATTTCATTTTTCTTGGAAGTCTCCTGGCTAGTAGATTTCATTTAACATATAGACATAGTTGCAAACCGATCCCATCTAGTGGGATGAGCCTTGGTTGGACTCGTATAGACATAGCTACCCGGTAGTTGCAAACCGATCCCATCCAGTGGGATGAGCCTTGTTTGGGCTCATATAGACATAACTGCCCAGCCAGCGATTGAGCAAACAGGTAATGGCTTTATAGTTCTACCTTTAAGTTATTGAGATTGTGTAGTGAAATGCTCAATGAAAATAACCTGAGTCTACTTGTTGTAATGACTTCTACCACTATTCTTTTCCGGATAGCAGGATCTTACTTGTATATGTTCTTTTCTACCTCAAAATCTATGTATTATTATAGATATCAGATTGTCTTAATTAGCAGTATGGTTTCTTTACAAGTAATCTGCAGAAATGCCCGGAATGAGAAAGGTAAAAAAGTTTGCAGTACCAAATAGATGGTCTTCCAGAGATCCCAGTGGCATATACTCATATACCAAAAGTCTCTGATCTCCATCAGCAGAGTATCCGATTAGATTTACTAAATTCGGGTGGTCCAACAGGCTAAGCATCAGAACCTCTACAAGAAATTCCTTGTTTCCTTGCAATCCATTACGGTCAAGTTGCTTCACGGCTACAATCTGAATTCCAATAAACATGCGGTTACTCAAATTCGAGAGATTGAAGTATCAAAACCAATGCGTTATAAATTTCAAGTGTTGGATTACCTGGCCAGTTCTTTCAAGGCGACCCTTGTAAACTCGGCCGAAGCCACCTTCCCCTAAAAGGCATTCCTGCCTGAAGTTCTTAGTTGCTGTTGCTAGCTCCCGGAAAGTGAAGTTCTCCGCTTTAATATTGTTGTTGCCTCCATCTTTATTAGCAGCCTTATTGTCTGTAGGCATGTCGGCAACCTTTTTAAGATCCTCTGCAGATGGACAAAAAAATATTGGCAATGGGACAAATTTCCTTCGAGATTAACATTTCTGCAAAGGTGTATGCATGTAATGGGATTATTGATGCTTATTTGGTAAATTTGTACAACATTTCTCATATAATCCATGATGTTATCTGTTTCCATTTCATGACCAATCAAACCAGCTGAGATTTCTTCCTAAAGATAGAGAAAATGCTAACAAACATAAAGATTATCATTGCATATGCATCTCCTAGCAAGAAGGATAAGAAATTAAAACACAAGAGGACTCAGAAGCTGCTTAGCTTGTATTACCAGATTTTAAGACAAGCATCATCACCATCCGCTACCATCTAATGATACGAAATACAATTACAAATTTCAGAAAAAACTCATTGGTGCAGGCCGTAGGGAGTCATTATATGAATCCCTGCAAGATTTTTCGAAACAAGCACGACAGAATTATCCACCTTCAAATGATTAACAGGAGACTGGAGGAAAATGCATTACAGACGTATTTTACCCCTCCCCTCTTAACTTTAACGAAAAACTAAATGGGGGCCTAATGCATAAGTCTTTTAAACCACAGGGGTATGGGCGAGTTTTGAAACTGACGTTTATGCCACCTCTACAAAACATATGGGTAAAACGCATTTTACTAAAAATCTTTCCGTGGAAGTCTCATGTAAAACTCACCATGCCGTTGCTGTTGATGTGGCTCTGGCTTAGCCTTTTGCCGCGTAGGTGTTGCCGGGGCAGCAGCAGCAGGGGGTGATTCTTTTTTCTCTCTACTTACATTCTCGGATGCTTCCTTTGTTTTGGAGGAGAAACATGAAAAACAACTCATGGTTGGCCAACAAGAAGTCCGACAATCTATTTTTCTCAAGTTAACTCCTCCACACAAGGCTCTAATATCAATTTCTCTTATTATTAGTATTATTATGGCTTATGCTGATCAAAATTTCACCAGCAAACAAGAATGCAACTAAATGGCATTAGAATCTCTAAATCTTTTAACACACAGCCAAGAAAACCAACAATGGTTAGCTTGGCTTTTGATATCTATCTAAAGAAAGTTTATCTTCCAATCACAATGTACAACAATAATGTTACATAAATTTTGAGGAAAAGGAAAAAAATTGTTGATTGTTAGATGAATATTTCTTCAACAAGATATCAAAAAACACCCCTATGCCAAAAGGGTAGGATCAAGATTGAAGCCAAAGGTTGCCTCCCTCAAAGAAACGGGAAAAAAAAAAGAGCAACCTACACCTTGAAGAAAGAATTAAACAAGACAAAACAAAAAGGGGGTCTTTGGAATCAAGCAGAGAGCCTATGAAACATGAAATGCTGACTGGTCTATATACGTGAAAAATAAGGTCCACTAGGAGAAGAAAAATTTAAAGAAAAAGATAAAAGAAAATTCTTAAGAAATGGACTGTGTTGTGTAGGTGAGGGGATGAAAATTCAAAGAGTTGAGAGAGAATGGATTGCTTTTTCTTTGAATTTCTATCCCGTAAAAAATGGAGGGTTTTGCATGGACAGTGTTGTAAGGAAGGCGGGTGTTTTGGACTATTGTAATGTACGTGAATGGTTGAAATTTTAATCTACGACCATGTAATTATGAAATGCGTAAAGTATCGGATTGCGTTCATGGTTATGCACATTTCTCTTCTTTTTTTTTTCCTTCATGGTCAAACTTGCTTATCGTTTATCTTTCTTTTCTCTTGGTTAAATTATCGGAGAAATATTATGATTTATATCTAAATTAACTAAATGTTTCTTCTTCTATAGTGGGATGCATGTCTTAACAAAAACACTCATTTTTTTTTTATTTGCATTTTGTTTGCAAGGTATCTAATCGTGTATTATTTTGATACTGCACTTGCATTACACATCCATCAGCACATTTCTTTATCACTAACTTCTTTGCCCAGTCACAGGAATTTTTTGATATGAGAGAAATCCAATTAGCACGGCTTCACCATTCGATACCCAGTGGAGCTCGACCACTAATTGGCAAACTTGGCTTCACGGGAAATTAGCATCAAACTTTCTGAGAAGTTGGGTACTTGCTATTCAGGTTTCAGCAAAGGCAGCTTGGAGTGTGCTGCTAAAACTCAGCTACAACGTTGTGTCATCACTTAGACGAAGTATTATCGGTCTTTTTCGGTCTTTTTCTTCCCTGAAATTAAAAAGAAGAAAAAAAAAACATTTAATTACAAGCAATATCTGTTAGGTGATCGATATGCCAGAATGTGTCGAAAATAGAATGATCACATTTCAATTCTATTCCGATTTTTGTTCATACTACTTCCTAAGTAATCAGAATATTTTCTTTTCAAATTTAAAATTAACCATTCCAAAGAAAACACATGAAATTAAGTTATTTTCTTATTTGTCGACAATAAACTTATTTATGAAATGACTAAATTTATTAGACACAGAACCATCACTGGTAGCATATACTTGTGCAATTGATTGATCGAAATCAAACCTTTAAAAATTTGGTAATGATCGCATATATACGAGTATCGAAGACTAAACGCAAATGATAGTATATTGCGGTCAAGAGACTATTAGTTGGGCTATTGGAGACGAAGATTGTCATTGGGCCAGGAATTGGGTTGGGCTGTCTCATAAAGAAGCGTTGCCTGGCATCGCTGGGCTAATTGGAGCCCCAAGTGGAAAAATTACGTTTTGCACTGACGTATAACAAATTATATGTAAGACTTTACTAATCAACATCCGTGGTAATAATTTTTTAAAAAAAAACTATATATATATATATATTATATTTATATACACATATATAATATTACACACAGTTAATCACAAGAGATCAAGACAGCAAATAGGCATGAATTGGTCTTGTGCAAAGTAACACCTAATTTCTTTTTTTTTTTTTTTATCTCTTGCCAATAATGGGACTTGACTGAAAGAATTCAGATATCAAATAAATTAATTATATTTCTTTATCAAATTGTGTTGAACTTATTCAAATTATAAGAATTTTGGCATATAGGTATATATGGCAATTAGAATAAATTCTAAATAAAAGTTACAACTAAAATAACCTTTTTTTTTTTCTTTTGTAAATATTACAGATGGTCCTTAACTTATAGCCTATTTGGCTTGGTTTATTTTGGGGTTTATAAGCACCAAAATAAGCAAAACCAAACAGGCTCTTAGTTGTTTCTTTGTAATTAGGCCCCCTATCTTCAAAGTTTTATAATTTTTTAGCTTTTTTAACTTAGCTTAACATCACACTTCATCCTTTTCAGGGATCTATCAGAAAGTAAGCAGCCATTAGTAGTATTTACCCACCATAAAGGTACAAAATCCAACAAAGGATTCTATTATTATAGAACTAAAGGAAAAGGAGTATGATAAATCAAAGAATAACCACATAACAACTCATTCCTTCACTAGCATTTAACAATTTAAGAGCAAGCTAGGCAACCATGCGATAAACATCTTTGAAATTTTAAGAAATATGAAATTGATTTATATAACATCCATCAGTTATTTGAATTTTTGAATAAAAGAATAAACAATTTTGCAAAATCTAAGTTAAAGGACTAAAGTGTTACATTATAAAGATAAAAGACATAATTGTCAAAATTGACAACTAGGTTAAAGGACCATTAATAATAATACCAAGTGTTTTTCCTTCAGTGAGGGCAAGGAATAATGTTTTATGTCACCCCTTTTCTCATCACCCTTTCATCACTCCTTACGTGGCATCTTAGTTGGCATTCTTGTTATCTTGGCAACTAGATAGATCCAATTCTTTATCTTATTTTTTATTCTTTTTATTTTTCTCTCTCCTTTTAATTTACTTTCCCTAATTTATCTTTGTCTATCTAAATTGACTTTTTCAATCAATCTTTTTCTTTTTCTTTTTTGGTCAAAATTATTCCTCCTTCGTTTAACCCATAGCAACCATTATCAAACCTTTTTTCTTTTCCATTTTTCAATTCTCAACTCATTTCCATTTAAAGATATAGGGTTCGTCTGAATTAACCTTTTTCTATAATTGTCTTTCTATATATTTTTTTAAAAGAAATTTTTTTGATAAGTTAAAATTTCTAGCAATTGGAGAAAGTTTTAAAAGTCAATTTAGATACTAAATGAAAAAGAATGCCTTTTTCAAGAAAAAGAGTTTTCTTTACAAAAAGATCCAATAATAATTAATTTTCAAGCAGGCTTCAATATGTACCCACAAGTCTTCCATAGAAATTATAGAATGCTAGTCGACTAAAAGAAAAAGAATTAAAAAAAAAAAAACAAAGAAGTCGTAGGCCTATTTGGATGTTAATTATTATTGGCCTTTTTTTTATAAAGAAAACTCTTTCTCTTAAAAAAAAAGTATTCTTTTTCATTTAGTATGTAAATTACTTTCAAAACTTTCTCCAATTGCGAGAAATTTTAACTTAATTATTTTAAAAAAATTCTTTTGCAAAATTGTACAAAAAGACAATTGTAGAAAAAGGTTAATTCACCGACCCCTATATTTTTAAATGGAAGTGAGTTGGGAATTTAAAAGTGGAAGAAAAAAAGGTTGGGTAATGACTGCTAAGCATAAGGAGGAGATAATTTGACCAAAAAAGAAAAAGATTGATTGAAAAAGTTAATTTCACTATAGGAAAATATGAGAATAGGCAGCAGTTTTATGGCTATGGTTTGGGTAAATTGCCAGCCATAAACTACATAAGTGGCAGTTTAGTTTAAGTGCCGCTAATTAGGGGCGGTTTCCTTATGAATCGTCGCTAATTGTCCTGCATTTTATTTTTTTGGAATAGTAAAAATGTATTTCTATTACACTTTATTTTTTTTCGAATTATTAAAAAGCTATAAGCGGCAGTTTCCTTGCCAACTACCTCTAATTGTCCAGCATTTTATTTTTTCAAAATAGTAAAAATGAGTTTATAATTACATTTTATTTTTTTTTGAATTATTAAAAAGCCATAGGTACCATAACCGCCACCCGCAATGATAAATATTTTTTTCAAAAACACAAAAAAAAAATATAGGCGGCAAATTTTCCATAATAGGCGACAGTTTCTTCAATAGATAAATATACTTTTATTTGAAATAATAAATGAATGAATACTTAGCTTATTTGGTAGGTATAATAGTCATAAGACACTACAGTACTAAACATCTCAAGTTTGAATCTTGCAAGAAGCAAGATACTATTTTTTTTCCTTTTGTGTTGCAAATAGGCGGCGATTTGCAATTGTGGAAACAGCTGCCGATGGTGTCATGCATTTTATCTTTTCGCAATAGTACAAATGAGTTTATATTACATTTTTTTTGAATTAGTAAAAAGCTATAGGAGGTGGTTTTACTATAACCGCTACCCACAGTGATAAATATTTTAAAAAAAACAAAAAATAATTATAGGCAGCAATTTTTTCATAATAGGCGGCCTTTTCTTCAATAGATAAATATATTTTTATTTGAGATAATAAATGAATGAATACTTGGCTTGTTTGCGGTTGTGGAAACCACCACTTATGGTGTCACATAATAGGTGACGGCAATATAGGCGCCACAAGTTTAGGCAGCGATTTTGTCATTAGTGGTAGTTTCAAACGCCTATAAACTTCAAAATTGCCGTCTATGTCTAGATTTTTTGTAGTGTTTAGATAGAGAAACATAAATTAAGAAAAGTAAGTTAAAAGTAAAGAGAAAAATAAAATGAATGAGAAAATAAAATAAAGAAGTATCTATCTAGTTGGCAAGAGATCAAGTGTACCAACTAAAATGTCACATAAAAAATGATAAAAGAGTGATGCAAAAAGAGGTAACATATATCATTACTCAAACTAACATATAATATTACTCGAGGGTAAGTAATCTAAGACTTTTGTGTTTTTCTTTCTTTTTTCTTCTTTTTTTGGGTCAAAGATGTGTTGAGCCATGCTTGGACACAACCTAATGTTTTTTCCCCCACAGCATGCCACAGTGGGCAATCCATAATTGGTCCCTGCCAAGACCACACAGAGGTGGTCATAGAAACTGTTACCACTCATTCATTATCATATCATATACCTTCATGATGTTTCGCTTTCAGGTTTCTTTATTGAATGTTGTGTGTTCCCATAAGACAAACAGCTAACACCAAAACCCCATTCAAACTCATCACTCAAAATCAAAACAACGAGCCTTCCCCCTTGCACCCACAGATCTGACAGCACACTCCCTTTGTGGGTCATCATTTTCTTCTTCTTCCTCTTCTTTCCTCACGTGAACTCAAGAACACACTCAATCTCATGCAAAAAAACAAAAAAAGAAATTTAAAAAAACCATGAAATTAACTTTTGGGTGTCCAAAAGTGATAAATAGCATGATGATATTCATGCTTAGATTACGATCTGAGGCATTAAACTTAAGAAAAAGATAATATATGACCATCATGGTTCTATGTATAGCCAAAAGATGTAAATTATCACATAAATATATAAGGATATATATAAATATATATAGGTTTCTCTTGCTATACAATCTAGTAAAGAGGACTTGAAGCGAAAGGAAAAAAGAGGAGGTTTGCTTACAGTGATGATGATGACGATAAGAACAAAAGTCTTTAACAAACTTTGCGACTGAGGACAAAAGTAATATTAATGGCCGATCAAGAAAATGATGGCCATGGCGATGACAACATAGTAATATTAATGCCCCGTTACAACTAGATCCCAGCTAGCTATAGCTATACCGTACTCAATAATAATCTTCAATATAACTCTCCTTGCTTTCTGCAACACCATCTCAAATTTACACGCGTATGCATAAATAAGCCTACCTGTTCGAGATAGGGTTTGGCCCACTTGGCACTTCATGTTTTTCACCCTCGAATTCTCTTCCTGAAGCTGCCGCCTCTGGATAATTGTTGGCGTTTGATGGTGAGGAGTGGTGCAAGTTCATTGAGGTTGATGTAGCTGCAGAATCTTGGAGAAGCTTTCTGTTGGGAATTCTTGAAGCAGCCATGAATGGTGAAGATGATGATGGTGATGGGTTTGGCAGATGATATTCATCAGTTGAATGATGAACAAGGAGAAGAAAGATGAAGACAAGGCCAAGAAAGAGAAGGCAAGGGTGGTTTGAGAAGAAGCTTTCTGCAGAAATGGTGGATGAATGGTGGTGAGTTTTCAATGTTGCCATGCAATTTGGAAATAATAGAAACCACCCCCCAAGAGCCCACAAGAGATCAATATCCATGAACCACTTACAACACCCACACCAGGGCAAAGAGAGTGAGAGAGAGAGAGAGAGAGAGAGAGAGAGAGAGAGAGAGAGAGAGAGAGAGAGAGAGGAGAGTCAAAAGACAGGAAAGTAAAATTAAGGGGACAGGAGAAACTTCAGGGCTTCAAGAAAAAGTTGAAAGGAAAGGAGAGGATTTGAAATTCCATACGCATTTTGAAGAGGAACCAAAGAAGCAGCTTCACCAGGAAGTTTTATATGAAAAGGTGCGTACACATTGGGTTGAGATATTGACCATAGAGCCCTCTTTTCATTTGTAGACTTCTTTTTTCCTTTCTAGTTTGAGTTACGGTATACCCAAGTCGCATTAAATCGATACTGACTGTCTTCGAAGAGTGAAGGAAAAACCAGAAAAAACCTTCTCACCAAGTGTATTTTCTAGGATTCAAATTTGTATTATCTTCTTCACAAAGAGTGGGGCCGTTATTATTTCAACTAATAACTTGTTGATTTCGTGTGTAGACTTTTAACTATTGAGTAATGGATAATTCTTAAGATCCCCTTCAGTTAAAGTAATCAGTAGTTGTTAAGCATTTATTAGGAGAGGTATCTCTGAAGACTTTCATAGTCTTGGCTTTGAGGAGAATTTGTTTGATGTGTTGAAAACAAAAGCTCCATCGCTATATTCTTGTATGTTGCGTGCATAATTCAAAAATTTTACTTTCACATAGAGAATACCGTGCTTGCGAATCTAACATAGTTACTTCAATCAATGTTAAATCTGAGTAGAAGGCACAATATATATTAGAGATATCAAATTAATAAAATAAATCTATGTTTTATTATGAGGTGATATTTAATATGTCAATTGAGCATGAATATTAATTCCCCTATGTAGTAAGGTTGAAAATTGGAATTTTGAAGTGGACGCATAGCATTTTATATAACTGAAAAGATGGGATCCATTGACATTAAACGCGTGAAAAGAAGTATGTGTATATTTATCAAAAGAACAGCACAGTTATCTACAAATTATTTATGAGAAACATGTAGAATTTATGGGAAAATTTAAGACAACTAAGAGGACTAATGTTAGTAATATTGCCAATCGCTGGTGCTTCCAACACATTCTTTGGGTACACATCTGAATTCGGACTTTTGATTGTTACAAGTCGTCATGCAGACAGAATTAAAATTTTTGCTTAGTATTAGCCTCATTTCTTGTGTAAATTGCTGTGGACTCCCGTTTTATCATTTAAAAGTGCATCAGACCTCTTATGATACGCTTCTTGGCCTCCTATGATCCCTAAAAATAAGCATTTGTCCTTATTGCGTCAAAAAAATTGTCATATTCAACAAATTGTTAACTAAAACACAATTATTTAGCTAAGAAACTAAAATGGCTAATGACTTAGAAAGAGGGCATTGTAGTCATGTAGCAAACCCTAATTCACGCATTTGGTTATGCTGCCATGGGTCCAATCAAAGAAAATTACGAGAAAGAATCTAAAAAGGAAAAGGGGCTGGTGGCACCGGAAAGAAAGAAAGCAAGGAAGGAAGTGGATATGGGGATGATAATATTAATAGCTTTTTTGGTTCCTTGGCCGGCCGCCCAAGAAATCCTTCTTTGACTGACCACACTACTCTTTAAGTTTGTGAGAGAAAATTTTTGTTCTTTTTTCTTTTGCTTCTCAATAGCGCGTGCCTCATTAATTAAAGTATGGGGACTATGTAAATCTTCATTATTCATGGCTTTCCTGATAAAGGGTTAAAAGCACACCCATTTCACCTTTGACCTGGTTTTGATATATATTTCGTTAACTCTATCAAGTGGTGTGCATCTTAGTTTGAGTTTGAAAAGCTTCTTAAAATATTTTAGTTAAAAAAGAAGATGGTTATTATATTTCATGCAAAATAAACCACATCTAGAAAGTAGTGTTAAATTGCTTTTCCTTCATTTGACTGGTGTTGTTAATATCAAATCATCACTCTATTTTTGGAGACTTTTTGGGTGGAAAAAAGAATGAGTTAGAAATGCAAGGTTTGGGAATTTAGGGCAAATAATGTATTAATTAGAAAATGCAGTTGGAAAATTTATTCATCCAGCTGCACTCTTTCCAAGAGATGAAACAGTCACGCATTGGCTACCTTTACCCTTTTCTTTCTTTTTTTTTTTGGTATGTCGGGAATGGAAGGGACTACTAACTTTTTTTTTTTTTCAAAAATCATGTCACAATAATTTCAATTTTGTTTCATATTGGTTACTTCTGTTTAGACTTCAATGATCTTTTCTTGAATCTGACGAAATGATAAAAAAGCTAGAATTAAGGGTTCAAGAACTTACACGCATATTTAAATTCTTTTTATAAACCAATCCTAATGATGCAATTCATTTTTGTTAAGAGTCATCCCCTTTATAAACTTTATATATGTGTTACAAGATTCTTCTCGAGTATCTTTGCATCTAACTCTTGTTAAGTTTTTGCAACTTCAACACCACCTCCTTAAGTGTAATCAAGACATTGTAATTCAACCATTGAGAAGTTAAGTAATGCTAGAAAAATTGGTGGGTCTCACTCTTGCAAGTGTGCTATGAACTGCAAATTATGTAGGCAAAAAAAGCATACAGAAAGCAAAGCATCGTATTCTCTCATTCAAGCCACTGCTCCCAGTCATTTGTCCCCCATGATGTGTGATAGGTGGGCCCCCCCTCATTACCCTATGGTATCCGCATCTACAATTTAACATGTTTAATCGAAAAAAAGAAAAAAAGAAAAAAAAAGATCTTCATACGTCAAGGGTTGTACACTTGTAATCTTCTTGATTGGATGCTGCTTTTAATGAGTGGTTCATCATGCTCACTTTTGTCTTTTCTTACCTGCGCATTACCCAAAAGAAAATACCATTAACATAATTCTAAAAAGTCGAATAAAGCTTTGATAATTGATATATAGGTAAACCCTTCTTTTTGCACCGAATATTTCAATTTAGTTATGCTAATATATGATTTCTTTCTTTTTCTTTATTAACTTCTTTTTTAATTTGTCCAATGCTCACAAGACATTTCAGACTTGAAAACAAATTCCTAGTAATTAGGTTAAATAATAATATAAATACTCTGAAGCATTCATGTCATAAGAATAAATTGTTATCTTTTTATTTGTAAATATCTAATATAAACGATTGTGATTTATAAGTTAGCGTCTCGTGTTTACGTAATGGTTTCGGTTAACAATTTCACTTGCAAATATGAGAAATTTGAGTTGGAACGCAAAAAAAAAAAAAAAAAAAAACAGACTTCTAATACAAGGAAAGCTTTAACAGATAGGCTAATTACCTAAATCACTAGAGAGATTAGATGTGAAGGGCTTTATTATAAAAGGCGTAAGACAAAAGCAAAAGAGAGAACAATCAACGTTAGCCATTCCAAATCCTGCTTACGTTAGATGTGATATCAAATATCAAACCAAACCTTATAATATATTTCTTTTTTTTTGGGTCAAAAACCCTTTAATTTATAAAATCAATATTAAAGATTTAAAGTCATAGGATTTTGCGTAAACCATGCAACAACTACCCACGTGCCGGTTTGGCTATTCCAGAACCATTGGTACGTAGAAGTCAAACTAGGACTCCTTTTTCAAGTATTATTGATCAATTATTTTGATGAAGATTGTTTTAGTAACCCAACCAAAAAAAGCACAGGAATTAGGAATTATTTGTAACTTTTTGGGATAAGACAGCAATTTAAATCTTGGTCTTCTCTTGTGATGGCCTAGCTGCAAACCCATAGCCATACTATTGTGTACCAAAATGTCAACAATTTGAGGTAAGCAATCAAAACTAACCCTACTAGCATTAACCTTGATGTTAGTCGTATGGAAAGACATTTTATTTTTTTTCGAAAGAATAAAATGCATGTTATTTTTTTTTTTTAATTGGGCAAAATAAAATCTTTCATTCCACCAAAAAGGAGATTACAAGTCAAACAAGCTAAACAAGAGAGATGTTCCAAACTCTACACAAAAGACTACTTTCAAAAGTATTCTTATACTTACACTATAGGCTAATAGTATCCCTAATATCCACAAGAATATTTGGAGGATAATCTCCTCCGAATTGGCTTGGTTGGCATAGAATGTTATTCCTTCTTTGTATTCTAAATTTTGCTATATTGGTCTTTTATATTTTTTAAAAAAAGTATATTAGCATATATGATTTATTTAATTAGCTAGTTATTCACTTGTACTTTAAAACTTACCATATTATTCTTTGTACTTTCAAAAATGACACATTGCCTTTTTTGGTTATTATTTTAAAACATATATTAAAAACAAAGAATTTTTGTAAAAATATATAGCATATTGCAAATTTTAACATCCATATACTCAAAAAAAGGCACATACAATGTACAATAAGTTAATTTAGATTAAAAACGTCAAACTAGAAGATTACATGTCACCTTTTGAAAAATATGAGGGAGTAGTATAATATGGTACGTTTTAAAATGTAAAGAGAAGTAAACTAATTAGATAAATTACAAGGGGTATGTAGTGTGCATTATATTTTATCATTCTTCCAAATAAGAGATTGAACTACTAGCTTGTGTAAAAAATTTAATTATTTAGAACGGATCAAATTATTTCATCATAATATACATTATCAATTTACTACTATTATTAAATCTCATTCATAAATATAATAATATAAACAATCCACGTCCACGTATTGAAACAAGAAATTCATTGTCTGTCCCTTACGGAAATGTTGAAAGAGAGCATACCCTTCTCATTCTTAGAAATATCAGAATATTAGATATCCAATCAAAATAAACTATTAACATATGAGAGGAAAAATAGAATTCATCTATACACTTTTTCTTTATTATTATCGCGCTGGTGGTCATTGGACAATCATGATTACATCACGGTCGTTCAATTTTTTTAGAGAAAAAATAATTAATATGCAGTTCCACAATAACCTATGTTGGACAGAATGAAAAAAGAAGGGTAAATTATTTTGAGGACACGTGGGAGATAATAGTAATAAAAATGCATCTCGTGTGAGAAACGACGATATAATAGCGAAAAGAAAATATCATTATCATCATGTAACTTTTTACATTTTTGTTTTAGAATCTCGAAAAAGAAAATCACAAGATATCTTGAGAGAGAACAAATTAAAGTTTGATTAATACTAATGCGCCTCGTCTTTCTAAAGCGAAAAGAAATATGGTTCCGTTGTTAAAGTCAAGGGACGAATACAGTCGCGCATCAAGTTATCGTATCCGGAATCACTTTGAAAAGCCATTAGATAACGGCTTGCCATCAGCCGTTTTTCATATTCTTTTCCACTCTAGTATACTTAAGCTTATGAATTAATTAACAAAGGGGAATTCAGTTAGTCGTTCAAGGATATTCCAGCAGTAAAACTGATGTCGAGTGCGACTCATAAATCAGGTTCAATTCTAGTCTCCTGTCCTAAATGTACTCTCAACTTACATCGTAATCAGTGTACGGGATGTGATAGGCTCCAAAGTTTGCTAGTTGGTGGCCAGGCTCTAACTGTTAAATTATTTAAGTAATTGGACAAAGTAATTAACTCATAATTTGTACCACATACGAGGCGAGAAATGTGAATAATACTTTATGTCACGTTTTAATTTATCTTGCTTTTACATAGTAAAAATTCGTGAATTGAACGCACACAAAAACACCCTCTAAACACGAGTGATCTATCAGGTAAATAATCAACAATCAGATCAATGAAAAAGCCATCAGCCTAACATGTCTCCTGGTGATGTTCATCCAACGAAGCTATAGCTGGCAGTAAAGACTAGGCAGGACCCAGTCACAAATATGTACGCGCAAGCATCTCTCTTCCCTTCACTGATTGCACAATCATATAGCATGAAAAAAGCTTTTGCACATTTGATTATGTGGAGAATGACAAATACATTTCTTGTCATATTATTTGGAGCATCTCAATTGTGATGGCTCATCAACTTCTAATGATGGCTTACTCTTTCCCCTTTCCTTTGTTTTTCAGTTTTTGGCTACTTTTTTGTTAATTTTTTGCTTCTCATGGTGGCATTTCTAAACAATGCACATTCACGATGGCATAAGATTGACGCAATGACAAGAGAGTTCTGACACAATGATAAATTACTTTATAAAAGTTACAAGTTCTCATAAAAATAGTACTATATTTTAAAACTTAAAAGCAATAATTAACATTCATCGGATGCTAAAACATACGACTACGATGTGGTTTGAACTTTTGTCCGGACTTGGAGTTGAGATTCAAGAATCTGATCAGCTAGAAACTAGATATGATTAAACAAATTTAAATAGCATTGCATGCTCTCAAGTCCTATAATGATATTTCACTTCTTAGAAATTTCCTAATCAGAACAAAAGAATGCAACTCTCTCAAAGTTGGAAGCCTTCACTTTAAGGGTTCAAAGTTGGAAGCCTTTACTCTAAGGGTTCGGGTGGATTCAAGATTGGGTAACAAAAGAAATGAATGAATAGAATCATAAAGGAAAAGAAAATCGAAAACTTGTATCTTGTATGAAAATTAGATAAAATAATAAATGAAACGATTATAAACGGTGGTGTATATTCTTTGTCTGAATTGCAAAAGAATATTTAAAGTATTGTAAACATGATATATGGAATAACATATTCAACCATGGTAAACGGAAAAGCTAAAGAGTAAAAATAAAGAAAATGACAAGGGTAGAATAGGTAATACAAAATATTAAAAGATTTCCAGTTTTTGCCTTCAAATTAAATATAGAGATTAAAACTGGGGCATATAAAGAATTTTCAAATTCCTCTTACAAGTTTGCTTAATCTAACGTAGTGTAAAGAGATTATACTGTAGAAATGGTAAGAACACAATGATTATCTAATTATCGTCTCATCTGCTTTTTCGCTTTGAGCCATCTTTCGAACTTGACCAAAAAGAAGAAAAAGGAAAATGGAAAAAAAATTTTGAATAAGTATTTTTATAATATTAAAATTTTGAATAAGTATTTTTATAATATTAACGAAATTAATTAATCAAAAATTTATTTTATTATACTTTGATAACAATTTTATTATTATTATTATTATTATTATTATTATTATTATTATTATTATTATTAAATAATATTATCTTATTTTTAATGATAGAATAATAATTATCACAATAAAAACAATAACCAAAATAATGATCCAACATTTAATTTTATCCCAATATATTTTGTTCATTCAACTAGCTAAACAACTATGGACTATGAGCTAAAATATTGTAGCTATGAGTTATCCTAACAATTATCAATTGTCTAAATAAGTATCATTTACCTAAACAATTAAATATGTCGATATGGCCATCACATGTGTTCTGATACCAATTTTAGATTTGAGAAGGCAAAGGCAAGATTAGACGAGAGAAATTTTTTAATTATCCCTAACGTTTTTGTATAATATTAAAAATATTCTTAATATAACAATACATACTATACGAGTACTTAAGAGAACTTTATTTAAAATTATTTATTGTTTTTTCCTCTAATCCAAACAAAAAGTAGTAAATCATTCTCTTCTCTCTCTTAATTATTGTTTGCAATCTTTATAACTTTTGCTTTATATCATTTAATATGATCTAAAACGTAGAGTTGGAGTGGAGTGTGGAGGTACCATGTGAAGTCCACATCCCCCTACCAACAACGAGCGCACTTCATTTGGGTTAGGAGATCTTATAGCGTCTTGGCTTTTTTTTAGGAAAAAAAAAAAAAACAGTAAATTTTGTTTATAATAGTTACTTGAGTTAGTTAATAAGAAAACTAAAATTTTAAAGAAAACTCAAGAATATTTTTTTTTGAAAAGTCAAAATTTTTAACCTTTTAAGAAAAACACTTTTTCAAAAATTATAAAAAAAAATTACAATAAATTTAAACGAGCCCATGAGCATGGAATGAAGGTGGTCTTTGCGTTGGTCTATAAACAAACTACAAAATTTTTGGTTTAAATTTTTAAATTTTTTTTTTTTCAATTTTTGAAGCCCAAAGTTGCTTATTTTATTGAAACAAGACGTGAAAGAACGAAAGTACAGTTGGGCTTTGCAAAGGAAACTAGGTCGGCCGATGGGGTCCATACGCATGTATGTTTATTTGGACTGCAAGCATGTCGTAGGCCGGTAACCCGAACTCGTTAATCAGATTTCCCCGAAAGGTAAAACCTTTGAAATGTATTTCTACTAAGTTTTTACCCCGTACCCGTAGGGGTTTAGTTATAAAAATAAGTATATACATAAATATATATTTGTAAAGTATTTCAATTGTTTTAAAAAAATATTTATTATTTATAAACAATGACTATTAATAAAAACTATAAATTAAAAAAGAAAATAAATTATAACTGGAGACATAACAGAGTGACAAGATAATCAAAAAAGGAAAAAAAATTGCAATTCATCAGTTTCGAAAGAAGACATCAAATACAAAGGTTATAGTCTTTATTGTATAAATAATAAAGTCCACATACAATTGTTGGAACATGGTGCCACTATCCTATGCTCATTTGTTGACACAAGCTGTAAGACTCTTTTAACTTCATCACGAATTTGATTAAAAGTTAATAATAATAATTTGTGAACGTATAATATAGTCAAACACACACACATATATATATAAGTAATTGCTTCACCTACAATTCTAAATTTCCCACTCCATTGAAAAGAATACACGCAACTCAAATATCAGTCAAGGTCTTATTTATATAAGAAAATATTAAGAAAAATAGTGGAACTGATTACACATTATTCTTAGAGTTTGTTTGGATTAACCTTTTCAAAAATGTTTCTTTTTTTAACTTTTAAAAAATACATTTACTAAAAACTTAATGGTGAAGTGATATATCTCTTGCCTTTAGTGTAAGTAGTCCTGATATTAGTCCCGCAAGTTGCATGTAATTAGCCTTTGGCCTCTCTTAAATATAAGAAAAGCATATTTTGAGAAACCAAAAATTATTACTTCTGAAATAAAAAAAGTTAAAATTGATTTTTTTTAAGCTTCATTTTTTCATATCTAATTAAATACTTATTGTAAAAAAAAAAGAATGCTGTTCTATGAGAAACTAGTGTGGGAAGACTGAGCAATGCTCAGTCTTCGTGTGCCCATAAATTTGCATTTAGATTTCATTGTAAAATCAATTATCGAAGTGGCAAAAGCTTTCTAAACATCGTCATACAAGTGTTTCGCTTAGTTGTCATTCCACAATAATAGTTGATGAATCAACTTTAGAAGCTAACGCGTTACGCATCTAGTACTACTTTTTATCTTCTTAAGTATATTAATTCTATCACAATTGTAAACATGACACAGCTATTTGGGTATCTCAAAACTAATAACTTTCACACACAACTTTTCCTTGAATTTGACAATATGTGGCCCTTTTAACATGCATCTAAAATAAAAATCTATTGTAATTGTATTTTTTGACATATCAATAAAATATTTGTAGTTTTATATGATTTTTTATCACTTTAATTGTTATATTCATGAATAAAATATCATAAATGTTGTACTTGCCTTTAAATTAATTAAGTCAAAATTTTTTATTTAGTATTTGAGATTAATCCATTTGAAATGTATTACTCTATGCAATTAAAGTCAGCATAATGTACATTGTATCTAGTGTGCATCCAATACATTGTATCATATTAAAAGAATTAATAATATTTTACAAAGTTATAAAATGATTTTTGAAGCTGAACTGTCAAACTTTTATTTATTTAGAGAGCTGATATATCAAGTTTTGAGATCATTCCTCCAACTTTAGTAGATAATACATAGAAGATTAAAAAAAATAGATAAATATATAAATATAGATATAAATTTGTTTATGGAAGTTTTAATTTGGTCACTGTTGTTGCAAAGACAAAAGTGACCTGCTTACATTTCAATGCTTGTAAAACGTATCAACTTGTTTTCTCTTTTCGAAAGTAACCTACTTTTTCTTTTAACCTCACCAAATTCAATCCAAACCCTTGCTCTTCATGAAACAAGCTATGTTGTTTTAAGCACTTCATGAATCTCTCGAAACAAAAAGAAAAAATGATGAAACAATAAAAGCTAACTAAACACGTCTTTTTATTGTAATTTTTATTTTTTTTCCTTACAATGAAAACAAAAAAGTTTCAAGAAAAAAGTGAAACAATGTAAGTGTTTCTTCTTTAAATTAATGAATTTTCCTTTTGTTGCCAAGACAAAATAAAATCGTAGACTACAAAATTGTTGTTTCATTGAAAGCAATAGCTACCGGAAAGGAATCAAATGGCACAAGTAGAATATATGGATTGACTTAACCTTTAGAATTAAACTGAATTCCTTTCTTTGACTTTACTGAGCTATCACCCTTTCTCTTTAATAATGCTGCAAAACAAAAATCAAAGAGATGAATGTAAGTTAGCAAGTCTTAAGAAATCAATAACAAACTATTGGATTTGAAACGCAAATGATTATATATATATATATATATATATATATTTCCACTGTATCCATTGTATGACAAAAAGCATTGTTTGATAGCTTCAATTGTTCTATCTATAAGATGAGGACTTATACAAGGTTGGCCACCAAGATTCTCCTACAGATGCATTTTTAAAGAAATATTGATGTTTCTACTTGATTGTATGACCCAAAGTGAAGGTGTTAATTCTATCTGCTCTAAAACTTTTGTAGCATCTAAGCTATTCAACCTTCCTCCATAATAGATTTTCCTCACCTGCATCACATTTTTCCGTATGTTCTCCACTCTGTAATTTAACAGACTTGGCATTGAAAAAGGAAACCAAAAGAAAAAAAAGAAAATGGTTACCCTTATCTCTCTACGTGATGTGTAAATGAAAATTTATACTTTTACATAACAGAACAAGAAGAAAGCTCCTTTTGTTCCACGTATAATCAAGAAAACAAATATGAATTTTGTGCATTTGCATACAATTACACAAATGACTCTTAACTCTTAGCAAGCAAACTCCTTCAATGTCATATATAAGAAACTGAAAGACTTAAAGGGAAATGGTTGGCAATTTGATAATGAAACATATCAAAATTATAGTTTGTTATACTGCAATTAAACCAAAAGAAATACTTTCTTTATATTTATTTTCCAAAAACTTTTAAAGAAAAGACCAGTGAAGTATTGGTACTTAGGAAAGGGAAATGAATTAAGAAGGACGTGCAACGTTATATATCTTATTTTCTGCTCAAAAACAGAAGTCAAATAATACTTAATCTAATGTGAGTAGACATGGATAAAAGGCAGGAAAACTTTTTCCATAGCATGTTTTTGCACACTTAGCTTCCCACTTGTTCAATATTGCAACCCGTGGCATGAAAAAGGTCTTCCTCGCACTGCTCCTTATTTTAGTTTCCCAAGTTTCCTGTGGAGACTAATATAAACAACAGGTAGGCATAATGCAAGGGTAATATACATCAAATGTTATTGCTCATCTCCTATTTTTGACTTAAATTTTGCAATGGTAAATAAAGCAAAGGTTTTGTCCCTAGTTTCCTTTTCTTTTTTTTTCTTATGATTTCCAATTTCTAACCTGCAAATACCACGATCAGTTACAATACTATGTCACCATTAGACACAATTACAGATGCAAAGGCAAGTAGAACGTGGCCAGTGCCCCTTCAAGATTTTCATTATCAACCACACTATGTATAAAAATTTGGTTAAAACCATTAAGAATATATAATACCCTCACCACTAAACTTCAAATCCTGATCCAACAACTACAAGGGTTAAACATTTCACCAACAGAGCTAAAGAGGGTAGAAATTATTTTGAGAAGTTCACTAAAAAACTAATCTAAAACATAAAGAAGACGAGCAACCCAAGAGTAGAAAACCCAAAATTAAATGAAGGGTTAATACAACTTATACAACAAATGTACAGATACATATGAATACATATACAAGCAGAAACCTGAACACAAATGTCACCTAAAAAAAGGAAGATACTTCAAGTCTACTATTTCGCATCCTATGGTTGCACATCTCCGTAATTTTCAATAGGAGATTTTTGCACTCAAAGGAGAAATGTAAAGATAGCTTGCCTACACAATACTTTCTTAATTTTGCAAATGATATTATTCAGTCTTCTAGATTTGCAAAATGTGATTGCAGTGACAAACCAAAATCATGACTCCATCTCCACATCCAAAAAGGTTTAAGTGAGCTTGCAATCTAGACATGTCTAGATCGTTTCTAGTATTAGTAGATTGACTATCTTTCCACTTTCCATCTATTGACATAATAATAGAAAAATTAATCCTTGTTAGTGTCAAGGCTACAGAGATGTAATGTAACTGCAGTGACAAACCCATGATTCCATCTTCATATCCAAAATAGTTTAAATCACCTCGCAATCTAGACAACAATTTCATCCAACACCTTGCGTTCACTCACATATATACACATGCACATCATCCAGCACACATAAAACGCCATCATATTGCAATATTAAGCACCAAAAGAAATCAACTGCAATGTCTAGCAGTAAATGAATATCAATAAAATAAACAATTGTCACAATCTCAATTGTAAACCCAATATCAATAAAATGAACAATTGCCACAATCTCAATTGTAAACCCAAAATAAGCTGACTATTTGGATTTGCAACCGAAAATCCAAGGATATTCGTATCAATATATACATATACATGCACATGTAGATAGTGATTTACAATTCCAAATTCAAAAGTTATTCCAGACTTTTTTTGTGTTTACATGTTCTGCAAGGCCTTTGATTCTTCTTATCACTTCCATCATCATCAGACATCATAACGTGGCACAAAAACCGCATGCAATTGGAGATGTGTCGACCTTTCTTGTCTTCACTTTTGCCTGTCTTTTATTTTGTAGAATCAACAAAAAATTACTCTATTCTTTTATAGCAAAACAGCACCGTTTTGTGCCAAGACCAAAAACACACAAAATGATAATATTTTTAAAATTTTATTTTTTCAATACTAATTATATTTTGAAGGATAAGGCTTTATATAGACATTACAAAATGAAAACAAAGAAACATTCATCCAAATGTAGAGTGAAATTATTTTTGAAGACTGTAGTCAAAAGTAATATAATATACATTTTAAAATGTTCAATTTATCAAATTTGTTAGAGGCCATTTTGCGCAAGTTCTATGCCTTAATCGTAAAGATGAAAGTATTTGTTGAATAAAAAATGAGGGTATTCTTGGTTAGGAAGTATGTATAATACCTGTTAAAAAAGAAACGTAGATATTATTAAGATGTAATTTCTTTTTTATTTTATAAAAAATATCAAATTCATACCATAATTTTTCTTTGTCGAATTTATCCTTCGTCATTGTAAAGCAAAGACGAAAAATGCATCAATTATGTTGGGATTCTCCGCATATTCATCGTTAGGCTTATCTCTGGCGATGAACTCCACAAGCCTTCGAATATCTTCAATATCGTTGTATATATCTTGTGTCATCGCTACTGTGAAAAAAAATGAAGGATAATATATAGTTTTTTAAAAAGACTAATCCAAATGAAACGTACATATGAAGTGGACCTGAGATGAAATAGTCATGCTTTTCATAATAAAGACTTTAATCACTTCATAATTTATGATATACATAAAACATTCTTACTATTAGTTCACTTTTTATTATGAATTATGTAAAAGAATTTAAAACCCCACAAAGTCTACCACAATTATTAAGAATACGGCGTATGAGAATTCAACATTAATTTAATTTTATGATAAAATGAACACAAATCGTTGCATTTGATTATCAACACAAATCCATCATCATTATTTGATTTGGCTTATGTATGACTTTTCGGGTTCGTAAAATTATATGAGAAAATAGGTACATTTAGAAAGTGATCAAATACCAAAAAAAAATAATAATAATTCCAGTTAACCCCTTAATTTATAGTGTTAATGACATTTCATTCCTTAATGTATCTGACCAACGTGTAAATGACATTTCACCCTTAATGTATCTGACCAACGGTGCAAAGTGTGAACATGCTAATAAATAGCTAATGCCACAAAAGTTTGTCTTTGGTTTGACTATCAAATAATTTGATCAAAATATTTTTATAATTTTGAATAGTTAGATTAAAACAATTCAAATGCATATAAATGATGTTTTAATCGCCGAAAAGATTTGAAAGGATAGCTAAAGTTAGTACCTGCATGTGCAACATTGGAAGACTGTTTCCAAGCCAACAATACATATTAATATATAGTGGTCCGATGTTATCAAATTGTCTTAGCATTTTTAGTCTAAATTTGGGAACTACTACAAGGTCTTGTGATGTCAAGTTGCCAATTGTCATTGAAAATTTTATAGTACTGGTCACATCATGAAGACCATCTTTATACCGTTTGTGTTTAATTTATAACTAGAGTATATCCCGTGTAATACATAGCAAATGCATATTTTTCATATATTTATTTATTATTTATGATAAGTTTTTGTGTTTTAATTGATGATGTAATACAAATATATTTTTTAAAATTTTATTATTTGTTAGTTGTTAATACTAATCATGTATTGAAGAATCTGACTTTATATAGGGATTACAAAATAAAAGTTAATCTAAATGTATTACTTTCAAAGATTATAGTTAAAAGTATTATAATATATATTTTGAAATATTTTATAAAAATAATATAGAAAGTCATTTATTCTATTTTAAAAATAAGTTTTCTTAAATCTCCAAGGTATAGACATATAATTGTATTAGAAATGTAAAAATTTATTATTCTAGTTATTCATGAAGGAAAAGTTAAATTATCAATATTTAATTTTGAATAGAGGAGATATTTTCGATAAGAAAAATAAATAGAAGAGTTTGAATAAAATTTATCTAATAATTGAAAAATTATTTGTAATTCAAAAATCCGTTAAAATGTCATATAAAATTTAGAAATTCAAGTAATATATGATATATAACAAAAGTATGATATATTACACTTGGGCAATACACAGAACAAATTAGTATTTTAATGTCTTTATTTATTATTGATAGTTTATTTTCATACTTTTTGTAAAATAAAATAATATTGGAAAAAATTAATGGAAATATATAAAAGGGGATGATATATACACATAGATACTAATTTAGTTGACCAAAAATATAATGTTGAATTATGTATAAATAATTAAATTATGAAATAAATTATAATTAAAAAATATTGTCCATTTTAGATTAGGAAATAAAATTATTTAAAAAATATGACTTCAATTAGTATAAATTACTTGACTTTAAAAATATTGCTCAATTAAAATATGACATGAATTAATGAATTAATGCATGAGAAGAGGACATGTGGCTTTTTCTATCATATACCTTACTTCATAATATATATATATATATATATATGTATGTATATATAATATAGGTTCACTATTACTGTTATTACGAGTTTAAATACGAGTATAAATATTTTGGGCCAATTTATTAGATTTAATGTGGCGATAGGTTTAATAGTTGGGCTTCGATCGTTATAGATGGTATCAAAGGAAGCTCTAGACAAATTTCATGGCTTCTGAATCTTAAATTGAGGTTCTGCTCTACTGTATTTGACGTGACAAGAATGTTACCTCTTGAACACTAACACTAAAACAAAGTTAACCCTCAATATCTCTATTACCCCCTCCTTTTTGAAGAAAAAGGGATTTTCGACCTGGAACAATAGATTGAGACCTTAATTGTAAATCGATAAATTATTTGTCTTTCTACTAAATCCCGTGCCCTGCGCGGGATGTTGATGTAAATTTAATATTATTAAATTTGTATAAATAATTATAGAATAAATTATATTTATATTAATCAATTGTAAAAAGTTAAGTGTGATTAATAGGTTGAATATTAAGAGTTTAGTGTTCAGTTGTTTTGATAGTAATACTGAATTTTAAAAGAATATGGTGTAATATATTTGAAAAAAAAAAACTTAATAAAAATAATTTCTAACATGAAGTAAACATAATTTTTTAAGAATTTTTTTTAAAAAGAAAAAAGCTCCAATTTGGAGTTTTTGTTTCTTTAGGTTTTTTAACTTCAATTTTTATTTAAAATCTCTTATTAAAATAAGACAAATAGATCACTTTCAACTTTTAAACTCACAAAAAGCATATTTAAGTGTCCAAATAGGCTCTTGGTTAATTGATTATTGTTTTAATATATATACTAATATTCTACCAGTGCAGTGCACAGACCTATTGATTTAATATTTTAGTTTTTAATTATAATAGATAAATAAATGCTCTTGTACGCAGTGGATGCAAATTTGATTGAGTTTTATATATATAGAAAGCAGAAAACAGCTTGCATGCACCTATGGCGGTTTAATATTTTCCATCCAAAACAATTACCATTAGATAAGCTTATTTTATTACTAAATATGTTAATTTTTCCATGACACATGTACATCAAGTGAAATTGCATCCAAATGGATGGCACAAACATATGCCCATTTCCTACCAAATCTGGTGTGCATCCAATAGCTAATGATGTATGCATGTGGCATTGAGAAAAGGCAGGCAAAATGGGCAGGAAAAGGTTTGGCGTATTGGTCTTTGCCTTAGTTATATGTATAGATACTAGTGTAGGAAGACCGAGCAATGCTCAGTCTTTGTGTGCCCGTAAATTTGTATTCATATTTCATTGTCAAATCAATTATCGAAGTGACAAATGCTTTCTAAACATCGTGATACAAGTGTTTCGCTTAGTTGTCATTCCACAATAATAGTTGACGGATCAACTTTAGAAGATAACACGTTACGCATTTAGTAGTATTTTTTTATCTTCTTAAGTATATTAATTCTATCAGAATTGTAAGCATTGGAAATATAAATGTAATTTAGACATAATTACATGTTGGACATGGTCCTCATTAGTTGGTATTTTTATATCACGAAAGAAATTGATGTTAGTTTAAAAACGTAATCATAGAATTCATAAATTAAGAAATAAGAGTAGGAAAATGAAATGTGATGAATCACACAATTAGTTATTGTAGAATAAGGCTAACCACAATATCGTGCCAAATACAATGAGAACATCCAAATGTAGGATATCCAAAAAAGTACTTCACAGTCTAGCAAAGCAACTACAAAGAAGAATATACAACTTCTCGGCTTTCAAGCACAATGAGCTTTAGCTATGTGAAATGCCTATTGTAAACTCAAAATTGAGGCCAATTCTTTTTGTTAATGTTGTAGCAATTGAGTAAATAATAATTTCTAGAGATATTGCCTTTAGAAAAACGTGTATGTAAAATTAGTATAATCCTTAGGGTGCACTGAAAATATGCTTTCTATAGTTGAAGTCCCACAGCAAATAACCTAAAGGAGTTAAGCAAATCACAAATGGTTCTTATTGTTTAAAAAAGTATTCATCTTAATTTTTATAGTGAGTTCGTTGTCATATATTCTTACTTATTCTTGCGTTGATTAAAATAAATGCTTTTGGCAGAGGCAATTGGAAAAAAAAACAATAACAAATTAATAATTATCTAAAGTTACGAAGACATTTTATATACACTGTGGGATAGCTTAGCTTATATATTGATACAATAGCATTATAGATAGGCAAAAATCAAAAGGTATGCTTGATTTATGATGGCATTCAACTTTTTTTTCCCCTAACATGTTGTTAATGACGTTGCTTGACATTTCAAGATATGACTAACCTAAGTGATATCTTTCTTTGGTTGTCAATACACATATTAGTTCATTCCAAAATTTCATCCACCGTATATTGAAGAGCAGTGCTTCAAATCTCTATTACGAAGAGTGAAAACATGTATGTCATTCAAATGTAACGGTGTGATGTTAAAAGTGTGTTTAGACGAATATGTTAGCTTAAGATTACCTATATGATGTGACAATCACAAGGGCATTCTAAAAAAGCAAAACTTGTGATTGATATTTATGGATGATCCAAAATTTTGCATAGGTAGCTATATTATGGCTTATGATGGATTGCTGGCTTCAAGACTATAAGGGTATTAGGGTGATTGAGATAATAGTATATTGAACCTTATCTTGATCTTGGTAATGTTTCCCCTATCTTTTTGTTTTTACTTGTATCTTGAAGATAGCTTTCCCTATAGCTTGCTTGATATTTTGGCAAAAACTCTTATCACCCTATATGTTGAAATGTATTAATATGATTAGTGCTAATACTTATTTATATGAGTTGGAAAATTGAGATATAACCATCTTGGTTTTCCTCATGATTTTTGTAGGATTCATTCCTGAAAAGTTTTCAGCACTCTCACCGTACATTGTTATTGGCAATGTAGCTGTTTCATCGGAGATGTGTAGATCAAATCTGGACCTGGCATTTATATTATAACATATATCAATGGTTTATATGTAAAGTAATAGTTACTATCAGAACTAAGATTGATGGATGGTATAATTTTACCATGGTTTAGACTTCGTTGTTTTTAGGCAACCAATACATTCATATTCCCAATCATAGTCTAAATCCATTGGTTTTTTGCAATGTTCACATCCTATCACGTAGAATTCTTGATCTTCATCAATGAGCTCTAGTTTCCCTTGAACGAAAAACTTGTTCAGCTGCTTATTGAAATTCGGGGTAGGGCAAGGAAGTGGTGAAGGAAACATAGATTAGAATTATTAGAGGTATATTAAAAAAAATAATAAACGTGAATGTGAAGATTTTGAGTTCTTACACTGTGATTATGCAAAACATTAACAATTGATAGAACACTGCTTGGTGTAAGAGAAGAGCTTCTTGTGCTATCAGTCCAATAACTTTTTTTTGCAACTATATTTCGAGCAATGCTTGATTCTGATTACGTCTGTGAGAAATGAATATTGTCAATGTTCATGATATTTACAAATCATAATGCATATGACAAAAATTACAAAGGAACGATTTAGAGATAAATGGATATATGTGTATGAGATTCATATAGAATTGTTATCTTAGATTGCCAATGCTAAAATTTAATCCATTCATTAGAAGATGATGATTGAAGTGATGCATTTATTGCCCAAGGATTTCTACTAGGAGTTGTAAGTGTATAATTATTGATACAATAAGAAAGTAATAAGTACATGCATATAATGCTATTGTTTTGAATTGAGCAAATAATTCACAAAAATAAACCATCGAAAAAATTGAATATCAATCAGTTGATAAAGTAACAACAAAAGAAGTTGGTAAATTAGAAGCAAGGGTAACTTAAAAATTCAAATTTCACATTAAGTAACTTTAGATTGAATATCAAGTACATGTTTTTTAGTTTAACATTTCAAATTCAACTAACAAAATACCCAAAAAAAAGTTTGTCATGCTTACAACTATGATAGAATTAGTATACTTAAGAAGATAAAAAATAACACCAGATACGCAACACGTTAGCTTTTGGAGTTGATGCATCAACTATTATTGTGGAATGAATAGTTGAACTAAGTGAAACACCTGTATGACAATGTTTAGAAGACGTTTGAATTGATAATGGCATGATATGTAATTATTAGACATTATATTAACTTGGTGTTATTTGGAAAGGAAAAGAGAAAAGAATACCATACCATAGAAGCTTGAAGGAACAACGCGTTTTGCAATTATAATGGGCATCATCTCTTTTGAACTTATGATATGGCTTCAGCAGACACAAATTCTCTCCAAAGAGTCAATACAGTTGGTTTTATCCTTAAGTTTTTTGGGAGTAGTCACAAATATTCTTTGAAGTTAGTTGTTGAAATTAAATGAAGAAGCATAGGAAAAAGGACATAGAAAGTTTAGATAGAAATTTGATATAGCGACTTACTCTTAATTTATGATAACAAATTCTTGAAGAGTACTGTTGCCTTTAGCATTTGATATCGTTTTCGGCTCACGGTGGTCAATGACGATACCAATTACATCTAATATAAGAAATGTAAAGTTGGTATATCGAATGACAAATATTTTGTATGAAACAATGATGAAAATGTTGTATACCTATTGATTTGTTTGAAGTCGTATATGATTTGATCTCTCCATAGCATGCAAAATTGGTGACCATTAGATGAGAGGGAGTAAGATCTTCAGTCACATGTGTAATAGCTGTTCTAGCATTGAAAACCCATTGGTACTCATTTGGGACTATTCTATTTCTTGGTTCTATTGGTTGAATTTTTGCTTTTGAAATGAGATATATTTGAAAAACTTCAAACCAGCCACTTATTAGGTCAATATCAGTATCAAATATTACAGCTTGTATTCTTGTGCCCTGAAATGTGATAATGTCCATGCATTTATATTAGTGATTGATTAAAAGCTTTTTTTTCTACAGTTTTTGATGTTTCTCTTTTTGTCTTTTTCTTATGTCAACAAAAATTAATGAGTTAACTTTAGTGAAGAGGATTGTACCTGTAAATCTGCAAAAATTAATCTCTAATATCTTCTTCCTGTAGTAGGAGACTGTCGGACATGTTGTTTCTCTATGAGTTGAACTTTAGCCGTCCATCTCAATCCTGAAGTTGAAGTTAAATCTGCAACATAGGTGATAGGTCTGTCCATTTTACCTGAAAGCAAAAGATACAGAAAATATGATAAAATCTGAAATTTGTAATCCCATGGTCTTCATTGTGTACATTACATGTCCATGTCGTTGTTAATGTGATCTAATGGAGATAGTTGTTGCAATTCTGCAAGCTTCAAAACCTCTTGGTAAACTACATTTTTTGTGTAGTTAACATGGGTTTCTTCAGAAGTAGGAGTATAGATTAGAATTTTAACTCTTGTTGAAGCTTTTGCACGTGAGAGAGCAACATAAAGTTGTCCATGTGAAAAAACTAGTTCTCGCAGGTATACACCAACACATTCAAGGGTTTGTCCTTGAGCTTTATTGATTGTCATTGCAAAACATAAGCGAACGGGAAACTGTACTCTTTTAAATGGGATTGGACACTTGAGATTGTTTGTTGGCTGAAGAGGTATTTTTGGGATGAAAACATGTTTTCTTCTAAAATCTCCTTCTGTAATTATTGCATGAATGACTTGGGCATGCAAAGTGGAACATATTAGTCTTGTGCCATTGCATAAGCCTTCTAGTGGATCAAGGTTTCCGAAAAGAATGATTGGACAGTTTTCTTTGAGTATGAGTTCATATGGTGGTAATCCTGCAACAACAACTGTGTTAAAAAAAGTCTTCATATTGTGCTTGTTGTAGATGATCATCAGTTTTGTTATAACTTATATATTTTTTTGGTTGACCCGGAAACTTTTTTATAAGAACACTGTTAATTTCATCAACAACATTATTATTTGGAGTTAAAATTGCTCAATTTATGACCGAAGATGCGTTGGCATTAAAATCCGAAAATGATGGAAAATTTTCAGTGATTAGAAGATTCAAAGATGACTGAAGATCTGCAAAAGGTATTATCATGTGATGTGGGATCACAACATTGTCACCTCTGATTTTTGCTTTAGTATCATTGCCAATTTTAAGCAAAAATTTTGTGAATAAGGGGTCATGTTGGGCTCGCATGTTTTCTTCCAATCGAATTTTATACATTTTCGGCCACAATGGAGATTTAAGTATGCTTATTTTGACAAGATCACTTTCTTTACCTCCTGGAACAACAGGAAGTATTTGTCAAAAATCACCACCAAAGACAATGACTTTGTTATCGAAAGGAATTTCCAAATCAGTGATATCATGTAACATGGAATGTAAAGCTTCAATAGAATGTCTTTTTGCCATCCATGCTTCATCCCATATTATCAATTTAGCATTTAGCAAAAGTTTAGTATTGTCACTTTGCTTGCTTATCTTTCAAAATTGTTTAGTATCTATATCAATTGGAATTTTGAATCTTGAATGAGCTGTCTTGCCTCCTCGAAGTAAAGCTGTTGTGACTCCCGGAGGTTACAGTTGCAAAAGCTATATATCCCTTTGATCATATTTCAGCAAGTAATGCTCTATACAAAAATGTTTTCCCAGTGCCTCCATGACCATCTACAAAAAAAAATCTCTCTTTCATTTGAAAATACTTTTGATATAATTGTGTCAAATGCTCTTTTTTGGCCTTTGTTTAGTTTGGAAATAGAATCAGATATAACTTGATAAAAAATATATTCACAAGCTCTCTAGTATTCAATACACCCTCTTTTCTACAATCTTACTTCATTTATTACTATCTTCATTGATTGCATATTGTTGGCATTCATTGATCAAGTTCTTGAGCTCATAAATTGCTTATCTACTTAGGGCAACATCGAAAGGTTTAAATCCCTTTGTACAGTTGCTCGTAAGTAGTTCTTGTATTCCAAACTCTTTACGATTACATTGGGTGTGAGTTTCTTTACTCTTGGGTAGCATAGTTGTAAGGAATTTCTCTCAAGAGTGAAAGGTTGAAATCCTCAAGTATTGGGTTAATACTTGTGGTCCTTATGGTGAAGCAAGGGTTGTGACAATTGTTCTTCATGTCTACAACGTACTAAGCAAAAAGTCGATTCACTAGTGAAGTTTTTGAAACCTTAATGGAAGACTTTAGGTAGTGGACTAGGCCCTCGGAAGTTCGAAGCACTCTAAATTGCTGCATTTGATCTTCTTACTTTGAATTCAAGTACTTTGAATTTTGTGTACGCTTTTGCCTGTAATACTTGTTAAGAGTTTTAAATGCTAATTTGTGCCAATTATCCAATTCACCCTCCTCTCTTGGATTCATTCTCTGGGAAACACATGGCATCAGAGTCTACTGCTCTACGCATTAATTGCATTAAATGTGTGATTATTTTCATTATTGTGTGTTTTTGACTTAACCATCTAGAGCTAAAGATCATGGCACATAGAGTTCAAGAAAGTCTCTCCACCACTAGAGTCCTATACTTTGATGGTACCAACTATGCATTTTAAAAGGTTAGAATGAGAATATTTTTGCTAGCGAATGATTATATTGCATGGAAAACCATATATACACATGCACATCATCCAGCACATATGAAACGCCATCATATTGCAATATCAAGCACCAAAAGAAATCAACTGTAATGTCTTGTAGTAAATGAATATCAATAAAATAAACAATTGCCACAATCTCAATTGTAAACCCGATATCAATAAAATGAACAATTGTCACAATCTCAATTGTAAACCCAAAATAAGCTGACTATTTGGATTCGCAACCGAAAATCCAAGGATATTCGTATCCATATATACGTATACAGACACATGTAGATAGTGACTTACAATTCCAAATTCAAAGGTGCTTTCAAATTTTTTTTGTGTTTGCATGTTCTGCAAGGCCTTTGATTCTTCTTATCACTTCCACCATCATTAAACATCATAACGTGGCACAAAAACCGCATGCAATTGGAGACGTGTCGACCTTTCTTATCTTCGCTTTTGCCTGTCTTTTTATTTTGCAGAATCTACAAAAAATCCCTCTATTCTTTTATAGCAAAATGCCACCTTTTTATGCCAAGACCAAAAACACACAAAACGGCACCATTTGTGCCAAGACCAAAAACACACAAAACAGCACCATTTGTGCCAAGACCAAACTGTGCTATCCTCTCTTTTATATAGAGGTAAAAGCATATGGTGAAGAGAAACTTTTGACAATAGTCCAGCTTCTAGTATGTGATCTTCTTACTACAAATTTGAATAGTAGCGGGGGTGGTGGCGCAGTTGGCTAGCGCGTAGGTCTCATAGCTTCTGAGTAATCCTGAGGTCGAGAGTTCGAGCCTCTCTCACCCCAAAGCCTTTTAATTTTACACATATATTGCTTTTTTTTTTTCCTTTTGACCCGTCCATATAAAAGGTTTCCGACCCGTTTGATCCAAACCCATAGCACCCCACAAAAACCCTAGCCTCACCTCCCAAAAACCCCACACTCTCTGCCCAAACCAACAGTCTCCAAGCTTTTTCACATCAGCCCTTTAACGCCCAAAAATGGTGAAGAGAAGCAAAAGTACTTCCTCTATCTCTCCGTTTTTATCTTTTCTGGATTTGAGACAACATTTTTGTTATTGGTTTGTGTTTGGTTGCAGAGAGCAAGAGCAATTGGATTTGATAATCATTTATTGTTATTATTATTATATTGATTTGTGTGTTTGGTTGCAGAGAGCAAGAGTAAGAGGGTGTCGCTGAAGAAGAAGTACAAGATAATAAGGAAAGTGAAAGAGCATCACAAGAAGAAGGCCAAGGTAGCCAAGAAGTTGGGCCTTAACGGGAAGCCCAAAGTCGAGAAGGATCCCGGCATCCCCAACGACTGGCCCTTTAAGGAACAGGAGCTCAAGGCCCTCGAGGCCCGCCGCGCCCGTGCCCTCGAGGAACTCGAGCAGAAGAAAGCCGCCCGCAAAGAGAGGGTAACTGAATTAACTGTTTCTTTTTAGTTTCTGTTTTCGTGTGTTATGTGTGTGTGATGATTTTGTATGAACAGCACAGTGGATGTTAGAGTTTGACAGGCGTGTCGATTTGCTGATGTGTCCTCAGTTGTGGGTTCTAGTACTAGTCTTGATATCTGACATATGTTTATGAATTATGCTTGACAGAACTACGCATTTGGGGATTGTAATTTGATTGATGGTGGATGCTAGGAGATCAGTATTAGATGATTTTCTGAAATGCTTTAGCTAACTGGTTTGTGATTTACTTTCACGTTATGCTTACACGGTTACACCATAGGGGTGATTGATCTTATTTAGCTAAAGTGTATTGCAAATTTAGGCTTCAAAAGAGTATTGTTGGGACTGCCAGCCAGAGATATGAGCCTCAATTGGTGGACTAGGTGGCCAGTATGGACAGAGTTATAGGTGAACTTGGGGATATATCATTTTGCTGGTTGGATTAAAAACACAAGGATGCTAGGTTTTATTATTCAATTTTCTCGGGTTCCTACTTATGTTGAAAGTCTTAGAAAGCATAATCTAGAGTGGTAAAACAGTTGTAATGAGCCAAGATTGCACTATGCCCTTAGATTTACTGGCTTTCTAAACGACTTTGAAGAGTATATGTCTACCTATTGTACTTAATCAATGAAATGTGCTTCAAAGACATTTCGGCATGTGGTTTGCTTGCTTAGTGGATCAATCTCCGACGAGCTTATTTGGGTCGATGATGGGCCTAGCTCATGTAGGTTAGTTATTTTATAGTAATTGAACTACTGCGACCAAGCCAAAGCTTGAGTTGTGCTTATATAACAAGTTCAAACTCCTTTCTTTCTTGATAGTTTCATGAACTGATCTGAATGATCTTTTGTTGAGAATCTGTAACTGGTCCTTGTTTAGTTGTTTTAACTTTTCATGGTCCTAGCATCAAGAAGATTTGCAAGAAAGTTGCATGTCCTCTGTAGAATTGATAGTCAGTGGATACTTTGATTTGGTGCACTGATCATTCCCAGTTTGCGCTGTTGATGACTCCCAACATTTGGGGCATGAAAATTTATCATGCTCCAGAGAGTTATGTGGCAATAAACTCTGAATTGAACAAATGAAATTCTATAAATCTCCTAATAAAATGATATACCGATTTGTTTGAGATATTCACTTGATCTATCTAGTAAAATTAACATCTTATGCATTTTCAGGCACAAAAGAGAAAGCTGGGACTACTTGAGGAAGATGAGGCTCAAGAACAGAATTTTGGTGAGGAAAGTGTCAGTGAAAACCTCAGAATCGTTGGTAAAACCGGGGGTATGTTGGACTCTTCATTGGCTTGGTGTTTGGCTGGGAGATAGTTCTTTGCTTCCTTAGCTTTTCATTCTTTCCTCTTGAACTATCTGACAGCTTCTTCTTCCGGATGCAGATAATTCAGAGAGGGCATTTTACAAGGAATTGGTCAAAGTTATTGAAGCTTCTGATGTTATCTTGGAAGTGCTTGACGCTCGGGATCCTTTAGGTACCCGCTGTGCTGATATGGAAAGGATGGTTATGAGATCAGGACCAGAGAAGCATCTTGTTTTGCTGCTCAATAAGATTGGTAGGCGTTGTCTAAGCCCTGCCTGCTTCATATCACAGTGGTCCCTATCTCACTTTTGTCAACAGTTACACCTTTACACAGTTGTTCTAGAAAGGTGTTGATGCTTTAGTAGTTCTTTTCTTTTAGAGAACAGCAGCAGGCAATATTTGTTAGTTTTCTGACAGTTCTCTTCTTTGTAACCCAGTGACAATCATTCTTGTGATATATGTTTCTGGTGCCTGATTCTGATACTTCGTCTGCATGTATTTCTTTAATTGTTCTTTAGAGGATTATTGTACCCTGCACCTACAAAAGCTTGACATATGCAAATCATGCTTGCATAGAAGACTTGAAATCTGCTACTTCAATAGATGATAATTTATATTATTTGCAATTTAATAAGCTGTTGGCTCTTCTTTGTCAGATCTTGTTCCCAAGGAAGCTGTTGAAAAGTGGCTCAAGTACCTTAGAGAGGAATTACCTGCAGTTGCTTTTAAGTGCAGTACTCAAGAGCAGAAGTCAAACTTGGGGTGGAAATCTTCCTCGAAGTCTGGAAAGACAAGCAGTCTACTGCAAACAAGCGATTGTCTGGGTGCAGAAACTCTTATTAAGTTGCTCAAAAATTACTCAAGAAGCCATGAGGTATTGTTAGAATATGTTACCATAGGAACATCTGTTCTGCAGTAACCAAATAAGTGATCCCGTTGTAATATTTTCCCTGAGCTAGAAAGAAATACCATCTCCTCTTTGCCCAAAGTTACTTGCATCAACCTGGTCCTGTTCCCTTTTTCTTTAACATCTTCTCTCTGCAACTTTTAGGTTCATGTATCCACAATTCGGACTTTTCCATGTGCAACGTGTTTATAATAATTCTTGATTCACTGTTATAATGCGAAGTAGAGAACTTGCTGCTGAGGTTGGGTTAAAATTGTTTGCAAAATAACAATTAGAAGATAGGAGCCTGGGTTGGGTTAAGAGTTTTGTTTGGGCAAGTATATCCTAAGAGCTAGCGCCTATTTTTTAAGCTCAAGTTGGCGATTTTATCGTTAAACCTGTAGCTGAAGATAACCTATTGATTGATGTAATTATCTGTCTTCGTGGTTTTCCATTTGTTTGTTTATGTTGATATCAATCTGTTATGTTGGGTGTTTCTCTTTCAGTCGGTATGGCTTCTGTGTTTTCTACAGATTTTACCCACCTGATTATGGGCTTCACAGATTTCCACGTGTTATGGTTATGTAGGAGTACTCTACTAGCTTAGTCATTGTTATCACCATATAAAGTCAATGGATAATTTGCATTGTTAATCATCTCAATAAATCAGTTTTGCTTTTTTCTAATAACATAAAGTTTTGGCTGCAGATCAAGAAGTCCATCACTGTTGGGGTTATTGGCTTGCCCAATGTTGGGAAAAGCAGTCTGATTAATAGCTTGAAGAGATGTCATGTTGTCAATGTTGGTGCTACTCCAGGGTTGACAAGATCGATGCAAGAAGTTCACTTAGACAAGAATGTTAAATTGTTGGACTGCCCGGGTGTTGTGATGCTCCGATCAGCAGAGAATGACACATCAATTGCTTTGCGAAATTGCAAACGGATTGAGAAGTTGGATGATCCAATCGGTCCTGGTAATTGAATTGTGTTTGTTCTTTGTTTTGATGACACCATCCGGTGTGCCCTTCTTTCATTAACAGATACATCTCTCACCAACTTATGGCCATAACTTGTTTGGGATTGTGCAGTGAAGGAAATTCTTAAGCTTTGTCCAGCAAGAATCTTGGTAACACTGTACAAAGTGCCCAGCTTTGATTCAGTTGATGATTTTCTTCAGAAGGTTGCTACCGTCAGGGGCAGACTCAAAAAGGGGGGCATTGTTGATGTTGATGCTGCTGCAAGAATCGTATTGCATGACTGGAATGAGGGTATGTGTTATTGGCATCAAAAGTTCTCACCGATCCTGCATTTGAATAACATGGATTGTTCGTCTGCTAACTAATGTTGACACTCTTAATTTGGGTGTTTCAGGTAAAATTCCATACTACACCATGCCGCCAACTAGGGATGTGGGAGAGTTTTCTGAGGCAAAGATTGTTTCAGAATTTGGAAAGGAATTCAATATAGATGAAGTCTATGGTGGTGAATCGTCATTTATCGGCAGCCTTAAATCTGTTAATGATTTCAATCCAGTTGTAGTTCCATCAAATGGTCCCATCAATTTTAATGAGAGAATGCTAGAGGTTTGTAAAATTATTGAAAACATGCTTCCTTCTATAATTAGCATCTGATTTCCATCCCTCGATGGAATAGATTTTCTGCTTAGGAAGAATGATCATGTCATAAAACGAACGAGAAATGCTAAACATTACCCATTTATCATCTTTGTGTATGCTTAGGTGTAATTCTAACTTCAACAAAACTTATTTTATATTTGGCATGTGAACCAAGTATACACATTGGAAATGATAAATAGGTCACAAAGGGAGAGTAGAGTATTCTGTAGATTTTGATTGATCTCATTTGGTAAATTTATATTATCTTGTGCACCTTCATATTACATCACTCTGAAATCTTGCTTGACATGCACTGTAGGAGGATGCACAGTCACCGTCACTGGCTCAAGGTGATATTCCGGATGACAAAGTAGTTAACGATGCAGAGGATGAGTTAATGGAATCCGGGGAGGATGATGCAGCACCAGCCAAGGGCAAGACTGCTTCTAGCAGACAGAACGAGCGTTTGTATTCTGAGGAAGGGATGTTAAACACCAAGTTGAGGAAAGCGGAGAAGAAGAGGAGAAAGAAAGAGAGCGAGTCCTCGATGATGGAAGACAGTATGGATGGTGATTATGACTTCAAAGTAGATTATGTCCAAAGAAAATCTGCAATGGATATCAGTGATGAAGTTCAGGAGCCCAAGGATAATACTGAAAACAGATTTGAGCTCCCACCAGGTGTTGAATTGGACAATGAATAGAGAGACAAGTGGTTGTTCCCAGTTCTGTTTCCCCCCTTTTTATATGTATCATTTATCAAGGCCTTTAAAGTCAGAGCTCATATATATTTTGTGTCAAGAAATTTTGGAATGAGTTATCGATTTTATGAAGAAATTTCATTCTTTGAGCAACCAATCCATTCGTGCCTGTATATCCGTATGATTGAATGCCTTGAAAAGAGCAAAAGTGCAGTATCTGTAATTTAGAGACTCACGTCAAATGCTCTTCCAGACCAAGATAAGACTCATGTCCTTGGATAGGAGATGATGCAAAACATTAAAATTTCTATTCACGTGCAGATATAGCCTATATTCTAGATCACCTGGTATCCAATCGATACTTGTACACGACGATATAGATAAATCAATCTTCGGTTGATACACCCAGAAAAGGGTCTCCATTAGTAGCAGTGGAAGGTTGTGCACTGGAGTCTGATGGCGTTGTTGAGACTGCTGGAGTCACAGCATTCGGGGCTGAGGGTGCAGTAGATGAAGTAGCACCACCATTAGCAACTCTTGATGCCCCTGCTGCAGATGACTTGGGTATGAGCCCTTGTGTTTTCATTGCTTCATGTGCTGCTTTTTCCTTGCCTCTTTTAGCTCTTTCTAACACCTCTTCCTGCAGGCAATACTGATGATATCAGACATCTAATAAAAAATTAATTCTAGTCAATCCTGAGTTTCCGTGCTAATATTGCCTTTGATGGCTTGTGTGATTGAGTTTCTTCTTGTCATTATAAAAAGAGACAAAATAAGACTGAATTCCCAATTCACTGGCTTGAGATTGCATCGCAAACTGAAAATGGAACACAGAGTGATCATTTGGCAGAATCTGGAAGATCTTATGGAAAAATATTACAATGTTTTCAGTTTAATGAATGTGTTGTCAGCTAAACAATTTTTACAAACATTTTCCCAGAAATCTATTTTCCACGGGACTTTAGTGCTTTAGATAAAATAGAAAAACCACAAGAAAATTTGAAGTTCTCTATTTTATTTCCTCCTTAATGCCTGGTTCCAGAAAATGCAGTTCACCCCAGCCCATCCGTCTCCCCACCTTTCTCCCCCAGGGCTCTTGTTATGCAATGCGTTTTTTGCATCCATATGATCTGTCAATATTGTCATCGGATTTTTGACATCAAAATGTTATATCCAAACCTCAATAGAACATCAGATGGGAAGGTTAAATGTTCCTATGCTCCAACAAAAGAGGACTGTTGGTCAAAAAAAGATGTGACAATGACTATCTAATGGATTTCTTGAGTGTTCGAGTTTATTTTATGGCACGAAACAACTTGCAGTTTGGTTCCAGCTTATTTATATGTTACAAAAACTCTACTTGAATCCATTTGATCCTTTTAACTGCGAAGACCCGAGCTCAAAATTCAAAAAATTCTGAGCATGGTTTTTCTGGTCCAAACGTGCCCCGTCTTTTACCAAGGACGATTAAAAGACTTCACTATCTTGTTGAAGCTGTTTCAATGTGTTCAGTGTAAGGGTACCAATTTAATACCTGAAAATCTAGTACTTGCTTTTGTTGCTCAGCTTGCAGCCTACCAACTGTGCTCAGGATCTCACCAACAGTAGACTCAACACGCTCACTAAGAGCTTCAGCAAGAGCCTTCCCAAGGAAAAAAGCATCCAGAACACTCTTACTTTCATTCTCACCTGCAAAAGTTCCAAATTCCCCAAGTCTTAACACCATAGGAAAACAAGCACAAGCCCCATAACATTGCATGCGTGAACTTCAGATTCAACGAATAAAATATCAATTCTCACACTATATGCAAAATACTAGTAAGGCACTAAATTCTTACAGAAAGGAATCTACACATATAATATGTAGTCACTGAGAAAAATAGACCAACATATTCCCAACAACGTGATGGTCTTCTGTTAAAACGCATATACACGACGCGATACGACATGACGTGAAAGCACACTCATAAAAACGCCATAAACCCATAACTAGCATCCTTCTTTTTGAGCTTGAACAAGTTACTATACAAAATAATTATGAGGGTCCATTTATTTTACTAGAGGGTATTTGGCAAATTGCTTAAGTACTGGAAAGCACTTCTCACGTGCTTTTTACTGTTTGGTGCTCATATGCTCCAAATAGGCACTGCCAAGCACCCTCTAAATTTGAGAAATCACCTAATTATAATATCCAACACTCACCAGTGCACATAAATTAGTAGAGACTGCCGCAAAACTGAAACCCAACAAAAATTAATCCCCAAATTTTGTATCGAAGCAAGAACCAACACAAAACATAGATATAAAAATCTCACTTGTTGCACAGAAACAAATCTAGATGCGGCTAAAACCAATGGCAAAGAGCCATACCAGGGCCACCAGGTCTGGTGCTACTATTACACCTCAACAACCTATTTCTCGAAGGTTCCTCAGACCCGCCATGTCTAGTGAGCTTGAGACTTGAGGAAGAGAAGCCATACCCACGTGGAGTAACTGAGGAGACCACCCTCCATTGAATTATACTAGGACCACATGGCGTCAATGATGATGGTATAATTGGTGAAGAGGTCGCTCTAACGGTCCTATTCATTTTTTCTTTTTCGCTCTTTTCGTCACTCGTTCTTTTTCCTTTTTAATTTGGGATTGGTTTGAGATCTAGATTCTAGAGCAATAGATGGGATTGATCATACGATGTACTTGCGATTTTAGGACAGTACTGTTTGGTTGTCAGGTGGAGCACACGTCACAACACGGGAATGGATGGAAAAGTTACAGCATCCATCTAAAACATTACATACTCATTAAATATTGTGCCCTTTTAATAAATAAAAATTATAAAACTTATGAGTAAATAATATAAAAATTATGAAAAAATAAGTTAATTAAATTATTTACAACTATATACAACATTAATATTATGAACAAAAATTAAAAATTAAGGAGAACATGATAATCAAAGAACATGGTATAAATTGCGAGAGAGGAAGGGATATATCCGATGTTGCACGAGCCCGTGGGTATCATTCGTGGGTGAGGAGGGAGGCGACTGGGCTGGACTTTTTGTTATCTGTATTTGGGTCTTCTAGAAATTTTATCAATTGAATTTGACTTTGGATCTTCTAGAAGTGTAAATAATTTGACTTGGGCCTTTCCGAAATATAACGTTGATCGTGTGACACATCAAGTTGTTAGAGAGCGTTTGGCTTTACCTTTTTAAGTTGCTTATAAGTATCAAGAAAGATTAACAGCCTGTTTGGCTATGCTTATTTGGAGTTTATGACCTGTAAATATAATAAAAAATATGTGAGGGGGTAAATTTTTTAATTTTAGGATATTATAAACTGCAAAGTAAGCAAAGCAAAATAGACTCTAAGAGGGCCTCTGGTGGTGTTTATAAACTGATCACACTTGCTTATAAGTATAAAACTGGAATATACACGTTTATCAAATTGTACTTGTAAATAGGTAAAATTGACTTCTAAGCAACAAAAAACACCACTTCTTAACTTTTCTTAATTGCTTATAAGCAATGAGAGCTGAGAAAATAAGAGGACATTCATACCCCTTAAAAGAACAAGAAAATCACAACATTATTAATAAAATGTCTTGTTTTAGTCATTTTAATAAAAATTGCTTATAAACAAAAATTCAACAACTTATAAGAACATCTTATTCAAACATTTTTCCAACTTTTTTGATATTTACTTATAAATATAAAAAATTACTTAAAAACATCAATTACTTATAAGTCAACTAAAGAAAAGCAAAAGCAAACAAACTCCAAATTGTATGGTTAAGAAATCTCTCGAATTGCTGAATGTGTAATATTCCTTTAGCACTTCTGATCTTGTGTTGTTGGACCAAGAGGCAGGTGGTATTGGCTGACTCGATTTTGATGTATTATATATATTATTATTATCCGTTTTCATGATTGGAAAAAGATTCTAGTATTAGAGAGAGAAATTGAATAAACCAAAAAAAGAAAAAGAAAACTTTTATTAAAGAAAAGTTAGAAAAAGATTTATTCATATTCCAATTTGAATTGAACAAGATCTTAATTGTTTGAGGATTACTTTACTTCTAATAAGATTTACGTGTGAGTGACTTAAATTGTAATTATCTCGTGCTCTAGTCTCAAGAAGAAACTCCAAATCATGAACGAAAAAACAAATGGAGCAAGCAGAAGAGAATCACGAAAAAGAGGGGACAACAAAATAAATAAATAAATAAATAAAAAGGCAAAAGAAACAGAAGACAGCTGGCTGTGGTACATCCGTTAATTCCCATGTTCCACGAGGTTTTTTGACAACGCACCCCAAAGAAACAAAAAAGTTATTCAAATTAATATAAGAAAAGGGAAATGGTTTTGATGTTTTTCTTTTTTCTTTTCTGAAAAAAAAAAAACTCCCACTAGCAAAGTTAGAGCCTGTTTGGCTCTGCTAATTTTGTGGCTTATACATTCCAACAGTAAAATGCCCCTTTCACATTTTTTTTACTGTTAAGACTTATAAGCCCTAAAATAAATAGAGCAAATAGGCTGTTAAACCCTTTTCGTTTGAACCTAATTTATCATTTTTAAAACAAATAATCTCCAAGCCTTGTGTTATTCTTTAACTTTGGAATACAATAATAGAATATTAGAATAGACTAATAATAAATAGTTTAGTTTAATTCAGTGACTTCCACATTTGAATAGAATAGCTATAGATTAGTTTAAAATTTTATATTATTTTTAGCATTCTCAATATTTTTAATTGTTTACTCGTTAAATAGTGATGGTATGATGTAGTTGTCCCAATACATGCATTTTCTTAGTTATTTAAAAATTCGCAATCAAGCTCGTCTTAAAACATAACCATTTATCTCAATTTAACGAATGAAATCAACATTTTGACATTATAATGTCGACTTTTGAATAACAAGCCAAATTTTAGAAATGTGAACAAGATAGCGTCGAATCAAAACGACGTCTTATTCGGGCTGCCACTCACGCACATCCCTCGATTTACCTCCCGCCTGGTTAAGGGGCCTCTGGCCAGGTGGGAAAGGGGTTCTCCTTTGGTTAACCCTTTAAAAAAAACGACGTCTTATTCTCTTTCATTTTTCTTTTTCTTTTTTTCCGGTCAAATCCAACGACGTCAACCATCGCCGAAATTTTGTCTGAAGATTCAAAAATTCAAAATAATGAAAATTCTACCAAACGCGGCGTTAAAATCAAAACTATATTAAAAACTCATTAGTCCCCGCATTTGCACGCTTCTTCTCTCTCTCTCTCTCTCTCTCTCTCTCCCTTTCTCCACCTATACATACACAAACGCCTATACATATATACATATCACGCTCCATCTATTTCTCTCTCTAAGCACTTTCTCTCTGTAGAGGGATCACATACAGAAATCCGATTCGCGAAGGCTAGGGTTTTTGAGGTCAGTAGAGACAGAGAGAGGGAGAGAGCAGTAAAAGCAATACAAAACTGGTGGTAGAAAATGGGGCAGCAGTCGTTGATCTACAGCTTCGTGGCGAGAGGGACGGTGATCTTGGCCGACTACACGGAGTTCACCGGGAATTTCACGAGCATAGCTGCGCAGTGTCTCCAGAAGCTTCCGGCGACTAACAACAAGTTCACCTACAATTGCGATGGCCACACCTTCAACTACCTCGTCGAGGACGGTTTCGGTTAGTGTTTTTTTCTTTCTTCTCCTCGATCCATTTCCATCTCGATCTGGTTGCGCTTTTCGCCATACGTACAGATTGTTTATGTATATCTTTGTATTTTGTTCGATTTAGTGAAATTTATGTGTCTAGGCTTTTGTTTTGAGTGCTGTATCTTTTTGTTGGTGTGTAAATGAGTTAATTGTTGATTTTCAGTTCGATTGCGCTGTGAAATGTACGATTCCTTTTCATTTCCGTATCTGTATATAATATATGTGTGTGGACTTGATTTGAATTTTAGTTTGACTAGAGTTTGTGTCTGTGCTTTTGTTTTCTGCTCTCTGTGTGTTTCTATGTGTTTATTTATGTATGTTTACATATTTCTTACTTTGTTCAAATTTTAAACTGAGATTAAAATATACTTGTCTAGCCCTTTGTTTTGTGTGCTATATGTGTATATGATATACGAGTAAATGTTGATTTTCAGTTTGATTGTGCTGTGAAATGTTTGATTAAGTAATTTGTTGATTTTTTTATATTTCGTTGATCAATTGTTAAGTTTTTTGCACCATTTCCTAGGTTTTTGGTCGGTTGATTGGATTCGATATTATTATTATTATTTTGTTTGGTTTAGTTGAGTGAACATTGTGCTGACTAGGGGAAGGACAAACCTTAGACCTTATTTGAAGTCAGACATTTAACTAAGTTTTCATTGTTGAATAGTAGTTTCATTGTTTCTGCTCCGTTCTATTTCAATATAATAAATTTTGATTGTTAAGTTTTGTTCATCACATGTTATCCTTTGAGGTATAATCAAGTAGGATGAATTTCAATGTTGTTCTTTCCATGATGGCTTTTTCTTTTTTTTTTTTTTTGGGTTTCAAGGAAAGCAGTTCAGAATGAGGGAAATGTGGGCTTAGATCTTTGATGAATGCAGGTTTCAGTTGATTGATCAGTTAGAGAGAATAATTTAGATTAGTGGTCTACTATATTTGTTTGTTAAAATAGAAGGATATTATGAGCTATTAGTTTTAAATTTCTAGCATATTGTGCTTAATCAGAAAAGGATGTTGAGCGATAGTGTTATGAAAAATTTTGTTGGACCTGTCGATGAGTTACTTAGTTTATTCATGATTCCCAATTGCTTTTCTAGGCTTATTTTAGAGGATGAATTTGTGATCCATTATGTGCATGAAGAAATACTAGATTTAACTAAGATATCAAGCTAATTTAATATAGATGGCAACAGAAATTTAACTATGGTAATTTTGTAATATATCTTGGATCTGGTCTGAGTTATTTTCCTAGTAGTGCTACTCAGTGGATTAGTATTGATGAATACTATGTTATTTTAATACTATGGTGATAGTGTTAAGCCAACCAGTAAAGGCTACCTTTCATGGTTGTCTGCCTTTATCATTCTAAAGCTGTGCACTCTGTCTTTGTTTTAGGCAATTGACCTTGTGAACACCATTTTTAAAGACTTAGGTTATGGTAAACATTCATGAAAGTTTCGAATAAGGGCTTTGCTATAGGTGAGGTTTGTTGCTGCATGCCTGTTCTTTGCTCAGTACATTTTCTAGTAATCACTGATTTTTCTCCCCCACATATCTTTGCTTTTGCACTATATAATATGGCGATAGCATATATCTGTTCTCATTGCCCATCTCCATATTCCATGTTGTTGATTGCCTTTGCTACTTCATCTTGTTTCTAAACGGGTTCTTCTTGCTTGTGCCTGGTTTGAGTGTGTAGTTTATACATTTCTCCTACTGTGTATCAATTTAACAAGAGATAATTTAATCAAAGTATTCTGCAGCGAAGTTCATCTTTTACAATTCTTTGAGAGAATGTGCAATACAATTGTTGGTTTTCCTTTTTGTTTTTTTTCTTTTGGTTTTTTTTTTGGGGGGGGGGGTTTGAATTTCTATGCTCCTGCAGATTGTTATGTGTGTGATCCAACCTTCAAATCTTGTCCTTCATGATTCAATTCTGTATGATCCATTTCTGTTGATAGTTGTCCACTTCTTTCTGATGAGTGTGCTATTCGCGGATAACTTGCGAAAGCTAAGGATGACCTGGACATATGACATGAAACAAGGACTGATAATTGATATAATATCAATGCACCTTTATATTATCCCCTTCAACTTGTGACATGCATGTATATAATCTATTTAATGTATTGATACACGTATGCGTCTTAGTGTTCATGTGAATAGTCTATTGGATAGTACACTTGGCATTATGGAAGAAAGCAAAGTATCCTGCAACTTTGTCCTGTATGACAACCAGATGAGAAAAACAAAGGAGCAAGAGAAAGCTTTGTAGCTAAAAGCTAACAATGTATCCTGCAACACTACTATGCTTTCCGGATTTACCTAAATGTACAGAATCTTTTGCTGCTATATTTGCTGCCTTGTCATTCATCTCTGATGCATCTTTCGGTTCTCCTTTCCTTGTTTTTATCCAGCTGACCATTGTATTATTTCTATATGACAGCATACTGTGTTGTTGCTGTTGAATCTGCTGGTAGACAGCTCCCTATGGCATTTCTAGAGCGAACCAAGGAGGAATTTACGAAGAAATATGCTGGTGGAAAAGCTGCTACAGCTGTTGCTAATAGCCTGAACAAAGAGTTTGGGTAATTTTTTGATTCTAACTTCGGGCTGCTTTTCTTATCTTTCTGCTATCTATTTTTGATGGTAATCTGAATGTGATGTGTATTATGTTGGGATAATGATAACTTAAAGGCCCAAGCTGAAGGAGCAGATGCAGTACTGTGTGGATCACCCAGAAGAGATCAGCAAGCTTGCAAAAGTGAAGGCTCAGGTTTCAGAAGTCAAAGGTGTGATGATGGAAAACATTGAGAAAGTAAGTAGAGATGGTATATTTTTCCATTTGACAAGAATATAGTATCTCTTGTTTTATTATGTAGTCTTGGAGGATATGTGTTATCTGGTCTTGTCATGTTGGAACACTTCAAATATTTGTAAATTCTGCTTCATTTGCCCTGAATTTTGTTGTGCAGGTTCTTGATCGTGGAGAGAAAATTGAGCTTCTAGTGGATAAAACTGAGAACCTTCGCTCTCAGGTTCGTGAGTGTCATTGCATTTGTTTCAAAATCTGGTGCATCATTCTCCTTAGCAGAACTTGTATTGTTTTGCATCATAAATGCGTGCTATTCATTTATTTTCCAAATGGACTTGTTATTACCATAGTTGCATATGTTGACTGAAAGTGCATGTCAGAGCTCCATTTGAGTACGGCAAAAACTGGGATCATGCTCATAGAGCAGTTATCACATAAGAAAACCTGGGATCATGCTTGTAGAGCAGTTATCACAGAAAGGATGTCATTCCATTATTTCCCCTCATGATACAAAGTGCTGAAATCTGTTCCTCACCCTTTATGAGACTCAAACAGAGGAAAACTGACTTTAAGGGACATTGTATTAAGTGCCTGCTGATTGCAAGTTTCCTTTGTTGGGATGCTGATGAGAAGTACCTTGGTGTCAATACTCTCTCTAAATAAACGATAATTTCCATGGCTCCCAAGTAGGTTGTGTCCAAACTAATATTGATTGAATTCCTGCTTAGACGGGTCTGCGTGTTCTAGCTTGGGATGTATGAATAAACGGCACTAGCATTTAGGATGAAGTTTTCTGCAGTTCAGTGTCTGCCTGCGTTTTTTTCATTTATGCAATTTCCAAATTCTGTTTTCGCATTATTCCTTTCTTAGATATCTTTCTCCCCAGGAGCTGCTGATGCTCTAATATGCGTTGGCAATGTATTGCAGGCACAAGATTTCAGGACACAAGGAACCCAGATGAGGCGCAAGATGTGGTGGCAGAACATGAAGATCAAGCTTATTGTCCTGGGCATTCTAATTGCCTTGATTCTGATCATAGTGTTATCAGTTTGTGGTGGGTTCAATTGCTAGTGTGCGAGGGTCTCCCAATGGCCTGATTAGTACATCAATTGATTAAAGTTCAATCGTTGAACTTTGTGTTTCTTTACCCGTTGAGTAGTTTCATGTTTATTTGTTTCATGTTTATTTGCTATACATGTTTTGCTCTTTGTTATATTTTGTATCACGATGGTGTTTGTATAGATTGTCTCCGAACACTTTCATGTGCTAGTGAAAAAAATTTCTGGAATGCTTCGAGCGAGTTAGTGATGCTGTGTTTAACGTTATACTGTTATGTGACTGCAATTTTTTACAATCATTGATAAAACAATATGGATGGTTTTAACATAATCCAATTAGGGATAGCAACAAGATGGATACTCTGTAGCTTGTCGGCAAAGGAATTCCAAACCCGTTGTTTGGATAGCATTTTAATTCTCTTTGCTGTCCCAAGCTTGAACAAAAATTAAATGGGAATTCTATTCTCGTAATGTCCCAAACCATCAAAAAAATTAAAATTTAAATAAAAATTTTAACAAGAAAAATCCCAAACTCATATTCAAGATATGTTTTCAATCTTGAGGCTCAAATTAAATTATTAAATTTTAAAAAAAATTACCATTTCAATAAATTTCCTATTTTTGCTCCAAAAAAATTAAATAATATTCTTAAAATGCATTAAAGTGAAAAAAATTTTAAAAGTAAAAAATTGAGAGTTCAAACTTTACTACTAGTAAAAAGTAACTCTTAATTTTTAGTATATAATATATATTTAAAATTGTATTTAATTAATAAATAAAACATCTTATATATATATGTATATATGTATATACATACATATACAAGGGAGTGCGGGTATCTAGGCGATCAATTCCAATTCCGTCTCAAACCTTAATAGGTATTTTTAATTGTTTCAGGTTCGTTCCGATTCTTAATGGGGCAAATTTTTATCAAATTTTAATTGGATCGATCAAAATGTCCGATATCCTAAGTCACCCATTCTATTGCCATCCCTAGAATCTATAACGATTGTCATAACAAACAAATGGATCACACTAACAAAATTGAATATGTTTGTTCAATCAATCATGTACTTAATACATGAATTTTGTGAACTTTTCGATCGCACACAATGAGGCACAAGCGGAATCTTCTCAGGACCAGCGCGTGCATGATATACTGATTGCCAGAGAGAAAAGGAATCGAAACGTTCTCTTTTATGCATTCAGTTCCATGTTGTCGATCAGCCTGACGCTCCCAAACCATGCAGCAACACAGAAAACAACAGGTCCCCTAATGACTTCCACTGCTTCTAGACATTCTTGGTCCACGATCTGCTTCAAGAAAAGAAAGTATGTTACTTTCAGGATTCTTAAATTCCACATAGTAATTGAAGATGAAAGATGCATTCACAACCAGCCTTCATGTTTACCGGTGTCGTTTTATCAGCCTGACCTATTTCCTTTGAATTCTTGAGTTATCATGGCATACGCTAATCGAAGATGAAAGGTAGCAGATGCCATATTGATGTACATTTTCAGAGGTTTAACTTTATTTTCAGACAAACTTGATTACAAATAAAAGCAGTTAAAAAGCTACATAGGGTGTAGGAATGTAGCATCAGAGACCAAAAGATGATCCAAGCTAGCTGTTGGCGGATTACGTGTGTATTTTGCAAACCTACTTTCTTTGGAAATCATCAAACAAGAAAAGAAGACTTCTGTAGTTCCTCACAAGTTTCTATATACCGATAATGTATTGCGTGCTTTACTCACTATGCTCCAGATGTTTGCCTTGTTTTCTATGAAGAATCTTAACCGGATCTACTTTCTTCAAAATTACGAGGCATGTATAGGCTGGAATCGTTATACGGAATAATACAGGATCGCTAATTACGGGCAACTTAGTAGGTCTCAGCATGCACCATCTGTTACTTTGTAAGGCCAATGGCGCAGTAAAACCCCCTCACAGGTACTACATCACTGAAGCTTTGGGGAAAAACATGTTTTTTACTTGATTTGTTCTTTCCTGACTCCTTATTAAGCAGTCATCAATTTGCAAAACCAACAAACGAAAAAACACACACACAAAAGAAAAAAAGGCGAGCAAATAAAAATTTGGCCCTCACCTCAGCGTAATCAACTTTTCCACCAGCGTCTTGTATGGCATCGATGACCGATTTTCTCAACTCAGTGCAATTAACTTCACCATTGTCTACTGCTGATTTAGCTTTATACAGTGACTGACTTATTGACAAAGCCTGCGGTATATCCAAAATAGTAAGACAAAGAATAGTTTCAACTGTTATATAATTTGCAGAGGACAGGTTCATCCTACAAGGATGTAACTGATCCGCTAATATAGATATTGTTTGAGATTTCATAAAGCTTCGTGGTCTGAGAAGGTAAGAACTAAGAAGATCAAGTTTGTCATTCCAAGTAAGGTGCTATTCCCTTCCACATTTCTTTCATTCAGTATTTTTGGATAAGTGGACATAATGCAAACAGTCAAATCCATTATACTTGGAATTTGTTCACCTCTTTCAATATTGACCAGCCACACAAGGCAGAACATTATAATGCAACAACTGAATACATTATAACTTAGCACCTCTTCTCAGATTGACTATTTGCAGAAGGCAATACATTATAATGCAGCAGTCAAATATGTTATATTTAAATTTTGTTCACTTCCTACAAATCAACCATTCACATAAGGCATTTTCTTTTCATCTTCTTTAATGAGTTAAAATACATATGCAATCGGCAGCAGATTTTATTTTTAACTTCATTTACTACTTTCTTCTTCCTTAACTCTAAACCAATCATTAGCAATTTCAGTTTTCTTACATAATCAATAAATTGGCATCAGTGACAGAGCGAACCTTCTCCCTCTCCTGAGATGATAGGCGCACATTACGTGAGCTCATTGCAAGGCCATCATCCTCACGCACAAGCTCCGAGCCAACTATTCTTATGCCAAAATCAAGATCTCTGACCTGAAAGGAATATATTTAGGCAACTTAGAACAAAAGAACTTGATTCTACAAACTCTCTCTTCGAGAGCTTGACTCAGTAAACCAAATAAGGAAGAGGAAAAAAACCAAAGGAGAAGAATATTGAAAAAGATCAATTTTCTTCTTCCGTAACTCTACAGAAATCATTATCAGTGGACAGAAAGATAATTTAATTTGTTGATAATCATAATCGACATAATTTACATTGATATTCACATCAATTTTATAAGCTCATAAAAGTGAATAGTTTACTACTAAAATAGGCCTTTATTTAGATACTATAGTTGTGCAGCAGAGAAGAAGAAGTAATAAAGAATGTCTTTCGCAGCAAATCTAAACTCTTTATATACACAAGAAACTGATAATCTTTATATACATAAGAAACAACATACTATTTCAACAGATTAATCGTGATCTTTATTTGAGTACTATAGCTGTGCAGAATAAATTTTCTATAAAATAGCTAAATCAATGTCCCCTGAGACAAATTATTCAAGTACATACATCTAAACAAATTAACTTATAATTCGTCATGCAAATAAGAATAAAAAACAAACACTGAAACAAATTAATATTTTAGAAATTCTAGTAAAAATCATACCATTCTCTGAATAATCCGCCATTGCTGATAATCCTTCTTCCCAAAAACAGCAACATCGGGCTCAACTATATTAACCAACTTGGCAACAATGGTGGCGACACCTCTAAAGAAAACTGGCCTGCTCTTCCCACACAAACCCTTCTCCAATCTCTCAACTCTCACCCATGTCTCATGCCCCATCCCACTATTCTCCACACAAGACACCATTTTCACCTCACCTCTCTCTTCTCGATGATCACGATTATGATTCCCATAATCATACAAGTTGTGTGGGTGAAAAACAACATCAACACCACCTGGAACAGCCTTGAGCTTCTCGATATCGCCATGGAAATCTGAAGGGTATGTGGAGAGGTCTTCGTTAGGCGAGAATTGACCAGGGTTTACGTAGATGGAGACAACTATGAGGTTGGCGTGCTTGTGAGCTTCTCTTATTAGAGAAAGATGGCCTTCATGGAGATAACCCATGGTGGGTACTAAAGCTATGGTGGTGGTGTTGCCTTGGGCTCTCATGAACCTTGACCATCTTCTCATCTGGCCTTTGTCTGTGACGATCATGGGTTCTTTAGCTGCTGCTGCCATGGAGATGATATTACAAAGATTTGGTCTTTTCTCTTTTTTGTGAGAAAAGTTCAAAAAAAAAGAAAAGTGAAATTTTGGATGAGATGATTTTGATGCTTTTGTAGTTTGTACTTGTGATGTTGGGACTTGTGGGTCTGGTTTTATTATTTGGTGAGACACTGATGACAAATGACTTTGAATATGATTCGGGTTGGACGAGTGTTAAAAAAGCGTGGAGTTTGTAAACTCTTGCTTTATGAGGTATTGAGGTTGCATATCAGTGAGATACCGGTAAAATTAATAAGTGTGCTAATTAATCTGTAAATTATAGTCTCTTTTTGTTATTGGACGTGTAATGGTTGCAAGGATCTCTTAAAACTATTAAAAGACTTCTTAATTTGAATGATGTTAAATTAATTGGCATGATCTTCCTAAAATAAATGGATTTCTCAACAAGTCTTCTAAGGTAGCTATAAGGAGTTTGAATACTTGCTTATCAATATTTCGTATAGAGGTTATTATCTTAATAATAGTATCCCTTATTTAAAATGACTAAAGTTATTGATGCTTTGTTCTCGTTTAATTGTTCACCGAAATAGAAAACTGGTCCCAACTCGTCTGTGAATGTCATTTCATGAAATTAAATCTCGTCCCATGCAATGAAATATGATTTTTGGCGGTGGCTATTTGTTTTTTTTAAAGGAAAGTTGAGCTAAGAAAATGTTTTTGCTAGCTCGCTTAATTCTTGAATCCGCAAAGGTTGACGAAGGGCGGGATCAATTTGCAACAAAATTTAGTTTGATTATTTTTAGCGGCGCCTAATGGCAGCACGGGATTTGGATTCTTGTGGTGGGACTTTCAAGATTTAATAATATAATTGAAATAATTTAATGTTATTAAGAGATTATGTGTCAAAATATTTTTTTTTCCCTCGGCCGCCACAATAGAATGAAATTATGACTAAGGAATCAATAAATCATAAGACGAACTTGGGATGGATGAGATGCCATATTTGATGTTTCGTTGTGCACCACGTCTCCTTTTTTCGTTTTTTGGCGTCATTAGTCTTACATTTTCTGCCTAATAAACTAAGTTAGGCCTGACTTTTGATAGGACTTATTTAATATATTTATTTTATTTGATAATTATATAAAAAAATATTATTTGTTATTTATTGTAAGTTATTTATAAGATATTTTTTATTTTTTTTGAACTTATGTATGACACGTCTTATGTCGACTTGTCTTATTGAATATTTTGAGTCAGAGTCATCGAGATACGAGGTCTTGCATTAATTTCATTTCGTGACTGAACGTATATTTTTATCCTCTTTAAATAGATATGATCTCCATTATTTTATTGATTATGGACACTGTCAGTGCTTTCTGTCTGTTGGTCAATAATAATTTGTGTTTTTTTGCCCCAACTGTGTCCAGCTGTTTGTCGTTTGGGCTGGTCATTCTTTTTGTAATGGGCCTGTTGGTTTGATCTTGTATGGGCTATTTGGAGGCTCTCCAACGGCAAATTATAAGGTAAACCTTTAATGAGGCACATTCTCATCTATGTGGTCTCTCAGGAGTGTTTGTTCAATATTCATAAATTGTTTGTTTAGTCAAATATACAAAACCATCTATATATAAAAATAGTCACGTGTGTTTGTTCAGTATTTATAAGCTGTTTGCCCAGTAAAATCTACAGAAACATCAATAATCAGAATAAAAAGACTATATTGTTCTACATTTATAAGTTATTTGTCCATTAAAATTTACAAATCATCACAATATCTGTTGACAAATGTAAAATTAACAAACATCTATATATGAAAACAACCACAAATGTTTGTTCATAATAAAAAGATTATTTGTTCAGTATTCATAAGACGTTTGCTCAATAGAATTCACAAATCATCTTTGTCCATATCTAATTTGTTCAGCACATTTACAACCTCAAATGCACATTGCACTGTGCACCTGCGAGTATATAATATAAGTTCCCCTCTAACAAAGGCCAAGTTTCAGAAACGTAATATTAGCACTACTGAAATATGCAATGAAAATAAATTCATTGGAGTAGAGATGCACACAAAGTCCAAATGCCCATTTACATGAGAGGACCATTATTATATCTTTATGAACAATGTGTCTATCGACACCTATGGTTCGCTCTACAAACCCCTAGAAGACTCACGACTAGTGAAATCAACATGCCAGCTGATCTCTATATGTAGATATCTCTTCAAAAATTGGGAGCCTTCTTGATCTTACCGGGCCCAATTCATCCATGGACCGTTCTAGCCCACTAATGAAATCGTCTTCCAAACTTAGGCCGGGAAGCTCCGACAATAATTGAGGTGGTTGTCTGGATTCCAAGTCCAAGAGCAACTCCTCAGCTCTGTTTCTGGGCTTGGAATCATCAGAACCAGGAAGCCTACCTTGTAAAACATCACCAACAACCTTACGGGCCTCATCGTACCGAGCCTGTTTGATTAGGCAGAGGGCCAGGTTGCAGGCCTTGTTGGCGTCTGGGTCAATCATTTGGGCCTTCCGATAGACAACCTCCGCTCCAATATAATTGGACTTTTGCATGTAGGCATAGCCCAAGTTACCCTGTCACGATAATGAGTTGAATTAATTCTTCGTACAGTTCAATGTGAAAATTGGATTAGTTGTAATTCAAACTGAAACTTAAAAAAAAAAAAAAAAAAAGAAGTTTTTCTCAAAATTAATCATTGCGTTATGCGCATCATTGATTTTACCCAAAGTAAACTGAAGAAAGGAAAATCAAAAGCTAACCATGGTTTTTCCGCATAATCCATGCATGCATCCATGCAAAATGATGCAAGTGATTATCAGTTGATGCTTTTGCAATGTGAGGTTCCGTTTGAACAACAACCGTCCACTAAATATTTGGTGTTGTACCTTAACTATAATATTAGGCTTTCTTTTTTTTTTTTTTTTTCTTCTTTCTTTCTCTCTTTCTAAAAGAAGATCAATAATAATTCTCCACTTACCCTTGTTGATAATTTGAACTCGAGACCTATTATTCTCAAGTGAGAGGTACTACCACTAAGATTCTAAATTCTAGCTTTTTCTTTTTAAAACAAAAAACTTTGACTTAATTTTACTTGCAAACTTGTTTAAAAAAAAGCCTAACAAGGTTTTGGGCCTGTTTGGATTGACTATTTTTAGAATCGTTTTTTTTAATAACTTTTAAAAAATAATTTTTTTTGAGAAGTTGAAAATTTTAGCTTTTAAAAAAAGCTATATTTGAACTTTTTTCAGAGTTTTAATTTTTTCGAAAGCCAAATCAAATAGTTATTGTAAATTTAATATAATTTTTTTTAAAAAAAATTATTTTTTTCTAAAAAAAGTCAATCCAAACAGGCTTTTAACTTTTACCATTCGTATAAATACTTTTGAATATCTAAAATTTCAATTAAACGGAGCCTGATTCGTCGTGACGCTGACTCATATACATACCAATATTCTGGAGGTTTCTTGGCTGATGGACACCTGGAATTTCTTTCCATGAGAGCGGGCAGTTTTTGTTGGTTTCCCATTAAATGCCTCGCCTTGATATATCATTCGAAGCTTTCTCTTCAGCAACATTATCTGTTCGTCTACTTTCCCACATTTCTGCATAAACAAAATCATCAATAATTTTACGCCACTATGCACGCATTATAATTAGCTAGAGAAAGATAAATAAACACGATAAAATAAACACTCTTTAATATCTTAAACTTCTATATAAAGGGGTTGATCAACAAAATATCAATGAATAGTTATATTTGAAAAAAGATTAGACTCAAGTTTGTCCACGAAACCCCTTTAACAAAAAAGATATTTTTGCACGTGAAACTCAATTAAAAGGATCCAAAAATCTCACTACAAGCATATTAGATATTATAAAATAATCAAAGCAAAGTACGATGAGTTGATACAAATTATTAGTGATAGAAAATAGATCAGAGGGAATAATACAATATAATATAATATGGAAATTAACCTTAAAGAGATCAATGAGGACGTTATCGAGTGACTCTTGAGCTTGCTTAGGGCAAAGGTGCCTAAAAGCCTTGATAGCTTCAATGGCTTCTTCAGCCCTATCAAGTTGCTTCATAGCCACGGCCATGTCCTTGAGGGCACTCTCTACTCTATCTCTTGCGTTTATTGCTTTCCAAAACCACACTATAGCTGCCTCCGGATCCTTGCCAACTAGCTGAAATTAACCCCAAATATAATCCCAATACAAGTCAATAACCAACCACAAATTATATATATAGTAGCATTATTTGTGTAACACAGGCTAAAATTCTATCGTGATAAAAAGATGATACATAACCACGTATTTTAGAGAACCCGTAAAACATTTTTAATATTTGAAAGCTTTTCCACCTGTATTTATATTTGAAGCAAACTTGTCTAATTGAATTCGCTTTGCCGAATACTAGAAATTTATTATTATTATTATTATTATTATTATTATTCCTAAACTAAGAACCTTGACCTAAAATCCTAATATATAAGGGAACACAAGAATATATCCCAATTGCAATGCACAGGAGTACGTACGACAAGCACACACCATTCTTTTTTTCCTTTTTTCTTCTTAATATTCTTTCCAAGGTCGGAGATAGAAGAAAGTTGATTTATTTGACAAGATCTTTTACCAGGAATTCTTATATATATACATGAAGATCTAATTTAGTAGACTAATATATTTTTGGTTGGGTCTTGGGTCAAGCGTGGGTGTACATGTATTTCTTTTTGGATTTAAGGAGTTAAAGTCGGTACTAAAACAACTATAACTACTAAAAATTAATATGAAGATTTCTCACATTTAAAACGATTGAGGGACATACCACTAGATTATTAGGCTTATGGTGCAGGGATGCATCTGGTAAAACAATTATAATGAAATGAATAGAGTGCTTACTTAATTTCGGAAAAAAATTTAAAGGGAAAAAAGTAGCAGAATTGAAGTTAAAATGAGCACCTGAGCATACTTGGCCTTGACGTATGGACCATCACCAGAAGGAACCTTATGAATCACATGAAATGTGTCCTTCTCTTTTCTTTGTGATGTCGTAGTACTCGTCGCGTTCTTCATTGTCATCATACTCATCCCTTCCATCTTTAACTATTTTTTCTCGAATAAAGGAGGTCAAAACCAGCTAAATCATAATTTTTTTTATGCACAAAAAGAAAACAGTTTGCTTTGTATAGATTCCTTTTGTTTAGTAACGGTGAGTATCTAAAACTATGTTGCCATGAATCTCTGAGGCGAGGTACAGATGTAGAAAAGCCAACCAATTTATATACACACATACACACACAATCATATGATTAATTCATATCATGAATGAACCTGGACGTGACTAGGTCTATGTTCCCTTGTCTGAGTTCACGCAATGTCCAAATAATCGATCGTCGAATGGGTCCCACGTATATGTCGTCTGAGCCGTCGCTTGAGTATATATATTATCATAAATCCCAAAAAAAATGGGTAGTAGAACACCAAAAAAAAATTACTTTTATAGAATTTGAATTTTATGAAAGATTAATATGATATGATTTTCTCCATATTAATACGAAAAAGTAGTTGATATAAAAGGATGTTGATCTATCATCTTGCAACTTTCTTCCTTATAGAAGACAAGGACTTAATATATTCCGGATTAATTTTTACTTACTGTGACATTATTACTTGACTTGCATTTGTTCGAAGACAACGTTATGCATTTTTACCAAAAAAATGAGAAATTTAATGTCAATAAACTAATTAATAATGAACTACATTACATTATGAATTTAACATTTATAAGTAATAAATCAAGGAATAAAGTAAAGATAGTGGTGGAGAGAATATGATCAAATCTGCTATTTTTTCAATTAGATTCCAGCCAAGTTATATAGCTTTATCCAGAGAACACATCTGGAAGTAAAAGGAAAAAAAAAAATGGAAGTAAAAGAAGAAAAATTAGTAAATGTTTTATATACTAATCCAAATATAACTGAATTTAGTCAATCGCACTTAGTGAGAAAGAGTTTAACTTGATTTACTTTGTATTGATCTACTAGTGTTCACGAAATTTATTAGCAACAAATAAGGTTTGATTACGTGAAGTAGAATTAAGGTCTGAAAAACTAATAGGTAAATTGTATGGAATTCCTTGTGATTTGTTATAAATGTGCATTTATTCCGTGTGATTTAAAATTAACTAGTTACCCTTGTACTTTCCAAAAGTGAAGAATGTTACCCCTTATCGTCACTTTTTCTGTTAGATAGGTGAAGCATGTTACCCCTTTTCGTCACTTTTTCTGTTAGATTTAACTAGGCATGTGGTACATGCGCTGGGCCTGCAATTAGACTTAATTTTTTTACTGTTAAACTTGATTTTGGTAAAAAATGTGCTTCTTTTTTTGTTTTGAAAAAATATTTGTAAGAGAAAAGACTTGAACCCTTAGCCTTTGTTTAAAATATGTAAATTTTAACCAATTATACTACAAATATGTTCGCATTTTATTTTGTTATTACAAGTAAATTTTTTTGTCATCAAAAAATTAACAAAATAGAAAAAGAAATTAACCTCCACTGTTATCACGACGCACAATCACCGTCTCATTAATTAAATTAATTAATTTTAGTTTTTAATTATTTGATTAATTAATTAATCAATTATTAAATTATTAATATTTAATTATGTAATTATTAATTAATTAACTAATTAGTAATTACTTCACGTTTCCAATTAAATAGGGTAAATAGTACCGTACCCTCCTATGGTTTGTCATAAGTGCGTCGAACCCCCTTATGGTTGCCATTAGTGCACCGCTAACCCGTGGGTTTGAAGGGTAAATTAATCTTTTTGCACTTTCGTTAGTCAAAACTAATAGGGTTAAAAAATGGGCATGTGTGTTTCACTTTTGAAAATAATAGGGAGATAACTAGTTAATTTTTAAATTATAAAGGCTAAACGCACATTTATGACAAAATACACGGGGAATTTCTTGCAATTTATCCAAAACTAGTGAAGGTGGAAGCTGAATTAAGATAAAGACTGTTAGTTCGTGCAGCTGAACCTAGCCGTTAAAAGAAGCCAAATACAAAGGGGGACATGAGGAAAAGATCACACAGCTTTGCTCGCTTAGAGTAATTATAAATTATAATCTTTGGAAAAAAAATAATTTTCTGAGAAGTTAAAATTTACGGTTTTTAAAAAATTAAATTTATTTTTTTTCAAGTTTTTCAATTTTTTTTAATGAGATCTGGTCTTTGTAATCTGACTTCAAGTAATTATAAAGAGAGGAAAATTCTTTTAAATTGACACGGCCCAAATTAACAAAACCAACAAGGCTGTCATGTATGTGTGGAGGTGGGGAGGTAATTTGTCGATTTGAAGAGTACTTGAGAGAGATTCCTCAGCCGCATTTCTTTTCCCCCGCAGATCAGCTTTATGGAACAAATTAATTGCTTTTCCCTCATCTCTGAGAAGCATTAACAATAATTGAACAAGTCTTTCCTAATAATACTAAAAAATTTCTCCCGAGAATTGGCGGATAAGTAAATTCACAAATGATTTTTTGACTACCATTGTTATATGTCATCTTTTTTTACCCTCATTTATTCTTTATATGATAAAGCTTCTATTGCATAAACTAGAAAATTAACATCGAATATTCCATTATTCAGTCTTAGTGTGTCTTAAATGAGCTTATTGTAAGATGCTATTTCTATTGACTTAAAAGAGATAACTCTCTTTATTTTATAAGACATCTTACCACAATAATTATAAGATATAAGACATCTTACTACAATTTATTCTCATTTTATTTTTTTTCCAACTATAAATAAAATAACTTATTATAAACATCTTATAAAAACTCAAATCAAACTATAATATTCTATATAAAAAGCATCTTAAAATAATTTCATACCAAACAAAGCAGCAGAAGTAAGGGTTAAAAGGTTCTGAAAGCCCATTCTCATTTTTTTCTCGGTTCATTTTGAAGAAAGATCTAACCGATGTAAAGAAGGCAGCAGTCAGTTTAGCCAAAAAAGGGCTCCCATGATCAACAAAAGTTGTGCCTTTTTATGCCTTGCACAAAATCCTCCAACAGATTGAAAGCTAAGCAAGTCTATATAACAGAAATGCACCAGTGTCTCATTGATACTTCGTGAAGAATGAAGTGAGGTTTAGCTTTATATTTGCCAAGCAGCTGAGAGAACAATTGGGGAGTGATAAAATGTAAAACAAAAAAAAATGAAATATTGCACTAAATACAGAGACAAATATGCCTACTATAGAAGTGTTGAAAGAATGACACCAGTAAGAAATTCACTACTTGCTCTTGTGGCATAAGAAAGCAACTTCTGAAATTAGCTTGCCCACATAAAAGGATTAGAAACAACAAGATCACCCTGCTAAAACCATCGATAAACTAACCCACGATTTTATGCTTGAAAGTAGATATTGCATATAATAACCACTAGGCTCAAGGCAAGCATTTAGCAACCGCGACCCTGTCTATGCCTGATTGCCACCACCCCTTGGACGAGGGCCCATACGCCCACGACCGCGGCCATAGCCTCTACCACCTGCACCTCTGCCTCTTCCATATCCAGCACCTGTAGAAATGAATCGCCAATTAGTCTAAAGAAACAAAAATCATTTTGGATATATTACTCAAAGTGAGAGCTATAGATGGACCAGCTGACATAAACTGCATGCCATCAAGAAGTTTCAAATCAACTAGCAGAAAATGAAAAAAGCAAGAAAACTCTGACCTCGGTAGCCCCAGCCACCACCACGGCCTCCACCTCGGCCCCAGTTTGAATAGCCACCATTCTCTGAGCAAAAAAAGAAAGAGGCAAAGTCATTCCAGATGTCAAAAATTGTACCCATTTTGTGCACTCACAGACAAGATTTATCATCCATGCTACCTTGATAATTTGCATATCCACCTCTGCTCCAACCCCATCCCCTCCCCCTACCACGGCCCCGTCCTCTTCCATACGAACCTAAAATCAAGAAACAAAATGCTTCATCGCGAAGTTGAGATCAAAGTTCGACAAAGATTTCAAATTCCTATTCTCTTCTTGACATTACCTTCATTACCAGCATTGTACATAGCACGGACTTGCCTAGGTGGTGGTTGCTGTTGCTGTGGATAATAGTTCTGCTGTGGCCTGGTCTGTTGCTCATGAGATGGAGCTTGATACCTAAAGACAGAAAATTTTGCTTAAGAGTTGGAACAAATAAGGCAAACAGGTGGCTATATAGAAAATTATTTGCAGCAAATCAAGAAGAAACTTATGCACTAAGACTGCCAAAACCGCAAAGCATTTTGAAATAAATTTAACAGAGCAGGTTCACAAAGACCGTGTGATTTTAATCAGGTAGACTTGTTGCAAAAAAAATCCTAGTTCTCAAGAACCCCACTCATGTCAGTGAACTCCCTCACCCTGGCCATATGTGTGTTTAATTCAATATGAAACAAATATTACCCTGGAGAATTCTTGTTCAGCTCCTCAGTTGACAAGGTGATCGAAATCATTGACACATGGCGTGTTTGCTCCACTCTACCAACAAATACGCAAGAGAATTAAAAGCACATTCACATGAATTAACTTAGAATGTTTCCCTATGCATGCAAGAGCAACAGAGAGAAAGAATTCAAGCAAAACTTAAAACCTACGGTAAGAGTCCTTCTTCAATGGGTTCCCAAACATCAGTTATGCTCACTGAACCGATGGCAGTGTCTTGGTGCAATCGAGGAATTCTTCTCTATTTCAGACAGTAAATCCAAGATCAGTAATGTTACTGATGGTCCAACGAGAAGAAAGGCTCAAGAAATATAACAAGAGCAACCTACCTTAATAATTTCGGCAATAGCCACAGTCTTGCTTATTGCTTGACCCATTGCTTTCAAGACAATCTCTTTCCCATGTCTCTCCTGCATTACAAGCAGATCATGATTTATGATATGTTATACACTAGTACTTGATAGTGAAGAAGCGACAAGCAACCATTGATTAAGCTACTAAGACATTGTTTTTCCAGAATTTATGATCATCATCATATGCCTGCGAGGCTGAAACCAATAAGTACAGCAAGCTCCAAAACTTTTAAATCAAAATTACATAGATGTGGAAGGGGATAAACAGTATCCTATAGCTAGATTTTCTAAACCGAATCCGCAATCAAGATATTTCACTGCTCCTAGAATCTCAGTTGTGCTAAAGATAAATCATAAATGCTGTGCGAGTCAATCAACAGTTAATCTTCATGGGTAAATGTACTTGTGCCCAAAATAAACATTTCCAATATTGAGAATTTGAGATGGCAACAATGGTAACGGCAACTGGAAACTCCACAACTCACAATGGTTGTTTTTCAAAGATAATGAACTCAAGTGTCGACCTGAGACGGCTTTTCATCACCAACACTTCCACCCAAGATCCAGTTACAACCAATTCACAGAAAAATTTAGCAACATTAACACTGATGCTGGTTGCCGTAAACTGCGTATCATATAAACTTACAGATGAAAGATTCTGGTCTCTGTTGATATTCTAAATTATTCTCCTTACTTTGTCCCTAATCACACTAAGCATCTCCTTTCATTGTACAACTACAATAGTGCTACAGAATTGAAGCTCTGAGTGAAACAAAGAACAGCACAGACAGAGCACGAATAATTTGCTCGAAAATCCATCAGCACTCTACAACGAATATACATAATAAAAACAAGGATAAATTATTGATGCTCTGTGACGAGAAGGCCTGTTGAATTTCTATTGCATCACCATTATTCCAGACCATGCAACACAACTTACATAACCTCACGCAACAGTCAATCCAACAAAACCAAATATACATAAAAACAAAGAGCACATGCCACAAGGGAACATCAATAAATGCAAAACAGAAAAAGAAAATGATTCAAAATATCAACTAAAACCCCCGAAAAAAAACCCAAAATCACCATACAACCATCTGCCAATAACCCAGCCGCAAAAATAAATATATAAATCAAACGAGTGATCGGCCACATGATCCTAACAACGCTACTTATCCCCATTAAAGCTTGCCTCCTCTTATTAGCTCCATGCACGAAACACTAAAAATGCATAATCTCAAATAAATTAAGAGAAGGAAAAATTAAATAAAAAAACAAAAAGAGTACATGAAGGAGGGTGGTGGCGTAGCTGATGTAGTTGCGGACAATGCCCTGAGAAGTGATGCGGATCTCATTCTCGTTAATGGGCAGCTCCAGCTTTGGTTTCTCGACCTTTTGATATCTATCCATTTTTTCCTTTTTTTCTCTTTTTTTAGAGTTTTTCTAGAGAGAAAACAAACCCTAGTGCGAGAGATAGAGAGAGAGAGAGAGAGAGAGAAACAAAACCCTTAAAAATGGCGCTGTTTTTAGAGTGGGGGGACGAAGCTAAACCCTCAGCAGCTGGTAGCTCTTTGCTGCTCACCATGCGGGTGGACGTTGTGGACTGGGATCACTGTTTTGTCTCTTTGGGCTCCTACCTTTTTTGGGCCTGGGTTTGATAATGGGCCCTGCTTTTGGATTGTTAACAGAAACGTTACAATTTGTCCGCATTAACATTGAGTGTTGTCTGATGACTTTTTGGGCCTCTTTTTGGATTGCCTCCTCCTCCTTCTTCTTCTTCTTCTTCTTCTTCTTCTTTTTCCTTCTTTAACGAAAAAAATACCTTTTTTTTTTTACAGAAAAGTACATCTTTTTTTCAATATTTAGAAAAACTCAACTTCGGCTTTTTGGTTTTTTAACAAGCCAAAATTTTGTACTTCTAAAAAAAAAAATACTTTTTTCCAAAGGTTAAAAGCACTTTTGGAAAAATAAAATTCAATCTACATGACCTTTTTTCCCTTTTTACGTATTTCTCTTGAATAGTTTGTTTTTGTTTCTTTGTAGGGAAAAGATTTATTGATCACTGAAAAAGGATTAACCAACATGCCAAATCTAATAAATAGTAACTAATAACTAATAATGTTATGAAGTATACAAGGCATGTTGGACATCCAATAAAAAAGAAGTTGATTCATGGGGAAACATTTTGATAATCTACAAGATTCGCAATTGAAATTAGAAGGTGAGATAATATCATTAGCGTCATTTTTCATTCTACGAATTATCAATTGAAAAAACTAACTGCCAATTTATTTTTATAATCCTTAATATAAGTATCTAAACTTAGAGAATATATGATATCTTATGCATTACTTCATCTTAAAACCATTCACTTCTTGTTTACTAGGTACAATCATATATGTATTTAGGCTACTCTACTTGAACATATATGTGCATGCGCGCTTCTCATACACTCAACTCTAGGCAAAAACTTAACGAAGAAAATATTATTAAATAGAAAGCCTCTTCAATATTGTGATAAACTTTCTACGAACTAATGATTAAAAAAAAAATTATATCTTGACATGGATATATTTCCGTAGTCTTTATTAAGTCCAATATACCATACTTTGTAAAAGGACAAATGTTAAACTCACCATTAATGAAGCAAAGATGATTTTGCCAATTCGCACAATATAAACCTCAAATGGGACTAGGAACATTGCCACCATCAGGACATGACAGAATGAGCAAACATGGTACAATGTGGATAAGGAGGGCCCTTCTTGGTGTAGATTTAATTACACTAGATACGTGATATATGGTTTACACAGAATAGCACATCACTCTCTCATTATTAAGGTTGTGTGTGCAAAATATCTGATTTTAATTACACTTCGAAAATATTTCCTCCCCATCCCCCTAAACGGCTAAACGCCATCCTGCCCTCTCATGCATTTAAAGTTTCTGCCTCGTATGATTTTGCTCCTTTCTGGATTGATTTCTTTTAAAACCATTTTTCTTTTTAATTTTTGAGAAAAATACTTTGTTGATAAGGTAAAAATTCTGGCTCGTACAAAAAGTTATAACTGAGTTTATTATAAGTATATGTTACGCCTTTGTGATTTCAAAATAAGCACATAATTCTCCCTGTGTTTTTCAAAACACAAGTATATTTAGTCCCTGCATCATGTTCTCTATTAGATTTAATGGCACCTTTTGTCAATGTGATGTAAATGCGATATAAATGCATTTCTCTTATATAAAATAAAGGGATAAATTACATCTAACTTCTGGTATTTTATCATAAGTACATGATAACTTATTGTGTTTTCTACAAGTGGATGATAACCCTGTTTTTAAGGATACATTAGACATTTTTACTTTTTCCGTTAAAAAAAAAAAACAGCATTACTAGTTGAGGCAATTCTGCTCTAATTTTGAAAAACAAACGATTTTATATTTATTTTGAAACTAAAAAAAATATAACTTATATTTGTGATAAATGACAAGGAGATAAAGTGTTAGTTATGGTTCGCGCTAGCAAAAAAAGCATTCTCAAGGGAAACATGCGAACAAAAGCTGACAACTTTCCGGGACTTATTTAAAGGTTGTGGCAAACAGGGGACCTTGCTCCATCTGCACTTTCCAGGCTGACTGTTAACCTCACAAACGCAAGCAGGGTGATTCAGGTGACGCTCTTCATTGATCACATAAATGAGACTCCCTACACCAACGCATTTCAGAATTACAAATTTCTCATCATCACCATCACTATCGAACACGTAGTTTAGCAAATCTTGAGGCATTATAGAAAGCTCACTAAACTCCATTGATTTCTCATCAATCTTCCAGAGTGTAAACGATGTTTTACGAGACGAATTGCACATTCCGGCCAAGATAAGCATGTCCTGGCACGAAATCAAGAACGAATACAACGCTTCTGGAGGCCTAAGCGTCTGGACCGCGCTCCAGGAACGCTTCTTCAGGTCGAAATACGACACGAAGCGCGAACAAATCCCGTAGACATAAAGTTTTCCTCTAAGGAGAGCTGAACTCATCCACTGTGATGAGTTTCCACGACTGAATTCGGCGGGCAATGGCGGATAAATCTCCCAGATATTCGTATCAGGATTATATATCTCCACAGGCAAATGGTCCATAGTATACCAAAGAACCAGGGCGCCACTGTCTAAAACACCTCCTACAACTATGAACCTGGGAATTTCAGACCCTTCATTGTACGCACCAATGAGGGCATGAGACCTGGAATATCTAAGAGGGCTTATATGGCGCCAGGACCCGTTTAGAATTGACTTAAAACTGAATCTTGTCGGGGTTATATTAATCAAGAAACTATCGGAGCCAACGAACGAGCCTTTAAACGGACAAATTGGCGGTGTCATGTTAATCCACTCCATCGCATCAGGGTCGAAAGCGAAAGCTTGGTTCAGGTTCTCTTCTGGAAAGGTGTTGTCACTGCCACAGAGGAATAACCAAGGCTTGTTCGTGGCGCAAACGCGGCTTACGAGAGAGGAGGAGGTGATAAAGGAGCGCCAGGACTTGCAAACACAGGCTGCACGGACAATTGAGCTGACGGGAAGGCGGCTTAGGATCATCTCCATAAGGTCTGAGCCTAAGCCGTTCCAATTGGTCACAACAGCGTTGGTCTCGCAAACTGAATTAGACTTGTCCATTTTTGGACTAGAAGTGTTTGAAATTTTGGCAATATTTCTCTATATACAAGGCTTGAGAAAAGAAGGGGAAAAAATGAGAATTGGTTTTTGTTTGTGTTGGTAAAATCCAGGGAAAAAGTTGAGAAGAGTGAAGACAAGGCGGAGAATGCGAGAAAGAGAGGAATTATCGATGATGAGAAGGTTGGTTGATAGTAACTCGGGTTTTTGGTATAGTAGTGTGGTTGGTGTAATCATCCTTTGATTGGTCCGTTGATTATGTCTCACACTTGTAAATACATAATTAATCAGCATATACTTAGAGCCCAAATCATTTTAGTGCATATAATTATACAGTGCGCTAATCATGTCTCCAACACAACTACTCGTGTCAAGCATTTTGCCTATGTGTGTGTGTATATATATATATGGAACATTTGGCTTTGTAGTTATCCAATGGAAAGCCGTCACAAAATAGTAAAACTTAGGGAGTGCCATTTAAGATTAGTCAAGTGGTGTTTGTTTTCCATATAGGTTGAAAGAAACAAACATCTCTCGTGGTATTAGCAATGGATTTAAGATACACGAGTCATGTAGTGAGGATTAAGTAATTTTAAAAATTGAGTTTACACATTAAGGGACATGTTGAGATAATTAATAAATCTAGTAAATTCTTTTTTATAAATTTATTTTTAGGTAAAATGTACATTACACCTTATATTTTGTTTAGTTAGTTGATTATCTTTATGTGTTTTAAAACTTATCACCTTACCTCTAATGCTTTTCAAACCATGGTGTAAGTCTCCTATCTTTTAGTTTTTTGTTCAAATTAGATAAATTATGAGGCATAACATATCATTTTTAAATAACATGGAAAGCAATGTGGTAAATTTGAAAACAGGGAGTTGATATAGGTCAATTTGACCTCTATTGTGATTTTTTTTTGTTTGTGATTTGCGTCAGTTCGAACTAGCGGGCCTCTATAGTCACATGGGTCGGTTGGGTCTAATAAAATTATAGTGCAGACTCATGAGTAATCAGGACCTAAGATATTAACAGAAAGACTCTTGAAGCGATAAGACTAAAGCCTATAGTAGCTGAGACTCCTATTAGAAGTCTATGTCCACAGACTCATCTGCCAAGCTTATTCGCTCCTTGAGCAGATTAGCTCTACTAGAGTTTGAAACCATCCAAATACTACTGACTACTCCATTTCATGACTATAAAGGCCAGCTAGATTAACTTTTTTTAAAAGGATTTTTTTAACAATTTTTAAAAAATAATTTTTTTTGAGAAGCTAAAAATTCTAATTTTAAAAACAATTGTATTTCAACTTTTCTCAAAGCTTCAGCCTTTTAGAAGCTAAAGCAAATAATTATTGTAAATTTAATAAAAATTTTTAAGAAAAAAAAAAGTGTTTCTTTTTTTTAAAAAAAAATTTAATCCAAACAGGCCCTAAAAAGGCCATCTTTGACAAGGCATAAGGTATGACACACATAGCCCAAACACTTGCCTACCCTTTATTTGAGCTCAAATCATATTATTAACTTGAGCGTAAGAGGGTCTTTGGTTAGTACCACACTGCTGTCCCAAGATCTTTACTCACTCCCGAATCTGATAATTTCAACATTATTTGACAAATCATAATAAAGTAACGTGCATTTTACTTACTTTTAAATAAGGTAGTAACTTATTGAGAAACAACCCAGTGGCCATGGCGGAAAGATGTCGATCTCAATGCTTGTGCATTCATTTCGTAGCTGGCTATCATGAACTGGACCATTAGAATGTTGACTGGAACATTGAATATCATGTAGGCCACATCCTTGAAACAGATACAGTTCACATCACTAAATGAATGTTACATCCAACGCCTTGTCAAGAGATGAGAATTAATCCACATTTCATTTCGGCAATAACATGAGGCAATGCAAGTATGCAGCCATGATTGACTTCACTATGGCGACCCCTCTGGATCTAAATCTTCACAACTCCAGCACCACAACTGTCCACAGAAATTCAGATATTAGAAAATGGATCTAGCTATCGAAATATCTGTTAGCGCCCTTCTGACAAAAAGGTGTAACTTAATGCTAGCACCTCTCATTTAAAATCTCTGAGTCTCAAGAGCCAGTGAGGAATTACTATTGATCTTTTCTATTCCCTATGCATGTTTGTGTACGTGTGAGAGAGAGAGAGAGAGAGAGCAAGAGAGGGGAGAGGAGAGAGGAGAGATTACATTCAGTATCAGTGGTGATCCAATTCCATCTTCCAGCGCTGCATTGATCATTCTTTGTTGGGGAAGCCAGGGAAAGCGCTGAATAAGCAGAAGAGGTGGTGGAGCAGCTCTCCACATCCCATCTGAAGCTGATTTTAGGAGAATCATTGCTAAATTGATCATCATCTGGCACAGCTTTTGTTGTTGCTCTATCCCGGAATGGCAAAACCTGAATGATTTGTTAACTTATAATCAAATGTATACAAACCAATGAATGAATGCAATTTATTTTACCAGATTATACTTGTGACTAGAATTTATTTCTTTTATTCCTTTTTTTGGCTACAAGGGAGATCGGAGCCAGTTAAACTACAGTCCTCCCACGTGAGGTCTCACCCTTCTTACCTTTTCGGAATAAAACTTGATGTGGTCCTATGGTCTCAGCATCTAAAATACGATAAAATGTACATTACTCCTTTATAGTTTATGCAATTAGTTCATTATCTCTTGTGCTTCCAAACTTACCACGTTATTCCTTATACTTTTGGAAAGATGATACATAATTTCCTACTTTTCTTGTAATAACTTATTTTACGTTATAAGTGTCTTTTCTCTTACATTTATGAGCTTTAAAACTTGCAATGTCTTGTGTATTAATATCTTTATTTTCAGCTAACGACGATTAGATAATAACATATAAAAGGCTATTGAAGTAAGTACAAGACGGTAATGTAGTAAGTTTTAAAAACATAAAGAAGTAATTAGCTAATTGAATAAACCATAAGGGTAATAAGCTAACTAGACAAACCACCTTTCAAGAAGCATAAGTGTAATGTGATAATTTTTAAAACAAGGGGAATAATCAGATAATTTAACAAACCATAGAAAATAACGTGCATTGTACCCCTCTAAAATATGTTATAATTGGCAAATTGATACCTGAATGGTTTGTCTTTGAAGATCATCTCTACAATAGAACAGGACACAGAGAGCCACTAATTTGATTTTCTATGTTAAAATGTGGGGTATCTATAATGGCATCTTGATTGTCACCAATAGGAATTAAAAGGACTGCAGTCCTGAAAATAAAGGCCTTAAAATCTGCAGCTATGGAGTAGAAAATATCAGGGGATAGTGTAGTTCACATCTGTCCAAAGATGTGGGCACGGCAAAATGATTGGTTGCACACAGAGACAAATAATTCAGGAGGTACCTTTTTCCCATTTTATACATATATGCAAACAAAGATTGCCCTGAAAAAAAATTAGAGCAATTTCTGGATCACAGACTCGGACAATATACCTAAAAAGCGAACTCAGCGTATCCCACTAAGTGGAGTCGATAGACTTGACATCTTAAATTCGTAAAATGTTCATCTATTCAAGAACGTTTTCCCTAAAACTGGACTGCTTTTCGTCGTCTTCAGACAATGATCCTTGATCATTAAAACGTACTGCAGTCTTACATAAGGAGAAACAGAATATGAACTCACCTTTCTGCCTAAGTACTTCCCTTTCTTGTCAGACTTGACGGCAGCAGCCCATCTCACTAACTCTTTCATCTTAGAGATGGTCTTTTTATCGCCCTTCGGCTTGTCTCTCTTCTCAATGCGCGAACCCTGATCGTTATCTTTCGTGGAAGAAGACGCTGCTGCCGAATCCGAGATCGGCAAGACCTTCGTGTTTCCGATATGACCGGCCGATTCAGCCTCCTGAAGAGTGCTTAGTCCTCGAGCACCTGGACTTCCTTTTTTCATCTTCATAGCCTGGACCCAATGCTGCCTTCTGCGATTGCTTCCCAGCCTCTTTAGACTAAGGGTGCTATAGAAGGAAGCCTTGGCAATGTCCCTTCTACGCAGTAGATTAGATAGACTGAAGTTCCTTCGTCTACCCCCTCGATTGTTGTACAACACTATGTCCCTCGAGATGACTTTACCATCTAAAGAAAGAATCAAGTGCCATTACAGTTAGAGTCAGAGTAAACATTGTCGTACTCTTCATAAGAGAAAAATCCATCTTACCACTAGTGGTATCTCCCTTGTTGACTAGACTAGAATCATTTTCTCTGGGAGACTCGTATGCTAGCTTGAGGAGCCATTGAATGATCTGTTATATACACACAATCTACAAAGTGAATGCGGTGCACGGGATAATTTTTCTTCAATGAAATTTAATATAATATAAAAGCTTTGCTCACCTGCATGTTACGCTTGATATTTTTACACTGATGACAAATTTGGTTATAATCGGACAGCGCAATAGAAATCTTTCTGTGCTGTCTGGTTGTCCAAAAAGATTCTTGTAGTTTTATTGATAAAATACACCTTTTTGAAGATCAAGAAAAATGTGGTAATTGCACTGAATCTAAGACGATTGTGAGACAACGGGGCAAAGGGTCGAGAATGGGTTGGCTTGGGGATTCTACAAGTGGATTCAGAGGTTATTATATAATCATGTGGTGGGCGTTTAAGGACTTTTAAAAATTGGTTTGGACATTAATTAACCTTGTTTACTTATGATAATGAGACTTTAGCCCGTGGCTCCTCTGTCTGCCATGCAAATGTTGGGCTGCGGTTGTTCGATCTCCTTGGCCCCATTTCAAGTTTTGTGATCTTCTTGGCTTCACTTTATCTTTTTCCTTTTCTCTTTTTTCCCCCCCCCCCCCCCTATTTCTGTTATTTGTTCTTAGCCAACACATGTTTTAAACAATTAAAACCGCTATGAAAAAAAAAAGGTTACAAGTTCTGGTTTTTCTGATTCAAAGGTGATTAAAAGCCGATATGAAAAACTCACCAGATTACTAGACTTGTACTAATAGTTGCAAATGCTCTAACACTTCAAATTTTTTGCAGGTAATAAACCATATACTTTTTTCAAAGAATCCAATTAAACTATAATATGCAAAAATGTAATTTCATGACAGAAGTTGTTTCAAAAGAAATTTATTTTTTCCTGTGATGGAGGCAAAGCCAATTATACTGTAATGCATCTAAGACAGAAAATACCTCTAATCTCATCTCCTAAAACATTCTTAAACTTCACCTAGAAATCAATTAAGAGATGATCTCCAAGCGACAATCCAATTTTTTTTCTAAAACAACTTAGAAAAATGTTGCTACAAGATTGATAAATGACAAAAGGCGCCCAATTATTACACCAGTCTACGTGTCCATGCAGAAGCGTAATGCAATGGCTAGCAAATTCAGATCCCACCACGCCTGTGTTGATTAATATCTTCGTAACTTGAAGGAAAGACTAAAATCTGATGAATGCAGTCGGCTGGTAGCTTCTGGAGTATGCATGATTCCTTCTCCGCATCACTACTAGAAAACTGCTGATTAGTGACAGAAAATAAAGACAAAAAAGAAGTTAATTGTTAATTAAAAATGACATAGAGACTAAAAAATTAACCAACAGTGGTGGGGCAAAGATCATAACGCAAAATCTCTTGAAAAGGGATTATTAGGTAAAACAGAGAGCCAACAAATCCTAACTTATCAAATTCTCAAATTTATTACGTTGGCTGTCATTGATTACCTAATATTACTATTTCTCTTTTATCTAGATTTCAGATCGGCCATCACGAAAAGGAAAAATATCTCCTAATTGAGTGCAAATGTACAATGAATTAAAAAAAGTTTATTGTCAAGATCTGGTTGTGTCAAAATACTGCAAATGTTGGTCAGATACAAGATTATTCGAGGGAGGTTGAAATTAAAGGCAATTTCTGATGACCCTTTTTGGGCCACAAGCAGATCCTGTGGGGCTATGCATACAATTTATACATATTATATTAGCATTGTGTTAAGTATCTATATATCTATATCTATACATATGTAACTAAAGTTGTTATCACTTTAATAAGTTCTTCTACTTCCTAAATTGTTGCAACATTAAGCGTTGACATATGCCACATTTGTTGACACACTTCTTTTTTTCGAAGTTCTGTCAATCATTTTTTTAGAAAGGAAAAAAGTTTTGTTTTGGAATTAAGTAAATATACACATAGTATCGTCATACTCTTTTTCTTTACCAAAATTCTATCTGCCATCTTTCAAATTAAATAAAGTACTTGGTTGCACGTTATATATTCTGTTTACACATGACTTTTAAAATACTCGAGATATATATTGCATAAACAAATATTCAGTCTCTGAACATGGAAAAGCTTCTTTATTATGAAAACTGTTATCTGAATTTGTTTATTACCCGTGCAACGCCCACGTGTTACATTGGTATATATATAAATGTTTTCCAAGTTTGTTAAGCATGCGGAAGTACAGAGGAGTCAGAGAACAGTTCAAGTAATTGAAATTATATTTTTAAAAGTCATAATTTTAGTTCTAATTTAATAAGAGATGGGATTGAGTTTTGGTTGTGGGGATACATATATGCTTTCCATGTTTGTTTAAGCATGTGGAAGCAGAGAGATCAAGGATAAAGAAACTGTGGTAGAGCATATTATGAGGGGGCACAGTTCAGGATACACTGGGCTCACATGAACTGGAAAGTGATAAGATTTAAAACTCAGAGGTTGATTTATGCAACACATATCAAATATCTAGAGTCCGATCTGTATTGATTGGCATAGAAGATTATACATGCATGTTTAGCCCTTGTTTAGATGTACTTTATCTTTGTTCTTAAAAGCTACTTTTATCTTCTTCTTTCTTATAAATTCTATGGACATTTATTGTTGAGTTATTATTTCCTATATCATATGGGTGCCTCTTTAATTTCGTTGCCAATTATATTATTTGTTTAACATTCCAAACATTATTGAAATGGACAATAAAGAAAATTATTGAAACTGTTATTAGAACAGAGTAGTGCAGTATTAAAATGCTTAGAATATAGATCAAATATCAAGTTTCCTTACAATTTATCTAGCAGAAGGGAAAAAAAAATCCTCACCATTATAAAATAGAAACTAACTTGATCAGCGAATCACCTCGTGAATCATATTAAGTTGCTCCTAATTGCATAACAACAAGTTATTAATATTGTGCACATTTGTCGACGTACAGAAGAGGTGGTAACATAACTTGCTCGATCTAAACATCAAATGTGTATAAATTTCTTGAACCCCTTCAGTTAATATCGTTAATGCTTTTCATTTTGTGTTTTGAGAATATAAACGTGATATGAACGAAATTCCATTCGCCATCACGTGGATCATGGGACCAGACCAATAAGCTCAGGAATTTAGATCCTCATGTTCATTCCATAAGTACTTGTCCGAAAGGACAATTTGGAGCTTCACGTTGCCTCATGGGGACAGAAGGTCGACAACACTCTGTGCTTAACACTGTAAGGGGTTTTACTTACAATTGATCAAATGGATTTGATTGGGCTTCAGGCAACCTGCAAGCCTAGAAAAACACGGTAAGCAGCGAAAATTCTTGACACCGGTGTGGTGCCGGCCAAAGACTCTTCGATGCTCAAGTCGGTATCGGTTTGGGAAAAGAAGAAAAATAATTTGGAAAATGTAAAGAAGAAAATGTTTCTTGTGTATCGATCTGCCTCTTCATCCTTGCTTTGAAGTCCTTTTATAACTTAGGTGCGTAGGGGTTCGTGTTTTCCAACTCAACTCTATCCGTGACGCCTATCCTTATTGTAAAAGGCTGAGCATTACCGTCTTTGAGTTTATCTTCCTTCACACTGCCTTAAAGAGGATGGATTTTATCTTTAGATTTTCACAAAAAATGGGCCTTTTCAGCCAGTCCATCAAGAAATAAGCTGGGCCTTTATCTTGAGCTAATTTCGTCCATAACAGTTTGTCCCCGCACTCTCTAAGCTGAAGCATCTTCAAGCTTAGAGAGTAATAGTTTGTGGGCCTCTTCCCACGTATTAGGCCTTTTTCTGTCTCCAATGTGTTGTTCAAACACAGCTTGGAGAACCTCGGGTGTAGCTGCAACATATGCACGCTTAAAGTGCTATCCATGTTTACGTTGTCAGCTTCACATGTGCCTTCATAATATGACCACTCCACTTTAACGAGCTCGTTGCTACATGGCTCTGACTTGAAATGACTTTTTGCTCACTGCAGCTTGACTTTAATACCTTGCTTTGTAGTCAGTCAAATTTGTAATCATTTATTCACGTGATTAGTACTTTTATTCCAACCATACTTTGGGATTTTAGAGTAGGAAAACGCAGCCATATTAAATTTTCGTCAGTCTCGTTCTTCTGAAATGCAATGTTACTTATCCAAGCCCCTCGTCTTTGCTTTCTTTTTTTTTTTTTTATTAAAGGGTTAACCAAAGGAGAACCCCTTTCCCACCTGGCCAGAGGCCCCTTAACCAGGCGGGAGGTTAATTAAGGGATGTGCGTGAGTGGCAGCCCGACCAGGGAGAGGACCAACGGGCGTGGAAATCCAGCAACAGCCCCCGCAATATTTCAGCGGAGTACTGCCACCACACGGACTCGATCCCGCGTTGTCAGGGTGTCTCCACCCCAGTCACCTGGCCACTTACCAACTCACCTATGCCCCTGGGGGCGTCTTTGCTTTCTTGTTTACACAGCAAGTTGAACATCCTTTTTTCAAGATCCAAACAATGAAGTACCCGTAAGAACTGCAACCATAGTTCACGAAAGATTACTAGCTCGGCTGGCGTCCGATCATTTTTAAGGTCCCAGGTTTTCTTTGATATGCTTCTTGCTTAGCTTGCTTGTGTCCGAATATAATGTGATATTATATAGCCTTTTGCTGACACTTGCGCCATCTCCATTTGCCATAGAGTTTTCGTTGAACCAACACAAAATGTATCATGTATCTTTGGCGTGCTGGATTGGCATGCTAACTTATCGAACACCATATACTTGACGGAACTCTTACTCGTGCCAAGCTTACCTATTAGTTTGACACCTTCCATGTGCTTGATGAAATTCTTCTATGAAACTTCCAACATCAAAGTTCACTTGGGTTGCTAGCATGTAGGCCAACATATTAGCTTACACCTTCCAAGTGTTCGACAAAATTCTTCAATGAACTTCCAACATCAAAGCTCACTTGCATTGCAAGCATGTAGGTCAACATATTAGCTTAACATCTTCCAAGTGTTCGACAAATTCTTCAATGAACTTCCAACATCAGAGCTCACTTGCATTGCAAGCCTGTAGGCCAACATATTAGCTTAACATCTTCCAAGTGTTCGACAAAATTCTTCAATGAACTTCCAACATCAAAGCTCACTTGCATTGCAAGCATATAGGCCAGCATGTTAGCCTGATACCAAGTGCTCGACAAAATTCCTCAACAAACTTCCAATATCAAAACTCAAGCACTTGATCCAAGTCCGTCACGCCTCAATAGCTCATTGCTCTACCAGGTATGCAAGGCTGGTTTTCTTGCGTTATCTATTGGTTGTGCTCCCGCGCATAAAATTATCCGTTGTCTTTTTTTTTTTTTACCATTTCATTTGTTAGAACGGAATGCCTTTTCCCTCGCGCCTTGCTTTCCCGAATCAAACTAAGTCAAGTTTTCATTCTTTCTTCGCCATGATAAGTATCTCGGCTAACGGCTGTCACGCATTTGCCAAAATTCCACACTACACGCTCTTTCTACATGTGCACCACCGTATTCTGTCTGCGTCATGGCATCGCTCATACTTTCCATAATACATCGTACCTTCGACTTTGCCTAGCAAGTGTGATCTTTGATCTCATAATATGCACAATTACTCTTTTAATACGTTTTTCCACAATTTTGTTAACACTAGGTGTTTATTACTGCGCAGGTTTAAACACCGATCGTGTCATCCAATTTGGGAGACATTAGCTACCTTTTTCTCTTGCCGTGATGCCATGCTACAAGCAAGCCGAGCAACCAGAGGATAATGCTAAATTGCGCATTCCACCCCGCCTTGGCATGCGACGCTAGGAGCCTACTGGAGAATTTTTTGCAGAAGGAATTTGTTGTGCCACAACGGAGGAGGAGCTCAAGCTTTACAGTGAATCTAGCCAACTAAGTGAAGATGTCATAGTAGTTCAACCAAGGCCCAGGGATTGGGCAAGCTCCTCCCTGGAAGGGGAAATTACCATGTTCTAAGAAGTTCTTGACCTAGGGATCCGAATTCCATTCCATCCTCATTTGTGTGCCATTTTCCACTCTTATGAAATCAGTCTTGGACAATTACACCCGCGCGGGTGGAAGAATATGTTAGCAGCACTTGTCCTTTTACACCATATGGGTGTTCATATTTCTTTACCAATCTTCAAAACATTGTTTTCCTTCGTTCGATCTGCCAATAAACCTGGTTGGTTTGGTCTTTCAGCCTGTGGATCCTATAAGCTCTTCAGCTCTATTCGGTCCGACGATGATGGTTCGTGGCAAGGGAAATATTTATTTCTTGCTTGGATCCACGGTGTTTGGGATGTCCCACAGTTATGGGTTACGGCAGCAAAAAATGAATTCTCGAAATTAAGCGAGGACACCCGTCGAACTCTACTTACCCTGGCTGTGGAGTGCAGAGGACAATCATACCGTGTAAAAGATTTAATTTCACGCGACAACCTTGCCGCCGTCCCACTGGAGCCTGATTTGTGTTTCCCTATTATGGTTAACCCCGAGGTAAGACTTCAAGTTCGTTCCAAGAAAGGTGTTGGTCAGCGGACTCACATATCGTTCATTGGCGGAGCAACCTCCTCATCTGCTGCTTCTATTTCCCACGTTATTAAGCCAGACTCGTTCCCCAACTCAAGGAGCTCAGATGAGACTGAAAGCAATCATGAGAACGACGAGGAACGCGAAGGCAATTCCAATCGTGAAGAAAGTGAGAGTGCAGAAGATTCTTCAAACAGTGAGCCTCCAACTTCACCTTTATTCTGGAAATAGGTGAGGCTTCTCCTTTAGATGATTTAGGTACGGGCATACTTATTCTTCCACTCTTTCTACTACTTTTTTTTTAGACTGTTTTTTTCTTTGAGTTTCTTTCAAGTTTCCAATTCAGATGTAGGAGAGAGACAACAAGCTGCCCTGGCCATGGTTAAAAAACTCGCATAGAGCCAAAAGAGAAAAGGGACGTTGCCATCTCAACCTTCACATTCGAGAGAAATTCCTACTAGTAGACGTCAGTATCTGACCGCGCTTTCTACTACACGCCCATATCTTACGATGAGCGAAGAGGACCTGTTCGCTAGCTTTTCTAAGAAAGGCGTTGAGGTACGTGTGTTTATGTCCTTATGTTTTCACATAGCTTTTCCTCCTTTCTTTTTGCCTCACCATTTCTTTGAGTGCAGTTGGTTTCAGAAATCTCTTCCTTCACGACGATGGTACCTGAGATTGCAAACAAATGCCAAGACCTTCAGCATCTTCTTACTAATGAACAGGAGGCACGCGTCAGAGTTGAACAGGAACTTTCAGACGAGCATATACGTCGTGTTGGACTAGAAAAGGAACTGGAGGGGGAAAGACTATCTCGGGTCAAGGCGGAGAAGGACCTTGCAGATGCCGAGGTTGCTAGAGAGGGGCTTGAATCCAAGATTGATTTCTTAGTTAACGAGGCCAGGAAAAATGCCGTAAGCGAATACAAGAAGAGCAAGAAATTTGGCAAATATGTTGCTAGCGTGTCAAAACTTAGCTCCGAGAAGGCTGCTGAGCAAGCTGTCAAGAATTGCCTGCGAAAAGTTCAACGAGTGTACTCAAACGTTGACATTAGTCGTTTCAAGGCCGTTATTATTCCCCCAACTCCTTGTCATGATCATGCCCATTTAAGTATTGATCCTTCATATGGCTCTGGTCCACCATTTGTAGAAGGAACTGCTTCACCTGGTTCTGCTGATACATAAGGACTTAGGCTATTTGACTAATAGCTTGGTATCCTTTGTCTCGCCCCTTTCTGCTAACGCAAGACTATGAATTATCAGTTTGTGAGCGAATGCAGACTTAATGTTTTTCTTTCCTTCCCTTTTTTTACTTGTGGTTGAGTAATGATTATCTATTTGTCTGTTGTTTTCTTGTGAATCTATAAGGACCACTTTCTTTGTTGTAAGGCTTGTTATGCCTTCTAGGAGTTCTTAGCCTGGTATTCTCTCGTTTTGGCTCTTATGTTAGAAATGCCAAAGATTCTCGTGAAGCACTTTTAGTTTTTTTTAGCGCAACTAACATATATGTATACATATTTGTATTTCCATATATATATATATATATATATATATATATATATATATATATATATATATTCTTTGCAATTTGCCTAAATCATGTAGATCTTGTAATTGAGCAAGAGATGGTAGCTAGTCCTATAATCATGAAGGAACTGTTGCCATTCTTGAAGATGTAGAGATTATTGCTTAGTGGCTTAGTTAGGCGAAGACTGCATAAAATTCAGCTTTTTGCGAAGCATACAAAAACTTAGGCTGTAGTTGGCCTCTTATGAGATAGGTATATCTGAGGCTGTAGTTAACCTCTTGTGAAGTAGACAAAGCTGAGGCTGTAGTTAGCCTTTTATGAAGTAGACTAAGCTGAGGCTATAGTTAGCCTCTTATGAAGTAGACAAAGCGGAGGCTGTAGTTAGCCTCTTGTGAAGTAGAGACCGTTGTTAGTCTCGCAGTTAGGTAGGAATTACCTGTAAAATACCTTTTGCGAAGTAAAGACTTCATTTAGTTGACCATAGAATGTAAAAGATAAAAAAAATCGCAAACTTTGAAGAAAAAAGAACCTTTATTTGAGTGGGCGCGCTTATTTATTGCTAAGATCTATGTTCAGTCAGGAACTTTTCTGCTAGGGTTGATTAAAAGCCTCTAGGCCTAGCCCTGCACCGACACCATATTTCTAAGGTACTAGTCGAAGCGAATTTTTCTATCAAAAATGGTTCTTTTAAAGATGGATAGCATTCCTACTGTTAGGTATTTCCTTTCCATCCTTTGTACTGAGTCGATATGCCCCCTGGCCGATTACCCAGGTAATCTGATAAGGGCCCTCTCATTTGGGACCTAACTTTCCTGCTTTTACTTCCCTTGTATTTTTAAAGACTCGCCTGAGCACCTAGTCCCCCTGTTTGAATGTCCTAGCTCTTAGGTTCTTGTTATAGTGTTTGGCAATGCTTTGCTAATACATCACCAAGCAGATGAGGGCTTGCTCCCTTTTTTCCTCAGTAGCATCCAGCTCACGGCGCATTACATCATCATTTTGCTATTCCGTCGCCTTGGTGACTCGAAGGGTTGGCAGTCCTATCTCCGCTAGGATAACTACTTCAGCGTCATACATAAACGAGAACAGCGTCTCTCCAGTGGTTGTTCTGACACTGGTTCGATATGCCCACAAGATGCCTGGAAGTTCTTCTGCGCATCTTCCCTTAGCACTCTCTAACCTTTTCTTTAGAATGGAGATTATAGTCTTATTGGATGACTGGACCAACCCATTAGCCTGAGAGTGCCTTGGGGTAGAAAACGCGAGCTTGATCTTCCACTCTTCACAGAAATCTTTGAAATTCTGGCTAATAAACTGTGAACCATTATCTGTGACGATCTCTCTAGGGACTCCAAATCTGCATATTTTTTTTTCATACAAAGTTCTTAACTTCTTTGTCTCGAATCTGATGATATGACTCTACTTCTATCCACTTGGAGAAATAATCTGTGGCAGCTAACATATACATTTTCTGCCCTGGGGCGGTAGGCAACTTTCCAACTATATCTATTCCCCACTTCATGAACAGCCACGGTGAGATGATGGAGGTCAGCGGTTCAGGCGGTTGGTGCAAGATTTGAGCGAACCTTTGACAACTGTCACACTTCTTTACGTAACTATGCGTATCAGATCGCATAGTTGGCTAATAGTAACCTATGGTGTGTGCTCGATGCACCAGACTTCTTGCTCCTCAGTGGTTTCCACATTGCCTTTCATGTAATTCAGCCAGGACGTACTCGGCCTCTTCTGGCCCGATGCACCTCAGGTAAGGTCCTAAATAGGACATTCTATATAACTTTTTGTCAATGATGCAGAATCGGGCTGCTTTGCTTTTAAGTTTTCTTGCCTCCGAACGATCCTCATGGATAACATCATCCTGAAGATATTGAATAATTGGGGTCATCCAGTTTGGTTCGGCATCCACTATCACGATCTTGAACGCTTGTTCTTTCAAAATATCTAGCCACTACAGATATATCACTGGAATAGCTCTTGAAGAGGTAGATTGTGTAGCTACTCCTAAGTTTGCCAGCGCGTCTACATGTCGGTTATCATCTCGGCTGATCTGTTTCACCGCTAACTTTTCAAATGAAGATATTAACTCTTCGACAATAGTTAGGTAGGAAATCATTGATGAGTTGTGATTTGGTGTGTGTTTGCATTGCCATTTACTTATATTTTAAAGGTGTTGAATGCTTATAATGATGCATTAGTGTAGTACTTTTGATAGGAATAGGCTTAAGCGTGAACAAATGTGCATATTGAGTTTAAGAGGTAAATTGCTACACTAATTGCTTGTTTTCAATGATTTAGGTGAACTCTGGGTTAAGAAAAAGACTGGACGATGAAAGGTGATGAAGATGGGACATGTATGGGGCCAAAAGAGAAGACCAAAGGCCGAAGAGATCAAAATTTGATGAAGGAAGTCAGCCGGACGACCAAGGAAAAAGAGACGGTCAACCGGCCACTCCAGAAAGCTTCATCAAAAAGCCGGACGACCCTCCTTCAAGAGCCGGTCGACCGGCCACTCCAGAGAGCTCCACTAGAAAGCCGGTCGAGTATTCCAGAGGCCGGTCGACCGGCTATGCGCGAACCTATAAATAAAGCCCGATGCGGAAGAATTTAGGGGGGAGCAAAAACACGTACTTTACACCTAACCTTTCACACACTTAACCCTAATCTCTAGCCGCCTCTCACACCCTTTTCACACACTTTTCACCAAGAACCAAGCTTAGTTGGGAGGATTCAAACGCTTTGGAATCAAGATTGTTCACAAGCCGTGATTTAAATTCGCTAGGATGAAAGGGGAGTTTCGTTATATCTCTTTCATTCTATTTTCCATTATGTCTGAGTAGGCTTGTATAGGGTGATTAAACTTATGTAATGGGTTGATTTTATACTCTTATGATATGGGATATGATGGCTGAATATATATATATATATATGTTTTGATTTGTCTTGTTTAATTGGGTGTTCTTTCATTCATGTCTATGTGTTTGATAAAATGCCTAGATGAGTAATATGCATACAAATTGAAGTTTGTTTGTTACTAAACACATCTAATCCATGTTATACTCATGTCTATGTGTTTATACGTGGATACTATGAAGTGGGTAATGCTTTTATTCATGTCCATATGCGTATTTGCATGCCTAGTAACGAGCATAACTTTAATATTGCATATTTATGCACGCGCTAGCGAGTGAAATCCTGCTGGAGTGACTTTAGAATGACGAAGCATAATTTAGGGCTAGTCTAGGTCGAGTCTCCTTTGGCTTTAAATCCAGCCAATAGGTTTCAGGATAGATTTGGTCGACCTTAGCAACACTAGGTCTTGGCTTTAAACCCAGCAAACTGTTTAGGTACTAAGATAGGTTCATTCTAAGCCGCCTAGGAAGTTAGTTAGTCACTCTTGAGGCCCTAGGTCATAAGGACCACGCCGTAGCTCTAGGAGGCGCCGCCGAGGGACGGACCCGCATCGAGTCCTAGGGGAAAATCAGGACATTAACTAGCAACCTAGTTAAGAGCACTTATGATAGTTAGCCATCATCCCTTAATCCCATAGCATTTGAGTATAGAATTACCCATTCATAAGTTGAAGTCACCTTATCCCTTTTCAATTGTTAGTTTCCTCTTAATCAACTTGCGTTTCCATTTGTTTTTATTCATAGTTTAGTTTTATTTCGTTTACATAGAGCTCCCAATAATCCAAAATCTCACAAGAAGAAATTCACCTAGTTAGATCTGTCTTTTTAGCTCCTTTTAGAACATCAAGCATAGGATTCATTCACATTATTCACGCCTCCCTGTGGTTCGACACCTGCACTCGTACACACTATATTGCACGATCCGTACGCTTGCGGGTCTTTTAGAGCTTGCTCTCGAAAGAAGACATCAATCATCTTTTCGCCTTTTGCTTGATAGGCCCCTAAAACCTGATTCACCACTAATTGGGAATCACTATTTACCATGATGTGTTTGATATTCATCCCCTTGACTAGTGTCAACCCTGCTATCAAGGCTTCTTACTCAGCTTCGTTATTTGTAGCTTTGAAACTGCATTTCATAGATTGCTAGATAACATCTCCCTCAGGCGATTGTAACACTATTCCGAGTCCACTACCTTTCCCGTTGCTTGACCCATCAACAAAGAGTTCCCACATCCTAGGTTTGTGACTTTCAGTGAGGTATAGCATCTCCTTTTTCACTTCTAACTGGGTATCTGGTGCCAATTCTGCCACGAAGTCTGCTAAGATCTGAGACTTTGTCACGGTTCTTGGTTGGAATGTAATATCATATTCACTCAGTTCCACAACCCACTTGACAAGACGACCAAACAACTCAGGTTTGTGTAAAATTGCTTTTAGAGGGAAAGTAGTTGGGACTATGATAGGATGGCCTTGGAAATAAGGCCTCAGCTTACGAACGGTGGAAACAAGGGCGAGGGCCAACTTCTCAAGGTGGCTATATCTGGTCTCTGCGTCGAGCAAGAATTTACTGGTGTAGTATATAGAAAATTGTTTCCTGTCTTCTTGGCAAACTAGTACAGTACTGACGGCATTCTCTGAAACTGCTAGATAGATGAGCAGAGTTTCTCCGCCTTTCAGTTTAGACAATAACGGTGGGTTGACGAGGTACGCCTTCAAGTCTTGCAGGGCCTTCTCGCATTCAGACGTCCATACAAAGTTTTTATTTTTTTCGAAGGACGTTGAAGAATGAATGGCACCTTTCTGATGACTTTGAAATGAATCTACTAAGGGCCACAACTCTGCTTGTTAGCTTCATAACTTCTTGGACATTTTTTGGAGATGGGATGTTTAGAACAGCTCTTATTTGGTCGAGGTGTGCCTCGATTCCTCGTTGAGTAACAAGATACCTAAGGAACTTCCCGGACTTGACTCCGAATAAACACTTGGTAGGGTTGACCTTTATATTGTACTTTCTTAAAACGTCAAAGGCTTGTTGTAGGTGGTTGATGTGTTGTTTAGCTACCAAAGATTTCACCAACATGTCATCAATGTAAACCTCCATGGTACGTCCTAGCTGGTTAGTAAACATTCTATTTACGAGGCGCTAATAGGTTGCTCCCACGTTTTTCAAGCCAAAGGGCATAGCCTTGTAACAGTAAGTACCTCGTTCCGTGATAAATGATGTTTTTCTTGATCATTTGGGTGCATCAATATTTGGTTATATCCAGAAAATGTATCCATAAAACTGAGGAGCTGGTGTCTAGCAGTCGCATCCACCATCGTATCAATGTATGGGATGGGAAAAGAATCCTTTAGACATGCCTTATTTAAGTCTGTGAAGTCGATGCAAACCCTCCACTTGCCGTTCTTTTTCCTAACAACGACAACGTTTGCTAACCATTCCGGGTAGTGCACCTCCCTAACAAATCCTGCATCGATCAGTTTCTGAACTTCCTCGTTAATAATGGAATTTCTTTTGAGAGCAAATTTCATGCGCTTTTGCTTAACTGGAAGAAAGGTAGGATCAACCTTCAACTCATGCACGATTACCTCCGGGTCTATCCCAATCATATTGGCATGTGACCATGCGAAGCAATTCCTATTGCTTCCGAGGAAATCTATCATCTGACTCCTCAAACCTGGTTCTAATCTTGCTCCGATCCAGACTGTATGATTTGGGTCATCAGGGTCGATCTGAATTTTATCCAACTCTTTTGGTTGCGGATGGTCCGGAGGTGTTGGGGCAGTTTCCATTTCTACATGAGACAAGGCATCATGATGGGCTTCTCTCATTGCGGTGCAGTAGCATCTACGAGAGTCCGCTTGTTGCCCTTTTATTTCTCTAACCCTCCACCTAGTTGGAAACTTGATAACTTGGTGGTAAGTAGACGGGACTGCTTTCATGTGGTAGATCCAAGGCCTTCCTAATATGATGGTATATGGTGAAGGACAGTCTATCACTAAGAACCTAATATCCAAGTTGACTCCTTCTACAAAAACTGGCTAATGTATCTCTCCGATAGTGTGTTTATGCTCCCCGCTGAAGCCTATCAAAAGAGTGGACCGCCTTATCAAACGATGCTCGTCAACCCTCATGTCTCTGAGAGCGTCGAGCATTAGAATATTGGCAGAGCTGCCGTTGTCCACCAGGATTCTTCGAACCCAACAATTAGCTACCATGAGTACGATGACTAGCGCATTGTCGTGAGGGTTATTCAGATAGGCGGTCTCGTAACTAGAGAATGATATAAGCATTTCTAGACCCAAGTCAACAGGTTGTGAATGATGACGGTCATGCACTAATGCTGATCACATGTGCCTTCTTGTTGCGGTTACACTAACCCCATTAATGTGCGATCCCCCCATGATACAGTTAATTGTTTGTTCTCGATGTGGCAGGCCTGCGGAGGCGGATCTTCAACTTTCCGTTTCTCGTCTCATCGAGCTAGGGTTTGTTTCCCTGCGTCGGAAAAGAGCTCGGTCAGGTATCCTTTCTTTAAAAATTCAGCCATTTCCCTTTTTAAACCATTACATTCGTCTGCAATATGGCCATGGTCTGCATGAAATTCACACCACTTCGATCTGTCTCTTATTTCTGCAGGGGCTCTCATCTTTGCTGGCCATCTAACCGTATTTCCCATGGTTTTAAGGGTGTGAACGAGCTCAGATGGGGTCACCGAAAGATTGTACTCTGGAATCTCTATTTTTCGTTCTGGCCCTCGATCAAGAGGCTTCCTTCTGTCACGTAATCTTCCATCATTGATCTTATTTTCGCATTGATTCCTGAGGGGGTAAGGTTCATGCCTCCTTGACTGTCGGCCTGAATTGAGATCTTCCTTTCCGTAATTTGGAGAAGCCCGACAGAGGTTAGCGCGGTCGTCTTCCCATTTAATTTGTGCCCACGCCTTCGCCAGGGCGTCTTCCATGGTTTTGGAGGGGTATTTAGTAAGCTCTTTGTACAGGTCCGAATCTGGTAGGAGTCCTCTTCGAAAGGTCGAGACTGCCGTGGCCATATTACACTGAGGTATGGCCATTTTTTCTCTGTTAAATCTTCCGACGTAATCCCTGAGAGCTTCACCTTTTCTTTGCACAATCAAGTATAGATCGTCTGACTATTTTTCAGTTTTCGACTACTTGCGTATTGTTGCACAAACATGTCTATAACTGGGCGAAAGAGGATATGCACCCGTTTGGAAGGTTAGTGTACCACTGTAGCGCAGGCCCTACTAAACTTGAGCCAAAACTCTTGCACATGCAAGCCTCTCTTTTATCACGAGGAATGGCTACAATGTACATCTTCCACTTATATTGCATTATATGATCGTCGGGTCTGTGGTCCCATCAAATGGTTTCATATTCGGGAAAGAGAATTTGGTGCGCAGATCTACCATTGCAATTGCGTCTACTAAGGGTGACTCTGCGTAACTATCAGCGGTGCTCCTTTTTATAGGCGCTAGGACTCCTGGGATCCTTTGGATTAAGGATTCCAATTCCGCAAATCACCTGAGAACATCGGGATGCGATCCAAATTGAACAAAGGTCAGGTGCTCCCCTGACGCTTTTTGTTGGTTGGATGGAGCGGCTGCATTGACGCTGGTTATAATAGTAGTCGTTGGTATAGCCTCATTGGCTGTGGCTGTTTATGCTTCGCCTCTGGGGGTCTGTTACGGTGTGAGATCCAATGACTGCATTGGCTCCACCGGTTCAATCAAAATGGCTTTTCCTTTTTCTCGGGGAGTTGCGTTTGCCAAGAGGACATTGACTTTTTCCAAGAGATCTAGGTTCTCTTAATGCATAGCATTATTCTCTGCCTCTACGTCTTTACATCTGTTTTCGTACATAGTAATCTTTTCTTCATAAGCTGCCATCTTTGCCAGTACAGCCTTCATATCAACGTCCTCACTGGAACTAGGGTCAGATATTTTTAAGTAGTTTTGCAAGCGTATTATTGCTAGTGACAATACTGGTTACCGAAGCCCCATGGTAGGCGCCAAATTGTAAGGGGTTTTACTTACAATTGATCGAATGGATTTGACTGGGCTTCAGGCAACCTGCAAGCCTAGAAAAACACGGTAAGCAATGAAAAATCTTGACACCGGTGTGGTGCCGGCCAAAGACTCTCCGACGCTCAAGTCAGTATCAGTTTGAGAAAAGAAGAAAAATAATTTGGAAAATGTAAAGAAGAAAATGTTTCTTGTGTATCGATCTGCCTCTTCATCCTTGTTTTGAAGTCCTTTTATAACTTGGGTGCGAAGGGGTTCTTGTTTTCCAACTCAACTCTATCTGTGATGCCTATCCTTATCGTAAAAGGCTGAGCATTATCGTCTTTGAGTTTATCTTCCTTGACACTGCCTTAAAGAGGATGAATTTTATCTTTAGATTTTCACAGAAAATGGGCCTTTTCAGCCGGTCCATCAAGAAATAAGCTGGGCCTTTATCTTGAGCTAATTTCGTCCATAACAAACACAACATCACATCTTTCAACTTCGAAGCAATTTGCAGCTATCAGTAGATTTTTTTCTTTTTTCTTTTTCTTTTTCTTTTGGTGGGGGGGGTGGGGGGTGGGGGGTGGGGGGTAGAGGGGACAATTGTTAATTGAGAATCATGGTGTTGTACATTCCATCACAAGCAAGAAAGTTCAACTGCAGAATATGGAACGGAATCAGCTTTATTTTTTATCTGCGTCAATCAAACTAAACATTCGATTATAGCCAAACGAAAATAATGAAAAATCAAAATTTAAGAATCTCAATAATCATTACTGATCCAAATATGTTGAATGACCGAAATTTTGGAATCGAATTTTTGTGTTTCCGTTCTAGTTAATAATGGAAATCCTTGGAGTTAGAAAATATGAGAACGAAGGACATTAAGATGACCAATAACCGAATGAACTTTAATTTGTTTGCAAATACGAAAGAAAAGCCATAACTAGTTTCCTAAGAGTCGGGATTCTTCAGTGCTGATTGAACTTTGAGTGCCGAGTGCTTGAGATTTGAGGAGTGGCAGCAGTGAGGCAGAGTGTAGGCGTGAGTCTTGAAATTTGAGTCCTGTCTCAAGAGTATTTTTTAGGTTGTACTTAGAAGGATATAAACATAACTGCATAAAGCATAAATTTACACAGGAGCCAAAACAACATACATATACCAAAAGAAATAAAAAAATTTGTTAAATGAAATTGAACTTAATGTCCAAATAGCCGTTCCCAATTAGGAACGCCAAAGTAGAACTAAACTAGAAATATATTACTAAACTAGACCAACTTAGACTTTATAACACTAGGTGGGGTCAATTAACATATGATAAAAGTTACAGCGTAATCTTTTAACTCACGAATAATATTAATATTATTAATAATTACTTAACTTTTCAAATGAACTAATCCAAAATAATTAAACAAAACTTTTAATGATATTCACGTTGCCTTGCTTATAAATCGATCAAATATTTTCACTCAAAAGTAGATGACATGATGCATGGCATTAGCAAGTTCTTTTCCACGTTGACAGCATGAGTAAGGGGGTGTTTGGCTTGGCTCATTTCGGCGTTGATAAACACTTAGAAAAATATACCACCTCAATATTTTTTATTATTTAATATTTATAAACTACAAATAACCAAACCCCTTTAAAGCACACAGAGTCAGAGTTATCTCGCCCAACAAGGGAAATGGCCCAAAAAATAGACAAGGGCGGTTGCATTGGACTCACCCACTATTAAGTACCAACATTTTCCCATTTCTATTAATTTTCACCTAAACAGGTTTTCAGTATCTATATAATCTTGAAGCCAAATTTTACAATTGATCGATCAAAGAGCACGACCAATTGGAAATTCATCTCAATTGTAATAATCCCGTACCTTTAATTCAAATTTCCAGTTTTTATGGCGTTCTTGATTAATTTTTTTTCTTTGGGTTTTTACTCAAATGATTATTGATTCTGCTAATTGGTTAGTGTTTATGTTTATGTGTTGATTGCTTGAGGAACAAAGGAAGGATCTTTTTTTCTATTTGTTTATGTAATTGTGCTAGGGTTAGGGTTAGGGTTAGGGGTCACAGATTGGGAATTTTTGCATGTTTAAATTTTTTTGTTGGGATTTTATCTAATTTGTTTGATTCTTTTGTACTATTTTATTCTGTTGATTAAAAAAAATACGAAGAATCAAAACGCTTGCTTTTATTATATTTTAAATTGATTCGGTTATGTATGTGGCTTGATCTGTTTATATTGTAGTGCCTACTGGGGTTTCACATTATCATCTTAAAAGAAATATGGAATATCTGATTCTTTGGATGATTTTGGAACATCTGATAACACTTTTACCACTTCATTTCGGGTTTGATTTCACCCGACAAGATTGTTCTTATTGATAATTGGGATAATACTTTAACATTCTAATGCACCATTGCTAATGTTGTTTGGATTCATTGCATAAATTTGCTACATTCATCTTATAGAATTTCGGTCTAGTAGGATTAAGCATTTTGGCACAATATCATCATTATGTTATCAAGTTGGAGTAAGAAGTATTTTTGTTGATATTTGATCAAGTCAGAGCAGCATTTTTTCCTTTTCTGTTTCCTTCTATGGTTGCAACTTTCCGGTCGTATGTAAATGCTTGCTTGATTGTCGTTTATGTTAAACTTTGTTCCTGGAGCATCATATTTTGTTATATTGCTTTTAAATTATTGTAAGCCTACTCTTCTTGTGCATGACCATATGTGTTCACACCTACAACTGCAGGTTTTAGAAGATGTTTGTGATTGTGGCCCAAGCTATAGGCAATATTTCTTAATTTGAAACTGCACTACATCAAGCATTATTGGACTGTATATTTATTAATTTAATATAGTAAATGCTCCTGGCTGATTGCAACCTAATTTGCTTTAGAGTGGGATAAAAGTTCTCTTCTACTTCATCTACTAATACTGACCAGTATTCTAAGATTCAGAAGTTCCAGTAGACCAAGTATCAGTGCCTTCTTTTGGTGAGTGTAAAATTAAAAATGATGTTTCATATCATGCCTATATGCTATTGTGGTTCTGTATTACCTTGTTTTTGGTTTTGGAAATCTTCTCTAATTTCAGAGCAGCAGTAGAGGAAGTAATAGTTAATAATGGGGTTCTTTTGTTTTGTTAAGGCAATCAATAGTCATATATAGTTGTTCCATTTTGTTGCAAGTTTAGGAAGTAGCAATGTAATCAACATCTTGTAATATAATCATGTTAATCTTTCGATTTCTATGATTGGGGCTCTTGGTTATTTTTTGTTCTTTATTTCTCTTTTTGAACTCTTTTTGGTGTGAGGTGTTCTCTGAAGATAATAGAGGGTGAGTATGGTGCTCAGAACGTCTTGAAGTAGTTGACACTATATACTTAAGTCCGGGTAGAACATGCAGAGAGTGGTTTTTTGCAACTCTTTTTCTTTCCTCTTTTTTTTTTTGGGGGGGGGGGGTGGGGTGTTGGGGGTGTTGGAGGGTCAGACTGTCTCTCTCACACACTTATGTGCAAACAAACTCTTGCTGCATGTACAAAACACCTACGCCAAAATGATGCTTTTTATATTTATTTGCTCTTTGTAGTATATTACAAATCTCTCTCCGTCTCTAGATTTAGTTGTGCTTCACTTTTAGCTACTGAAAAAGTCGATGTCTTATTAAAATGAATGTGTTGCTGCACCAGTTTTGTATTTGAGATTTCTGTAACTCTTGCTTGGTACCTCCACTCTCTTAGTACCACTATGCTAATTCGTTGAGCATTAGAATGTATTACAGTGCACGTAAATGGCTAGTAGGAAAAGAGGCATATCAAAGGATGAAAATGTGCATGCTCTTCACAAGGAATGGGATGAAGTGTCATGCCCCATATGCATGGAGCATCCTCATAATGCCGTTCTTCTTTTATGTAGCTCCCATGACAAGGGCTGTCGGTCATATATATGTAATACCAGTTACAGGCATTCGAATTGCCTGGACCGGTTCAGAAGACTCAAAGCTGAAAGTGGGGAGAATCCATCTCCTCTGAGTTTGTCATCCAGAAACCAGCAGGATCCTACCAATACTTCCAATAGTAACTTGGGTTTGAGCAGGTCAAATGAGTTGATTGGAACTCGTGAAAATAATAATGTAATGCAAAGTATCATTGCTACAACCACGGAACTGCCTGGAGGAGCAGGAGGTAGTAGGGTGCTTAGTGTGGAGGATCATATGGTAGAAAGAGTTGGTACAGAGGAAGCCAATGCAGAGAATTCATCAGAAGAGAAGTTGAGTTTGAGATGTCCATTATGTCGTGGAAGTGTGCTTGGCTGGAAGGTTGCAGAAGAGGCCAGAAAGTATCTCAACCTGAAGCCACGCAACTGCTCTCAAGACTCCTGTTCATTCTCTGGTAACTACATGCAGTTGCGTCAACATGCTAGGAGGGTTCACCCAACTGCACGCCCAGCTGATATTCACCCGTCGAGACAACTAGCCTGGCGCCGCCTTGAAGACCAACGGGAGTATGCTGATATTGTTAGTGCCATCCACTCTGCCATGCCAGGCGCAATTGTTCTGGGGGATTATGTGATTGAGAATGGTGATCGGTTATCAGGTGAAAGGGAAAATCTTCCAGGTGATGATGGACAGTGGTCAAGTACATTTTTCTTATTCCAGATGATTGGCTCAATGGACCATGGAGCTGAACAAAGAGCTAGAAGGTCGAGGGCTTTATTGAGGCATCGGCGCTCAACGGGAGCTTTCTCCAGGCGTCGCTATCTTTGGGGAGAAAATTTGTTGGGCCTACAGGACGAAGACAGTGATGATGATGATGGTGGCAATGATGATGACAATGACGAAGATGATAATGAACCGGATCAGAATATATTAAGTGATACGGGTGATGATGATTCGTCTCTAAACCCTAGAAGACGGCAACGGTTGGCACAATCCAGGTCAGATGCGGATCAGTCTTAGGTGATTGTGGTGCTGCTCCCGTATTTCTTTGTCTGTGGCCTGAACTACCCTTACCCTGGGAATTGCACTATCTTGTCTTTCGGATGACCGGTTAAATACTTTATTATCTTCCACTCCAGCAGACTGCCTCCTAAGAAAGGCGATCACCGTGCAAGTTAGGATCCTCTATGTCACAGGGAGCTGCTAAAGAATTTCTGGCAAGGAAGAAGTCTCTTGAAGATGACTTCCCCCGAGCTCTATATTTGAGCGTCCTGCAAAAGAAAGTCGAATCATAAATGAATGACTGCCCAACAGGAACAGCATTGGTTTCTATTACTATGATTAAATCTGTAATATATCATGACATTTTTTAAGATTTATCTCGAATATTTTTTTCTTTTCTGATAGCGTAAGCATAGGGTTGTGCCAAAATCCAAATAGGGCTCTGGATTTGGTGCTGCTACTTTCCAACCCTTCATTGAAATGTTGTAATGGACGAGCTGCTTGTGGTGTTGTTATTGTTTGCTGAAGCGGTTGATGTTCAAGAAGAAATTTGATTGGAGAACATATCAAGATGTTGGCTTGTTGAATCGTATTCACCTCCTATTTTCTCTGATATCTTTGTTCAATTTTGAAAATTTTCTAGTAGCTCTCTCTGCCTTTCCTTGTATCTTTCTCGGATGTTTGTTCTTTTCTTTCAGTTCCTTCTTTTTTTCTTTCCATTTTCTTTTTCCTTTTTTTCCCTTCATCCTTTTTTTCGCGTGTTTGCTTTTTCTTTCTTTTACTATCTCTTGTGCTTACTAGGATAAAGAAAAATATTTTCTAGATCTTTGGTGACATAGTCGTTTGTAAGAGTACGGTACATGAAACTCTTATTGTGCATGGGGCATAAGAAAAGATAAGATCTACTACGAGGTTTATTGTAGACCATTTTACATTTAAATTGCTTAAGATTATTTTCACAATTTACACCCACGATTTCTAAGAGGACATGATAACAACTCTACTATTGTTCTTAAAGCTTTCTAAAATCTTTGCTTTTGATGATACATTCATGAAAGAATCTAGTACAATCTAGACAGGAAATACAGGACAAGATAAGATCAGAAATCGGACACAAAAGAATTTCATTAGCTGGCAGATGACATTTATATGTTTTCAGTGAACTTGGATTCCAGGACACAAATAAGTATGGCACATTTGTGTCAAGTGTTCAACAACCAAATACAGCACATCTGTGTGTGTGTTCATTTGGCATCCTTCGATAAGAGGTTGTTGCCAGTGGCACTTCGAGTGTTGCAGAGTTCATCAACGCAATCCCCTCTCTCAAAGACAGCAGCTGCGCCCATCCCCGAGCCTGCAGTCAAACATGTACAAAAATATTTAACATACATACATCACTTTGTGGAAAATGTGGGAGCCTAAGGAGATGAAAAGGAATAACACAGACCTATGCACATGGAAATAACACCAAAACGACAGTCCTTGCCACGGCGCTTCATCTCATGCAGTAAGGTTGCAACACATCGAGCACCTGAAATAAAAGGCAGTTGATACTAAGATGATATCTTTTAGAGTAGAAACTGAGCTAGGCAAACAAGTCTGGCAGCCAATATTATCCTGAAACTTTGCTGATCTTTAAACTTGTACACATTTTCCTACATTTGTTCTTTGCTGTACATGTGATCTATACCAGTTGGAAAAAAGAGAATTACCCGGGCAATATCGACATAAGAGCATAAATTAGAAGTTTTATACCACAAATGCATGTGTAATTACCAGTAGCCCCCAAAGGATGACCAAGCGCCATTGCTCCTCCATTAACGTTAACTTTTTCAGGATCAAGATTCAATTTCTTGCAGCAATATACATACTGGGATGCAAATGCCTGCATAGGAGTAACACGTGCACTATATAAGAGTTTCCCTTGCACAAATTGGCAAGGAGAAGAAGTTATTGAGCTAATTAACTACCTCATTGATTTCAAACAGGTCAATGTCGTCAAGTTCAAGGCCAGCAGATTTCACTGCAGCTGGAATTGTGACAGCAGGGCCAATTCCCATAACGCCAGGATCTACTCCAACAGCTTCAAAACTCCTGTAGCAGGAAAGCACAATAGATCTTCTTAAAACAGCAGGGCAATCTTGAACTGCCAAACAAAAATAAAATAGCTTTCACCTTCACAATAGTTTAGCACGCTTCGTTGCCTTATTGTGACCAAAGTTCTAATAATAAATCATGGGCTACAGATAATGCTACATCCCTACGAGCCATGGACACAAGTTCCATTGCTATTTTGCAGCAATCATTGATTAAAATTTTTCATGAACATTTTATTGCATTTTGGATGTCCTTAAGCATCAAAACCAGAGAGATATATTAGGTTTTCAACTGAATTCTCTCTCTCCCACTTACATTGTAGGGCTACAAATTTCTTTTTACCTGACCAATGTTGTATGTAGAGCTTTTATCCATTAACAAAAATATTTTTACTCACTATAGGTGCTCATGGAAACTCATCTTCCTCGGGAACTGATTGACAACATAATATAATTCTACATTTGTTGATGAGCTAGAATTCAATTTTGCACTCAAAACTCTCAACGGGAAAAACCAATGACAATATTGCATTTTTCTTATACAAGTCTTTACCTCAATACTCCGAGAATTGGAAGTCCTTTCTTCATAGCAACACTTCTTTTCATAAGAAGAACAGCTCCAGCACCATCACTGACCTGACTGGCATTCCCTAGAAAATCATCTCATGTTTTAGACCCAGTAGCACAAAGGTTTAGTTACTCGTTTTAAATTATTTATCTACATGAAACTGTTTGAGTACCTGCTGTTGTACTTCCATCCTTCTTAAAGGCAGGCTTCAATTTTGCGAGATCTTTGATGTTTGTATTTGGCCGGATGCCATCGTCTACAGAAATGGTAACAGGCTTTACCTCTCCAGTTTTCGGGTCCACAATCTATGAAATCACTATCATATTAGAGCATAAGTTTGTATAGAAAACAAACTTATAAATCAGTTGACTAAATTTACCTTTGTGGAAACTGGGATAATCTCATCTTTAAATTTTCCAGATGCAGATGCTGCTGCAGCCCGCTTATGAGATATAACCTATCAATGCAAACATAATTACGTAAACATTCTTCCTGCTATTTGATACTTGAACAAAGAATTCATTTAGATTAAACTACTCACAGCAGCCTGGTCTTGTTCTTCCCGAGTCACGCCATAACGTTCTGCAACATTTTCAGAAGTAATGCCCATAGGCAGAAGACAGTCACGGGCTTGTGCAAAACTGTCAGCCTGTCAATGATACGTCTGAAGTTCAATAAATCATTCTCGTGCCGTATAGTTTTAGCGGGAGAAGATATCAAAAGTAGGACATACTCTGGGATTGGGTTTGCTAATGTTACTAATACTGTCGACTGACATGCATTCTAAGCCAGCTCCAATGCCTGGAGAAAGAAGTGATGAGTGACCGGGAAGATTGGCAAAATGCAAGCAAATATCTTACTAATTACCAATATCATAGTATCCTGCTTTTATATAGGCAGCAACATCAACAACAGCTTGAAGACCAGATGAGCATTGCCTGTTTACTGTTCTGATAGGCACAGTGTCTGGGGAAAATAAGTTATATTAGTTACTATAGGATGATAAGTGCATGGAGATTGCAGAAGATTAAGTCTCCATGCTTCTAATTTCATTTTCAGGAAGAATTTCTGGAGTTTTAGTGAATGATTTAAATTCCAATTTTTTTTTTAACTTCAATACTTTTGGTTGTAATCTAATGGTAAGATTAACTACAGGTCGAAGTACGTGTGAAAAGGCCAATAAATATTATGATACCTGGAAAACCAGCATAGAAAGCTCCCATCCTGCATTCAATTGCTCTTAGTGAACCAGGTGCCAAAACTGTTCCTACAATTATATCCCCAACCTCATTTGGTTTTATATTTGTTTTCTCTATCACTGCCTGCAGCAAAAATTAACACATGGAGGAAGTTGAAGGCAGAGTTCAATGGAACGCAAATAATCAAAAATGTAAAACTTGCAGCACTTAGTAGTAGTTGGAAAAGTAGATGCAGAATCCACGTGCAAAAGATGCCTAAAGAAAGGCGTCAGAAAAATCCCTTCTTGTTCTAGGAAGATTGTTACCGATGCATTACCTACTTTGCAAGTATGATTCTCTTTACTGTGCATCACAAAATCTGTAACACCAGTCAATGCTACTTTCTACAAACTTAAGAGTATATACGAGAATATGATGTGTGACTAACCTTC